>CM031600.1:96956868-97064368 GCA_018398815.1 Conus ventricosus
GTGACCACACATAAACAAGAGACAACGCTCTGCAGAGACGGGAGAGAAATGTTGGTAATGTGTGTGATGGTGGGGAGGGGTAAGGGGTGTGCAGGTGAAGACAGGCAGATAGCAATGCGTAGAAGCCAAGGGACAGCAGCCAGTCAAGAAGACACGGAGGACGAGGTGTAGTTTCTCCCTTTATTTTCTTCTTCCACGCCAGTCGCTCACATCAGGGAACACTGATCCATTCTCACACAACGCTCTACTTTTATAAGATGTACCGGGCCGCAGAGCCAGCAACACGGTGCCAGAGACAAAACGGGCCTCGCGAGGCCGGAACCAACAGAATTTTGTGTTTTCTATGGCAGCTTCAGTGTTGTCTGGCTCGCTGTCCGTTCAAACTATTAACACATATTTACTATCGATGAAAACCTCAGAACACAAGGAATAAAATGCAGTAAGTCACATTTGACAATTTTGTTCCTGTACTAAATCATTGCTGATTAATGTCCTAGAGTGAAGCCACTTTTAACGCGTTTACGTCATATTTTCCTCTATTTCAATAAAAGATACTGAAGAGCGTGAAATAATTTTACAGTGAATGAACAGCTGGCATTTCGCTCTTTTCATACATATAAAACTTCATTTTCCGAGACAGTGTCTAAGTGGAGAATTCTGTTATTAAAAATTACTAGAAAACACAGCTGACTTTTCACTTCGCCGGGCTGTCGGCGCCTACTTTTGACACAATTTCCAACTGAAAAATACTCTGTTGAAATGGTCTGTTAAATAATCAATTCTACACATTTTCAGTTGTATTCATAACAGAAATGGAGTCATTAGCAAGATTTCGATCAGGAAGTCCGAATTTCGTAGAATGATAATTTGGATAAAAACTCCGACAATGAACGAAGAAGGCGACTTGCTCAAGGGAACCGGCGTCATCAGTCATTTCGTATAGTCGCAAGCCTGTGCGGAAAAGATCCTAAGCATGCGATATACGAAATGAGAGCTCATGGACATTACTTTTAACATGCATCTTCAGATTCTTCGGTTTTCCTCTTACTTTTTGTAAAATCAAGAATTATTCAATGTTCATTCGACAGACAATTGAAAATGGCGCCAAGATTGCTCGTGCAAAATACCAGTTTAGAGAAAATATGGGCTTCTCACCCCAGTACGGTTGTAATGAATCAAATACATTAATTTTTGTGACTTTAGCGACGTACATACAATTTTGTAGGTTCTGGGGTATTCATGATTTAAAGAATTTACACAATAAAAAAATGAGATTCGACCAAGGGAGGTAAGGGAAGATAACTCTCGAACAAAACATTTTCATCCACGAAAGGTAACCAAAAGAAATATATACACTGTTAGCACCCGGCTACATCCCCCCCCCCCCCCCCTACTCTGTTACAACCAGCGTCCTCGCTGACATAAAATGACAGAGTCATCAAGTACAACACATAAATCAATGGGGAAAACTGGAGCTTTAGACCTTAAGTCTGGAGAGGCATTTCTTCCTAAACATACCCTTTTATCAGTGTATCAAAACAAAGCATCAAAACATCTTCTCTCTCTCATTCTTTGTATTCATATCATTCCAACTAACGAGGGCTTGCTTTTTTACAAGGCTTCTGAAAGTCGGCAGATTCGCATTGACAAGAATGGGCATATAATTTAAACAAAATTCCAAAATATCAAATACAAAATGACTAGAAAGGATTTGTTTTCTGGACAAAACCCGAATTTTGGGTACCATAAAATGACTTTAATGGAGTTGTTATTTAAAACAAAACTCCGAAAGGTCAGGTACCAAAATGACTAGGAAGGATTTGTTTTTTAAAAAAAAATCCAAAACATTGGGTAGGCACCGAGTGACAACAATGGACTTGTTATTTGAACAAAATTCCAAAATGTCAAGTACCAAAATGACTTAGAGAGGATTTCTTATTTAAAACAACATTCCAAGAAAGTCGGGTACAAAATATACTTTGAATGGATTTGTTAAATTCCAGGAAACGACAACAATGGGCTTGTTATTTGAACAAGATTCCATAAAGTCCGGTACAAAATGGCTAGAAAGGAATGATCAAACTCCTTAGAGTCAAGTCCCCAGGAAAACATGGACTAGGGTAGGTTTTGTCGTTTTGGACAAAGTTTCCCCAAGAGTCACACAACGTAGTTTTCTCTTGGTCATTACTGTCAACTTTGAAAAACAGAGGCGTACATCATTTTACGTCTTTGGAGAACAATCGATATGTACTGTTTATACAAAAAAAGAAAAAAAGACAACATTAAAATGTCACAAGGTATTAGAAAAAAGTAGTCCACAACACCTCTTTTCAGGAGGTATTTAACCAGAAATCAGTCCTGGAATATGAAAACTGTCCCTGAGAACATCTGACCAAGTCAGTTAACTATGCAAGCGTTCAGCCGTCTAGGCGGGCACTGAGGGTATACCTTTTTTGTTGGTTTCCCTACCAGACGCGTAGACCGCCGTGGGGCTGGCGTAGGTGGGCCAGTAGCACATACCGGAGACGGAACAGGAGGGGCACAGGGTGGCCAGTCGTCACCGGCGTCGGTTGGGGAGCCGCCTGATGGAGTTACCTCTGACTGGTCGTCGTCCTGCAAGTCCAAGGGGGCACTCGCAGGCAGCAGGTCCTTCCGATGGATGGCTCGTTCTGGACCGCCAGCCAGGGACTGGACCGAGTAGACAGGTAGGCCGTCATAGGGTCGTGATGTCACCCGGTAGAGGTCAAGTTTCCACAGGTCCTGGATCTTGTTTCGGCCAATGATGCGATTGCGTATGTAGACGTAGTCGCCTACACTCAGGCCATGGTCTGCAGCCTTTCTGTCAGTGAAGCCGTCCCTTTTCGCTGCAGCCTCCTTCAACTGGTTGTACGCCTTCAGGTGGGCCTCCTGGAGGCGGAGACGGTGCTGGTGGACCCAGTCAACAGCACCAGCAGCAGCTGTGGTAGGGCACCCCAGAAGGTCGTCAACAGGGAGCCTTGGTTGCTGGCCAAAGAGCAGGAAGTGTGGGGCGAAACCTGTGGAGGCGTGAGGGGTGTTGTTATACGCCTGCACAAGTTCTGGCAAGTGTACAGGCCATCTGGTCTTCTCCTCTGGGGTAGAGTGCGCAGAAGGCCGTGCATGGAGCGGTTGAAGCGCTCACATTGCCCATTTCCTTGTGGATGATATGGCGTGGTGTGTGACTTCTTCACGCCATAGATCGAGCACAGCTCCCGGATCAGGCGCGACTCGAAGTCTCGGCCCTGGTCGCTGTGTATTCTCTCTGGGACCCCGTAACGCTGGAACCAGTCGTGCACCAGGACTTTGGCGACGGTCACAGCCTCCTGGTTTCTTATTGGTACTGCCTGTGTGAATTTCGTGAAAACGTCCGTCATGACAAGGACGTTCTCTCTGCCATCACTTGCTGAGTCTAGCTTGGTGAAGTCGATGGCCAGGACTTCCAGTGGTCGGGATGCCAGCAGATGACCGGACGTGGTGTTGATGGTCGGCCGACGCCCCATGGTGCACCGCTGGCAGGAGTCGATGTACGCCTTCGTGTCCTGGTGCATGCCTGGCCAGTAGACCCTGGATTGTAGGAGACCAAGCGTACGTTCTAAACCTTGGTGGCCCATCTGGTTATGAAGCGATGCTAAAACGTCAGGTCTCATGACGCTTGGCAACACCAACTGCTCCACTGGTCCTTGCTGATGGTGCTGGATGCGATGGTGTAAGACACCATCTTTCAGGCAAAGGCGAGGGTGCTGGTCGCAAAGTGCCTTCAATTTTCGGTTCCTGCATGCAGGGGGCTTTGCTGGCCAGTGGTCCAGGACTGGGCTGATGATGGAGTCTTGTTTCTGGAGCTGCAGAAGTTCTGGTAGGGACTTTAAGGGGTAGGTAGGGTCAGGCTGCATCTTGGACTGGGTTCCTTCTGAGATGATGGGATCAGGGTCAACTAAGGACTGTTTCTGACAATGGGCTTCCTGTGCCATAGCAAGCTGGGGAGGTAGGGCTGTAGGAGCTGGTACAGGAGGGCCTGGGAGCCTGGAAAGGGCAACTGCAGGGTTGGTTCTTCCTGGGCGGTATTGTACATCAAAGTTGAATTGGGCCAGTTGTGGAGCCCATCTCTGCTCTAGTGCCCCAAGTGCAGCATGGCGGAAGTAGACGAGGGGGTTGTTGTCAGTGAGGACGGTGAATTTCGCGCCCAGGAGATAGTCTCTGAACTTCTCAGAGATGGCCCACTTCATCGCAAGGAATTCCAGTTTCATACTGGAGTAGTTGGCTTCGTTCTTCTCCGTGGGGCGAATTTACACAATAAAAAAATGAGATTCGACCAAGGGAGGTAAGGGGAAGATAACTCTCGAACAAAACATTTTCATCCACGAAAGGTAACCAAAAGAAATATATACACTGTTAGCACCCGGCTACATGTGAAATACTTTCCCAAATATGTGTGTGTGTGTGTGTGTGTGTGTGTGTGTGTGTGTGTGTGTGTGTGTGTGTGTGTGTGTGTTTGCGCGCGCGCGTGTAAATGTGAAATACTTTCCCAAATGTGTGTGTGTGTGTGTGTGTGTGTGTGTGTGTGTGTGTGTGTGTGTGTGTGTGTGTACACACACGTTTGTGTGTTTTCCTTGCCTGTCAACTCTAACGATTTGTTGTAAATCATTCAAAGATTAAAGGTCTTGAACAGGCATGTGCCTTTTTGGCGTCCAGAAATCAGTGTCAGCCTGATAGTTTTGCAAGCAGAACGACAGAGAGAGAGAGAGAGAGAGAGAGAGAGAGAGAGAGAGAGAGAGAGAGAGAGAGAGAGAGAGAGAGAGAATGAGCGGACAATACTTTCACCTGATGATTTAGCAGAATTTATATCGGCAGTTCTGCTTTTCAGGTATCAGACAATATGATTTATACATCACCAAAATCCAACAGACAATATATCAAGCATTCCCCAAGTGAATACATTAATGCCATTGTCAATATTAATATAAAAATAAAATGGCGACCCTTCCGGTGATACAAAAAGGCAAACATCATACAAAATATCTTTATTAGTGTGAAACATATCTCTGTTAATAATGGCTTTGAGTGACATTGATAAGTGACTGAGCATTCGTCATGACTGGGGACAACTTAATGGCCCAGGCACAACTGATAATAATGGCTTAGGAAGGTGTGTATACTGCACAGGGCAACTAGCTTCAAACTACAATGGCAGTGCCTGCGCCCTCCAGAAATGGGGCATTGGCTTCTTGATTGTAAGTTGATTCCTTTTCTTGTGTGTTAGGAAAGTGACTTAATGCTTGGTCATAAGCATGACCAACACCAAAAGACACATGCACAAAAAACTACTTCCACTTCTAGATACTTTTTATATACGATTTGATGTACCATTTAGTTCTAAAATTTTGTGTTCAGTGATGGGTTTTTTTAAACATTAACAGCGTTTTAAAACTTCAGTTTAAGTTTGTTTGACAAAAATTGGTAGTTACAGAAATGTGACATAAGAAAAACAGGTGAAAGGATTAAAGATACTTTGGATGTTTGTAACTGTTGAAGGAAATAAAATTCTAAACAAACCCAGTTATGAAAATGATAAAATGAAAATGAGTGACTGATATTTGAATGGTTACGGGAAACGACTGAATGAACGCCAGTAGGCCGCTCTTCGGTCGGCTCTACCTGGGTAGGCAGCCCGTTGAGTGAGTGAGGTAGTGTGTTTATTGTAAAGCGCTTAGAGCTTGGTCTGTGACCGAGGATAGGCGCTATATAAATACTCAATATGATAATATAATAATAATAATAATAATAATAATAATAATAATAATAATACGGAAAACCATGAAGTTTGAGTAAGGAACATCAACATGTAGTATAGGCGTTTTCAAAGAGTCACACAATGCCGCCGGATGAACGACCCTATGTTGTAGTAAATTTAAGCGCAGACTTACAAAAAATCGAATATTCTGCAAATGAAAGAGAACGGAATGTGTCCAACAACGTTTCAACAAAACAAATGAAATCGAAAGAACGGATGCATGCAATGAAATCGTTGTTTCTTAACTTCGGAATTAAACCATTAATATTCCAATGCAACATTTTAAACATATTATTTACAACCTTTTTAACCCTTTGTATATAAAAAGAAACTCTCAGGATAATGTTGTAAATACTTATGGAAAACGCTTGCTGGATTCGTGTACTGCTTTGGACTTATGTATTATGAATGGTGCATGTAATGGCGACCTTCAGGATTGGTACCCATTCATCTCAGATTCTGGTAGCAGTGTCAATAATTATTTTATTGTGTCTAGTGATATGTTTTCTATATAACATTCTTCATTTGAACTCGGTATCAATGAAAGGTTTGAGTCAGATTACATGCCCATTTAATTATGTTCACATCCTTCAAACAAAAGTGATAAAGTCATCACACGTGTAGAAATACAAATTATAAATACGATTGTGTGGAACAGTGAAATGCAGGGAACATTTATTAGCACAGTGAATACTAGAGATGCTCGTAAGATGTTAGAATTAGCTGTTAGCCAGATTGATATTAACATTCATTGATTTAGCATTACATACCTACAGCAACTGCATTAAACAAAGTGCTGAATGTATGAGAAAAGAAATCAACGTAGGATCTGAACAGAACGGAGCCGACTGGTATGACAAAGAATGCAGAACAGCAAAAACTAAATTGAGAAGGTTATGCAAATTAGCCAGGAGCACCGGTAACTCTGTTGATCAAAATGCATTTTGTACAGCACAAAGAGAATATTTAGAACATCTGTTAAAACGTAAAGAAAAGGAATTCCGCAAGGTTTTGGTAGACAAACTTTTGTTCAATTGAGAACCAGAAACAATTCTGGGATGAACAAACTTTTGTCATCAATTGAGAACCAGAAACAATTGTGGGAAAATGTACATAAACTGTCACTGAAGAGGAAGCACATTAGTAAGAATATTTCTGTTGGTGAATGGCTTCATCATTTTAAAGGACTGCTGGAGAAAGAAGTACTAGTTAAGTGCGCGAAGAGGAGGTGGATCCGCTTGAGGAGTTCAATCATGAATGACTATTTCAACGGACAAATTTCAAGAAAAGAAATTACGTGAGCACTGAAAAAGATCAAACACAAAAAAAGCTGCTGGCAGAGATGGTATAATCGGAGAATTGTTAAAAAGTGCAAGTGACTATGTCTTACATTTTCTTCGATGTATTTTTATCGCCTTGTTTCAAAAAGGTGTTTTTTCCGGAAAGTTGAACACAAGAAGGGTGATGTCAATAATCCAAGCAACTACAGGGGCATTACTTTATGTGATATCAGCAATGAAATTTACAATACAGTTATAAATCCTTGTTTACAGGAATGGGTTGAAGAAAATAACATCAGCGAGGAGCACCAAGCTGGTTTTATAACGAATTACTCAACAATTGACCACATGTTTACATTATTAGCATTAGTACAAAAACAGTTCTCATTTAATCGGAAACTGTACTTGGCCTTCGTAGATTTTGTAAAAGCGTTTGATTCATATTTGATATTCTCATAAAGAATGGAATAAAAGGCAAACTGTATCATTATATCCGAAGCATGTACAATAACGTCAAAATAAGGGTTAGATTTGCTTCTAAATTAACACACTATATCAAGCGTACATATGGTGTAAAACATGGCGATGTTGGTAGCCCAATTTTTTTTCCCTTTCAATAAATTAACTTGCTTTGAAGGTTTTTCAAAACGGTAAGCAATGGAGCTTTATTCACAGTCGTTCATTTTGAATTACTCATTTTATTATTAGCAGATGACATACTGGTCTTAGCAGAACCAGTAACAGGTCTACAGACACAGCTGAATGGTCTGCAAAGAGCTGCATCTAATCTTGATCTGAAGGCAAACTTGAACAAAAAGCAACATCATTGTCTTTATAAAGGTTTTCATTTATCAGCAAGGGAAAGATGGACATATAATGATACAGACATGCCTATTGTGAATGCATATAGATACTTAGGGATATGGGATATTGTTTTCCACCAAACTCAGTTTCACTTCAGCATGTAATGACCTAACAAGTAAAAGCCAAAAATGCGGCGTTGTGTATCTTGCGGAAATTTCGTGTTTTTAATTATAATAGTTTGAGTCGCTTTTTGAAACTTTTTGATACTCAAGTTCAGCCAATAGCCCAGCACGGCGCGGAACTTTGGGGTTTGGATGATGCAGCACGTCTATGTGAACAATTACATTTATTTTCCTTAAAGAAGTCTTTGGGAGTTGAAATGCGGACGCCCAATGACTTCGTATATGATGTCACATAGGAAGTTGTTCAGAACCCGATGTAATGATAAATGCCTCAAAGTGATGATTAAAAAAAAAGCTTTTAACACAGCCCACAGAGTGCACTGTTTATCTATCGAGCTTTAGCGTGTAAAAGACTTCTTCAGGGCTTCTGTATAGTCATACAGCTCTTAATAAAACCACACACACACTAGACTTATTGTTCACCACATGTGTATGTGACAAGAAAGTATAGGTAGAGCTTGACTGTGCATTCCCAGTCATCTGCTCCATCCAGAAAACTCTGCGTCCGTGCTCTTGATATCACAGCTGGTCCAGACTATGATTTGTGCTCTCTCTCTCTCTCTCTCTCTCTCTCTCTCTCTCTCTCTCTCTCTCTCTCTCTCTCTCTCTCTCTAAATATTATATATATATATATATATATATATATATATATATATATATATATATATATACAATGCTGAACAATTAAGTAGTGGGGGGGGGGGGGGGGGGACAAGTGCAGGTGAACAATTCTTCAGTCATTATAGTAATGACTTGGCAAAGACTTGAACTTTTAGGGTGAAAAAGGAAAAAAATGGGAGGGGATATATTATAAATATGAGAAACCCTTCAGTTCATTAGCTGCCTGAGGGAACCATCGTAATTATTTATACATAATGCTGAACAATTCAGTAGTGGTGGGAAAAACAAGCGCAGTCCCACAATGCTTCCGTCATTATAGTAATGACTTGGCAAAAATATGAACTTAGAAAGAAAAAAAATGTAGGAATAAAGAAAATGGGAACATAGGATTAACAAAACATATTACGAATATGAAAACCCTACACTAGCTGCGCAAAGAAACCACGGCAATTCCTCCTGAAGGCAGATCTGTTTGTATTGTCTACTCTTAGACCTTTCATCCGCTGGATCAGACTCGTCAGAAAAACACGCCTGATTGGGTCTGTGCTTTTGGCGTCAAATAGACACACCACAGTCCATAATACTGTGGAGTTCTCATCACCAAGGGTTAAAAAAAATAGAATCCAACAGCGCCACCAAAGCAGCCAGCGAAGGATAGTAAATGAAACAAAACGAGAGTGTGGAGAGAAAAAAAAGTTGCTGCAAAAACTGAAAACATTATGCAAACAGTATAAAATGTAGGGACAAACAATCTTTGAGCCTATGCTTGAAGATCCATTCAAGGATGCAAGGAAGATCAAAAGATATGGAATAGTCTGGGTGGTCAGATCTGCTGTTCAATATATATATATATATATATATATATATATATATATATATATATATATATATATATATATATCGATCATAGCAATGACAGACACAACAACAAGTTGTATGTATTTCTCTCTCTTACGTTTCGGCAGACTTGCCTTCCTCAGAGAAACTTTATTGACTGCGCCAATATATATATTAGAGAGAGAGAGAGAGAGAGAGAGAGAGAGAGAGAGAGAGAGAGAATTAGAGTGGAAAACAAAACCAGGCCAATAATTTCGCCCTCGTAACATTAATGGCAAAGATTCGAGGATGGAAGTGGAAAAAGAAAACCTTTTTATACAATCCTTTACTAGCAATCTATGGGGACCATTGTGAACCATCTTGAAAACAGAATTATTCATATTGCCTACTCCTCGACCTTTTGTCCACTGGATCAGACTCGTCAGGTAGGCACAGCTGATTGTGTCTGTGGTACCATGGCATCAAATAGAGATATACCACAGTCTACAATTTTGTGGAATTATCATCACCAAGGGTTCAAAATCGAATCCAGCAGTTCCCCAAAGCAGCTAGTGAAGGGGAGAAATATAAAACGAAAAGAAAGTGTGGTAAAGAAACAAGTTGCTGAAAAATTAAAATCATATGTAAACTATATAAAATATAAGATCGATGAAAAACTAAGATGATGTGAGAAACAACTAAATAAAGTTAATACACAAATACAGTTAGACTAGGAAGTTTGGGGTTTTTTATGTGGAGGCTCCAGCCTCCAATTTTTGCCCCACATTTTTAACCCTTTTTCTTGTTTTCTTTTGTTCGTTTGTTTATTTAGTAGGACCTGCATCCTTCTTTTTTTTTTCTCCACTTCTTCACTTCTTTTTCTTCTTCAATGACCCACGCACCATAATTTCTTAGTGTTTCATTACGTGTGGACATTCGCTTGCTGTTTCTATTGCTTGTGTTTGATACACGGCTTCTGTGTTTATCAGTATTCTAATGTTTAGTGTACTGACACTTTTGTTCTGTTGCCTTTACCACACATGCCAACAGAAACACTTTTAAAAAAGAGCAACGACTACGGTACTTACAAAAGAAGACGCACAATATATTATATATATATATATATATATATATATATATATATATATATATATAATATATATATATTTTATATATATATATATATATATATATATATATATTGAATTATAAACAAAGCTTGCTCTTGTGTCTTAGATTGAAGAAATAGGGGGAAATACGCATTCATATCTGCAGTGGCAGATGACTCTGCCCAACTAACAGTATGTGCCCGAGTGGGGAAAATTAAAATAAATGCTTCTCAAAATGAGCCTCCAGCAAGCTTACACTCTCCAAGGGGGAGACATCCTCCAATAGGGAGGGAAACCCACCAACATGCAACTCATGGTCATATACTGATACCTCGAAACCTCATTTTGAGAAGCATTTATTTTAATTTTCCCCATTCGCATTTATTTTAATTTTCCCCATTCGCTCACTCGGGCACATACTGTTAGTTGGGCAGAGTCATCTGCCACTGCAGATATGAATGCGTATTTCCCCCTATTTCTTCAATCTAAGACATAAGAGCAAGCTTTGTTTATAATTCAATATTTCTTGCAGTATTTGCAACACCCAGCTGCTCTGTAAGTTGCTGGAACGGTGCTCGGTACTTATCCTTGGAATTTATTAGTTTGTTATATATATATATATATATATATATATATATATATATATATAATATATATATATATATATATATATATATATATATATATATATATATATGTGTGTGTGTCTGTCTGTCTGTGAGCGTGCGCACGCGTAAGCGCGTGCATGTGTTGTATACGTATGTCCATGCCCCCACCCTCTTTGAGATCTTCTGGTTCTCCTTTTGAGGCATAAACTCAGCACAGCGCAAGAGGGGATCTACGAGCAGACCAGATCAGATGGCAGGCTGTTCAATCTCGACCATCTAAGAGCAAGGACAAAGGACCGCGAAGCCCTCATCAGAGGTAGGCTGTTTGCCGATGCTGCTGCTGTTGTGACCCACACCCAGCGGGATTTGCAGTCGCTGGTGGACCGCTTCTCCCTGGTCTGCAAAGACTTTGGTCTGACTATCAGCCTTAAAAAAGACAAATCATTGATGATTATGAGCTTGATGCCATCCATCAGTTCCCTTACTTTGGGTCCACCATCACCGATAGCCTCTCCCTTATCATTGATGATTATGAGCTTGATGCCATCCATCAGTTCCCTTACCTTGGGTCCACCATCACCGATAGCCTCTCCCTTATCATTGATGATTATGAGCTTGATGCCATCCATCAGTTCCCTTACCTTGGGTCCACCATCACCGATAGCCTCTCCCTTATCATTGATGATTATGAGCTTGATGCCATCCATCAGTTCCCTTACCTTGGGTCCACCATCACCGATAACCTCTCCCTTGACACTGAGATCGACAAGAAGATCGGGAAGGCAGCCACAGCACTTGTTCGCCTCACACAAAAAGTGTGGACAAAATCCCAAGCTGACCACTACGACAAAGATGACCATGTGTAACGTCTGCGTTCTCAGCACCTTGCTGTATTGCAATGTTTTCTTTTCGAACACTCAGATGGTGATGCCAGTTGTCTGCTTGAAGTTGGCTGTCCTCCGAAGGTCCGCTAGGTCCCCTTAGAGCTTGGCCCTCAGACCCACTGGCCCGAGCCATGTGTCCTGCCCGGCAGTAGCTTGGAGGTGACAATCCTGTTGTATGTGCTCAGTGTCCATTTCGGCCTCTTTGCGTGGTCACGTCGCAGACTCGCCAATCTTGTAATTTTGGTACATGAGTGCATTCAGTCTGTTGTGTCCAGTCCTTAGTCTGAACAGTAGCACCTGATTCTCTCGCTGTATGACAATGAGACATGGATCACGCATGCTCGCTCAACGTTTGCAAAAGAGGCATGAGGGCGCTTGATCCTGGGAGGACCTCGCAGAAGACCGCAACAACTGGAGAAGACTCTCAAGAAATAGCTGCAGATTGGCGAAGACAAACTGACAGCTGTCTGCAGCAGGAAAACGAGCCCGCAGAAAGGGGATGACAGCCAACAAACCAGTGTCAACATACAGATGTGACCGCTGCGGCAGAGTCTGCCACTCTCACATCGGTCTCTACAACCACAGAAGACGCTGCTTTGGTCGAGCAGACAGCCCGGACAGACAGCCAAATCATAGGTCGGATATGTTCTATCTACGGTCAGCTACGACTGACGGAGGCCTACGATTACTACTGTGGAAACAATACGAAACAAATCAATCAAAAGAAGAATTACAAACGTTCTTCTGACAACTGAATGAAACGTATCTTTTTAAAAAAATCATTCATGTAATCCTTAGGGAAAACGCATATGCATAGAGGAACGCTATTTGTGTATTTTCTCAACAATCTTTGGTTTTGGAAACTTCTCAAGATGAATTTTCAAACACAATTTAGTTCTGGACGCTTAAATCGTTTGTTGCTTTTTTGTTGTTGTTGTTTGTTGTTGTTGTTGTTGTTGTTGTTTTCTTCTTCTTCTTCTTCTTCTTCTTCTCTCTCTCTCTCTCTCTCTCTCTCTCTCTCTCTCTCTCTCTCTCTCCTCTCTCTCTCTCTCTCTCTCTCTGTTTCTTTGTTTTGTTTTGCTTTTCTTTTTCTTTTCTTTGTTCCCTTTTTTTCTTTGTTCCCCTTGTGGGGGTAGGGGGGAGACCGTCACGTGCGAAGCCATGACAGTTATATGACGTCATATTAGATTTAACTTCCACCCCAGGCGGGGGTATGAGATTGGAAGCAATGTGCTGGGAGATAGTCAACACCCGATTAATTTGGAGTTCAACTTAAACTGACTCCTCTCCTTTTATCTGTGTCGGCCTTGTCCACGTGTGGATCGTCTCCCCTGTCCACAGGGTCTGGCGCAATGAAAGAAAAGACAGCTGGCGCTAGTTATCTGCATGCACCTAGCACACACTGAGGAACTCTCGAAGCACATTGATAGAGAGGGTGGTAGAAGGGAAATGGTAGTAGGGTGTATGGACGGGTGACAGGGGTGTAGGGGTGTTAGATGGATTAAGACTGACAGACGCCGAAGAATCTGTTGTTGATGTCAGATCCCATGAGTGTCTTGGAATCATTGGAACCCTCACACGCCTATGACCAGGCTCTACAAGAGGCACATACAGTGCAGACTGCTGAATGACCCGTGTGCGGTGTAAGCCTACGTAAACGTCTCCTTGAGAAGTCGTGTAGGTTGCTTCATCTGAAGGCTGATGTGGTGGTTCGTATACAGCAGTGTTGACAGCATTTTTCCTCCACGTGGAGAAGATGTTAGAATGCACATTTCATGGAAACTCCATTTGGCATCCGTTCTATTTCTATAGTTTACACACACACACACACACACACACACACACACACACACACACACACACATTGATTGACAAGCGCTGTCTTCTCTCTCCTTTTTCTCTCCTAAAGAGATAGATTTCCACTATGACTGCACGGTAATGATTGACAAGCGCTCTCTTCTCTCTCCTTTTTCTCTCCTAAAGAGGTAGATTTCCACTATGACTGCACGGTAATGATTGACAAGCGCTGTCTTCTCCTCTATGTTTCGCTATCAGAAGTTGCACGCGTTGCACAGACAGCTTTAAAAAAAAGAAGGAAATGAAAGAAACTGTCTCTTCGCACGGCTCAGTGCAGCTATCCCTCCGGATCATCTGAGCGTTCGGACTAATTTGTCTTGTCTTGTATATCGGATAGCTCGCACAATTAAAATTGAATTCTAGACTTAGTACTTGTAACGAGCTGCCCGAGCAATTTAATCAGATTTTACCAAAATTATAGGACTGTTAGCACTTCCGAAACGGCTTCAACAGGTCGTGGTCCCATGTAGCTATGATTTCCAATAACGCTTGTCATTTTAATCAACAGTCCCGTGTTAATTACTTGAAACAGCAATGCTTATTTATCTATTCATTTATTTGTTTATTCATTTATTGTCCATTTATCTATTTGTCTATTCATTTATTTGTTTGTTTATTTATGTATTCTGTTTTGGAATACGAGTCATTCTCTGAAGTGTTAGACAGATACAGCTACAACAGAGAAACTTTATGGTTTTAATCGTGACAGATAATCTTGCTTCAATAACACGTATACTTTGCCTTGTCGACAGCAATGTTGCACTTGCCAGCGTGCTTAGCGTCGACAAAAAGAAAGAAAAACACACAAAAAACAAGAACAACAACAACAACAACACCAACAACACAAATCACGTCTGTGAGACAATCCCTTCAAACTAAGCCTTCCCTTCTCTAGTCTATCTTACCTATAATTATACATCTATCACATGTACATACATACACGGTCTATCTTACCTATAATTATACATCTATCACATGTACATACATACACGGTCTATCTTACCTATAATTATACATCTATCACATGTACATACATACACGTCCATGTCAGCATGTAACCTCACTGCGTGTGTGTGTCATTGTGTGTGTGAGCGCGCACGCTCGTGCATGCACATGTTCGTATGTGTATGATGTAGGTTTACCCATCTATCCGTCCATGTGTTTGTATATATATATATATTTATATAATATATATATATATATATATTATATATATATATATATACCAGTATAAAACAAGGTTTTAAAATGAAGAGAACCTACAAGGTTGTTTCAAGCTAAAAAAAGCTCTCCTCAGGGTATACTACAATCTGGGCACGCCACCGGGTTATATATTGTGGTGTGTGGGCGTGTGAGTTCTGTGCGTGCGGCACGTGGCTGCCGTTTTTTCTTTTTTGGGGGGGGGGGGGGGGGGGGGGGCGTGTTACGGATGGTGCATTGACAAAGATTTCCATTTATGCCTGCAATTGTTTATCATTTCTACTTTAGAGTTCAGGGATGCTAGGTGGGGTTTACTAATATCAGCCACTTTTCTGTAGTACATAAAATCTTGTTTTATACTGGTATGTCGCTCCCTACGTGGTTGAGCACTTTTTGCGTTCTGGGTGGCTTTTAACTCTGATTTTATATATATATATATATATATATATATGTATATATATATATATATATATATATATATATATATATATATATATATATACATATATATATATATTTGTTCAAAGTGATCCCACACACCACCCCCCCCCCCCCCCCCCCCCCCGCCCCTACATGAAACGTCTCTTTGTCTTGGGTTCATATCTGCAAAACTTCCACATCTCCTTTCCCTCCCCTGCCTCCTCCTTCACCACCCCCCATCCCTGAACACACACACACACACACACACACACACACACACACACACACACACACACACACACACACACACACACACACACCTTTTTTTGCGGCTCTATCAGCACAATCGTTGAATATAATCCAACGTGTGAAGGAACCCAGCAAAAGGTGATATTGGTTCCCTTTAAACTTAAAATGTTAATCATTTGATTGATTTCTTTGATAATTTTTGGATTTTTTCTTGTAATCAAATGAACGTAAAGCATACAGTACGGACTACAAGGCAAGACAGGGAATCAATAGAAATAAACATCCATTATCCGTTACAGAAGGGTATCATTTACTAGAGCAAGCATCGTGGAACAAAGTTTCAAAATCTCTCCATAGGAAGGAGAAATTCTCTGATCTCTTACTGAATTCGGTTAGTTTAACAAACAAAATAGCTGTGAATTATAGCAACAGTTGCAAATTTAGACACATTACTTTGCTCTCTTATAGGATAAAGCTTAATGCCTTCAAAACAAAATTCAGCAAGAATGTTAAATGTCTGTGCGTGAACAAATTTCAAACCAACACATCCTTCTGGAATGCAGAGATTGAGACCTATTTTACCGGCTATTTCTGAAGTTCTCTTGACAGTATTCTTGAGAATTTTAGTTTGTTGTTTGATTTTGCGAAGTGTTTACTACGCAGTCCTATGGGACATTTGTTATAGTTTGTATTATGATTCAAAATAGTTATTATTTAAAGTTGGCTTTCCCATACCTTTTTTTTATTGCAAAGATTGTAAAGATGCTTTTTTTTTTGTATATGATTGCAAGATGACCCACCCATCTCCTCCTCATGCTCCTCCTCTCCAAATCCTTTCGCTTCGTCTAATATCACTTAATGTGGAAAGACGTTAAATTGAAGACAACAACACAACAACACACACACACACACACACACACACACACCACACACACACACACCACACACACACACACACACGAACGCACGCACACACACACACACACACACACGACACGCACAGAGAGAGACAGACAGACAGGTACAGAGACACGGAGAGAGTAAGAGATGAGGATGATGATGATGATGATGATGATGATGATGATGATGATGATTATGATGTTGATGATGATGATCTTATTTCCAAGGATCACATTGGTACATATATGATTTTTTTTAATCCAATCCTTGCCCTTACCTAAGCGCAACAGTCAGCTTAGTTTGACTAGCAACTAAGACTTAAAAAAACTTTTCAACAAATGTACATCTTTAAAGGTATGAAAAAAGACATACATGTCGGTTCTTCATCAACATTTTTAAAAAGAAACGAGAGAGAGAGAGAGAGAGAGGAGAGAGAGAGAGAGAGAGAGAGAGAGAGAGAGAGAGAGAGAGAGAGAGAGAGAGAGAGAGAGAGAATGCTTGGACTCCCTCCGCCACACCACTCAACCCCACCCCCGCTCCCCTTTGGCTGATTTGTGCTAACTGCCCATTGATTAACTCTAGCTTTCTTTCCAGTTCCTTCACGGATCAAACTTCAGAATGTCGAAAATCAAAGAGCTCGATGCCGGCTTTCTAACGATTTTTCATTCATCTAAGGATCTGAACAGTTATATAGTAAGGTTTAAGGTGCTGTTGTAAGGGGC
This sequence comes from Conus ventricosus, assembly GCA_018398815.1. Lineage (NCBI taxonomy): Eukaryota > Metazoa > Mollusca > Gastropoda > Neogastropoda > Conidae > Conus > Conus ventricosus. Next base: position 96,974,327 of record CM031600.1, read on the forward strand.
AGGATAAACAGATTTTTATGAGAAAAATGTTTCACAAAAACTGACCGCGCCCAGTTAAATTATAATACTCCCTTTAAATAGCTAGATGCAGGACAAGTCCGCCAATGTACGACATGTCTAGTTCCCGATCTCGGTGAGTAAAGAGAGAAGGGAAGAGAAAGGTACACCCAAAGAATTACTATCCTCAACTGCCGAACAAACCAGCTGTTTGGGGGGGGGGGGGGGGGGGGGGACACAAACAACCGACGGAATGGGGACAGCTTCAGCTACTTGTACTGTCCAGGGGGAAATAGAAGAGTGGGAGGGGCGGCAATACAGGCCCATGCGTGCCCATGAGTGAGGTGTTAAGGGAGAAACCGGGGGGGGGGGGGGGGTTACAGATTGGGACGGGCGGACAGGTTCGGCATTGCCTAACCTCTTTTAGACAGGAACACCTGGGAAACAGCACCCCGGGGTAGCCTGCCTTTTGGGAAGAAAGGATGGCTGGAGGAGGATGGGATGGAGGAGGGAAACAGGACTGAGTAAGAGAGGCGCGAGAGGACGGGGGCCGGGGGGGGGGGGGTGCAAAGACAAACAATGGGGAGGAAATAGGTGGGAGAAAGAGAGGAACGCATTGAGCCAATGGGGAAAGGGGAATCGGAAGGGAAGAGAGGGAGGCAGGGTGGTACAGTGAGGTTTGTGTGCATGCATTGAAAAGCTGACCAACAACCTGCTGTTCACTTCACACATGATAAAAGAGCGTGCTGTTCAGTCACGGGAACCAAGACCCTTCTTCACAGATATCTGTCTGGGAACATTGCGTCCTTCGGAGACAAAGGCTAGTTGGACTTTAATCTGAAGATCAACAGATACCAGGCAGGGCAAGGAAAGGGAGGGGTTCTATCATTGTTGACACTGTGATTTGAACAGGACTTGCTAGTAGTCTGTGAATGATACTAAATGCTATATGATGTACATACAGTCTTTCAGCATTGATTTAATTTTTACCCTAACTCTGAGAAGATTTTTACCCTTACTCTGAGAAGATTACTGGTTTCTTGATTAATTTTGGACAGTGAGGAAGAAATATTTAGGATAAAAAAGGTGTAACAGAAAGCAAATGCAGAACATCTAGCCCTTAACTGTACCATTTTAAGAATGAATAAAGTAACTGGACATGTCTGTGGGGCTTTGTGCGTGCTATTATTGTTTACAATCAACATGTGCTTTACGTATTGATCAGCATGAGTAAAATAACGTGCTGATCAGCAGTGGTTGAAGAGCTCATACCGCTGCTTTCCTAAGCACCGAGGGTAGTAACATGTGTTTGCGATAATATGTCAAGTTATTGTCACCGTGACATGTATTAAATAAAAAATTAAAGATTGCCTGTACCTCTTACTTTCAAAGATTTAAAATAGATCACGGAGGATAGTAAACAGATTAAGCTTTAGTATCGTAGCCACGTGTGCTATCTATTGATCATTTTTCTTCTTCTCAGTGAAGCAGCACTTCGTTCCATTGGTCAAGTCACGCGGAAAAATCAAAAAACTCATTGATTGTAGGCTGTGATTGGCGGGTCGGCTTTGGAGAGAGGATGTCGGGTGTGCGTTGTAGAGCCGGTGTCGTATATAATACTGTCGCTCCTAAAATCGTGTCGCAGCGACAGTATTTCACTGCATTTTATGGACAGCTACAATATTCTATGTGACATTTTTCGTGAAAAGTTGTCGACGACATTTTTTTCCAGCAATTATTGTCGCTACAACAATATTTCACGTGAAATGCTATCGCTGCGATACAATTCCACGGCGACAGTATTATATACGACACGGCACACGGATGGAAAAGGGCAAGTCTGTCAGTATAACCAGAAACGTGAAGGAAGTAGCGGCACCTGTTATCAGAATGTCTGTACCATCAGTTACATGGCAATGGAGTTCAGCCAGCGTTTGGAATGACCCAGGCTGGTGGCGCATACAGGCAAGATGTACCTGCCGCTTTTCTGACTGTCTGGCAGGCTTCGTACGCTCGTTGAAACTCTTTGAACTGACAGGGAATTTCAAGACCTTAAAAGCCTTTGAAATATATAACCAAATGTGGTTTGTTAACCAAACCACTTGAAAATCTTTGAAAATCAAGCCATCATCTCCAGAAATCTTTAATGTGGTAAAAAGAAATGGCAGTTTGATTTGTCTACGTTGTTGATGAAGAAAATTTTTTAAAAGCAGATTTTCGCGATCGTGGTCGCGATTCTGGATTGCCGTCTGTTATTTGGGCAAGAGAGATCATTTGTAACTCCATCAAATTGATGAAGTTACAAATTACCTCCCTTGGTTGAATGGCAGACGGTGGTCCAGGATCGCGGCAGTGTTTGTGGGAGTTTGTTTTTAAGTAATTTTTTTTTCATCAAACTGAACACAGAAAAGCAAACTGCCATTTCGTTTTTCAATGTTTACGCAAGTATTGTAGCCTTAAGGGCAGAGGTGGCACGAAAATTTGACCATTTTCTTTCAAAAATCATGTTTTGGGTTTTGTGTGTGTGTGTGTGTGTGTGTGTGTGTGTGTGTGTGTGTGTGTGGTGTGTGTGTGTGTCTGTGTGTGTTTGTTTGTTTGTTTGTTTTTTTTGTTGTTTTTGCTCAAGAAAGTCTGTTGAATCATCTATGGTGTTCATTTTGTCTATTTTCACTTTTTTCTTAGTATAAATAAAGACTTTATTTGAAGGAGGTGTGTGTGAAAATTGCTTAACTTCTTTATTTTCAAACGCCGTTTTCTCAAAATCACATTTTTTGACAAAAGTTGATGTGCAAGGAGTACAAGATCTCTGGATCCAGACTAGCTAGCTTGGTAATTGTTTTTCATTTGATCAGAAATGATTTCTGCATGCAGTTACATTTTATTTCTAAGTCAAAACAGCATGTATCATTTGCTATTTCTATTGGAAAAATTCAAAAGCAATCAAACGCGAAGCCTGATGGCCACCATATGGAAAACAATTATTGAAACACCAGCAGTTTAGATATATACAAATCCTTTTGTAATTGCATTACTATAGCTTAGCAAAACAATATATAAAAATCCTTTTGTAATTGCATTACTCTCTCTCTCTCTCTCTCTCTCTCTCTCTCTCTCTCTCTCTGTCCCTGATCCAACAGTGACGTCGACATGTCTGTTCTTGCTCTCCTCCCATCGCCCCGCCCCCTCCTCTCTCTCTCTCTCTGATCCAACGGTTACGTCGACAGTCTCTCTCTCTCTCTCTCTCTCTCTCTCTCTCTCTCTCTCTCTCTCTCTCTCTCTCTCCATCAGCTTTCTACTCTCTCGCTATTCCCAATCCCTCTCTCGCACACCCACTCTGGATGCGCGTGCATACACACACACACACACACACACATACACACACACACACACACACACACACACACACACACACACACACCATCACACACACGCCATCACACACACGCGCGCGTGCGCGCGCACACACACACACACACACACACACTCTCTCTCTCTCTCTCTCTCTCTCTCTCTCTCTCTCTCTCTCTCTCTCTCTCACCATTTTAGATGCGTTAAGTGTTGTTAATGTAAACACTCAACCTTCTTTTTAAAGTGAAATAAATAGAGTCCTCTGAAAATACAACGTGTTAGTGTCTACCGGAACGAAACGAAACCCGACAGTTTCCTCTGAAAATAAAATATGTTAGTGTCCAGCGAAAATGAAAGCCGACTGTTTCCTCTGAAAATGGATCATGTTAGTGTCTACCGATAGTGAAACCCGATTGCTTCCTCTGAAAATGAAACATGTTAGAACGTACCGATAGTGAAACCCGATTGTTTTCTTTGAAAATCAAACTTGTTAGTGAAGACTCAAACACAAAGGCCAAAAATCGCTTAGGGGCCAATCCCCAGAAAGACTGCCCGGAACGAAGATCCTGGGGACTTTGAAGGATGGGGGGGGGGGGGGGGGAGCATCTGTGCACAGCAGTGTCATGATGGATTGGCCTGTATTGAGCGCGCTCTTAGTAGTGAAAAGCGGCTGTTCGAATCGGACGGCGATGGTGAGAGAACGTGCCAGGCCTGTTAACTAGCCTAGAAATAAACGGTAAACAAGTGGGGTAACGTTTGCTCCCATAAGAAAGTTGAATAAAGTCAGTCTGACTTTATTCAAGTTTAAAAGGCTGTGCCAGTCTTGAATAAAAGTTACTCCGTGTTAGGTTTTCTTATGGGAGCAAACGTTACCCCACTTGTTTACTATTTATTGTTCACTGTTCCCTGCCTCATTTCATTTCCAATTTAGCCTAGAAATGTTATATCAGCCTGTTAGCACTATACGAGGACCCCCTCTTCTTCCAGCCTCTTTGGCAGAAAGAAAAAAGAATGAGAGGGAGGAGAGATGGGGGAGGGAGGGGGGATGACAATGACAGAGAGAGAGAGAGAGAGAGAGAGAGAGAGAGAGAGAGAGGAGAGAGAGAGATGAGGAGAGAGGAAGGAGAGAGAGAGAGAGGAGAGAGAGAGAGGAGAGAGAGAGAGAGAGGTGTGTGTGTGTGTGTGTGTGGTGAGAAAGAGGTAAGAGAAGTGCGCGCGCACGAACTGTTCACACGCACATCCGTAGAGAGACTGGCCAAAATCAAATTATTTCAATGTGAAGTCTCTGGTCCGCAGCATGAATGACTTATAGTTGACGCTGTGCTTACAATATTACATAGACGTTGATGGCATTCGTACGCTCACGGTTTTGAAGACAAAGTTAAATCGGATTGTATCAGTTTGACATTATAAGCAAGAAAAACAACAACTGAACAGTGGTAAATTTTGCGAAAACTGAGCTAGGATTAATTCATGCTTTAGTACAGTGTGCTTTCAGACTTGATGATTAAGGGAGGGAGAGAGAAGACACCCCCCCCCCCTTAACTCCCCCCCCCCCCCCCCCCCCCCCGAAAAAAAAAATTCTGGTGATGTTTGTCAACACAACTCCACCCAGATTCGCCTCTGAAAAGATGGTCAGGCTCAGGGAGCGGGGCGGGGAAGGAGGGGTTGGGGTGACGGCGGGGAGCGGGTAGGGGTGAGGGAGGGTGAGGGGTGGGGGACTGGGGAGAGAGGGGAAAGGAGATCGGGCGGGAAGTGGGTGGAAAGGAATGTTCGGGTGCGTAGTGTAACAAGGGCTGTGCGCGTGACAGCAGAACGTCTGTCACTGTAGGAGTCAGTTGGAGGTGGGCAGCACTGAAAAAGAGAGGGGAGGAAACGTTGATTGTGGTGGTGTCTGTGACCAGAACAAGACGTGTCAGTAATTTGTTTATGAATGGCACTCACTGGACAAGTGAGCAGTTTGTTTATGAATGGCACTTTGTTGAACTGTCAGCACAAACTGCATACATTCAAGCCCATTCTCTGAATGGATTAATGATTTCTTGAATTTCTCTTTTGTTGATAAAGAGGAAGATACCACAACAGACAAAAATACAGGGCACAGGTGCAAAACAAAGCAAAACAAAACAAAACACAAACTGAAAACCATGCAGCGGAACAATAAATTTTACTGATGAATGTCATGACCAGTTTTGTCTGTGTCAGCTCTGTGTGTGCGTGTGTGTGTGTGTGTGTGTGTGTGTGTGTGTGTGTGTGTGTGTGTGTGTGTGTGTGTCTGTGCGAGCGTGTGTGTGTATGTGTGTTTGTGTGTACGTGTGTGCGCGCGCGCGTGTATGTGTGTGTGCGTGCGTGCATGTGTGTGTGTGTGTGTGTGTGTGTGTGTGTGTGTGTATGTGTGTGTATGTGTGCGTGTATACGCACCTGTCTTAATGCATGTGTGCGTTTCAATGCGCGCGCGCGCACGCACGCGTTGTGTGTGTGTGTGTGTGCGCGCGCGCGCGTGTGCGTGTGTTTTCTTAACATGGAATGTGAGTCAGTTTACCATCTGGTCAAAACCTGGAAAGAAGGTTCTGCTTTTTTTTTAAGCCTACCTTTTTCTTCGTAGACTCAGCATACTAATGTAAAAATCCTGGTATATATTCTTGGTGGAAAATTTAAAATGGTTGATTTAGAAAATGAAAATCAACGTTTCACATATAAATTTCTGAAAAATTGAATTTTTAAAATAGTCCCAAAAAGGCAATTTAAAGAATGAAGTAGAATCATTTTAGCTTTGCTTTTATAAGAGATTATAGTCAGTGTCAAAATGGTGTACACAAACTTTGCAATTTGTCTGTAAATTATAACGTTCTTTAAATAAGGACTTTTAAGTAACTCTGTCGGTTAACATGGACAAACACATTTTGAGGCAAACCACAATGCGTTTCGACCTCTTGGCCTTCTTCAGGCAAGATAAATAACATTCAGGACAGTGAAAACTAAAACGAGCAATTACGTATCTGCTCGAATTCGGTACTAGATGGGCGTTGAATGTAAACAAGGCCGTTGGGAAAGAGACACTGGGAGTTAAAATTCTAATGGTGATGATAAGGATAGAGATAGCAGTAATAATAATAATAATGATGATGAAAATCTTGAAAACTTTAATAGAGAATTACTTACTACCACTTTTGGTGATAATATGACAATAGTAGTTGAAGTATTGATAGTGGCTAAAAACACATGAGAGAAGAAAGAAGAAAGGTTACAGAATTGTCGAACAACATGGTCTAGTGGCAACAGTATTAGTGACTATGATGATGGTGATGATAGTGGTAATGATAATGATGACGATGATGATGATCGTGATGATGGTAACAGAAAGAAACAAAGACAAGAAACCTCAGCTAGGGTAACATTAAAGTGAAGGCATGCTGGTTTGCTGACGAATGGGGTTTGGAAGAAAAAGCATTAATTTGATGATAGAATTCCAGTATGAAAGTACCTCATGAAACTCTGCATATGAAAAAAAAAAAAAGATAAGAAAATGCTGATGTGATGAGACCAACGATGTTTTATATCAGCCTTCAGTTCCACGTAATACGACAAATGATGCCTTTTGAATATTACCATTTTGTACTACTCAGGTTGCCATATGTATAGAAACTGTGGTATGTACTTTTTTCCCTGCGAAACCGTTCCAAACACTTCCCATAAAGAACAACCTACGATCCACTGTTTGACCAGATCTGATTGACTAAATTGTAATAGGACTGACCCAATAACAGGATTGGCCTTGCTCCACATTCCTCGTCACCAACAAGTTTCATTAAAACCAGCAATTTCTGAGTAAAGGCACCATTCTTACAGTTACGGTTACGGCGTTTGTCACCGAGTGCGGCAAAACTGTGCGTTCGCCAGCCTGGTGGTGATACCGTACAACATTGCGAGCGTTTTGACATAGAGGGCTGTCGTTTGCTCTGTCTTCTCCATTCAGTCATGACAGCGCTTACTTCCAACCATTCCCACGTGTGCTGATGTGCTGTCCCAAAACGATATTCAATCTGAATGGGACTGACCGTGGCTGTATTATGCTGGACTAGTGAAATAGAACCAAAGATTTCTCTGACCAGTTCTATGAACTGCTTCGTCTTTGCTGTCGTGAACTTACTCGCCTTGGGAATAGCTCCTCATATAGCTCTCACGTGACTGTCTATTATTATTACTTGTATTATTATCATTATTATTATTATTATTATTATTATTATTATTATTGTTATTATTATCGTTGTTACTGTTTTCATCGTTATTGTTGTTGTTGTAGTGAATTAGCGACTAAAGTAGTGGTGCAGTAGTTTTTCGTTAATGTGTAAAAGGATTTCTGGACTTTGTGCTGAAACACCTGCCCGCATTAACAACTAAAGAAGAGTTGTTGGTGTTTATTTTAATGTGTACGGAAACCTTCGATCTCCTGCTGCATGTAGTAAAAAGAAAGTTGTAGATTCCACGTGACGTATCGCCATATACGTACACGCATCGAGATGCGTACGTATGACGTACGTGATTCCAGTTTAGGTTTAGATCACACGTGTTTGCGGCTCATGTCCCCCAAAGCCCCCCCCCCCCCCCCCCCCCCCCCCCCCCCCCCCCCCCCCCCCCCCCCCCTTTTTACCCCACTCTCAGACAAGGGAAAGAAACACATGCTTTTTTAGGGGAGAAACGTGTGGGGAAGGATTAGGCAGGAATTTGCCATCGTTTTGCCACAGGCACATGATTTTCATGCTGACTGAGATGGTGGAGGAGGGGGGCGGGGGGGGGGGGTGTTCTTTTCTTTTGTACGTCTGAATATGTCTTCGTAAATATGCTTGTTAGATTAGATTTGTATTGTGCATTAGATAAATGTTGTTTTGCTTATTGGTTTTGTGTGTAAATCACTATTTGCGTTTGTAAGTAACACTGCAGGCTGTGTCAGTCTTCGTGCATGATTTAAGCATAAAATCTGGTGAAATTCTACACGGTTTCATGTTTTAGCGATCATACGTGCAAACGCATGCAGCTGCTAAAGTTCAAGTCTCCATTATGAGGAGAATGTCCATCTTGGTAGAAAGTAAAATTTCTTCTTTTTTCCCTTCTTCGGCTGCCATCTGAAAACAGAGAGACATAAGTTATGTTGAAGTATATGCAAATGTCATGCAGAATACCACACACACACACACACACACACACACACACACACACACACACACACACACACACCTTATACACGCACACACACTTACACACACACACATTCTCTCTCTCTCTCTCTCTCTCTCTCTCTCTCTCTCTCTCTCTCTCTCATGTTTGGATAAATCAAATCAAATCAAAAACACTTTATTATCTCTTTCGAGAAATTAAATGTGGCCAATAAAAAGGTATGCATGACAGCCAAATTACAGATTACAGCAACAGTACATGTACAAACAAAAATGAATTACATACACATATAAGATCCCCCCCCCCCCCGCCCCTCCTTATGTGCACACCACCAACACATACAAATGCACGCATGCGCGCATACATGAGACTTATCTGCAGCGATCTCAGTACCTTTTCTGACAGCACGACTTTCATACAGTTTATGTAGTTGTTCTTGGTTTTTTTTTTACCTGTAATCTTTCCCCACGTACTCACTACTCTGCTTAAGACAGGTCTATGATAACTGACTGCATATTTAACTAAAAACGTTCCTCAGAAAAAAAAATTAAAAATCCCCGAAGCTGGTGGAATCAAAACTGATGTCTATATATCGCCCATGTGTGCATATTTTTTTCTGCTGTATGTCGTCGGCTTCTGTCGCTCTGTAGCGGGGCATCAGTTGACCCAGTTCCATAAAAAAAAACATGGAATACATGCTTTCAAAACAAAATGATAGCAGCAAGTGATGAAAAACTCTTTAAAATATCACGATTCGTGTATATTTATTGCTTTTTAGTCACAACTGAGCTGATGTAAGAATGAATAATAAAACTGAAGTGGAACCGCAATCTCAAATCTCGTTCACGTAACGTGGAGGCTCACTGGCGATTCGTGTTACCCGGTCGCCTGACTTTCGCCTGTGAGTGGGTGATATCTTTGAAAGTGTTTTGCACAAACTATTCGTAAGTCAGTGGATGAAAACATACAGATTAAGTTGGGGAAAACGGTTTAAAACAAACAACCAAAATGTTACTTACCCTGACACTTGACTTGTGCTCTTGTAAAACAAATATGGGAAAGGCAACGTAAAGATCGCTTGTGATACGTCAACACGTACCTATCGAAGCCGCACGGTCTGATGAAATCGCGCGATACTTTGCGATACGGGGTCGATACGTTCCTGTCTATCCCCTATCGGATACGTGACGTCTAATCTAAAGGTCCCTGGGGGGGGGGGGGGGGGGGGGGGGGGGGGCACTCGATAGATCCCCGTCTCGATGGATCCCCATCTCGATGGATCCCCGTCTCGATAGATCCCTGTCTCGATGGATCCCCGTCTCGATAGATCCCCGTCTCGATAGATCCCCATCTCAATGGATGCCCATCTCGATTGATCCCTGTCTTGATGGATCCTCGTAACTGGGGTTTTTTCCCCTTCAAATCTGATGAGTGACTTTTTTTTGTTAAATGGTTTTCCTTCAACAATTATTCAACTTGTGCATGCATTTTCTCGGTATGCTCCTTGTTTCTTTTAGCTTGTTTTAGTATCGAGACGGGGATCTATCGAGATGGGGATCTACCGAGACGGGGATCTATCGAGACGGAAATCCGTCCACATGTAGTGGGGGATCTATCGAGACGGGGATCTATCGAGATGGGGATCTACTGAGACGGGGATCTATTGAGACGAAAATCCGTCCACATGTAGTGGGGGATCTATCGAGACGGGGATCTATCGAGATGGGGATCTACCGAGACGGGGATCTATCGAGATGTACCCCATCCCTAGTAGGTACCTACCCGAACTTTCCTTTCCACCCACTTCCGGCCCGATCTCATTCCTCCCTCACACTATCCAATTCTTCCCCTCCCCGGCACCCCGCTGCCACCTCCCCGCTCCCGGGGCCTAACCACCTTCCTTTCAGAGGCGAACCGGGTGTAGCTGTGTACCATCTGTCAGCAATCAGACAGGCATTGGGCAATGCACAGCGCAACGGATGACATGCGTTAAAGCCGTTGTGAAAAAAAAAAATCAGAACATGCTGCACACATCTAAATCATCAAAATCCGGAAGAGAAGGCCAGTTTGGTCGTTGTACAGGTGACATGTATACACGGTGAAAAATCAAAAGAATGATTGAGAAACTGACGGGTATTAGACTGAATGACCTGGGAAACAACTGAATATAGCGCCATCAGACAACAGGAAGAAATCCTATAGCTCAACAATCCCTCCAGGCACGTGTTTCAACCCTGAACTCCTCACACTCAGAGAGGGCGGGCTGCATCCAGATGAATATTCCAAGACGCCCTTCTGCTATCAGAGTTGTCTTCCTGGCACTGCTGGAATTGCTCTCAGTAACTTCTGGATAGATGAGTTCTTTCAGTGTGTTCTAACCGGTTGGCGGCCCATTGCATGATCAAGAGCATGGAGTGTGAAGCGATAAGAGCTCGGCCTCTAACCGAGGATAGGCTTTATGTCAGTTACACACACACACACACACACACACACACACACACAATGTATACACACACACACACACACACACACACACACACACACACACTCTCTCTCTCTCTCTCTCTCTCTCTCTCTCTCTCTCTCTCTCTCTCGTGAATCCAGTGATAACAATACGTAGCACTCATAAACACGTAGCGCTATAAAGAGGTACTCCACTGCAGCAGCGCACTGCATGGACAGGCTGAAGCACAGTGTAGTTTGGATTTGTTGTCGGTTAGCGATAACAAGAATTCAGCAAGTTTGGAGGATTTTCAGGGGAAATAATTTGAATTAATTACTTACTATTTATATTTAGAATCAAAACGCTCAATTTAATTATAAATTCAACACAAATATCACAACAAATGATAGATAAAAGTGTTACGTTGATTACAGAAGCAAAATGTTGTAATATATGTTCTTCAAAGATTGAAATATTTCAAAGTGCATAGTTATATGTTTCGTGCCCATCGATAATAGAATTCAGGTTTTACCATGGCAGATGTTTCAATTTTAAGAGCGAAGCATCGACATATAAATATTGATAAAGTTTTTCTTTAAACGACTGGCTTTTCGAAATTGATTTGTGTAATATAAATCATAAAACCAGCACATGAGTTCAATGTTACCGAGATCTGTTGAACGGTCAAACAATTTGGTTAAATCAAATGCACTTGACTGCTTATGTGTTCTATACACACGTGGACAGTGTCAGAGTATGTATCACAAGAAACTTTCGTATAGCAGTCATGATTATTTTTTATTGAGGGTTAAAGAATAAGCTTTAACAGCTTTTACTTCCATTCTGCCGTAGTACAAACAAACATGAATATCAATTACAATAATGAAAAAAAAAAAACCCATGCATAAGTAGAAATCGGACATATACAAAATAATGAAAACATTAACAACCATTAATCAATATTGTGATGGATAAATAAACAACATATCAGACATGGCAACGAAGACATTTGAGAGAGGAGGGGGGGATGGGGAGGCTGACAGATATAGCATTGACAAAGAAACTGAGAGAGAGAATCTGCAACAATCATGGGTGGAGGTGGATACTGCGGGAAAGTTCAGATTTTTCAGGTCAGCCATACCGCTCTGTAAACTGAGAAATAGACATGACTGATTGTCCAAGGCATACGGTGTGATGCTCATACAGAAACCATATGACTGGAATCGTAGACTATACCTGTATTTTATACAACAAGACCTTGTAAGAAGAGACTGTCAAAAGACGGGTAAAAGAGGTGGAATTTTCTGATGGATTAAAAATGGATCCCGACCAAGAACAAAACTGACTGACAAATGAATAAACCTAATTCCAGGTATTCCTTATCAACCAAAAAAGGACTTTAAAGGACCCTACCAAAACAACACAGGACCTGCCGGAATCTTCTACTGTCTGCGTTTTTCACATTTGCTTCAGCTCTTCTTGTTTGTTGACAAGTTCGTTCTCTAAGAGGGTCACTGAGCCTCAAGCTGCTTTGCTGCTGGGCTTTGAGGCATAGTGCATCAGCTTCAAACAGCAACGGTCTGGCATCCTTTTCAGTGGCTGTCTTTCTCCTCTTGAGAGTGTGATCACGCAAGCACCCACGCACACTTACACCAAACCAGACCTGTTTATCTCTCACTTAACCTTTCAGTAGTCAAGGCGACCCGAGTCAATTTTGGAACTCAACTGTCAGTAGTCACAGCCACTGCATATTCTGGATCCACCAACTATCCCTTTCAGTTTCCCCCTTCCCCTTATCTGTTGTCCTATCCCTTACCCTTCCACCACTGCCCTGCCTGCAACTAAACTAGCATGGGTGTCAGGCAGGCCTTTCACAATTAAGTCATGATGGTTGCCTTAATCAATTACCAAACATTGTGTCACAAATCAAAAATAATTACAACACAAATCAATCACCATTTGGAGTCACAATCAAGTTTATTTATATAAGACAAGACGATAGGGAAGAGAAATTGAGGCTGTTCCCCGTCTTGAAGAAATGTCAAAGGTTAATAATCTGTATTTGTTACTGTTCGTCCGTGTGTGTGTTTGACTATTATTCAAGATCGGGAAGGCCGTGCCATTCTTGAATAAATGTTCAAGGGTTAATAACGTGTATTTATTACTGTTCGTCCCGGTGTGTGTTTGACTCTTATTCAAGATCGAAAAGGCTGCTCTAGTCTTCAAGAAATGTTGTTTTTTGTTTGTTTCATTTCTTCAGTTGTGGCTGTGTAGATGTGTTGAGTACAGGGTACACGGGCCAATCTTGGGAAAGTTCTTCTTAAAAAAAAAAAAGTTTATTTATATAAATCAATTACCAATCATTGTGTCACAAATAAAAAATAATTACAACACAACTCAATCATCATTTCGAGTCACACACACCATACAAAGATTCAAAAAGAAAAAGAACAACATGCTCTCTTTGCTCTAATTTCGATTACTTCCCTTTGCTCAAACAGTGTGATCATCGCTGGTCTGTCCAGCTACCTAAGCTGTCTCAATGTATGATGCATAGATTCTTGTATACATTTAATTCATATAATACATTTACACATATTATGGAGAAAATACGCATAACATGTAAGGGGAAGGGTCCGGTAAAGTTAGCACAGGTACGTAAGAATGTCCACTGTTTTTCCCTTTTCCTTTTCTATTTTCCTTCTGGCTAGTCTCTCTCGATACTCTTCATGGGCGGACCTACAAACGCACATTCCTTGATCACAAGCCAGTCTAAAAACCGCATTCCTCAGGAATATAAGGTACCTTAGCCCAAGGAACTTTATAACGCTTTTTGTTAGGCAAAGTTAATATAGCGGATTTATAGAACGGATATTTACTGAAGCCACAAAAATCCGCATTGCTTCGGTAATGGAGAGACTCTGTAGATTCTTTTCCGTGTTGATAATAGCAGCGGCGATTCTCAGGTCTATGATAACATAGTCACAGTCATAATACTGTACAGCCTCCTCTTTGTGAAAACTGTGTACAACAACAACGTCTTCTATTTCAGTAAGAATTTGGTAAGGGCGACCCTCCACAAATCTCTAACGTGGTTTTGTCTAAATGATCGTATTCAACCCACGTGTTAAGCCATTTTTGTACCACAGGACAAATCGTTTTTGGGTCATCGCAGATGTGAAAGGGTCTCGGCATCTTTTAGTTATGGGGGTGCTAACTCGCTAGCCATTCTATATATATGCTATTTCCCCTCCCCTTTCCTAATTAAGGGAGGGGGGAAGGAGAACTGAAGTCAACAGCGATTTTACTCCACATTGCAACCCCGCTGCCCAGTTCATCGTTCAGACAGAATTCCAGCCGAGCAACCCTTCATGGCATTGTTAATACAGTGGGAAACGCGTCGTTTTCCCTGTTCACTCCCCCTAACCAGTGGTACAATTATTCTCTTCAAACAGAAACTCATAGGATGCTCTGTGCTAGACAGAAGACAGAAAGTTCTTCTTGAAAAAAGAAAAAGATTACTTCACTGCAGAAAGTTCTTCTTTAAAAAAGAAAAAAAGACAAGATCATGTAGTCTTAGTTCACTGCCTTCTTTTCCTGTGGTCTTCTTCTTCTTTAAAAAAGAAAAAGACAACATGTAGTCTTCTTCTTTAAAAAGAAAAAAAAAACATGCGCTCACTCTTTGCTCTCTGTGCTTCTTCCCTACTTTTTCCCTTGTTACAATCTTGATTTTCTTCCCTTGGGTGGTCAAAGAAAAAGACAACATGTAGTCTTCTTCTTCTTTAAAAAGAAAACGACAACATGTAGTCTTCTTCACAATCCCAAATTTTGATTACTTCCCTTGGGTGGTCAAAGAAAAAGACAACATGCTGAGAGCTTGTTACAAGTCAAAATCTCGATTACTTCCTAGCGCAGTGTTCTTTTTTCTTCTTTCCTTTTTTAAAAAAAAAGAAGAAGACTTTCCACACACACACACCCCCACACACACACACACACACACACACAACACAACACACACACACAGACCCATACAAAGATTTAAGCAGACCACCCCACCATGCAAAGATTTAAGCAGACCACTCTCTTCTTCTTTTTCTCTTCTTTTTTTTATTTAATTTTTGTTTCTTTGTTTTCCTTCACTCTGTTCTTCTTTTTTTTTTCATCTTATAAAAATTCTCTCTCTCTCCTCCTCGCAAAAAAATTCTTATTTTTAACCGGAAGTGTTCGGCGCCATCTTTGGAAAAGGGGGATCACTTCAGATCACGTCCGGTAGGGAGATCACTCTCACGGACTTTTCTCTAAAAAAAAAATTCAGCTGTCACCTAGTTGGTCACAAATCAAAAATAATTACAACAAAATCAATGTGGTCACAAATCAAAAATAATTACAACACAAATAATGTGGTCAAAATCAAAAATAATTACAACACAAATCAATCATCATTTGTTCAAAACCGAGATTTCTCTTTGGACAAAAAAAATTAAACGAGTCACCTAATTGGTCCAAATCTTTTTTAAAAAAGAAAAAAACAAGATCTTGGTGCTCTGTGCTGAAGATCAAAGACGAAAGTTCTTCTTAAAAAAAGAAAGCAGTCAGTAGTCTTATTCACTGCCTTCTTTTTTTTGACCCAAAAAGACAAAAAGTTCTTCTTTAAAAAAAGAAAAAGTTTTACTTACTGCCTTCTTTTCCTTAAGATCAGAAGACAAAAAGTTTTTTTTTAAAAAAAAAAAAGACATTGTAGTCTTATTTTCATTTGGCCTTCTTTCCCTTTGTCTTTCTTGTTCTGGTCAAAATCTGAAGATGCTCCGCTGACCCCCTACCCCCCCAAAGAAAAAAAAATTGTTAGTGCTCCACAGCTACACGAGGTGTGCATGTAGCCGGTTTTGTTATTTCCCCTTGGGTGGTCAAAAAAAAAAAAGCAAATGTTCTTCTTTTTCTTTAAAACAAAAAAAGGGACAACATGTAGTCTTGGTAGGATGTTGGGGGGTGCTAGAGACAGGACAGAAGTTTTCTTTAAAAAAGAAAAAGACAGTCATGTAGTTTCTTAGTTCGGGATGTTAGGAAAGATCGTGCAAAATCAATCTGGTCAAAAAATCAAAAATAATTCAACACAAAAAAATCCTCTTTTGTCTCCAACCGGATTTCTCTTTGGTCACAAAAAAAAAAAATACAACAAAAGTCCCTGTTGGTCCAAACTCTTAAAAAAAGAAAAAAGAAAGACTTTAGGTTGCTCTGTGCTAGAAGACAAAAGACAGAAAGTTCTTTAAAAAGAAAAAGACAAGTCATGTGGTCTTGTTCACTGCCTTTTTTCCCTTAGCCAAAAGACGAAAGTTTTTTTGAAAAAAAACTTGTAGTCTTAGTTCAGGGGCCCTTTTTTCCCTTACTACTTTTTTTTACTGGTAAAATTGAAGTGCCCCGCTGACCCCCTACCCCTCAAAAAAAAAGAAATTTTTTAGTGCTCTACCAGCTACACGATGTGATGCATTAGTACGAGAAAGTTCTCCAAAAGCTTAAAAGACGACCGTGTGTCCTAGTTCGAGGGTTGTTTTTTTTTTTTTTTTCCCCTCCATCGTCGAGAGTCTTTCTGCGCGAAATCGGGGTTTGTGAGCTGCAGGAGTTTTGCAACTGAGGGTGTTTTGGTTTCTGCCACCTGAGAAAACCGGGCACTGTCGGTCGAGTTCGCCAAAAGCCATCAGTTTGACCGGGGGTTTTCCGGGTTTTTCACTCGCTTGAGGGGCTTTGATGGAAAAAACTGACTTTCACGGTGGGAAGGGGCCCGTGATGTAGATTTCTCCAAGGTTGGGGCAACTGCGGGAAAGCCCCGTCGTTTTTTTTTCCAATCCCGGGGGGAAAAAGACTCCGTAATGGGCTTGCTTCCCCGGGATTCAGACTTTCCCCGCCAGCAATTCTTTGGGCGTTGCGGGGCTTAAGAAAGCCTGAAAAGCATAAAGCTTTGTTGGTTGTTGTCGGTTTGGCGGCAAACGGTTTTTTGTCCCACCCTTTGTTTGAGTTTTGGTCCGGTAATATAAGTTCGTTTAAAGGGAAAAAAAAACCCTGGGGATTTGGGGCGGCGTAAAATTCCATGCCCTTCACAAAAAACCAGGGACACCCAAAAGGAAATTCAAAAACGTGCATGGGATGGACTGAATGTGTTTATATGCATCAATTGTTACTGGCTCGAAAAGGGAGGGGGGTTTTGATTTTTAAAGGGGGTCGGGCAGATTTTCCTTGACCCCATTTCTTTTATTTTGATTCTCCCGGGAAGTAAAGTCAAATAAAAGGGTCATAAACCCCCTGCGATTTTCACATGGAAAAACAATGTGACACGCTAAAAATACGCTCCTTTTTTTTAACCATGCGCTACCCCTTTGGACCCGAAAACGAGGCACATCCTTCATCAGTAATCGTGCCCCAGTGAAGTAGACGTCGTCCACACAAAGGGGCACTGATGATGGAGAAAAACCTTAAAGGTGCCCCCCGGCGCCCTCGGTCAGGGTTTGGGGCATTTGAACAGGAGCCACAAATACCCCGTCCGGTAAACCGGCGGGTTTGGCACCCAGCAGTTGGGCTTCCCCGCTGGGGGAGGTGGCCCGCGGGGGGGCAGAGCTGGGGGTCAGCCAATTGATCCATTCTGCTCTGTCACCTGAAAAAAGGACTGATGTTGTTCCAGGCATACTTGTTGCTCATAGAGAAATGGGACGATGGGGAAAAAAAAAACCCTGCAAAAGCCCAATATGCTATCTCGTTAAGGGCCTTGGCCAACAGGAGTTACACTTACCTCAACTCCTGGTAAAGGGAAAGGGGATGGAAATAAAAAGTGATCCCTCTCTGTTGGCCAAATGGGGATGAAAATATTATTTTACAAGAAGGGGAATCTAAATGCATTTGTTTTTCACAACCCTTCTTGTTCTTTATATCAGGTAGATGCATAAAAAACCTGAGGCGTTATGTCTCGGGAAGGCACACTCTTTGTTCCACCATCTCCCCCTATTTTTTTAGCTGCTGTTATGTTACTTGTGGTAGAATTTTTTTTTTTGTTTTTTTTTGTTGTAAAGGCGGGTCCCTTGTTGTGCTGCGATGTGCGTGCGCGTGCGCTGTGTGTTTTGTGGGCTTGTGAGTGTGTGTGTCTCTTATTGTTATTTACAGAGAGGGAAGAGAGAGAGAGAGGGCCGGGAGAGGAAAGAGGAAGAGGGAGAGAAGGTCGATAAACTGAATTATTCAAATGGAGAGAAGGCGATGAACTAGGTTTTTAAACGAATTTCTTTATTTTTCGTAGGTATTTTGACCGGTTGCAAAATCTGGGTTGAGTAAAAAGCCCCCCCCTCACCCCCCCCTCCTCAATCACCAAGGAGACTTTGTGTACCGAGTCGCTTCGTTGGTGTTCAGCAGTACCCCCGTTTGCTGTGTGGTTCACCTGCAGCAAAATTTAAAGCAACTTTTTTTTTCATTGCTTATTTATTTTTATTTCCCAAACAAAACACCGCGTATTCGGCGAGGGCAAGCAATTCCAGTGAACACGTCAAAGTGCAAATTCATTTTAAAAAAACCAGTGAATGAGAGACTTTTTGACAGTCTGGGAATTTTTTTTTCATTTCGATTTGGCAAAGGGAGGGTTTTTTTCCACCCATGAAAACATATTCAAGCCCAAATGAATTCTGAAAACTGCGGGGGAACTAATAGTCTCATCATCGTTTTCCTTTAAAAAATATAGAAATAAAAAACAATCAGTAAATACTTTTCCCCCATGATGAAATAATAACACTCCGTTAACTCCAAACAAATGTCTCTAAAACCGATCCCTACCCGAAATCCCGTTCAGAGCACAGGTACAAGGAAGGGCGGGGGATGTCTCGTTTGGGCGTTTTTAATTCGTTTCTGACGGGAGAAAGGGTTCCCTTTTTTCCCTTTGCGTTTCGGTTCCCTGCCGCATCTAAGATTTAGTTTTTCTTTACCTGATGCCCTTTAAAAACTGTATAAAAAGCAAAGACAGTAAGAAAATAGAAGAAACCAAAATGAAGAAAAAAAGAAGGAGACAGACCATTCTGACAATAGCTTTTTCCGGCAGGCCAAAAATAATATTCAAAAAAACGGAAGCAAAGGAAAAAAAAGGGGGTTTCACTTGTCTTTTAAATCTGGGCACAACACTTGGTTAGTTTAAAAAAACCATAAAACTACAAATGAAAGTGAAGAGGAAAAGAAACTGGAGGAAAATGCGCTAAATAATCTGAAAACCCCTATAAAAGTTAATAAAAATTTTGATTTATGACTGTATTGGTGCCAAAAAGCTATAGATTTTCTTAAATTTTTAAGCTTACTGAAAAACCATTATGTATGGTTAAAAAAAATAAAAAATTCTTTTTTTCGTCCCGTAGAAACGCTGCGCCGTTGTTGTCCGCAGAAGTGACTTACTTCTGACAATGTTGAAGCCAGCTGTGATTGCCCCAAATTTCCCTGTTGCATCACCCTGGTCGTCCACGTGGCCAAAAGGGGCTGGTTTAAAAACCGTGATGGAAAAAATACTGCATCTAACGCACGACGCACCAACCCCCCCACACAGAGAGAAAAAAGTGGGGAAAGTATTATAAATTTAAAAATGCCCAACAATGTCCCCGGGGAGGGCGATGGGGGGTGTGGCACTTGCCCAAAGAAGCGGGGGGAGTTGGGACGCTGTTGCATAGTTGATACCATCTTGGGAGGGGGGGGGGGGGGGGGGGGAAGTACTCGGCTCCGAAAGCTACAGTGTTGCAGGAAAAAAACGGCGTCGGTTCAGGGGTCCCCTGAAAAAACAACAGACATTTTTAAGGATTCCGGGCGTTTTTCGGGCGTCCTGGAAAAAAACATTTTTAGGTAAAAACAGCTGCCCAAGAGGGAACAAACTTAAGTTTTACACAAAGGGGGTCTCGACCTACAGAGAGACATCAAGTGCCCCCCCCCCGCAGTCATCCCAGGTAGCCACAGTTGTTTGGGTTGAACTGAAAAACCGCCAGGGTTGGTAGCACGCAAAAAACCCCAAAACAAAAATTTCTGTTAAGTCAAGGATGTCTGTAGGTAAAAAGGCATATCTTTTTCTAAGTTAAAAATATATAATATTTGTCTAATAAAAATAAAAAAGAACAGCCAAACACATTTCGTAGGAGAAAAAAAAAAGGTCAAAAATCCGAAAATAGTGGGCCTATTTGGTTTGGGATAGAAAAAACACAGTGCCAAGCAATAAATAGTAGATCGGGTTGGTAGACACGGTGGGTCTGGCAAGCATGCAAAAAAAAAAACAAAAACGATTAAACCCCCCACAGCAACAAACAAAAGGAAAACATCTAATTAGGAGGGGATGGAAATTTAAAACTACATTGTATAAAAAATAAATAGTGTCGGGTTGGTGGGGCACGGGAGGTTGGCAAGACTGCAACAAAAAACAAAAAACCAAAATTTAAAACCCCCCCCAAGCAACAACAAAAAAAAAAAACTGGAATATAAAAAAAGAGGAGAGAGAGGAGGGGAGGGGGGGGGGGGGGGGGGGGGCTGAAGCGCCTGGTTTTATACGCGCGAAAAAGATTACTTTTCGGCGATTTTGTTGCAGACAGAGGCCCTTTTGAAGCAGAGGTGGTTCATTATGAAAACTACTTGAGGTTTGCAACTTTTTTTTTGGGGGCCAGTTCTAAACCCCCAAACGGAGCCACTCCCCTAGTATGTATATGCAAATCTACTTGGAGGCCCAGAAAACCCCCCGTATCCTGCCCCCCAGCATCAACAAATACAGGTGGGTTTTGGACCCCCCCTTTAGGGGGAAAAAGTTAAAAATTTTTAAGCCCTGGCCGAAACCATAAACGTCACTTGAGATGAGCGACGCAGAAGGGGGAGAGAGAGGGGGGGGGGGGGGGGGGGGTTTGGGGAGGGGGGGTTTAGAGAGGGGTTACAGAGTTAAACCTAGCGCGGGGTCCAAGTAATGAGGTCCCGGTTTGTAACGGGCTTTTGGTTCTTGGCCCGCATGGTCTAAAGTACTCCGAGACTTGGTGAGTCTTGGCACATCCTGTACCCTGACCACCAGCACAAAAAAATACAGGTGGGGTTTTGGGCCCGCCACTAGCGTGGGAAAGGAGAAGGAGCACTAGAGAGCAGAAAGAGCAAAAACAACATTACCCCCCCCCTCCTCCCTAAGCAAAAAAAAACCATCGCTGCTGTTACAACCACGTTACTGCTGCACCTACCCCTTTCGTATCAAGTATTTTCCCCTTCATTCAGTTTACGAGGCGCCCTTTGACCCCCCCCCCAGGGGGCTTGCTTTTTTTTGCACTTCTCGGGAAATTCGAAAATTTGGGGGCCCTTTCTAAAAAATCGCAAGACGGAGCCGCTCCCCGTATTTCCTCATTTTAAGACAAAAACGGGTGGGCAAAGAGATTAAGAGGTAAGTAACAACCTTAATTTTTTTTAAAGGGGAAAAAAGCGTGGTCTGGTCAGAAAAAACCCCAAACAGAGAAAAAAAAGAGACTTTACCTTTTTTTCCTTCCAAAAAGGCAGAGATAGATTAAAAAAAGAAAGGCCCTTTACCTCAGCAACTCCAGGTTTTTGTGCACGGGACCTGTCTAAGAAAAAAAACCCTCCCCTCTTTTCCCCGTTATAATCTTGGGGTTTTGGCCAAACCTTTTAATTAGGAGAAATATGCAACTGCAAAAAAAAAAACTTTGCATGCACAAAAACCGCATGCGCCGATTGCAAAACAGAGAAATAAAATAAACACCATGCATTAAAAGAGGATATACTGAGCAAAAGGGTTGTTGCGGAATGAAAACCCGATGTGCAACACAAGCAAAGCAATAAAAAAAAAAGGACTTACCTTGAAAAACACAAAAAAACACAAAAACTCGCTACTAAAAAACCTTATCAAAAAAGTGCTCCATGGAAAAAGAAGCCCAACCCCCGAACTATTTGGGACAAAAGCCGCTTTTTTCAGTTTGGGGAAAAACTACTAGCTCGGGGAGGAGGAAAAAGGGGGGAAAAAAAAGAGGCGGGGGGTGGGGGGGGGGGGGGGGGGGGGGGAAAAAAAAAAGGATAGGGGGGGAAAAAAAATTTTCCCCTTGATTTTTTTTTGGCTGATTTTTTTGCTTTTTTGGGGGGGGGGGGGGGGGGGGGGGGGGGGGGGGGGGGGGGGGGGGGGGGGGGGGGGGGGGGGGGGGGGGGCCAGAATGGAAAAAAAACCCCACAGAAGTTTTCCCCTTTTTTTTTTATTTTTCGTTTTCCTGCGGCTCCATCCAACAAGCACTCGGAATGGAAAAAACCGTTCCTGCGGCCCGTACCCAGACCCTTCCTCACGTCCTGGGACAGCCGGCCTCGTTTTCACTCCAGGAAGCAATCCCCCTAGGCTCGCCTCGTCGGCGCGATCCAGGGTTTTTGCTCCTTCCTTTGAACCAAACGTCCCTTTCTCGACTGGTGAGGGTCGAGCGGCCGGCCTCCGGAAACCCCGCAATACCCGCGAGTGAGAAGACCCCGTTTGTATTTGGTGCGATCCGGGGTCCTAGGTCCAAAGGGCCCGTTGTCCCGAACCCAGACTCTCCCAAACCGGCTCGTGAGGAAGCCTTGGGTTGCGAGGGTCGATTCCACACTCAGGCCCAAGGGTCGGGTCCCCTGGCCTCCTATGGCCTTTCTTTATCGAGATGGCCCCCGAAGATGTGGGATTTCGAGGTCTTTCCCACTTCGTGGGGGCTTCGGGGTGCGTTGTTTCGTTTGTCGGGGCCGGGGTGGCACAGGGCGAACTGCGTGTATACCCCAGCCCTTTCTGCGCCCGGAGGCCCCCCGCGAGCCGACGCCCCTAAGAAAACCGTCGGCCTTCGTGGGGCGAGGGTCAGAGGCCGAGGGACTTTTAAGCTTTTCCCTTTGGACCCCCTTCCACGGATGTCGGACTCGGCTTCGGCGAGCCCCGGGGGGAGGAGCAAACCCAAAAAGATGTCCCGTCCTGGTAGACCGTCAACCGGCGTGAGCCCCCCCCCGCCCACGCCATGAAAGGGCCCCCATCTTCTGCCGGCGAAAACCCCCGGGCCCAAAAACCTTTCGACGTGGGAGGGGGAGGGAGGTTCTTTGGGCCGTTCTTGGGGAGCCTTAACACCGATAGCGAAGATAAGATAAGATAAAGTTGCTTATAGCCCAGCCGACCGCAGAGGGGCCCCATCAGGGCTGTCACCCCGTTAAAAATCAACCACCAGTCACCGATAGGTGCTCCATGGGGGTTTTATGTGGCGAAAGGGGGCCGGAATAAATAAAAACGTTAACCCGAAGACTGATGAGTGGTAAGGTCCAGAAAAACTGGCTTTGAACACTAAATGTACTTGGGTGTATTTGGGGTTTATATTGAAGGAAAAGGAAGAGGGGGGAAATGGGGAAGGGAAAAATCCCCCACCCCCCACCCTAACACACACCCCCCCCAAAACCCCCACACACACACACACACACACCCAACAAACTGATGTAGAAAAAGGGGGAGAGAGAGAGAGAGAAGAGAGAGGAGAGGGGAGAGAGGGGAAAAGAGAGAGAAGGGAGGGGAGAGAAGAGAGGAGAAAGGGGAGCAATTACTCAAGGCCATAACCAATAGTCTTATTTTTTTATTTTATTCTGTACACTGTTTAAACACAAACGAAAATTTTCCTCCTTGACACGTCAAACGCACCAGTTTACTTAGGCTTGAGGGTGTAGCGTGGGAAAATTTCTCGGTCGGCGCGTCAGGGGGGTTTAGAGAACCGTAGCCGTGCGTGTCAGAAGTTGTTTTTTTTCAGACAGTTTTGCAAACTAGTGCCAGATCAAGCCCAAAAACAAGAGGGCAAAATGAGAAACGTCTGCCAAGAGAGAGCAGTCACTTTTTATCTTTGGTGGTCAAAACAAACCCCAAAACCCGCGTGTTTTAAGATCAAAACACAAAAGACAAGGGGCAAAGAGAGAAATAGTCTAACACAAGAGAAAAAACCAAGGAGCCGTATTTTGGGGGGTGATCGGGGTTACAACAAATCCGCTGCTAAGAGCAAATAGAAAGACAAGAGACAAAGGAGAAACAGTCTGACAAGAGAGGGCGTCGTTTTTTTCTTTTGGGGGTTTCTAACATACCCTGCGTGTTAAAATAAAACACCAAAGAGAAGTACAAAAGGGAACGGGGGAAGAGGTCGGTCTGCAGCCATTGGGTAAAGATCCCCAAAACAAAAGAGAAGTTCAAAGAGAGACGAGGAGAGAGAGTCCGGTCTGCAGCCCAAACTGGTGCAAAAATCAAAACACACAAAGCAAGGACAAAGGGAAAAAAAGTCTAACACAAAAACCTACCCCAAACGAAAGGGTTAGTCATTTTTGAGAGCAAAATTACAGCACAAAAGAAGACAGAGACAAGACAAGGGGAAAAAAGACAGAGGCTGAGACGTACAAAAGCCGCAGCACCGGTATGCTAAATCAAAATCACAAAGACAAAAGCGTTGTTTGGAGTAAAGGCAAGGTCTTACATCAACACTTTTTTTTTTTTTTTTTTTTTTTTTTTTTTTTTTTTGGGGGGGGGGGGGGGGGGGGGGGGCTAACACGGATAGAAGTGTTTCAGAAAAAAGATGCATTGCTGTTTGGCACCAACCGCTGAAGTTGTTTATATCCACTCCCGTCGTCAAAAAAGCCCCTTTACCCCCCCTTTTCGAATTAAACGTTTCCCGTTTCAGAAATGTTTTGGCTTTTTTATAGCCCCAATGATCCCCTTTTCCCCCTTTAGGTATTCGGGTTTCACCACAACTCTGTCCGACCGTCCCACGCGCCGTGTGAACACGTCGTCAGTCCCAGTCGGTCCACTTCCCAAAACAAAATGTCCAAGTTGAGGGCCCAGGCCTTTGGGCCTTTATGACGTACAGCTTGCATGGCGGTCGTGCTGAGGGTAAAAAAGAACTGCCGGGCATCGGGAAAAAGGAGCCGCTGAGTCCCTTGTTGTAGTTAGAGTATTGTCCCGTCAAACACCATGAGCTTTCTTCTATCATGTCATCGCCGAGTCCCTGGTAGCTTGGATGTAAGGACCCCAAATTTGTAAGGGTATGGCGTAGCCATAGCTCAATAAAAAAAAAAAACGTTTTTATAATGAAAGGGGGAGGGAAAAAAAAATTTTGGGGAATGAAAGAAAGAAAAAAAAGCAAACACAACGACTAGACAGCCTAATGGGGGCCCTGGGAGTCGCCCGGGTGCAATTTGCGAGGGGTTTTAAGGTGCGGGTGATGTGTGATGATGTGGTGGTAGAGAAGAGAGAGCTAAGAGAGGTTGCCTGTTTGAAGACAATCATTTTGTCTCACTTTAATTTTAAAAAGGAACGCTAACGTTATTTCTATACATTTTTTTTAGGGTTTAATCAAGGTTCAACTTTCCCCTCAAAACCACAGCAAAACAACAACAGAAGTAAATCCGTTGGCTGACTGCACGGTGCTCAGGACATAGGCCCCCCCAAAAAGGAAACAGAACATACGGTGCCCCTATTATATAGGGGCGGGGGTTTTTTTTCCTTCCCACGTTTTTTCCCCTCCCCTGTTTTTTCTCCCCCTTTGGTTTTGCCTCCCGTGTTGGGAGTGGGGGAAAAAGAGCTTGAAAAAAAAAAATAAGGGGGGGGAGACAAATCCCCACCTTACTTTTTTCCCCCCGTTTTTTTTTTTTTCTCTTTGGCATTTCCTCCCCCGGGTTTGGGAGGAGGAAGGTGTTTTTTAATTAAAAAAAATAAAGGGGAGAGAGGTGAAAACGTAAAAGGAAATTTGTTACACTTGCCCGAATGGTGTTTTCTCGTTTGTTTATTGACCCAAAAACATTTTGGGTCTCATGACCCGATGACTTTATAGGTCCGACGATGATTTTTTTTCAATCTGCTTGACAACTGAAAAGCTCGCTCCCTTGATGCCAAACCCAAGGGCTCTTGAAGTGGCGGCGGGCCGTTGTTCCCCAAATAATGCGGGCCCCTTTAATACATAACACAATGGTGAAACCCAAAAGCTTGATTTTGTTTTGTTTCGAGGGAGAAAGGGGTCAGGCGGATTTTCAAAAAATTTTCCCCCTGATACCTGTCTCGCCCGATTTTCTCCAAAACCCTGGGTGGATAGGATTATTACGAATGGGTTTATGAAGACGAATGTCCCTATTTTTCGGTTTTTGGCTGAGGAGGCGGGCGTCTTTTTGGCATTTCCCATTTACAGAGAGAGGAAAAGTCCCATACCGGATTCAAATCGGTATGGGGGGAAAGGCTGATCTGCCCGACGACCTGGTAGGTTTCTTATTGTAATGGGCAAGCACCAAGAGAGAACTTATTGGCGAGTCGACCCCTTGGTGATTAGCGACGACCCCGAAGATTTGTGGTGTTGGCAGGAACCCCCGGGCGAGAGAATTTCTGTTCCCCCCGGAAAAAAAAAAAAAACAGAGAATTTCTGTCCCGCAAACCCCCGACCGCATTCCTTGCAGAAACTAGCTCTGCGGGGTGTCCAAGCTCTAGGGTGGGGTTAGCAGGGCAGCAAAATTGAGGGGGTTTCCCATCCCCGAAATTTTTTAAGAAAAATTCAGACGTGATTTTTTTTGCGCAATTTCGAGTAAAAATTTAAAATTTATTTAAACCCCTCCCCAAAAATGGTATCTAAGAGCTCCCCTTCATTAGTATGATGATTCAATTTTTCCACAAACGTTTTTTTCCTTCCCCCTGTTTATTTTTTCCCCTCCTTTATTTTTATTTCCCTTTAATATCTTTGGGCGATGAGTGAGAAAATGTTTGGGTTTAATCCCCAAATCTTTTAACTGATCACAATGAGTTCCTTTGGGGTGTGGTGAAGATTAATTTTGGGTTTTTTTTGAAAACCCCCTGGGGTTTCTTGGCCAAAGAAAGACTACGTTACGTGCAAAAAGTTCAAACGCCATGAGGGGCGCCTTTGCGACGACATAGAATGCAAAAAACTTCAAAAAACAATTTTAAATTTTACGTAAACATTCCCGGTTTCCCGCGTTGCAGTGAGTTTTTCGGGATGGCTGAACGGGGGAGGTTTGGAGTGTCTTTTACTAGGAGGTCGTTCGCTCACGCTTTCCTAAAATCCCCGGAATACCGGTTTTGCAGTCTGTGATAGACGGGTTCCTTCTATCCGAGAATTCCCCAGCCCGGATATGACAAACAAAGGCTGGGTCGGTTTTTAGAGTTCTGCAACCCTTTGAACAATGTGGGTAAAAAGGGTTTTTCAATTGGAGTAAAATTTCGTAGGTGTTGAAATATTGCTCGGTCATCTCCTTTGTATGGGCCCTAAGAAGGTTATGAGTTTTTAAACATTGCTGTGACTCGTGAAGTGGGGGAAAGGTAAAAAAGGGTGATGTCCTCTCTTCTCTCCTCTCTCTCTCTCTCTCTCTCTCCCTCTCTCCTCTCTCTCCCGCGCGCGCGCTGTGTGTGGTGGTGTGTGTGTGTGGGGTGTGTGTGTGTGTGTGGTGTGGTTGTGTGTGTGTTTCTGTTCTAATTTTTTTGTTCTTTTTTCTTAGTCTCTTGTGTCTTATCTCTTGTTTATTTTAGGGGTTATACTGCCCGGGCTTCCCCCCTGTCTGTTGTCTGTCGTCGTCGTCTGTCTGTTGTCGCTCTCTCTCTCCTTTTCTTATCTCTCTGTTTTCTTTAGACTGTTATGCCCCTCTGTCTGTCTGTCTGTTGTCTTCTGTCTGTCGCTCTCTTCTTTTTATCTCTCTGTTACTCTTTGACTGTTTGGGTGCCCCGTTTTTTCGCCTTCTTTCTCTCTCTCTCTTCTCTCTCTCTTCTCTCTCTCTCTCTTCTCTCTCTCTCTCTCTCTCTCCCCCCCTCCCCCCCCTTTTCGTGATAAGGCCTAAATTAGCGTTCATACTTTTCCCTCCCGTATTTGTATGATGTATGTGTTTTGTGTGTGTGTGTGTTGGGCCCAGTTTGCGTCCTTGATGAGAGAGGGTGGGAGGGGGGAAGGGGGCTGCTGCACCGAGTGGGGCCCCTTTTCTGCTCGAATGGGAAAACAAACGTCAGTTAATTTTTTTTGGTTCCCGGGAGGAAAAAAGTCGCGATTTTGCCTTTGTAAAATGCCCCCCCCCCCCCCCCCCCCCCCCCTACCTTTGTATTTTTTAAGTCATCATATTTTTTTGGTTTTTCCGGGAGCAAAAAAAAAAACAAATTTTGATTTCCTTAAAATGTCCCCCCCTTTTTGTTTTGCCCCCCCTCCCCCGCCCATACCCCACATTTAGAACTGGCCCATGGGTAAAACTTTCACACCGCGGGCCTTGGTTGTGGTCCTTCCTGCTATGTTGTGTAAATGTTTTCCCCTGAGGGTGAGACCCGAGGCTTTTGCACGCTCCCTTGGTGTCCCGTTCTTCAGATACAGGCAAGGGGGATATCAAAAGGGCGGGGCAGAACGGGGGACAGATTTTTATCAGTATTGAAAAAAATTTTTAAAACCCGTCACACTTCGGAATGCTTCGAAAAGCGTAAGTGTATTTTTTTTCACTTTCGTTTGTTTTAAAATTTTCGGTTTTCGGAACTTGTGTTTTTAACCCAAACTTTTAAACCTCATTGCTTGAGATTTTTTTTCAAAAAACGTGATGTGAAACTTCCCCTCAGACAAAAACGGGGTTTGGGTACCAGGTTGGCGGTCAGCAAATCCTTCTGTCGTTTTTTGTAGGTTAATTTTGAGGTGGGAACGGAGTGAAAGGAGTCCAGCGTTAAAAGCCGGGCCAGAGGTATTTTTTTTAGGCCTTCTGAAGATTTTACTCTTTAAGGAAGCGAGAAGGAAAGGGTTTTCGAACCCTCGCAAAAAAAACCGAGTTCAAAATTTAAAATTACTTCAGAACGCGAAACGATTTGACGTTTTGTTTGGGGAAAAAATTTGGGGCAATCATTTTCCCTGAGAGAAAGAAATTTTCGCGGTGGATTAAAAAGAATAAATAGTGGGGTATCCTCCCGGGTTTTGAAAACGTTTGATTTTTTAAACAAAATTTTGCAGCACCAGCAGATTTAGTAGCGTATTCAAAGCAAACTGCAAGTTTTTAACCGCAGCGGAAAGCCCCCGGGCTGAGGAAAAAGTGTTGGGGCGGAATTTCCCCTCATGGAAGACTATGGGGCGTCACTCCCCGCGAAGGGTATCTTAGATTTTTTCGATTCGTCCCCAACCTCTCTGGGGCCCCTTTCCCCCACAACCCAGACTCATTTTTCAGGAAAAGTAGCCCAGACCCAACTGACCGCCAAACCCCAACCGGGCCCCTTCCCCCAGCCGGCCTTTAAACCCCCGCCCCGGGCCTTTCAACCCCCGCCCGGCCTTCCCAACCCCCGCCCCTTTCAACCCCAACCCGGGCCCTTTCCCAACCCCCGCCGCTTTTCCACCCCAGCCGGCCTTTCCAAACCCCGGGGCCCAGGGGGCTAGCTCAGCAGTGGACGACCAGCTCCCCGCCCGGGCCTTTTCCAAACCCCAAGCTCCGCCCGCTCCCGCCGGCCCTCCAACCCGGCCGGCCCCCAGCTGCTCAGCGTGGACACCAGCTCCAGCCCGGTCGTCCCCCACAAGCTGCCAACCCGCTCCAGGGCCCCCCCGTCCCCAACCCCAAGCTGCCGACAGCTCCAGCCCCCCGTCCAACCCCCGGGCCGGCCCAGCAGCTGTCAGCGCTGGACGACCAGTCCAGCGGTGTCCAACACCAAACTGCCACCCGCTCCAACCGGCCCCCTCCAACCACAAAATGCCGACCCGCTCCCGCGGGTCCAACCAAAGCTGCCGCCGCTCCCGCCGGCCCCCCAACCCCCGGCCCGGCCCAGCGTAGCTCGCAGCTGGACGCCAGCTCCAGCCCGGGCGTCCACCACAAGTGCCCCCCCGCTCCAGCCGGCCCTCCAACCCCGGCCGGCCAGCAGCTAGCTCAGCGTGGGACCGCTCCGCCAGTCGTCCCAACCCCCAAATTGCCCCCAGCCCGCCTGCCCCCCCAACCCCGGCCCGGGAAAAAGTAGTCAGGCCCCGGACGACCAGCTCCAGCCAGTCGTCCAACCCCAAGTTGCCGACCAGCTCCAGCCTGCCTCCAACCCCGGCCGGACGTCCACATGACTACCCATGACCGTTTATCCTCACAATAAAGACCAGCCGGGGTCCCGAGTCCATAAAAATCTCAGGCACTTGTAAAGGCTTCTTACGACTCTTGGAGGCCGACGTCTGGTATCTCCTTACAAGAGAGTTTCTTGAAAAGGTTTGGAGGCCTGGCGTGATTGTTCCAGAGACTTACTTCACCGGTTTTAGCGTGGTTTTGGGCAACACGAGATGGATAATACCTCGGTTAATGTTTCTTTGTTTCTCCGTCTGTGTGTGATCAGGATGCGGTCCTTTGGTGACAGGCGGAAAAGAGGCGGAGCCCAGCGAAGCGAATGGCACCCGCGAGTGTTGCTCTTGTCACTATGTTATTTGTCTCTGTTGTTGTCTGATTGTGTTGTACCATGTCTTGGAGGCAAAACTTAGAGGAAGGGTGTTTATTACATACAAACTTACATTTTGATGAAGCCCAGATCCTCCTACGAGACGCTTCAGAGGGGACGTTTGTAGTAGGGAGGGGTCCTGACCATGCTCGTCCCTTCTTCCTCGCAGCAAGAACGAGCTGGGGACCCGAGTTGATACACATTGGCTACCACAGGGGCCTCTTACGGTTGTGGTGTACTGAGATAAGTAGATTTATGATGGCCACTATGTTCGAGGTGCCTGGAGTGTACCCTTTGGTGACCTGGGAGCGGGGCAGCATGAAAATCAAATATGGCAACATCATACAATGGACCCTACCTGGGTATGTATGTATGTATGTATGTCATGTGTGCACTTAAGAGCCGAGTGAATTTGGGCCAAAATGACCACTGGTCAATATCACTGACCAGTGGTCATTTGGCCCAAAATCACTGTTTGGCAGCTTAGTTAGTGTAGAACGAGTTCAGGCGAACAACTTATGACGTTGCTGACCACTTGTCAGTGTCACTGACCAGTGGTCATTTTTGCCTTATTTCATTCTTTGATTGCCATTTAGTGAAGAACGAGTTCATGTGGACAATTTATGACGTCGAAATTGGAATAAAATGACCACTGGTCAGTGACACTGACCAGTGGTCAGAAACGTCATAAATTGTTCACATGAACTCGTTCTACACTAAGTTGCTGTCAAACACTAAAATTGTGCCTAGATGACCACTGGTCAGTGACACTGACCACTGGTCAACCACAACATGAATTGTTCACATGAAGTCGTTCTACACTAACTAGCTGTCAAACAGTGGAAATTGGGCAAAAATGACCATTTTTCCAATGACACTGACCATTTGTCAGCAACATTATAAACTGTTCACATGCAGTCGCAACGCCAAGCTACTAACTTCTGAAACGTTACTAGTACTACTTTAGTCGCTTGACACACGTTCATGTATGTATGTATGTATGTACAGAGCAGTGCGTGCGCCAAAGAGCTGTGTACTGCTTTTTTTTGCAGATTCTTGCTGGACCTGCAGGACTGTCTTATTGTTATTCCCCCATCTTTCCTGCTTTATGTTTACAGATTCAAAACCTTGCTGGAGCTACTAGACTACCACGTGACCGAGTGTCGGCGTGGGGAGGGCTTGCGGGGGAGTGCCGGATTCGTGAGGAGTGTGATGAACCTCAGGACACCCTGGCGTCACTCCGTACCGTCCCTGAGGCACCTGGCCAGATTGGTGATAAACCAACACCTCCCGGAACGCTCCGCCACATTTATTACAGGTGTTCTGCCGGTGCAAACAAAACTGAAGAAAAGATCCGGCATCACCACCACCTGTGCCACTACCAGCTCCGGCAACACCACCACCATCACCACCACCACCATCACCACCATCATCACCGACACCAGCATCATCACCGACACCTACAGCACCACCGACACCACCACCGCCACACCACCACCACTGAGACCACTGCTAGCTCCAGCAGCTCGCCCCTGACCATGGGCGAACTGGCCGCGTTCGTCCTTAAGCGGACCTTGAGCCCGCATCCAAGCTGCCTCTGTCCGAGCTTGTAAAAGACTATGTAGACAGCTACCCCTTCAGGGTATAGGAGGTATGTATGTATGTGCGTTAAATAGTATTAGATATATAAAGCGGACTGAAGTACTGACAGACAAAGAATTGGAGCCAGCCAGAGAGAGAAAGAGGGGGAATAGAGAGAGAATGTGAAAGATTCTCTATCAAACACCTGCAATCTGGACTACTGTGCATTGTTGTTGATTTGGCAAGTTGATGCATTAAAGTAATTGATATGCATGCAACCAGGGGGGAAAGCACTGGGGACTGGCATGTTTTTCACGAATGACAGAACGAGAGCTGACATCACGGGTTCGTGGTTTATGGTGTTTCCCCTCCCCTTTCCCTGTCCACCACCTTATTTTCCATCTCCCCACCCCCCGCCCCCCCCCCGTCCTCCACCCCCCCCCTTTTGTTCTCCCCCTCTCTCACCCCACTCCTTCACCTCATCGCTTGTTCTCTCACTCTCTCTCTCTCTCTCTCTCTCTCTCTCTCTCTTCTTCGCTCTGTAATAGAAACAGTTTCTGCATGTGAATTCACATGCTTCATGTGTGTAATTTTACAAGCCTGTGTGTTGGACGGTGGTGTTTTTTTTTTTTTTTTTTTTTTTTTTTTTTTTGGGGGTGGGGGGGGGGGGGGCTATGTATAAAATCATATATTGCATTTCTTGCAGAAATTTACGCCATTCTGTGTTTTTTCTTTGCCTTTCCATTTTGTCTTGAACTTGCTAGTTTTAAGCAAGTATATAGCCTCTTTCCCTGTGGAGTTTTCCTTCCCTTTTTATTTGTTTTTGCTTCCATTCATTTTACTTCCCTCTAATATAAACCTGTGTTTGATCTAAATGATTAGTTTAGTAATGACTGTGTTCATATTGTACATTGTATTTTCTGAATTTTGTAAATTACCTGACCACTTTGCAGTAAAATCGTCGAGAAATGTCATCCAAAAAACAGTAACTTTGTAAAATCCCTTAAAAATTTAGTGAATAGACAAAAACCCCGAGTGAAACAGTAAATTTGCCTATTTACTGTAAATTTTTAGTGTTTTTGTGAAGTCCCTTGTTTTGTAAATTCACTGTAACACACCCACAACAAACACACACACACACAATACTATATATATATATATAATATATGTGTGTGTGTGTGTGTGTATTTGTGCGCATGCGGTGGGTGTGTCTTGTGAGACATGTGAGCGCTTGTATCTGTTTGCAAGTCTCTCTCTCTCTCTCTCTTCTCTCCTACACACTCACACACGTTCTTTTTTTTTTTAAAAATCAGGTAAATAACACGTGGCCCTTTAAACAAGCACACTAATAAGGAGTAGCTTGCTTCCTCTTCGCCATTTAATCCTCTTTAGTTTCTCCAGTTATTTCTCTTTAGTTTTGTTTCCTATTGATTGGTTACTGAAGTACGTAGCTCGGTTGGTTGGATTTTTATCAACTTTGAAGTGCTATGCTTTGTATATTGATCATGATGCAGAGAACAAAGTGTGTGTGTGTGTGTGTGAAGTTTCATACTTATTAAAGTAAAACACAAAACTGATGGGTTTCATTTTAAACTTTTTTCCCAGGTGCGCGCATAGTACGACACTCTGTGTGTGTATGTGTGTGCGTGCGCGCGCGCGCTAGATCGATTTAGAGATGGGAATGGAAAGCACAATGAAGTTCCGAGTTTCTTGTCTAGATTCGAAGAATACAATTTAATCCAGTGTAGTGTTCTCCGCTGAGTAAACTGGTAAGATTTTGAACAAAAAAATCATGCACCCACGCACGCACGCACGCACACGCACACACACACACACACACACACACATGTGGGTGTTCATGAGTGCACTTGCTTGATTCGTGAGTGCGCGCGTGCACAGACAGGCAGACAGACAGACAACACACACACACACCACACACACACACACACACACACACAGCACGCACACACACACACACACACACACACACACACACACGCTCACGTATGCACACACACACACGCACACACACGCACGCACGAACGCATGCATGCACACACACACACACGCACACACACACATGCATGCGCGCAAGCTCGCGCACGCATGTACAAGCGCTTGCTTACACACAAACACACCCATGCACACCCGTACCGACACACACACACACAGGCACACTCCCCCCTTTTCCCCACACACGCACACCAACCCATCCGTCCGCCCATCCATTCATCCATATAAACCTACATATATATACCTTCGCACATACATACATACTTACATACATACATACGTACGTACATACGTACGTACGTACGTACGTACATATATATACTCATACATACATACATATATGCATACATACATACATACATATATACATACATGCATGCATACATGCATACATACATACATACCATACATGCATGCATGCATGCATGCATACATACATGCATACATACATACATGCATACATACATACATGCATGCATACATACATACATACATACATACATACATACATACATACATGCACACATACACGTATACACACATATACACACACATACATACAATACATACATACATACACGCTTACGTATATACATACCTACATTCAGAGAGACATAGAAAGAGAGACAGAGAAAGAGACAGACAGACAGACAGAGAGAGAGTCAAAACTGTTAAAATGTACAATGGGGGCAACAATTCGTGCCGGTGTCGTATATATACTGTCGCTCATAAAATCGTGTCGCAGCGACAGTATTTCCCGGGAATACTGCAGCTGGTTCATGAAAAATTATCGCTGCGACCATATTTCACAGGAAATGTTAACTCTAGCAGTAAGATTTTACGTGAAAATGTGTCGCAAGCGACAGTATTCACTGACTACATTATTTCACAGTGTCCTGTCGCAAAAAGCTGTCGCAAAATTACGCTGCGACCATATTTCACAGGAAATGTTAACTCTAGCAGTAAGATTTCACGTGAAAATGTGTCGCAAGCGACAGTATTCACTGACTACAATATTTCACAGTATCCTGTCGCAAAAAACTGTCGCAAAATTTCGAGCGACAGTATTTTATGGACAGCTACAATATTCTATGGGACATTTTTCGTGAAAAGTTGTCGCGCGACAATTTTTTCCAGCAAATATTGTCGCTGCAACAATATTTCACGTGAAATGCTATCGCTGCGATACAATTCCACGGCGACAGTATTATATACGACACCGGCCAGGACGGCATGAATTGTCGCCCAACAGAGTCGATTTAGCATAATGCCATTTCCGTCACGGATTGTCGCCGGCGACAATCCGTACTGGGGCGACAATCCATGCCGTAAAAGGCGAGCTTACGTGTGCCAGTGCCGTTCGAACTATCGACACGTCGAACTTATGCTACGTTGGATTTATATATTTTTTTGTAAATCAACTTTTCGGACTATCGAATCGTCGTACCTATAACGCCTCGGACAAAACATTTCTCGGACTATTGCTTCGTCGCACTAATGCACCACTTTTTCGGACTATCGCTACGTCGGACTTTTGGCCTTCGGATTGTTGATACATCAGACACTGAACGTCGGAACATCGGTCTCTAACCCTTTCTTGCTTTAAGTCCAAAGAAATGAAAATAATGAGCAAATTCAAAGCTGATGCTTGTGGATTAACTAAGAAAAAAATTGTCTATGATATCTGCACAACGTCGAAAAGGTCGTGGAACTCACAGAAGTTGAACGAACAATACTTGGGACATCCCTTGAGGCTAAAACCATTTCGCATCATCAGTGTCATTTTGACTTCTCTCTGATCAAACCGAGATACCATGTCAGAAACTTCCTGTGTCACCAACCTATATGGAAAAAGAATGGAAGTGCGCTTGATATACGTTCCATACTTTTCAACAATATTGCTATCCCTTAGACCCAGGAAGCAGCCGCGCACCCGGTTGTCGGCAGCCAGCGCCGTATGAAGCTCAATGTTGACGAAAGTCCACACAGGGGGGCAGTGCATGATGGGGCACGCTGTTCAGAGCAAGCCACTTAGTTCTGAGAGGCAGGGGAGTTTACAGCTCTCCCACAGCTGCAGAGGCCAAGCCGTGAATGCAGGTCAAGGAAAGGGGTGTTTTCTGCAGGCTGCTCCCCACCAGCCAGCTAACAGTGCTGTACTCGACTAACTGAATGTCGTCTGTGTACAGCCGGTCTGGCAGCAATGTGTTCGGCATTGATGAGCGGCCATTACAAATGGGGCTCTTAGTTTGATAATCAGTGGTTGTCATGAAAAATGTAATATATCTGTGCTCTTGAGATGACTGAATAGGCAAATTCCCGACTATTCTTTTAATACCAAACTCGACTAGGTTTATTTTCTTGTAGATAATGTAGATATGGCATGAAAGCTTGTACACAAGAGGTCAGGCGATATTCAAACAATGACAACACACACACACAATTGTGCAATAATGACGTCATCACTTTCTGGGAAGTTAATTTTCCCTAGTTAACTAGTACACAAGTTTGATACATGCCTCTGCTTGGACTACAACAACACAAATGTTGAGTCAGAAATGTGTAAGCCTTGTTTGTTCGGCCCTATAACTAAGTGTCTCGAATGGGACAGAAAAATAAAGCTGTGGGGGGACAGCCTTGAACAGGTGCGCGCCAGGCGACCTCGGTCTGAGACTGGGAGCATCCTACACACGAGCGCCAACACCACGTCGGGTAAGTCGGCAAGGCTGGGCCGCCCGTGGTCGTCGTCTTCCTCGTCAGCAGCAGCTTGGCTTCTTTCACTCACTGGAGATAGATCCTGCGGAAGAGTGGAGCTCAGGTCAGCCAACTGATCCATTTTGCTCTGTGACCTGAGAAACAGACATGACCGATTGTCCAAGGCATGCCATGTGATGGTTATAGAGAATACACGACTAGGAAAACGAGGCTGCAGAAGACCAATATACACAGGTCTGCCATGACCAAGTCCTTAGGGGTCTCTGGCCAACAGGACGTTACACTCACCGCTACACTACCTTAGTGGATAGAAGAAACGGAACAATGACAGCTAGATGCTTCTCTGTTGATGCTTCTCTGTTGGCCAAATAAAGTATGACGAAATGTATACGACACTATAGAAACTATTGCAAAATGATTGGAATAAACCAGCAGGGACAGGTAGCACTTTTTCATAACCCTCTCTAGTTCTTTATCTTAAGCTAGATGGACTAAGAACCTGAGCTCGTTATGTCTCCGATAGGACACTGCCTTTGTTCCGCCACTGCTGTCCTGTTATTTCAAATATTGTTATGTAAAGTTGACATAACTCTTTTTTCATTTGGTTTCTGTTACAAAGGCGCGCGCGCGTGTATGTGCCTTTGTGCGTGTGTGTGCGTGCATTTGTGCGTGCGTGCGTGTGCGCTTGCACGCGTATATGTGCGTACGTGTGTGTGTGCGTATCGTTATCTACACTAACAGAGAGAGAGAGAGAGAGAGAGAGGTCAAGGTCGGTTATGGCGGGTGGATGTTGAACAGTGTTGTGCTCGTCCAACGAAATTGAATTGTGTAGTGCTGCAATGCAGTGCTGAAATCAGTGAATTGTGTAGTGCTGCAATGCAGTGAATTGTGTAGTGCTGCAATGCAGTGAATTGTGTAGTGCTGCAATGCAGTGAATTGTGTAGTGCTGCAATGCAGTGAATTGTGTGGTGTTGCAATGCAGTGCTGAAATCAGTGAATTGTGTAGTGTTGCAATGCAGTGCTGAAATCAGTGAATTGTGATCCTGACTGTGAACATGTGTTAGGCGAGATTGTGATGTTGGAATGGCCATTCTTCACGGACCTTTAAGATTTTTCAAATGTTCGTCTTAGGAATTTATCCTGAGTATCTTTTTTGACCTGTCACATGGAGTTTTGTGTTGTGCACTACATTTGTACATCCGAGGTCAACAGTGTTCAAACCCGTGCGATTATTACCTGCAACGTATGTTTATGTTGTGTTGAGATAGTGTCTGTTTGAACACTTGCTGTGTTCCGAAGTAAAAGAAACAAAAAAGGAGAAAAAAGGGGGGGGGGGGGGGAATTAAAGAAACTGTTATTGTTTTCCTGCCTGGCACTTACTACAACGAACTGTTCGTCATCCATCTTGTGTGCTTCAACGTGGAGCGGTTACACTGTTTCACCGTTTCATACCATTTTCCAGTCGTGCCTGTCCTTAAACAACTCGTATAGTGATGTCTGAGGACCGTGATAAAGGGACAGCCAGCTCCCCTCTTCAGCAAGACGACGAGAAGAGACAGTGTACAGACAGTGGGGGCACAGACGGTAGTTTTGCAGAGTCAGAGTCAGCTAGCACTATCATCAACGCAGACTTTCTCACCAGCACTGTTATGGAGGTATCAAAGCAGGATTTCAGAAGGGGTGACGATGTAGATTCTTTAAAAGAGACCTTGAAATCTATATTGAGTGATCCTGATTTTGTGGGTGTTATTGCCTCCAGTGTCGCAAGACAGGTAACAGGGACCATGAAAAAAGAAATAGCTGTTCTCAAAGAACAACTGTTGGAAAAAGATCGCGAGATGACAGCTCTTAAAGACAAGGTGGATGATCTTGAACAGTAGAGCAGAAGAACGTCAGTCAGGATTACCGGGATACATGAGGTAGAGGGTGAGGATACAGACGCTATTATGCAGAAGATTGCCAGTGAGATAGGCGTGGAGCTAGCTAATTCAGCCATAGAACGTTCTCATCGTGTGGGGAGAAAACCATCGGCAAACGACAGTTTTACCAGCGCCATCTTGGTGAAGTTTTCTTCATATAAGCACAAACAGAAAGTAATGGCTGCCAAGAAAAAAATATCAAATCTTGACCCCAAGAAGATAAGTCCCTTTCAGACATCTTCCCACCGGGCTTCCAGTGCTTCTGTAGTGGCTTCGTCTACCCCACGGATCTACGTCAACGAGGATCTTACGAGGATCCGTTCGGAAATCGCTGCCACTGCCAGAATGCGGAAAAGGAACAACATTATACAAGACACTTGGACACGAGACGGTGTTATTTTTGTGAAAAAGGCTGCCAACACTCAGAGTCACCACCAAACGGGAACTGGAACTGTTGTGCCAGTAATGAATTCCATACGTCTGTAGACAGTCAGCTGTGTGTGAACGAACTGGAACTGTAAAACTATTAAACTGTGTGTAGACGACTGAAACTGCAGAGTACTATAGAAACCGTCCCCTTTGGTGGGTTTCAAGAACATTCATGGAACATTCGTGTTATGAAGAGCCTTTATCAATAACGAATGTTACTTTCGGTTTGCATATGCTTGTAAACATTGTACCCGAGTTGGTTGGTTTCACTTGACCGACTGTACTGAGAAAAATTCGGAACGTTGAACTAGATGTATCATCATAGCTTTTTGTTGTTGTGGTTGTTGTTGTTGTTGTTTGTTTTGTGTGTGTGTGTGTGTTGTGTGTGTGTGTGTGTTTTCCCTCCTCATGGAGTGAAAGTGTGCGAGCGAGTCCGTGTGTATGGGAGAGAGAGAGAGAGAGAGGGGGGGGGGTGATGTGAGGAGGGATGAGAGGGGAGGGAGAAGGGAAAAGACAGGCGGAGGGGAGAGAAAAGGTGAGGGAGAGGGTGAGAAAGTGTGTGTGTGTGTGTGTGTGTGTGTGTGTGTGTGTGTGTGTGGTGTGTGTGTGTGTGTGTGTGTAGCTTGTGCGTTGCACGTGTGTCCCAGGCTTTATGTGCATGTGCATGGACTACAGGACTTGACGCAGAACAGGAATATCACCTGTCATAATATAGTATATGTATGGTCACCTTTCGCCCTCAACCAGATTTTTCGGGCGGAAAGGTGAGGCATATCCTAGTATAAAGGTTTTTCCTGTTCTCTGGCAAGTAAGGACTTCAATACACCACAAAAATAACGATTTATCTACAATACAACCATACCTGTGCTGGGTTATCCGTTTTGAATACTAATTTACTAAACTTTTCAGATGTTTTAGTTTTTGTTTAATCCTATGTTTTTCTTGATGTTTTCAATAAACATCATTTTTCGCGCAAACATTCTTCTAAATGAGTCTCTGTCTTTTCACCGCACTCGTTCATTAGTGAAATAAAACAACTACTGACTTTAACTGTTCTCTAAGTTCTTTTAAAACTGGGTTATATTGCTGACATAAAATCCACACATACTTATCCCGGAGCATGTCTTACTGAAAGCTAGTTTCTGACAAAGGGTTTGTTCTCTTTTAACTATGTCTTTTTCTGCGGATCAGTCATCTTAATTAATAGCGGGATTCTGCGTGTTCCCTCAAACAATTATATTAAAAGACTAAAAATAAAAAAGAAAAAATAAAAAAAAAAAGCGTTCTAGACTTCACTCAGTTTATTGCTGGGATTTCTTACACTAAATATTTTCATCTCTGTCATATAAAAACCTTCTATCATGATATGCTTTGTTCCTTTAAGGTGGACTGAAGATTCACAGTATGATTAAAATTAAATCGATAACCTGTTTGTGTAATAAGTCTTGGACAAATATTGTTTTTCCACAACCAGTTGCCCCACAAATCATTGAAGAATGAGGGGATTTTATCCATTAAGTTTTTAACTGCTCCTAGTTTTATACAGAATTTAATCTAAGCCAGGTATTATGTTTTAGCATACTCTCCGTCAAAAACTTGTTCATGTATACTAAAACACTACGGAGCCCTAAATGTGTAGATTTATCCCATATTCAGATTCTGTATGATTGTTTCTATTTAAGTCAACATGATTTTGTGTTGCTTGTTGTTATGATCTTAATATCCTGCCATTGTGAAGAACGGTCGACAAACAACGTTAAGCAGTTTAACGT
This sequence comes from Conus ventricosus, assembly GCA_018398815.1. Lineage (NCBI taxonomy): Eukaryota > Metazoa > Mollusca > Gastropoda > Neogastropoda > Conidae > Conus > Conus ventricosus. Next base: position 97,015,115 of record CM031600.1, read on the forward strand.
CTAAGTTTTTGCAGTAATATAATTCCTTTTATAAGGTCATTCACTAAACGCCCACAACACCATCCCTTCGCATCTTTAAAGAAAGAAATTTCAAATATTATTGGGACACGTTCTCCTAATTTCTGCTTGGAAAGAATATGTAATTTTGTTAGAAGACTTTTTTTACAACTGTTCTCTGTTTCTGTGGAGGATGTACTGCTTTTTTCACCATTCGGCGTTGTTTCAATTTTCTTTCCGACTTTTGTCGGTCCGGCATAAGACTTTCATGTTAAAGGGCCAGGTTGAATGCTTTTCTGAAACTTTTTTTGACGGCTAAAATATGTAAATGGGCTTATGATCTCAAATTTTTATTTCCCATTCTAAATTATGGTTCTAAGTTGCCATTTGAGGTCAGGTTTTCGAATATTTTATATTCATACTGGCCATTTTGCACGTTTCCAAGATTATTCTGCTTCTAGATTGCGCAGCTGTTCTAGATGTAGGAAATATTTTACTGTCGCAACCTCTTGGCGTTTATAATCACCATATTTAGATGTACTCAAAACCATACAAAGCGCCTATACTTCACCGTTCTGTTCAAAGTCCGCAACGTCTGCAGGTCTTTTATTCTAAAGTTATACACCTCAAAGGTGCTAATGTAAAAAAATAGGCTCCTGGGTTCTTCTGGCCCCCGCGACATTATTTTTTAGAATGTTTATTATTTTCGTTTCCAAAACAATGTGCAGGGTTATCACATTTCACAACTTTCCCTCGCTTTGTCTTTGGATTTTTATATTAAAATGGTCCTGGACCCTCCACAAAACTAATCTTTTAAAACTGTACATTAGGAATTGTATAATTTCATAATCGCAATATGGCAGCTTTCCTTGTCGGAAGAGCTCTTAAACAGTTGAAGGCCTTCAATTCATATATGTTGTCAGTCAGTGACCTCAAGCTCATCCAAATGAAATAGAGTAATGAATGTAATGCAAGTTCGAGCGGACTTTCCCCCTCATAAGTAGTTTCATTTTTGGCGCTCAGCACTAAAACTATAAGTGGGTAGATGGCAGTTAGTAAAAAGCCTAACTTTTTAGCTAGTCTTTATCAAAAAAAGTATGATACTTCTTCAGGCTTGAATGTTAACATTGTTTTAGATTTGCTTTGTAAGTATGAGAGTTATGGCAAAGTTACTCAATTGCTTCTTTTAGTGAGCTACAAACCTCCGTTTTATTAACCATCAGGTATTATTAACTGGCTATTTTGGTCCCATGCTTGGTAATCTTTTAGAATCTTGTATTCTCCTGGCTTCTGCCTTATTTTTAACCATACGACTTTGTGATATTTCATGAGCGCTGGTCCGTTTTAGTTCCGCAATTGGTATCAATGCATGTTCTAAAGAAACGAAGGACGGTCTTGAGTTGTTATTGTTACATAACATTTTTTTAAACAAATTAAATGAGTGCATCAAATATACTGATGCAAAAATATTCATGTGGGGCCGCACTACAATCCTAAAAATTTAGCACTGATACTCTTGACATTGCTGTGACCAGACTGGCCTCTTTCATAAAAAGGTGAGTTCTCCATTTGAAGAGCTATCTTAACCCCCTATTGAAATAGAGCACATCCTTAAAGCGTGGTTTAGTCATCCGATGAGTTTATCAGAACCAGTTAAACTTTGCCTGTGTTTTGTGCATCTATACTGGATGTGGAGGTGTCGTATGCTGATCTATCTAACTCATCCTGATCCTTTGGTGTGGTCAGTGTACAGATTTCATTTCTATTTAAACCTTCAGATCGTATTTTTGACTGAACTGCAAGCGCCTTACAAATGACAAACCGGTTTAATCCCTTCAGCAACAGAAATAGACATGAAGGCTTTTGAACGAATCTGTTAACAGCAATTCTATATTAACATCAAGGACAGACTTTAGACAAAAGTTGGATTCTGAATCATGGGCCTAGGCGTCTTTTATTGTCGGGGCACGCACAGAAGTTATATAACTAGGACTGCGTCTCCTTTCTCAAAATTTTTCGGCTCCTGGTCCATAGTGCATTATCGTGAAAGGTTAGCATTTAAAACAGCTTGGACAACATTTTTATCTTAGCACTTCTGTAAGGCCTAACTAGGGCGAGGAATAGAAACGAATATAAAACGAACTCTATTCGTAATTACGTTTGGTGTTTGCTAGGTTCGTCAAGCACAGGCAAGATCAAGCATATAACTGATCTTTCTACTGGCTTTTGACGCGCAAAAATAAACAATACATAGGCAAATTTAGAGGACGCCATTAATTCTACAGTTGATTTACCTTAAGTATCAAAGGTACCAACATGTTTTACATACGCAAGATCGAAAGTGACTTTGCTGTTGCACTGGTTTATACATGCTGCCTTCTGCCTCAGACTGCCAGGTAGAATATTTAAACTTTAATAATGAATTGTCTTAGTGCAGGCATTGAACGAAGGTTGGGAAAAAACACATAATTCTGAGCCAGTTAATATTACAATCAATTAAAAGAACACCCAAGATTAATCATATAATTCCCGAAGTCCAAGGCCCAAAGGCATTTGAAGACTCAGCAAAGCTCGCGGACTCTGTTCGCGATGACCATGATATGAAAAGACAGCTCTTGTTCTTGGATTATTCTGGCCTAGGATTACTTGGTCTTTATTTTTACTAAAAATTACAACCCAACTATTACAAGAACTAACTGCCCATAAGTGGCTCGGCCATAATAGCCACTACTTTGCTTGCAGTAGAGACAAAAGCCAGCTGACAAATACTCTCCCCAATATTCCTGGTTAAAGCGTTTACGGCGTTACCAGTATAATTTTTTTTAATACAACCCGCAAGATGATCGAGCTGTTTTTTTTACCTGATTTATCAGGTGGAGGCGATGGCGGCGGACGGCTCTGACCCAGCACCACGCGCCTGTAAATAGCATCACCAGTGTACTCTATTGCAAATCCTAGGCGTTAACTCTATAACGCTTGTAATGTGAAGCCTTGCTCTCTAAACAGCGTTTTTATTCGTTTGCTAGCGTTGTGTCTTCATATAAAAATTTTTCGGGATAGTTTTCTTATTCTATTCACTTGAGTCGTAATTGGTCTCGGTTAGTAGTTTTGCCACTTCTTGTTCCTTGCTGTCTGTCTTGTTCAAGATCTTTTAGTCTTGGGGTTATTCCCTTCTGTAATATCATGCCCTAGTCCGGCGTCATCAGCCTCAAAACGGTTTTTCTTTTTCTCCTGATTATATGCCATCTAGTTCACCTCGTTTTGCTAAATTGTTTGTTAATTCGCCTCTGATGGTTCTTAAAGACATGATTCAAAGGGCCATTAGTTCTCGCATGGTGTAGCTAGGTTGAGTGTGATCAGTTCTTTAACGCTTGTTCTCTGAAAAACTGGTTCTGCTTCTATTGCATTTATTATTTCAATCTGCTGATGATTTAATTCTTTAAATCATGTTTTGTATTTGGGTTAGCTGTGGGAGTTCCTGCAGCGTGTTTTGAAGTTTAGCACTGCATCCCTATCTAATTTCGGTCTAGCAATGCCAGGCGATTTGATCTTTCACATGAGTCTTTGTATAAATTGTACTCTTGGCTAACAAACTTTGATGGAGTCGGTTTTAGTTGTAAGCGGCCGAACAAGTTGCCTTTGATAGTTTTTTACAGACAAATGACCATCTTCTAATTCAAAATCATTTGGGTCTATAAATTCGGGAGGTTCTTGGCCCTAAACTTTTGTATAAATGCTTCGACGTACTTGCTGTTATTCACGCTGCAATGAGAGCGTTGAGCGATTGTGTGTTCAAAAGGGATCATTTACTCATGTCGATCGCACACGATCCAAAAACATCATAATCTTCTGCATCTTCAATGCCTGGCCATGTTTTTAAATAATTAATTTTTTTATTTTGCTTCACTTAAAAGTCACATGCACTTGGCTCGATTCTTGTCCCGCATAGAAGAATGAAAGAACCTTGGCTGTGAGGGAAATAAGCGGACTATTACTGTTCCATAGAACTCCAGCTACTATTGTTGCGGATCAAATTCTTACTGTCAAATTTCCAGAGCTAGGAGCAAATGAAGTGATTCGTGCCATGGCTCTGCGCGTTCTTACTTTCAAAATAGCGCCTCGATTCAACCAACAGATCCCCCAAACAGGACAGTGTACAGAACAGGGCGGGCAATTGTTAAGAAAATTTCTATAAAAGTGAGGGGCAAGAAATATTTTCTTTAAACAATTGCCAGACTTATTTTTAACCTAGATTAGATCTCTGGATAACTTCGCGAATGAAAGGCTGACTTTGCGTTTCAAGGAATAGGAAAATGAGATGCACTAAAACATAGAATAGGTGCCGCAGATACTAAGACGGCAAAAAAGTATGTGCGCTTGTAAATTTTGCGTTTGGAATCGCTTTTCCATTCCTTAGTTTTTGAGTTGTTAAAATGCGCATTGCGCCATATTTTCAAGGAGCATTAAAACGACAGTCGTCATGATGATAACTAACTTTTACGAATACAAAGTGTTATCAGATCAACAGACACCAGAAGCAAAGTACAGCATTTTCTGACATCACGTTAGAGTTTGACGTTGTTAGCAACCCTAAAATTTAGCACGCCAGATTGAGCACAATTATCAGTCAAAATTAGCAATAATTACGAAAGAAGTGATTCATCATACAAACATATCCTAGAAGCAGGGCAGCCCTATATGGAATTTTAGTTTTAGTCGTCTCAGCAGATCGTTAAAGGTATTTTTATTGCTGTGTGAAAGATGATAAGAACCATTCTAAAGAGGAAGTGAATGTTTTTTAATCCAATAAAATACGAAAGGAAAATTGTTCGATTGAGGGCAGTCTAACCAAATCTATGCTAGCGGGCTTAAACCTTATCAGCATTTGATGAAATAAGAATAGCTGTTTGGGGGCGGGTGGTTGTAGAAATCCAAACAGGACCGTGTGGCTATAAGATCTACACTTCACAGCGTAAGACTTGATGATTATTTAACAAACAAAATACAGAGTTTATGGGTTGGACCTAAGGTCAACGGAGGATAATCAGTTACAATGAAGCGGGGAGAACTGTGAGAGACGTAATAAACATTCAAATTGATAAAGAAGAGAAGTAGCCGATAAACGCTTGATGTACATTTGTTTGTATTATATGATGCGCAGCTGTATAGTGAAGCTAAACAGGATTAGAAACAGTAGTATACTAATTATTTTTTTCATTTTATAAAAAGCATGTCGTTCAGGTTTATCCAAATGTGCCTACAGCGCGCCCAATAGAAGAGGAATAGTAGAAAAACCCTAACATAAAACTTCAGATTAAACCACCATTCCACAAATGCAGCAAGTACTAGAGCAAGACCTTCAAAAATACACAAAACCAAACGAGGTATTCTCTGCCTTTAATGCTGTTACATATGTTAATCCTGGCAAGTAAATCAAACTATAATGCGCTCTATCAGCCAGGAATCAGCAGGAACAAGTCGTTGGTATGTACTTTAACTTAGCAACGGGGCATAGGTCGCTCCCGCCAGCTTAGCAGTCAGAAAGCTAGATCTAGACTTACCATTAGGAGGTTTGGCTTAGCTCTTCGGCCACTGTGTTCTTTAGTCTGGTATATGTGCGGCTGGCAAAACAAAAATAAATAAACTCTTAAACTCCAAAAGCCCACACAGCTTATGGCTTCAAACTAAATAACAGCTCTCTAAACTTAGTTCGTTTTATAACTGACAATAATAAAGCGCTTCTTGTTGTTCATACATCACGGATGATGAATTTAACGTTTACTGGCCGCGATTTTTGATTGACTAATAAAAGACAACAAAAGTTTGATCTCTTCAAAGAAGGCGAGGGCAAGTTTTTTCTCAACAGCCAGACTCGAGCAGATAAAAAGGAATGCTTAAAAAAAGTAACGAGACATTAAAACTCTGTTTCTAACACTCACATTAACAACACCAAAAGGGGTTTATACTTTAGTTTATGAGTCCAAGCGCTCCAAAATAGACCGTCGATATTGATTCTGTTTAATTATTTTTTTTTTTTTAATTTTAAATAATTATTTTGAACGTTAGAAAAGAAGAAGCTCAACATGGCTCTAAGATATATGAAGGACCAGACGAATTGTTTGAATGACAATGCTTAAGAGGAGAGCGTTTATCAAGAGCAATGATTGTATTGAGTTAGAAGTCATGACCCAACAACGTACAGGCAAGCGTTTGTTTCTTGCTATTTCAAGTTCCAGGCCAAACTCACCAATAGGCACCGCCAGTTAAAGTATGTTAGCTGTGTTTTTAATCGGACTTATTTGTAACATTAAATGAAGAAAATCAGAAAGTCTGGGTCTTCAACTAAACAGCTCAAAAAAAACAGTCTATTCTTTCTCTAATGACTTACGCCCGGGTTGGGCAGACGAACTGCTTACACAGTTATTTGACGCTGTCGCTGAAAAGAAGCCAAAATGAGAGGCTTCTGAGTTGGTCAGAGGGCGAAGTAATTCTAGAGATCAGATTAAAACAGGCTAAGTTATGCGCCGCGATTGTTGAAGTCTTTACATTCCACTGCCTCGAGAGTTGGGTAGCCGAAAAGAGCAGTTCTAAACTTTAAAGAATTCAGCAACAAATGCTTTATGTGGTGTGTTCTGCAGGCTGCATTATATCCGCCAAAAACGCAGAGAGATTTCTATCTATCAGCCTTACATCAATGCCTTTACTTTAGCGGGGTTGTCCTTTCCTGTTAGCGTGGATTCCCATTGAATCGGTTTGAAGAACAAAACAAACCAATATATTGTTATTGTATACAATGGGTTGAGGAACCAACTCTACTGCCAATTTAAAGTGTCAAGATACAGCTTCCAAACAATTGAAAACCTGACAAAATCATGTTGACTTTCTACTGATATTTTCACCAGCAGGGCTACCGCATTACACATGATACGCACGATGAGGTAGACTAATGAAGCATACTTCAAAAGAGTCTGGCAAACAGAATTCTGTAAAAATGTTTAACAAAGAATGCATCTGTTCAAGCGCGGGAGCGAACATAAGAAACATTGGTAAAAAGTTCTGTAGACTGTAATAGGAAATAATTACACCTCACCGGATCTAAAGCTAGTTTTAAGAACTGGAAACGGATGCAAAAATTTCACCAGATGTTGTTTACGCAGACTTCGAATCACTCATTGTTCCTTATGAAGGGCCAGCGCCACAAAAACTTCGAAAAACAGTCTTAATGAGTAATATAAAATTTGTTCATTTGCTTCATCGTTGTCAGGTCGGTTGAGTTATTCAAAGCAAATTATATAGATGGCCAATGCCGCAGAATACTTCTTAGAACGCAATGCAGGCATGTGCGCAATGAATGTTCTATAATCTAAACTTATCTGAAATCATAATGACGCTGAAGTCCAACACAGTATGACTCAGCCCACACATTGTTGGATTTGTGGTTTAGGCCTCTCATTCAGACGCCAGAGAATCCGACAGTAAGAGACCATGATCACATTAGCGGAAAGTTCAGAGGAGGGCGCCATTAACAAATGCTATTTCACCTAAGTTTGATTCAAAGTCATGGAGCTGCCTGTATTCTTTTCATAACTTGCGAGGGTTACGACTCCCACCTTATAAATGAAAGCAGTGGACGATGCCTTCAGGGTTAGCATGGCATTGCACAGTCATCAGAAAAGTACATGTGTTTCACTTTAAATAACATGTCTTTTTATGACTTCTATGCAGCACATGATGGGTTCATTAGAGGCGCTGGTATGTCCTTAAAGTCTGACCAATAACGGTAAGAATATGTTGACCCAACTCTCGTTAGAAAGGGCGTTTACCCTTATGAGTACATGAACAGTTGGGGAAAGGTTTGATGAAGATACACTTCCGCCTAAAGGCGCGTTCTTTTCTGGTCTTTGAAGGGATACGGACATCAGTGATTCTGATTACAACATGCTCAAGATGCGTGGGGCAAAAGTTAGAGTGTAAAACGATGGGAGACTATCATGACTCCTATGATGGACCAGATGTATGTTTGTTGGCGGACGTTCTTTTGAAAATTATAGGAAGGACATTGCATGAAACATTATAGCCGGGATTCCTGCGCATTATATTTCTGCGCGGATGAGCTGAGGAATGCTTCTTAAAGTTTACTGGAGTACAGATTGATTTATTGTCGGATTTACCATGATAGATGATGGAAAACGGATTGCGTGGAGGATGTAGTATGGCGTCGCATCATTACTGTAAAGAAAAACACAAATACTTGAGACTATGGTCCAAGTAAAAGTTATAAACTATTTATGTATTTAGATGCAAACAATCTGTATGGATGGGCAATGGCGCAATCACTTCCATTTACGTAACTTGTAAAATGTACACAGGCTGTGTGATCCGAAAATTATTCAAAAGGCATTAAAGTGGTTGGGCAGTTGTCGCGGGTCAAACAGCGTGTGGATACCATTTCTAGAATTGTGACTTAGAATATCCTTACGAACACCCAAATGACCTGCATAATGACTATCCATAGCGGCCAGAAAGTCTAAAGATGGCAAAAACTGAGCCGCTAAACTATGTGCCTAATCTTCGAAGCAAAAAAATATATGTCTGTCATTACAGAATTCCTACAATTTTATTTAAGACATGGTTTGAAGTTGACAGCTGTTCATCGTATAATGGTTTTGATCAAGAACAGTTCATGAAACATACATCATGAAGAACACTGATCTCAGAACTAAATCCACAGATGCTTCAGTGAAAAGACTTTTTTAAGCTGATGAAAAACAGCTGATTTCGGAAAAGACATATGGAGAATCCGCACCAGCGCATAGATGTCAGATTGGTCACCAGAGAGAACGAAGCTCAATTAAGTGGACTCAGAACCAAATTATCAGGACTTCAGAGATTTTCATGATCAGCTTTTTTGGCATAATGATTGAAAAAAAGAAGGTCAAATTAGACAAACTGTATTTATTGGCGTTTACTGGTTTAGAAGTTCAAAGCTTTTGATGTTAGAGTTTCTTTATGACACTTTAAGCCCTGGTATCCTGAGTCCAGAGTACTTTACACAGATACGTTTGTTTTGTTATAGATATCCCCTTACTGAAGACCATCTTTAAAAGAATAGAATTAGAAGTGGCCTTAAAGGGCATGCAGGATGGTATGACAACGTCCGTTTATCCTAAAGACTCGCCTTTACATTCAGATTACTAACAAGAAGGTTTTAGGAAAGGATGAAGGATGAATTATCTGCGAAAGGTGATCAAGAGATAGAGGGGGGAGGTTAATGTCAAAAAGTACCAGTAGTTCGGCCAGGAGGAAAAATCATTAAGAAAGCAAAGGAATATCTCGCAGGTTGTGCAGTTCAAAACATATACATGACAACTACAAGAAGCATTGTTTGGCAATAAAGACTTTCATCATGACAACGTAAAACTGCGATTAATCATAATGAGTCCCACCCCCGTGTTGTAAAAAGAAGAGAAAGTCATTAGATAGAACAAACACCCCCCCCCAAAAGGGTGTTGGTTAATCCAGGAGTTTTCATATGCAATTGGGCATGGAGAACAGTCAATTAATTAAAGCGGAACTGTGTCTGGGTGGGATTATTTGCAGTTCTTCCTTCACAAAAAAGATCTTTGAGGAGCTGGTTGTTGGTTTTGTGTGTGCCAGTTTATCTCGTAATAATATACACGGCGGATTCATCTGTACAATTCTTTTTATTTCATTATGGATCAACACTCCAAACTGGATCTGTTGCTCCCTGATGACGAGTGGTCCCCTTCTGCTTCCCCGGAAATAAAGCAGTGTTGCCTTAATTTGAGTTTTAAACCAAACAGTTATAGTTGCCGGTATGAAGACTCTCTTCAGAACATTTATTGTTTTTTTTTCTTTTGATTGTTGTACTGGCTTTAGCCTTTATATTCTTCATTATTAATTGCGCGCAAAAACTGAGGGCAGTCTTCTAACCCATCTGTGTTGCGAGAATTGTCAATAAGCTCTCTGTGATACTGGTAGGAAAAAAGTCTTTCAGCTAACTGTTTGTTTAAAGGTTCGACTAACGCCTGTGATCTGTGACTCTGGAATGATCTTCTTCTAATTGGGAACTCTATGTTTTAAACAATAATTGATTCACTTGGCTTTTAAATTCTTTCCATCGTCGACTTGGAACATGCGACGAGGATCGAGGATAAGTTAGGGGCTCGTTGGTATATCAGTGGTATGCAACAGGGCAACAGCGAAGCACTCTTTATCGTTAATGGCTCCGCATCTTAGTATCTTGAAGCCTGTCAATGACTGTGTGTGCGTACTTATAATCTTTTTCGTCTAATCATATCAGAGGGTAAATATAGAAGATCCTTTGATGGTGTCGTTTTGGAGTTGTATTAACAAAGTTGTGGTCTCTGTATTCGTCTAGGGAGGTAAATAAATTTGCCAATCGCTTGTTTAGCTAACCATTTTTTGTGTTGGTTCACTGACCCAGCTGTTCATGGCTCTTAAGCTTTTTGAATTGCTGTGATGCTTCCATATTTTGGGCGATAATAGATTTTGTTCATTTTTATTTCAGCCATATTTATGTGCAACTCCAAGAAATACACGAGGTTCCCCCTACCCACCGCCCTAAACCCGATTTCTTGCTATTTTGTTTTTTGATGGTTGATAAAAGTCACTGAATTTTGGTGGGGGCAATGTCTCGATTGGTTTGCCTGTTACAAGATAATATTGTTTTATTGCTTGATCAACATTTTTAAATGTGTAAGCTGCATGCCCCTGGCTTTTCAGTGTGTCATTAATAAAATCTAAATGCTCAAGTCTTGCCTTCATAGGGTCTTTGCGCTGTAGTGGCTCAATAGCTTTGTTTATTCTTTTTCTCTCGCGTCATTCCCCAGTTTACTAAATGCGAATTACTTCGCTAAAAAGAAGCGGCATTCACCACAGCGCCGCTATCATTATTGCGAGTGGGACCATTTTTTATAAATGTATTTTTTTTTTCATATTTATAATTGTCTGGAATTATCCTTCGCTTAAACTAGAAAATCTTTCGTAGCAATCGAAGTGCAATGATAGGCATTTAGCTTTGCTGAATCCTCAAAGTCTAGTTGCAAGATCTGGCTGGTTTATTCTTAAACAGGCTGTTATCAAGCATTGAGTATGCTCCTACATTAGTCCTCAATAACAGGCAGAAATGTATACAAGGTTGGTAACAGTTTTTTCGGGGGCTCATTGTTATAAAATAAAATATTATAATTATAAATAAACATGTAAAGTCGATGATTCTATACAGCTACAGGGCGGGCATAAACTTCCTGAACTTATGAATGACAAGTTGATGGCCAAGCTTGTTATGCCCCAAAAGGAGAGGTTGTCTTATTGGCAGCGTGTGGCAAACAAAAACAGTTCCTCGGACTGAATTCAGCATTGAACAGATTCAACAGGATGTCGCCACAAGACATTTAAAGTATCCTAACAGGTATGAAGCGCATCTGGGGTCTAGATTGGTGAAAAGTGTGGGGCAAACGGTTCTTAGTTAGTACACTAAACTAGTCAGTAGATTTGCTCCCATTGATTCCTGAACAAGTCTTACGTGATGATTTAACGCCAGATCCAGTTTTTTGACAAAAGTCAGTAGTAGTCTCTTGGGTGTGATTTATTAATATAGATTGGGAAACATTGTTTTCGACATTAATATGGGAGTAATAACTTTTAATTCATATAGATTTTATTTCCCTTCAAAATGACCGAGCCAGAAAATCAGCAGAATCAGAAAACATGAATTCAGGTGGAGAAAGTACCAAGCCAGGAAAATCAGCAGGGGAAAAACGCTGAATCAGGTGGAGACCATTAAAAATCCTGGCGTGTGAAGCAGGAAGAAAATTAGCAGCGTGAACTGAAAAAAAATTAATGTTAAAGAATTATGACTCATCAGGTGTAACATCACACGCCAAGCCAGAACAGTTGAGATTCAAGCAGGCTATAAAAAACTTCATGTGTGATACAGGGCACAAAGTCTTCATGGAATATTGAACTTAAAACTGTTGCCATTTTTGGCGCCTGCTGCTGCTGGGGCGGTTATTATGTTATATAAATATAATAAAGAATGCTGCCAAAAACAAAAGAAGTTAAAACAACCTGACCACTAAATACAGAAACAACGCCGCCAGAGAACCGTCAACAACAAAGGATCATTTGGATCCAATTTCGATGAATAATATTTTAAGGAACTTAATTATAAAATTTTTTTAATAAAAATAGATTTCATGGCGTATTTATAAATGGATTAAGTCAATAAATAAAGACATGGAGTCTATAAAGACATTTCATAGACCAGAATTGTAATCAATGCGGTTTGCTTGGGATGTAAAAACTTCATTAGATCTTGCAGAGAACGCTGAGCAAGACATCTTCAAGATGACGCGTTTTTTGAGCGTGGTGTACTATAATGAGACATCTGCTATTTTAAATAAAAAATAGATTGTATTTTTTGATAATTATAAGACGTGGTTGTACTTAAAGGATGACTTAGTTATGATCTTGAGGCGACTTAATCAAGAACTTAATCAAGAACTTAATCAAGAACTTATTAAGAACGTTCGAAGTATTAATTAAAAAACTTAATTAAAAACTTATTAAGAACTTGAGGTGACTTGAAGTGACTTAAGGTGACTTAAGTTAAGAACTTAAAGTGACTTAAGTGTGTGCATGCGTGGGGTGGGGGTGGGAGGAGGAGGTGTGCATGCGTGTGGTGGGGAGTGGGAGGAGGAGGTGTGCATGCGGGGGGTGGGGTGGGAGGAGGAGGTGTGCATGGTGGGGTGGGGGTGGGGCCAGGTGGGACATCTGTCCCAGTTACGAGCACCACTCATCCTGTTAGACTCATGATGCCTAAATATAGCCGTTATGTATAAGGTTATTTATAGGCAAGGCTGACTTCCCCACGGTCCTTATTTGCTGCTAAAAATAGCCGGGCATGTTAAACGGCTATTTATGTTAGCAAGGGGATTTCCCCACAGCTCTTGCTGCCCTAAAAAATAGCGTTCCATGTATATACGGCTATTTATAGGTCAAGGCTGGATTTCACCGCAGTGGCCTCTTGCTGCTAAAAATAGCCGTTCATGTATAAACGGCTATTTATTTCAAGGCTGACTTCCACAGGCCGCACCCCCGGCTTCGCACTACTCTCTCCATTACTGGTAGATGTACTAAGGTTGCATAGCCCTTATCAGTTTGTTTGCCAGAACATTCGAAAAAATCGCCATTCAGTTGCTAAGGGCACACTTGAAGCAGATGAAACATGGTTAGAAGTCGAAAAGTAGAAAAGTATCACATCTTAATACTCAGATTTGCTTGCACACGAACACTGAATTGTAGTTAACAATCAATCAGTCTAATAAAACTGAGAACTTTTTACTTGGAGGAAAGCAAAATGTTTTAAATATTAGTTTTTTGCATACGAATCAGCCGTGTTTACCTCCGCCTTAAGAAATGAACGCATGTTTTTTAAACATGGCTTTAGCTGTCTCAAGCCAGCTCCCAACAATCACGCGTGTGGTTTGTTTTGCTTCGGCCAACTTTCAACAATGCAGCGCCATTTATTAGATAAAGAACCAATCTCATCGATAAGCCAACACGTATTAAAACTGGCTACATCTTGTTTCATTTCCTTGAAACCAACTAACCTTTAAGATAGTCGTTCATTACAAAGCAGTTAGTTGGTTCACTTTATTCGTTTTCTAAGAAAAAAACAATCTCCGGTTTAACAACATGCTTCGCCTAATTTTCCTTTCAACAAATACTCTAAAATGCAGTTAAGTAAACTTATTGGCTCGAATAACAAAACCCGTTCTTCAGTAACGTTTTAGCCATTTAAAATAACACAAGTAAAACCTCAGTGGTCAAAACAGAGCGCAGTCAAAACACACAGCCTTCTTGTGCGGTGCTCAAACCAACAATGGACGTCCCCAGTGTGTTCGCGTGACAGCCTCAATACGGCGTGTTCGACGTTGGCAATTTTCTGATGCAATGTTGTTGAAACCCAGCCGCAGTGTGCTTCGTTTACACTCGCTGGTAGGTGCTCTGGTTGCAAACTGCCGCGAGCGTAATAAGTGATCAGGTTTCAGCGTATCAGTGTCTGTTCGTACAAAGTTTTGTAGGTAAAATTAGACAGATGAAGTGTGCGGATTTTATGTCATTTAATTGAGAGAGTAGAGAGCAGAGAAGAGAAAGAGTGTGGTGTTATGTGTGTGTGTGTGTGTGTGTGTGTCTGTCTGTCTGTCACCTTCCCCTTCCCTTCCTTTCTCTTCTCTCTTCGCCACAGGGGAAAAGGCGGCTTTTAGGCCAATTTCGCCCAAAACTCGGTGGTAGAGCATGTGAGCCAGAATAAAGGTATCCTGTTCTCTATTGTGCAGCTGATCTCGTGATATGTATATGACATCCATATTGATGTCGACATTCTACGTCCCTGTGAATTGGACATTCAGCGCTTCAGTATCATTTATTCATCATATTTTTCATCATTGTATCCTTAATGTTATTAAGAACATTGTGGTCTGGTGACCTTGTAACATGTGCGGGGAGAGTTTGCGTTTTTGCGCACGGATTATTGGTTCTGTATTTGCGGCCCTGATCTGTCAAATTCTGGTCTGCCTGACATTTTTTGTTGGTTTCCTTTTTCACACTCATTATTTCGGTTGTGGTTATAGCAAAATGGGGAGAGAAAAAAAAACAAATGAATCAGAACATTTGGGTCAACAGCGACCTGAAATGCTTTGTTGTCGGTTGTACAAAGTGAGCAATGGTCCTGCCATGGAGACGTAGACGTAGACACAGATGTGCGCGCATGCGCGCGCATGTCTGTGTATTATGCGTCGCGAGTGTTGTGTGTGTTGGTGTGTGTGAGAAAAGAAGAAAGAGAGAAGGGAGGGGGGGGGGAGGGGGGAGGAGGGAGAGGTTTTTTTTTTTTCCACGCGTGTGTGAGTGTGTTTGGTGTGCACGCACGGCGCGAGTGTGTTATGTGTGGAGGGGGGGGAGGGGGAGGGGCGAGATAGATTAGAGAGAGAGAGAGAGAGAGAGAGAGAGAGAGCGTGAGAGTTAGTCTGAAGCCCCCAGATCGCATGGGCGTGCATGCTAAAATTTTTAAGAGCGTTGCAGTGATGTAGAGGGGGGAAGAGGGGGCGGGGGGGAAGGGGGGGGGGGGGCGGGGGGGTTTGGGGGGGGGAGGGTGAGCGGGTTGGTTGCCAGTTAGAAGGAAAAAAAGGGACCGATGGCTGGGTGTTTTGTGAGGTTTAAGAGTAGTGAGCGGTGTTGGAGTTTAACACCAGAGGGGGGGGGGGGGGGAGTGGGTAATTTCGGGGAAGCGTGTCGGAGTGGGGGCGGGGGAGGGAGTGTGAGTCATGAACGACCTTGAAGCTTGCCCATAATTCTCCGCTATACTTGGTTGGACTGTAGGAATGTGTTGATTTTCATGTACAAATTCAGAGATCCCCCTACAAAAGGAACATGACAGGTTCTGTGAGTAGTTTGTTTTCGTGAGTTAATGTAATTTTTAACACGTTGACACAGGGGACCAAAATCGAAACATAAAATTTAAAAATTTTCACCTGACTGCTGCAGCTGGCCAGCTTCAAAGGTGTACAGTAAACTGACAATGTTGACGAGTCTGTTTCTCAGCGTTGTCTTATTGTCTTGATTGGTTTACATATTTTATTTGTATTATACACAAAATGTTGATGCATATGTGAATATTTCTTGTTTCTTCACTTGTTTCCTGCAACTGCTTCCCTTTCTGGTCATGCCAGTGCAGAGCTTGTCTCTTTGATATAATTGTAAAACTGTCAGGGGTTTTTTTTTTTCCTCTTGTATCTATGCAACTAATTATCACCGCAAGTGAGAAAGAATTTAATTCAAAATGCTCACACTATGACTTACCCTTGTTTCCTTCTTAAGTTTCTAATGAGAGAGAACTACAGCACCCAATCCACAATCCTGGTTGGCTTTTTGTTTGACATTCTCCTCAGTACTTTTTCATCATAGATGACTGTTGGAAATCGGTGTACACAGGCAGGGTAGGTTATATTTCACAAAACTGCTTGACTTAGTCCGGGAAACTTTTCCTTTCTTAATAAATCCAACTGCGAATATTTGTCCATATGGCTGACAGCACGATGTCTACATGCCATTCATCTTGCTTGCTGGTTCAATTTTCTGAATACATCTTAGTGCAGGAACAGTCTGTCGGATTCGAAATGTGCAACGTCTTACCATGTTCGCGAAGAAACGCACTTAGTTTGTAATGACATCTTCACGTACACTGCCTTCGTTATCCTTCTTTATATCATACTTTCTGGTGATATTGAACTAAATCCAGGGCCACAAAACAGCAAGGAACTGTGCGTTATACATGCTAATATCAACAGCTTGAAAAATAAACTTGATTTACTGTCCGCTGAATGTAATGATTTTGATTTCATAACACTGTCACAAACCTGGCTTCATGAAATGGATTTAAGCAATACCATAGAACTCCCTAATTTCCATCCGCCCGTCAGACGTGATAGACCAAACGATCCACATGGTGGAGTGGCCATCTATACTGTGCACAAAAATAAACGCATATTTTTTTCGCTGAAAACATTATGGAACATTTTGACAGAAACATGCCCCGTATAGCAGGGAACTCTGTCCAGTGTGAATAGTCAGACATAATGAATAGACATAACAGTAGATTGATGTCTTATTTCTTCTGTGGTTGTAATATTTTGAATGCTAAATGACGCATGAAATGACTGAAATAAAATATGCCTTTCTTTTTGTGCATAGTATACATTGAAAATTGTCTGTACTGTAAACCACGCCCAGATCTTCAAGTCAATGGTCTAGAATCGGTCTGGGTGGTAACCAAAGTAAATCAAACCAGTCTATTAATTGGATCATTTTATCGTCCGCTGAACTCCCCTGTTAGTTACTGGCAGCTGATAAGTGAAAACGTAAGAAAAGTAAACAACACAAGTTACAGTTTTCATTTTGGGCGACTTTAACACAGACTTGTTGAGGAACCCATCAAATCACCTTCTAGACATCATTAACCAGTACAGCTTGTACCAAACAGTAAGTGAGCCGACGCGTATAACGGACAGTACAAGCACATGTTTAGATTTAATTATTACACAGACTCCTCAACTTATCAAGTCGACGGAAGTCTTACCTGCAGCGTATAGCGACCACAGTATTCCCTGTGCTATCCTGGAAAACACCGTAAAAATAAACTGCTCCTTCAAAAGAACAATATTCAATTATCGTAAACTAGATACAGAAAAATTCTGTACATTGAATGAAGTAGACTGGGATACCATACTAACTAAACAAACCGTAGATGAGAGTGCTAGTCTTTTTTCTGAAACCCTTTTGGCCATAGCTAAACAATGTATGCCTGTTAAAACTGTAACCATCCGCCCGCAGGACGTGCCGTGGATGACTGATGAGATTCGACTTTTGATCGACACGCGCAAAACAATTCACCAAACTGCCAAACAAAGCAATCTTCCCGAAGACTGGGGAAAATTTCGTCGGTTTCGTAATTACGTTACATCAAAAGAAAGAGATAGGCAAACAGAATATTATAACCAACTAGACAAAAAAGCTTCAGACTCATCAAGTTTTGGAAGTAAAGACTGGTGGAAACTGGTCACGTCCTTCTTCAATAAGAAAGGAATCGAAGCTCAGGAAGTTCCACCTATCGAGTCACAGGCCATAGTGTATTACTCAAACAAAGACAAAGCAAATATTTTCAATTCTTATTTTGTTCAACAGTCAACATTAGAAAACGATAACGACAGGCCGCCAAATGTTACATTTCTTGATTCGCAACTAGATGAGATTATACTTTCACAAACTGAGGTCGCTGACACATTAAAAAAAAATCTGGACAAAGCTAAGGCATCTGGTCCAGATTTCATTCACAACTTTTTGTTAACAACTTCAGCTCATGTTACATGTCTTCCTCTTTCTACACTGTTTAACAGATGTCTTCGTGAGAGTAGATTTCCATCATTATGGAAGACTGCGCATGTGACCCCTAATATACTGTTCAAAAAAAGAAACGCAAAATGATATTTTGCCACCTGGGGTGGACCATACAGTTGAGAACACGCCAAAAACCGGCCCTGATGTATGTCTTGAACGTCGACGTGCTAGGATAACATTGATTCAGGTTGTCACTATGTGCACGTGCGTGTTGTGGGCCAGGTGCGACAGTGCAAACATTGGGTTGTGCTTCTGTTGTTTCGCCTGCAAAGCATGCCCAACTCAGTGGTGAACACACACACACCATGGTCATAGTGCAGTATAAAAGCCGGGTCATTTTGGCAACCGGCAGGCACACCGTACCAAAAAACAGCATGCCACGTTTGAGCCCAGCAGAGAGAGAAAACGCCCTGGGTCGTTTGCAAGTTGGTCAGAGTGCAACTGATGTGGCCCATGCTTTGAATGTCTCCCCCAGTACCATATGCCGACTTTGGACTCGCTTCCAGAGGACAGGGTCATCAGCTGATGCCCCGAGGTCAGGCCGACCTCATATCACAACGCCAGCCCAGAACCGCTTTATACGGCTCAGACATCTCCGCAATCGCTTCCTGCCGGCCTCGTCCACTGTCCAGGCATGCGCTGGTGTCCGTCGCATCTCCGACCAGACTGTCCGGAACAGGCTGCATGCTGCTGGGCTGAGGGCTTACAGGCCCCTACGTGGCAACGTAATGACGGGGCGCCATCGACAGACCAGACTGCAATGGGCTACGCAACACAGACACTGGACACTGAGGAACCATTGGCGACACGTCTGGTTCTCGGATGAGTCACAGTTTCTGCTGCAGCGCCATGACAGGAGGCGAAGGGTTTACCGCCGGGTTAATGAACGCAACCAGCAGAACTGCGTCGACGAGGCACCTCCGCATGGTGGCGGCAATGTCATGGTATGGGGGGCCATCAGCAACACAGGCAGGAGCCAGCTGGTGCGCGTGGAAGGTCACCTGACAGCCCAGCAGTACGTCCAGGTCATTGTTCAGCCAGACGTCCTGCCTCTAATGGCCACTCCCAGGGCCGTGTTCCAGCAGGACAACGCCAGGCCCCACACAGCACGCCTGACCACAGCCTTCTTTACCGCCAACAACATCAACACCCTGGCCTGGCCCTCTCTTTCCCCGGATTTGAATCCTATTGAGCACGTTTGGGACGTTTTGGACAGACGCCTGAGAGTGAGGGCCAACGCCCCAGCGACTCCAAATGAACTGTTCCGGGCATTGTAGGCCGAGTGGGCGGCCATCCACAGCAGACAATCAGGAACATTATTGCTTCATTGCCCGCAGATGCCAGGCTACCATTGCAGCCAGAGGGGGTCACACCCGTTACTGACTTTGGAAGCGGCCTGGCGATTTCCCTGAGGGTCTGGGGCTGGTTCTTTACCACAGCATTACAGGGAGACTTCTGTCCTACTGATGACCTGTTTTTGTCATTTTCACATTAAACGTGTTGTCACACTGAGCTTCAATAAATTGTGTTTCAAATCGGCAGCTTGGCATTTTGCGTTTCTTTTTTTGAACAGTATATAAAAAAGGACCAAAAGAACTTTGTAGTAATTATAGGCCAATCTCTTTACTAAGCTGTGTTGGAAAGGTTCTAGAGAAATGTATACATCGACACATCTATTTCTTTCTAACATCAAACGCCATTCTTACTCCTCTACAGTCTGGATTCATCCCAGGTGATTCTACAGTTAATCAGTTACTGGCCACCTATAATGAACTCTGCACTTCTTTTGATTCTGGAGTTACCACACAAATTGTATACCTGGACATTTCAAAAGCATTCGATCGTGTATGGCACAGAGGTCTCTTATTGAAGCTAAACGCGGTCGGAATAAGAGGGAAATTGCTAGACTTTCTGAGAGACTACCTCTCCAACCGTTCCCAGGCAGTGGTTATAAAAGGTGAAAACTCCGACCTCCAGAGGCTTCATGCAGGAGTGCCACAGGGATCCGTCTTAGGTCCCTTATTGTTTTTAGTCTATATTAATGATATAGTACATGAAATCGCTTCTGTAATTAAGCTATTCGCCGATGATACTAGTTTAGCACTTTCTCTGTCTAACCCTGTAATCCGCGCTGATATCTTAAACTCTGACCTGGAAAAGATTTCTGAATGGGCAAAGCGCTGGAGGGTTAAATTCAGTGAGAACAAGACAGAACTGGTAAATATTATTCGAGATCGCAGACAAATTTATCCACTGACATTCGGTAACACGCCTCTGCAGCCAGTTAATGCACACAATCATCTTGGTCTGATTGTTCAAAATATTTGTAAATGGGACGGACATATCAGATGCACAGTAAAGAAGGTTAACATGTTGATTAGTTGCTACGAAACTACAAATATAAGATTCGAGAAAAGCATTAGAAACCATGTTTACATCATTTATCTTGCCGCACTTTGACTACGCTGATATTGTCTGGGACAACTGCAGTGAAACACAAGCAAACATGCTAGAACATATTCATTCAGAAGCAATTCGCATCATTATAGGAGGTGTCAAAGGCACAAGTCACAAAACGTTCTATGAAGAATCCGGATTCTGCTCTTTAAAAGAAAGGAGAAGAAGACACAAACTAATAAAGTTTTATAAAATGGTCAGTAGTTTGTGTCCAGAACATATATGTAGCCTAGTACCAGATCTGGTATCAACAAGAAATCCCTATTCACGGCGAAGACCTCTTGACAGATATGTGCCTCTATGTAAAACTGAAGTATACAAAAATTCATTTATTCCAACCACAACTAAAATGTGGAACGACCTCCCAGACAACATAAAATCCACAAAATCACTTGGAGAATTTAAACGTTTTATTTCACGGGACGACTCGGTTGTTTCCTATTATTACTTTTATGGAGAGAGAAATGAACATATTCAACATTGCAGACTCCGCCTAGGAATGAGTGATCTAAATCAAGACCTTGTTAACTGTTGTCTTAATGCAGATCCAGTTTGTCACTGTGGCACTGATTCAGAAACGGCTGAACACTTTCTATTATATTGTCCAAAATACACAAACATCAGAAAAGACACGATTTCCACCCTTGCGCCCAGTCTACTCGAAGTTAGTATTCTTCTTCGTGGCAAGCAATCCCTCCGACGTGAGGATAACGAAGCTATATTCAAAGCTGTTCATCGTTTTATTAAACAATCTAAACGTTTTTGAAAAACATGTTCTAAACTTCGCATGCAGTAATGATACATATATTTATGAAAATGAAATCTTAGAGCAGAACATATTCTCTCTCTCTCCTCTCTCTCTCTCTCTCTCTTCTCTCTCTCTCTCTCTCTCTCTCTCTCTCTCTCTCTCTCTCTAAAACGCTTCATAAAAACGTTAATGATGTGTGAGTGGTTGACTATCATGAATTTTATCGTCTTTAGTGTTTACTTTGCTTACTACTATCTTTTCTTATTTTTCCTCAATTTTTTTACATGTTTGCGTTTACGTATATGTGTATGTGTAAAGTATGTTTATGTACATGTATATATTTGCATTTTGTATACGTGTGGGTATGTGGGGGTTTTGCGTCTTTTGTTTAGCAGTAACTTTAAAAGTATCCTGTCATTTCCTTGTCTACATGTGTAATTATAAACATTTGAACACGCTATAAGCATTAGCTTGTTGATGTTCAAATTTGCACATTTTTGTAAAGCTACGTGATTGTAAAGTTGAAAATAAATTTGTTTAAACCAGAGAGAGAGAGAGAGAGAGAGAGAGGAGAGAGAGAGAGAGAGAGAGAGAGAGAGAGAGAGAGTTGATGAACTAGAATTATTAAGTAAACTTCTGTAATTATTCCTGTTCGTATTTTGACCAGGTTGCAAAATGTGGACTTCAGACAATGAAGAAAAGAAAGAAAAAAAAGTCCTCCTCCAACCACCCATCACCCACCCCTGTCTTTTCTTCTTTTTTTTCTATTTTAGCAGCCATCGTGGGACTTGCTGGTGGGATCTGTTGTTGTTGTTTGTTTGTTTGTTTGGGGCTAATTTCTACCCAAAAATCAATGAGCGAACTCAGTTTTCTGTCTCCTCTTCCTTGCTCTTTCACAGGCATTTGTCCAACGTCGCTTATCTCCCCTAATACAACTACAGCCAGGGTCGTCTTGTCGCACTCGATGCATACACCCCAAGGCACTCTAAACCTGGCCGCCGTAGTACAACTCACCATGAGACGCTGGGCCTTGATTCCAAGTCACTTTCGTAGGTATTCAGGCCGTACCCGCATCTAGCAGTATGTGATCACCTGTCAGCACACGAATTTCAAACAACTTCTTTTTAACTTAGTTACTTCTTAATAAAACTATCAACACACCCACATTCGGTGAGGTCCAAGCGACATATGCAATGAACAAAAACGTCAGTGAGATGATGAAGACTTAAATGAACATCCTGGCGAAGGCACAGTTGTGTGCCTATTGCGCATGGACTACCGCGAGACAGCCAACAGAGCGACGGCCAACGAGAGACAGGATTTAAGACAACCGTGGGCGGCCGCCATCTATGAAAAGCAACAGTAATCCGTCACTGGTCCGTCTGATGGTGGTGCAAACCAGCCAACCGAAGTTGTGTGAACGTATGACAGTGTCAACTCAGTGTTTGGACGAATGGTGTGTCTTTCGCAATCAACGACATGATGTACCTTTGCAATGCTACTGTACTTGGCAACAATAGACAACAGTACAGACCGAGTGTAAAAAACCGAAGTATGAATGTCCAGGATGTATGGAAAGGGCCGGCAGGGTCTCCGGGCAGAAAGCTCCTCTTTTGTATATTTCTTCTTAAGAATTACCTGTAGTATGAAAATCCGGATGGTATAACAGTCCGTTGTATGAAAGCAAAACTTCTGGTCCGCGATCAGCAAAAATTGCATAGTTGCAAGACCGGTTGTAAGAAAACGAAAGAAATAACCCAAGTCACCAATAGAGTGGGAAAGAGTAATATTTCCCCATCCATATGCGACACGAAGCATGCAAAATGGCGGACCTGCACCCAAAAGCGGAAAGTTACAGGCAAACGAAGAGTGTTTATGACATCGTCTGAGCGTCCATTAAAATCATAAAGGAAGTAGAGGACAGTTACCACGACAAAACCCGAACACAGATGGCGCATTGATTAGGTGTCCCCTCCGCCAACGCTGTCGTAACATCATGAAGAGTGACAGAACAAATAACTTGCCACAGGCAAGGAAGCGGAGATATTGGGGACGAACGAGCAAGCGGGCACGGAGCCTCTCAGACTCCGTCTGTTACCAAAGCGCGTGCTGGACTGGTTTTACGTCATGACCAGGTGTGCTAGTCTTATTTTTTCCTTATGAATGTTTATATGGTTTAATAGATTTAGAAACGTATGTTGAAACATGTCCGCGCGTACTACAAGGGGGTATCAGTGTGTCAAGTGATGTGTTATGGTGTGCACATACGCACGTGACAGTGTGAGTATACGTGTGCCGCATGCGTGCGTGCTAAGCTGTGTGTGTGTGTGAGTGATGTGATGAGTGTGTGTTGTGTGAGTGTGTGTGGAGTGAGTGTGTGACTGTCTGTCTGAGTTCAGCTTCTATCTTCCTGTCTCGGTGCCCGTCCTCCTGTCTGTCTGTTTGCAGGTCTTCTGTCTGTCCTGTCTCTTGATACTTGTGCTCAGTGCCTGATTGTGCTGCTAGCCTAAAAACTTATCGAGGTGGGCCGGGGAGGGGCATCAAGTTATGGGCGTTCAAATCCGATTCTACATTCCTATCAACCTGTTCGGATAGAATTCCGCTTCAACGCCCCTTTCCCCCCCCCCCCACCCTCCCCGATGCCCTCCCTCCCCCTCCCTCCCTGCCGCCCCCCACCTTCGATCTTGTCGTATCGTCCTCTCCCCATCTGACGCCAGTATGCATTGTGTGCCTGAGTTTGTGAGTGTGTGTTTGTGTGTGTGTGGGTGTGTGTGGTGTGTGTGTGAGTAGTAGTGTGTGTATGTGCGCGCATGATGGAGATGAGTGAGTGTGGTGGGTGTGTGTGGAGTGGTGTGTGTGGGGGTTGTGTGGTGTGTGGGTGCTTGTGTGCATGCATGTGTGTGTGGGGGTGGGGTGTTTATGTGTGTGCGTGCTCGGCGCGAGGGCTGTGGTGTAGGGAGCGTGAGCTTAGATGCAAGCTTGGGTTCCTGCTGTCCGCTCGAGTACTGGCTGCTACAATGTGAATATGACTATGTGAGACATGACACACAATGTGATAACATGTACAAACTTATTAAAATAAACACATGTTTGCGTGCGTGTTGTGTGTGCAAAATGTGTGTGTGTTGTGTGTGTGAGATGTGTGTTGTGTGTGTGTGTGTGGTGAGTTGGTGTGTGGCGTGTCAGTGTGTGTGCGATGAGCGCATCAGTGTGTGTATTGTGATTGTGGCAGGGGGCGGGTGGGAGGAAGTGTGGGGGTGCAGCAGTTGTGTGTTGTGTGAGTGTGTGTGTGTGGTGTGTGTGTGTTATGTGTGAGTGTGTGTGTGAGGGTGTGCGCGCGTGTGAGTGTGATCGTGATAAAATGGCACGATATCCATAGAAAATATAACATAGAGTCATGAGTCTATTGTATGGTACTATGTATCCTCCCCGTATTCAATGATTTTTATTTATTATAATAGAGAAGTCATTTATTATAGAATCATTATTACTTCATTTACTGACCAACCACACAATGAGATATTTTCCGCATTGAATTGTATAAAAAAATTTGAATTTGAATTGGCTGTCAAGAAAATAAACAATATGCATAATTCCACTACTGTATTTCATTTTCAAAAATGTAAAATTCAAACTTTATTTTTATAAATTTCCAATTCAATTAAAGCAACTTCCCCTTGACGTCTTGCTCATCCGCTCCAAAAGCCGAGGATTGGCTGCATCGTATGGGAGAAGCAATTGGACATGCACAAACTCCAGGCTGCAGCGTGGAAGTACTCGACATAGGCCCTTTGTCTTCAAAAAGATGCACATGGCGAGAGTGGCTGTTCCGTCGACGAGAATGTCAACAGACGCTTGGGTCATTCAATTAGCGCCCAACGCTAGACAGATACAAGGGCCGACTTACGTCTAACAAACGGTAGGACGAGAACCGGTCTGTTTGGAAACTCCTTCTGACTGAACAATTTGCCTTCAGAGGGGAGACTTGCACCGAGGGAAGAAATCGAGCGTAGCGAGTGTACAATCACGTTTTAGTTGCAAACATGACCGGAAACAGACAATCGTCAGCCAATCTTTATAGTTGCAAATACTCGAATCCGAGACTAGCTTCAAACACGTCAAGAAAGATTTAGCCTGTGCAATTCTGACAGCCAACGCATCTGCTATGTATGACAAAAGAATTATTCAAACCCTGGCTCAATCAGTTTTGACAGATACATGGAAAGGCAAAATAGAAGGTTCCTACTCTGATGGACAACCGTTCCAGTCACAAATTGCCTGATCACCGAGCAAGTCGAGGTACTGTACCTTCCACAAAAGCGAACAAGGAAACACCAACCCCTAGATGTCGGGCATCATTCAGAGTTTCAAAGTTGAAGTACACGGAGGTCCATGTTTTTGAACTTTCTTATTCACGCCTGCATTGAGTGCGGAGATGTACCCTACCAGCCAACCTCTTCATGATTGTCCATACACTGACGACGCAGTCTTGTGGAAAAGGTCACTACAGACACCATTGCCCCTGCTTTTCGCAACGCTGCTGCTTCCGTCATGTCCTCAGAAGACCAACAACATCCAGATTCAGAAACCCAGCCATGAGACAGACCAGCAGGAAGTGGACCGCTCCTTACTCGCCCTGTTTATCAGGATGTGGAAAACTCCCCCCAAGCTTATGACTTCAACTGTTGATGAGAAGACACAACCGAGGATCCAACAGCCGCACCGGAAGGTATAGGCAGCAGAACCCGATTGCACTTCCTCCGAAATCCCAGAAATACCGATGCTTCTACCAGAGGAGAAGACGACTAAATGCCCCAGGTGACATCACGAGAGGCTATGGTCGTCCCGCAAAACGGATCCATAAGCACCTTATGTATGCTGACAAGGAAAGACGGAACAGATCAAGTTGCAACCCAGGGTTCAAGGAGATTCACTTACGCACAATGAGATGAATAAAAAAAAAACAGACACGAGTTACCGAGAACTTTTTTTAAAGAGACGAGGAGGCTTGGAGGAAGTGGAGTAGGAATGTGCCTGGAGGCGAGGGAGGATGAAGTGGTGTGGAGGCAGGGGAGGAGTAAGAGGTTTTGGGAGGAAGGGGAGGCGGACAGTGGTGTGGGAGGAAGGGGAGGAGGAAGATGCCTGGTAGGTAGGAAGGGAGGAGGAAATGAGTTGGGAAGGGGATGAGTCAGTGGTGATGTGTGGAGGAAGGGAGGAGGAAGTGTAAGTGGGAGGAAGGGGAGAGAAGTATGGTGGTGGGAGGAAGGGGAGGGAGGAAGTGGTGTGGGAGGAAGGGGAAAGGAGGAAGAGGAGAGGTGAGTAAAGGGGAGGAGAAGTTGTTTGGAGGGAGTTAGAGTGAGGGAGGAAGTTGTAGAGTGATAAGGTGAGGCGGAAGTGAGTGAGGAGTAGTCAGGGAGGGCGGACGTGGTGTGGGATGACGGGGTGGATGACGTAGGCCAGGGGGAGGATAGTGGCTTAGGAGCAGAGGTAGAGGTGAAGGTAAGGGGAGTGAGGAAGTGGTGTGGTATGAAGGGCAAGGATGGAGCAAAGGTGATGGAGGAGAAGGGAGTGGGGTAAGTATGGATGTGGGAAAGTACTGATGATGAAGAGATGTCCTGGGCAGGATCGGGTGTAGGAGTGAAGTGTAGAGTGTGTGAGGTGACGCGGGCGGAGGAAGTAGGGTAGAGTGCTGAAGGGGGAGGAGGAAGAGGGAAGAGTGGGCTGGAGAGGTACTGTAAGTGAATGGAGAGGGTCGTGCGAGGGATGGGCTTCAGAGTTTAGAGGGCGGAAGGGGAGAGGTGAATAGGAGTTGAGTCATGAGAAGCTGGCATTAGTAGTGGTGAGTGAAGGGGATGAGGAAGTGATCTCGGGCTGTAGAGAGAGGAGGAAGAGTGAGGGAGGAGATGTGTAGAGGAAGTGGTGTGGGAGGAAGGGAGTCGGACGAGACACTGTGAGAAGAGGAGGAGAAGTGGATAGAGAGGAAGGGTAGGTATGTACGAGTCGTGAGGTAAGGCGAAGGGGGAAGTGGCTTGGAAAGAGATTCGACGCGACATAGAGTGTAACCAGAGCACGGAGAAAGTAAGTGGACATGGATGAGAGAAGGAACGCCACCACGTGTGTACATACGTATTTTGAAAGAGACACGAGGTCAAAGTGAGTGCGCGGCTAATGGAGTAGCGGAGGGAGTGAGCAGGTAACACAGCGCGATGGGAACGGCGAGTGTTGAGAAAGAGGACAATGGCATGAGCCGGTGAGTAGACAAATGTGTGAGTAGAACGGAGAGAGAATTTGTGAAGGACAATGTAAAGCTGAATGGTATGAGCGAAGGACTAGGGAAGAGAGGAGAGGAAGGTGGGAAAGCGAGGGGGAGACCGGGGCAGATAGTATCGGAGAGCAAAGAAAATGGGAAGACGTGTGGGAAGAATGCATAAGTAAAAAAAAAGAGGTGCCCACGCGGGGCAGCCCTCTGCCATACAATCCCACATAATGTGTGAAAGGAGGGCACGCTCATTGTGCAAGATTAGGGCCATATCGGCACCTATTGGATTTATTGCCCGAACGGTGACCAAACCCAAGAACTGTGTCCCTTACCGAGAATAAACCACTGTATGGGATGGAACGACTGCCTGTAACGTGCCATATAGCCTTGATTTCAGTGGTAGCCAGGCCCAGCACAGTTGACCAGAAAAAAATATAATCCACATCGCATTGCAGAATCAGCCCAGCATACACTGCAAACGAGGATTAGACGTAGGTTGAAAATCTCTCTCACCCCACCTCCTACCCTGCCCGACAAGGGGTCGGAAGTAAGAGAAATACGCTGCTGAGCCACCCACCTACAAACCACCATTGTGGAGTAACCCAGCCACTTCCGAATGCTCGGCGGATATAGCTGCCACAACCCACCCCTGTTTCCCCCGAAAACTGGGGTATACAGGTCCGAGGAGAACATTTACCTCCGAAATAGTAAGTGGCCATTTTGAGGCGGGAGTTACACAAAGGTACTCTAAATGTAGTATCCCAGAAAACATCCCCCCAACTGATATTAATATCAGATTCTATAGCAGACCAGTGATTGTTCTGCTTAATTTGTATTGTCCATTCACTCATTTTTTTTAACCTGATTATAAGATTCGTCCCGAGAATACCCATAACAGCCCAGAAGGCATTTAGTTACATAAAAAACCAAGACATTTTGGACAAGGTCTGTGAATCATTATGTTAAACTTTTTATGGATTGTTATGTATAAAATATGAGTTTTTGAAAAATAATGTTGTTAGCTGTATATAATATGTTCTTGTTGTTGTTGTTTGAATTTTATCCATTAAACTTGATTTCAGTTCTAAACTCCCATAATAAATTGTTTTGTTTGTCTATACAGATCAGTTTAAACCCTAGTTATAAATTTGGTCCACGACTGAAGAGCATAATAGCCCCGGAAGCATTTTTATGATACAAAATAGAACCCGAGGCTTTGTTCTGGGTGTGACTCAGTTTATTTGTTTTTTATGTTGAGGTATGTTATTATCCATTAAACATGGTTTAAGATTAACTCACATTTATGTAAACAGTGTGCGCGTGTGTGATTTAAAAATGTGATCGTTTTGGAGAGAGAGAAAGACGAGAGAGATAGCGAGAGATAGAACTATCACTCATGAACATTAATTTTAAATGCACCTCCACCTGTCCTTACAAAGCTTCCACGACCAAAAACATCGTTTCAAAAAGGCGCAAAAGTGTTGTAGGAGGAGAACACTACCCAAAACAGATGTGCCACACACAAACACAAAACACACACGTTAGCGCTAGCGGCACCTGCACAACGCACCAACACAACACACGCAAACAGAGTATGATAGAGGGGAGGGGTGGGGGGGGGGGGGCGAGTAGAGCACTGGCACAGTGTGCAAAGCCATACAGATACCATAACACAACAGTAGCTCTTTTCTACCATTGATCCTTAAGAAGTGTGAATGAAAGTACGTGTAGCTTATCCACTTGTTATGATCCCAAAACCTTTTCATCTAAACTAAAGATATGTATCAAAACAGTTAACATAAAAAAAACAAATAATGACAAAAATGATAATGAAAAAAAAACTACTTATTATCAAGTAAAAGACGCGAGGCCGGATGTATGAAAGGAACCTCAATATTTTCATACATCCGGTGACCGGATTAAGTAAAGACCTGTAAAGAATAGAAAGACAAAATGTGGTCCCCGACGGACTTTCATATTACATCCGGTCTCGCCTGTATAACGCTCCTCCAACGACCGTGGCCATAGACTTTGTTTTACAAACCACACACAGCACCCACACACACACAGAGAGCTGACGTGGGCGCACGCCGTGACGGTGGCTTGTACTGTTAGCGGAACAACTAAACGCACTCACAATCCCATGAGGTCAAATGGGGGAAGTAAGTAAATCCCCATTATTATAAATCTTACATCTTAACAATTATTCATATTGTCGCGATTGAATTGTAAAGATTTGTCTACTCCTCCTCCTCCATCTAGTTTCTTACTTCATCTTTGCTATCATTATATCATATTTTTTTTCCAGAGCCCACAACAATATATTCATGTTTACACCCAGTAGTCAACAACAAACAAATCGTCATGTTAACACCCAGTGTCAACAAGCAATCAATTCTTTTTTACACCCAGTTCAACGAACAAACAATTCATGATTAACTTGTTTGTCCAAAGCACCGAAGTGTTTTACTTATATCCTTCTTCCTTTTAAATTTTTTGTTTTTTTAATAATTTTTTCTATTAACCCGATTAAGCCACTTTTACAGGTCAATGTATTCAACATTTCTCTCCCTTATTAATCCTATGGAGAAGAGCCTAGTCCCCCTGTTTGTGTTGTGTATGTGTGTGTGTGTGTGTGTGTGTGTGTGTGCGTGGTGTGTTAGTGGGACAAGGGTAAGATGGGTGAGGAGAGGAGGGGGGGGTGAGAGTGAGGGGGTGGGGGAAGAGTAGGAGTGGCCGGATGTTGCGGTAGGCATGAGGAATGTTCAGAACCCTCCACATCTTTTATTTTTTTTTAACCTTTTAATTAAATTGCATTCCAACATGTATAAATACAAGGAAGACAATGTGTACATAAAGCAATAAGAAAGAAAAAATCACCCCAAACAATTTAATTCACAAATCATGCAACATTATCAAATTAAGAAGATAGAGAGAGAGAGAGAGAGTAGAGAGGAGAGAGCGATAGATAGAGAAAGAGAAGAGAGAGAGAGAGAAGAGAGAGGATAGAGAGAGAGGAGAGAGGAGAGAGAGAGAGAGGAGGAAGCAATCAAGAAAAAACAATCTGGACGAGGGATGTTTTCACATCATTATTTTGGCAAAATATAGAAATTCAGGCCCACTAATAAAAAAACGCACAAAAAGTGATCATATACACACTTCATCTTACACATTTAAATCTATTAGTTGCAACTTGATTTGAAAAGAAAATAAAGAGATCAAAGGGTATAAAAGTTAAACAGTATCCATCAATGGTCTGTAATGCCATCCATCAGGATCAAAAATATCTGTATGGTTTTAATTTCAAATATGCAAAATGTTCCTCAATTATCTTAGTGTATCTAAAATTATTATAATTTGTTATATGAAGTACTTGTATTTGTGGCAGGGTGAAGTTATTTTACAAACGTAAATGAAATACTTCGCAAATAGTATTATCATGTAAAAGACGTAGTCACCCACAATCGTATTGGGTCATAGCCAAATAGTACGAGAACTTCTGTCAAAAGGTACATTTTCCCCAAGAATTCAAAGCATTATTTCCTTTCATTAAGCCAATGAGAAAAAGCATTCCAAAACTTGTTAACATGGAGACAATTACCAAAACAAATGGTCAATAGCTATCTTTGAGGAAGTGCTGCAAAAACAACAGTTTATTACTTTCACAATTCCAATCTCTTTTTAAAACAACAATGTGCATAAACACCTTTGTACCTATTTTCAGATGAACCAACTGCAAGCCTTACACACGTATCTTATGCGCGTGCAAAAACATGATTTACCAATCATTTTGAACAACATTATTTCATGTCCCATAATCACAACATGTTGTGCTTAGAGGATTATTCCGGCAATGATGATATCAATTAAAACAACTTGGAAAAAGCCTTAAAATTTATAGCTGAAAAGATGTTTAAAGCACAATGATGAGTTTATGTACTTTGTCGATTATTATTAAAGTGATACCAGACGTTTATTTTTTAAAAAGAGGACCATAAAGTCGATTAAGCCAGCAAAAGTGACAAAATCAATAGTTTACATTAATATTTTTTCTGTAAAAAGTGCCATTGCAGCAAAAACTTTATCCTTTGTCATCAAAAAAGTGCGAGACATATGATATCTATAGCTGCATAGTTTTTTTTTCGATACAATGTTACTACAATATCCGAATTAATACGGCTAATTATGGTCATACTGGATCGGCAAAGAAGTTACATTGGAGTTTTGGGGGAACACACTATGTAATAAAAAACTTTCTAACGCAACAAGAACTTCAGCCCAAAACTGATTATACTTAGTGAATTTAGAAAACGTGAATTCTGGACACAAAATATTATTTACATAAGCGACCACTTATAAAGTTAAACAACAAGAATATATCGTCCACTATGATTGACCTCTCACAGCATATACAGTATCCAGACATCTTCAGAGATAAAACAAAAGTTTTAGATACAGGAAAGACCAATGCCGCCATCTTTTAATACTTTTATGTGGCAGTTTTTATCGGTTAATCTTATCTGGTTTCTATATTCCAAACACATGTTATAACAAGCCTGTTGACATGTTAGAAAAAATATGTACCGATCAAGGTGTAGGTAATGGTAAAAGAAACTCAAGGTGAGTCAACTTTGAGCAGGATAAGAGATTTAAATATGCCCACCCGAGAACACCCAACCGAGGGTGTATAACTGTCGATTAACCCAAATTATTAATAAGTGTACGACATCTGCTAGTTCTTTCGAGCTAATTAAAATACTACACAATCTTTCAGGTCATTAGTGAACCACATTCCTAAAACTCGTAAAATAGATAGGAATTCCATTCCATACCTAAGATGTTCCATAATAACGATTTCAGAATTTTTCACACTTCCCAGCCAAACGACATATTTTTTTCCTACATTCATATGAAGGCCTGACACAAACCAAACCACAAGAACAACTATACAGTATTATCAAAAGAACAATCCTATCTTATCTCCTGCAAGTTAAGAATTCAGTATCAAATCACGTACTGATGAAATCTGTGTTACAACATTGATTGACTGAGCTCCCATGGAAATATTGGAATACTGTCTGACCATAAATAGCCAATATTTCTACGCATAACACAAATATAGAAAGTGATACGAGGTCTCCTTGACTAGCAGCCACTTTTAAATTATTAAACCAATTCCGAAACCTGACGCTTTTACACACATTACACATTATTTAATATTATTATCAAACGAACCTATCATCAACATATATCATTGTATGGAAAACCAAATGCATTCAGTACCTTAAAACATAAATTATCCAGTTTATATGAATCGAAAGCCTTTTCAAACTATATTTCAGAAGCAATCCGGTAGATTTGTTTGACTAGATAACTAACATATCATATAACAATCATTAAATAATAACTCCAATATATCAAGTATTCTGAAAACCCAGTTTGATCTTCATCAATTAAAGATTTGTAATAACTTGCATAACCGAAATGGGTCATAACAGGACGATCCAATATTATAACTCACATCAAAAGTGAAAAGGTCTCCAGTTTTTATGAATTGCCTAGTTTATCACCTTTATTATCGAAGTTAAAATTCCTACTCTCTTACACAATGTAGCTCTCCTTTTCTGAAACACGCATAAAGTTCTCATACAACAAATCCACCTAATTTCTTCCGAAAACACTTAAAGAATTCTGCACTAAAGCCGTCTGTGCCTGGACTTTTTATTATTTTTTCATTTTACTCAGACATACGTACTTCTTCTATAACGATATTACTCCCTCTAATCCTTCTGCACTGTGTCTTTAATATAATACAATGAGGATATCCATTCACTAAGTTCTACACTCACAGTCCATCAACTACAGATTCACAATATAATGATACATAAAATCACTGCACATCTTGGATGATAACGTTACTGGTCTAACAAAATTTTATCTTGCTGATCTAGGATTCATAGCCATGTTTTTACTAACATAGATGTCGCTTTTCCTAAATTGGCAAAATATTTACAAACTTACCTCCCTAATGGGGGGGGGGGGGGGACTCATCACTACGCCATCAAGCCCTGGACCTAATAAACCCCTTCTCCATTCGTTTTTTCACGAAATATTGTCTTAATTGTTCTTTCTTCATTTCCATTATAAATATGTCTATCTTCTCCCCTCCCCGTTTTCTTTTCCACTTTCACCAGTTTTCGCATATCCCCCTTCTACTGCCTCTCTCATCTGCTAATTTCTTTTTCTTCATTGTAGCATATGCACTTGTTTTTGAACTAAGTTTCATCATGCAGAAAATCGAGGGAAGACATCATCTGGGACATAAAGCTGTGAAATTTTTCATCCAGTTTCTTTTCAACCTCATTTACTGTAAATTCTTCTTTGGAATTTTATCAATACTCCTATTTAATTCATGCATATATTCATATCATTTAAAAAGGGATCACATGTTCAAATTTCCAGAAGGAATTAATGCTGACAGTTACTTTTTACAATTAAGGCTTAGTGAAATTGCAGAATGTATCGGTTTCTAAAACCACATTCAATATCTGCGTCATTTACAAATGAAACAACTGATCTGAAATGAAGAAAAAATCTAACCGGTGCCTGTGAAAAGGGTTTGCTCATTCTCCATGTGACCGGAGACAATTCCGGGTTACATCTCGTCCAGATTCGATAAGCACTAAGCTTTCAATCATGTTTTTCAACTACTTCTTTCGCTTTAGGATTGTTTACAGATTGTAAATAAAGTAATCCTTCTCAGGCAGTGCAGAACATATTAAAACATCCCCGGCCATTATACTAAAATTTTTCAAAACGTTTATGCTCATTAATCCATCTGTTTTAGGTTATCATAAATCTCGGATCATCTCTGTTTGGTCCAATAATAATGACGAAGATAAGTTGTAATTTTGAATTTCTGCTAAACAATTAAATAATATCCAGAATTATCTATTAATGACTCTTTTCATTTTAACTCAAATTGTTTAATTAAACAAAATTTGTCGACCCCCTCTTGCATTTGATTGCAAAACTTGAAAAATATCCCTGGAATGCCCCATTCACTACCAAACCATTGCACCACGTTTTTCCTCAAAATGCGTTATCTTGCAAAAAATTAGAGCTGAATGTGTTTTTTGTTTCTCAAATAATGAAAGACATCACGACCTTATTCTGTGAATTATAGAGGCCCAGGCAATAATTACTGAAATAACAGAGTTAAAATACAAACCATAATTAACAAATATTGAAAATAGAATAATTAAAAAACATACACCTCTCTTCAAAAACATCCCGTTTCAAATCTTTTTAGTCAAAAACAATGAAACCCAAGAATAAATAAATCCACTTAAGAAAGCAACTGAGTCTAGATAGAACAAAAAATCATAAAGGACAATAAAAAGAAAAATACATATTAATAACACCAATAAGACAATTCAAAATAGATCAATTATGCAGCCATCAATTACCAATGAAGCCAAAAATGGGAGTTGTGTTGCATTATATAACACAAAAAAGAAAAAATTAGATAGCAGCAGGATCTTTTGCTGCCAAACAAAATATATACGAAAACAAAACACAAATTCACTGAGTAAACATTCACATGATTTATAACTATTCGACATTATCAGCGTACGCAACAGTTAAATGTTTTGTACACGGGTAAACATAATTTCGAGTGCGCGCACTAAAAGGGATTGCGCGCATGTGTTTCCACATTACCTAATGGTTAACAAAGAAATTTAACAAACAACCAACAAACAACAAAAAAAAAAAGGGGGGGGGAGGAGGGGGAGGGTACACTGATTCACTTTTTTTTTTTTCTCAATCACAGATGAACAACAGGAATTCTCCTTGAAGAAAGAAGGAACCGAAACTACAAACGCAGAAGCACAAACGAGAGAGAGAGCGAGAGATAGAAGAGAGGAGAGAGAGAGAGAGAGAGAGAGGATAGAGAGAGAGAGAGAGAAAAAGATTAAAAAAATTCAAGTAATAGAATGAGTGACAATATCATTTACTGTACAGTATAGACTTGTTTGTCTACACAATTAAGATCACAACCTTACAACCGTAAAGGAAGACACCAAACAACCCGGCCAAATGGACCAGCACCAAATTTTCACCACACACACACAACCAACAACAACAACAACCACACAGCACACACACACACACACACACACACACACACACAACACACTTAAAGAAAACTAAAAAATATCAGTTCCACCACCTAGCAAATTAAAAAAAAAAAAAAAAAAAAAACCAGTATAAATCCAGTGTGTTGAGCGCGAGAGCCGGTTGCGTCGCGTGTGTGAAGCCGCAACATTTTGTGGAGAAAGCACACATACAGTATGAAAAGAAGAAAAAAGGCACACAGTGAACCAGCAACTCGCATGTCCATTATCCCATATCAGTCGATACGTTCCATAAAACATACACATCAAACATAATTTATACATGTCAAGAGACAAACAAATTCTTTACACACACACACCCACACACACACCCACACACACACATCATTCCACACACACACACATATACCCACATATAAATCAATACATATCCAAACCCAAATGACATACACATATACATACTCACACACACACACAACACACACCAACACACACACACACACACACACACACACACACCGCTCGCGCCGCGCGCGGGGGCGCGCGCTCACACACACACACACATCACAATACGCAAACACAGAAATAAAAATCAGCCAAAAAATATAAACCATAACAAAAAGAGTAGAGAGAGAGACTTCAGAGAGGGGGGTGGGCGAGAGATAGAGAAGAGAGCGAGAGAGAGAGAGAGAGAGATGAGAGGCGAGAGAAAATGAGAGAGAGAGAGAGAGAGATGTAAGAGAGAGAATAATACTTTGTGGGCCAGTGACAAAAAACAAGGGCAATCGTAGACCAATTTATAGTTAAAGCAATCTACAACCCATAGCTGAAACAGAATAACACCACAAAATAGGCAATTTCGACATGGACTAACTAAATCATCACAAAATCAGTACCAAAATACACTTGCAGAAAAACATCTAATAATGAATAACCAAAAAAAGAAGAACAAAAAAAAAAGAAAAGTTTCACGTCATAGAAATACAATACTAAAAACTCTTAACCTGTCAAAGTCACACCAACCACAGAGAAGAAGCAGTTTACAGAACAGCGTATCAAATGTAGGGGAAAAAGGAAACAGGAGGTTAAGGTGGGAGAGGAGGTAGAGGCGGGATACATAAAAAGAGCTAGATAGATGGGGAGAAGGGGTGGATAGAGGGGAATTGGAAAATATTGCACAGATCAATTTGAAAAACAACAAGTAAATAAGGATTAAAAAGAAAGAGAGAGAGAAAGAGAGAGAGGGGAGGACAGAGCGAGAGAGAGAGAGAAGAAATCGAGAGAGAGAGAGATAGCGAGAGGGAGAGAGAGAGAGAGAGAGGAGCGAGAGAGAGAGGAGAGAGAGAGAGAGGCACGGCAGATGAACAGGAGAAAAGGTCGAGAGTGCCAGGGGGAAAGAGAAAAAACAACAACACAACAACTCCATCTCTTCATGGCACAAGCAAAACCTATTGATTCATCTGAACCGAATTTACACTCACAACCTGCGCGCGCAAAGTGCACGCGCGCGTGCGCGGCGCATGCACACACACACACCACGCGCACAAGTGTAAATGATGTGTGTTTCCAAATTTAAATCACAGTCCCCAGCTCAAATTGTTGTTCTTAAAACACAATCGTCACACACACGACCCAAGCGGAATCACCAAACCGTCCTGAACATCAAAACATATTAACGTGAAAAAGCGAAATACAATAACAAAAGCCAGCCCTCGCTGCCTAGCGAGATAGGGCTAATCACAACTGATATTAAACACAAACGCCATTACCATTAGAGATTACCAAGAGAGAGATAGAGATGAGAGACAACAGAGACAGAGAGGCAACCTGAAAAGGGTAAATAAGTTTCACAATAAACAATATCTGACAGATGATATTACAAAGATAATGCGTAGACTGTGTTTGCATGACCAAAGTCTAAATACATATTCTAGCTGGAAAAAGACACAAACCAATGACAAAGTACCAATATGGAATGCCACAGATGCCTTAAAATCAGGAAACCTACTAGAAAAAAAAAACAACAACAACAACAAAACAAAAAACTAAAAACAAAACAAAACAAAAACAAAACACACCTATGATCTGACACTTCGTGATAACCCTACAGAAAACCACCAACAAAAATCTGAATCAAGACAAGTACGTGTGAGTGCGCGCGCGCGATGCGCGTAGTGAATTGTGTGTGTGTGTGAGAGAGAGAGAGAGTAATACAGAAAGAGAGAGAGAGAGATTGATGTGTGTGTGTGTGTGTGGGCACGCGCGCGCGTATCTGTTCGTGTAACAACACACCCTATCCCTGTCTCGTTCCCTCCAGGCCCCCCACTCCCCCCCCCCCACAAAAAAAAAAAAAAAAAAAAAAAAGACTGTAGTATGATATCCCGTTACAAATCAGACAGAAGAGAGAGAGAGAGAGAGAGAGAGAAGATAGAGAGAGAGAGAGAGAGACAGACAGACAGACAGACAGACCGACGACAGACAGACCGACAGACAGACAGAGGGAAGAGGGTAAAAAAAGAAAAAGAAAACTCCTCTTCCCTATCAATAGCAAAAACCTTATACATTTATTGACTGCCAATTCCATTACAAACTGTGTGTGGCGCGCGCGGTGTGTTCCAACTTTAACAAACAGTCCCAGTCTCATAATTGTAGTTCCCAGATGTTTTCTCATACACACACCACATCTACGGGTGAAATCACACCAGAACCGTCTGGAAACATCAAAAATACGTGAAAAAGAGGGGGGGGGGGGGGTGGGGGGTTGGGAGGGGGGGGGGGGGGGGGGTGGGGGAGGGGGGGGGGGGGGGAGGGGGGGGGGGGGGGGGGGGGGGGTGGGAATGCTGCCCTCCACTCAATAGCCGAGAGGAGGGCTACTCTCCACAAGTGATATTTAAACAGGACAACCTATTCCATGAGAATAGTAGTGAGAGGAGTAGAGAGAGAGAGAGAGAGAGAGAGAGAGAGAGAGAGACAGACATACAGACAGACAGACAGAGAGGCAGGTGGCAAAAGGGTAAATAGGTATCAAAATATACAATGCTGAACTGATGTAAACAAAGGAAATCTTAAACTGTTTTGCATGACTGTCTAAATCCAAATTTACAAACTTTAAAAAAGACACAAACCAATGACAGTTTCCAACATGGAATAGCAACAGAAATACCTTTAAAATTAGAAACCTACTTAGAAAACAACAACAACAACAAAAAACATAGTTCAGGATACATTGTACACAAGTAGGGTATTTTTTGTTCCGAATTTGTTCAGGACACTTCGTGGAAAACCATATATAAAATAAAAAAAAAAAAAGAAAAAAAAAAGAGAAAAAAAAGAAAAACAAACACACACAACACACACCACAAAATCTGATCAAGTCAGTGTGCAAGTGTGTGCGGCGCCGCGCGGCGCCGCACGCGCGGTGTGTGTGTGTCCGAGCTCGGCCGTGTTTTTAAAACTATAGAAAGAAGACTGGCACTAATCAAATCATGTCATATACAGACACATATCTATCTGATGGCAAAACACCCAGTGCACACAAAGTCACCGATGGAAATACATCAATAAACAGAATGAGTTAACAGATTTAAAACCAACCACAGATTAGGAGGAATCAAAAGGAAAATCATTCTAGTAGTCCCCAGCAACTTACAGTGTAACTTACGCAACTTACAACTTACAGGTGAAAAGGACAGTACAAAAGAGACCTGGAGGGTTGGGAAGGAAATTCTTCTAAGAGTCACCTTAAAGAAATACAGTGTTGAATTCTCCTCCCCCCCCCACCCCCCCCCCCCCTCCCCACAATGCCTCATCTATAACGAAATGTAACTGAAACAAACAACGGCGCCCACAGGTACATCAAAATACCCTACAAACATAACTCTTTGCTGACAATGTGTGCGTATGTGTTTGCCTGCTTATGTGCAAGCGCACGGTGTGCATGTGTATCTGGCGTACGCGTGTGTATATTTGTAAGACAAGTCGCAGAGAGAGAGAGAGGAGGAAAGATGGAGAAGTGAGAGAGAGAGATGGCAAACTGCCCCATCTGAATGACAACTCTGTGGGTTTTTCAAATTATTAATCATTTTTTGGTTGTAACTGGTTGATTGAGGATCAGTACCTACTGTCAGACGCGAGAAACACATTCTTCAGCTTAGCGATCAGTTTTCCGTTGGTTGACCAGGCTGACAATATTGCAGAAGTGGTTAGCTGCTTGCTTTAAAAAGATTAATATAGCGTCGCCAAGGGTCAAGTCCTCGTTACTGATATGCCGTTGTTTCAGATTACTTTTCTATTGTGATATAACTTCAACTTGTTTTTGCCTGAAAAAAACGAAGAAGAAAGGGGTCTTAGGGTTTGCTGTGGTCCCCGCCCACCGGCTTTTCCCCTCGGTCTCCCTTGCACGGTGAGCGATCTTCGAGGTCCTCAAAACGCCAGACCCACCCATTTTCATGGTGCAAACGTCCACACATTTCCTGAATGCAGTCGTCCACGCGTCTTCCCGTACCAGCCGCTGTCCGCTCTTAGATCCCGTGCACCCTCACGTTCCACCAACGACCCGTGCTGCTTCCATGCGTTTCAGGCTACCGTCAGTCTCGATTCCCCCTCTATGCTGTTTTCCAGTTGGGTGAGCGTCAGCGACGTGTTGTCCACTTCTTCAGCTGTTTCCCATCCTCCACCACAGCCTGTCCTTATCTTGCTGAAGTACAAACAGAGTACCCTCCAAAAAAGTCCACCCTAGCGGGACACAGTGTCCGAGATTTTTGGATATCTCTCATCTGAGCGCTTGGAATCATCCTTCATACACACGAACGCTAACTTTAAATCTTTAAACAATCTAAAGTTTGCTTTCAGTCCCCGTCCATGTCTAAACTGCAGTACTGGGGCTCAGCTCTGATTTCTGTTTTTTTGTTTCCAGCTTTCTTGCTATCAGTGAGGGCAGGATTCTATTGTGACTAGCACAGCTATATCTGAGGGATGTAGAGGACAGGCTTACGCTTTGTAACTAATCACTATTTGGTTGTGAAATATTGTGAAACTGATGAACTCATGCTATTACCAAAGAATAACACTTTCAGTATTAAAATCCCGTATTAATTCCGGTTTGTGCTTCGCGAAATATTATCTTTAAACTACTCATCAAAACCTAATCACAGTACCACCACATGGCACACTATGAATAGTAAAATACACACAGGCATACTTGACAGTATCAAATATAAGTTTCAAAACACTGCCACATAACTCCGACCCAAATCACACAGTCACAGAAAGCAGCATTCACTTCCAGGCTTGCTGCACAGGCAAATATAGAGGCGAGTTCACAGGCGAAAGGCGAGCACCACTACACACAACGTCCGGCCTCGGTCGACGCCAGCATGAACTCCCCGCTAACAATTATCATTGTTACTTGTAACAGCTATCACATCAACTGTTGTATATGTTATCAACTATTATCATTATTAAAAGTTATGTTTTAAACTGTAGTCATCATCATCACCATCACATCCATTATATATTTGAAATGGCTTTATTATTTGTAATCATCATTATCATCATCATTCCTTGTCTTCCTCCTCTCCAGCCTCCTCCCCTTCTCTTCAGACAGTTCCACTTCCTACTTTCAGTTTTCCACCCATGCCACTTTTTCACCCAATGAAAAGACACGTGACCGTTCGTCTTCTGTCTCCATTGTTTTGAATGGTGTTCGTTCTGCCTGATGAAGACTTTATAGGTCGAAACGCGTTACGTCCGGTGTGTAATTTGTCTGTTCCTTCGTTCTGACGGCTTAGCATTTCTATTTTATTTTCATGTGTGACATCTAGTCGGGATGACAGGAAATCTTTAATGAGGCAGGGGGAGTAGTAAATAAAAAAACAAACAAGTAGGATAACTCTCGCGCCCATGATGAAATAGATACGCGTCCATACCTCCAAACGAACGCTGCGAACGACAGCGAAAGGCCCAGCAGAAACGACAACACAGAGCACACAGAACAAACAAGACGACCTCCCTTAAAAGGATGTTCGACACTTGCCTTTATACCCTATACCTGACACATATACACAACAACCACTGGAAAAATGAAGAAGTACGAGTTAGCATGGATTCAAGACGGGCACAGCCTTTTCGGACTTTGAATATAGTCAAACAAACACACGGACGACGAACAGTATAGGGTATACGGGCAAGCTTGGGGGGTATGACGTTTTACTGAAAACGCATACACATAAGCGCACAAATGCACACACACACACACGCACATGCGCACACTATATAGGTAAACACAAAAACACGCAAAAATCATTGTTATATTCTTTGTTTAATAGGGGTTTCCGGTATTTCTGGGGTTTCCGGGGGGGGGGGGGGGGGGGGGGGGGTGTGCAGTGGTTTCCGGGGTTTCCGGTGGGTTTCGGTAAAACGTCATAGCGCAAGCCGGGGGACATCTTTTTTTTTTTTTTTTTTTTTTTTTTTTGGGGGGGGGGGGGGGGGGTCTCCTTGTTTGTTGTGTGTAACTCTGTGTTGTCATTTCTGTGAGGCGATTCAGTGACGTAAATAGCATTCATCTGGAGTTATCTAATTTATCGTGGGAGCAAGAGCTATCCTACTTCTTCATTATTTACCGTTTACCGTCCGCAGCCTCATGTTAGATTCCCTTTCACACTAATCAAATTGAGGTTGTCTGTGTTTGGTACTGTTCGTCTGTGTGTGTTTGAGTATCTAAAACAAAATAAATAATGAATCGCTGAAATAAATTAAATGCGTAAATAAATGAAATTAAAGAAGCAAATAAATAGATGTGAAATAAACAAATAAAAAATAACACACACACACACACACACACACACACACACACACACACACACACACACACACACACACAAGCGCGTGTGCATTCACGTTATTCAATTCATTTGTAATGAACATTCTTAGCGACATAATTTCACATGATCCATTCATCATGAAAAGATCGATTCTTATTTCTCGTATTCGATCTGGTTAAATATATAAGAAGTGATAGACACTCGTGTTGTTCTTGTGCAAGCTGATCGTTTATTGCTCCATCAACAGAATTCCTGTGTCTAAAAGGGCTCTTTTCTTATACTGAGACCTTAAAAACAATATCAATCTTTGAAATAATGTAAATTGTCTAATGTTAGCCTGCTGGGAGTACCATTTGATAAAATTATAGTAAAGTAAATGTAAATATATGCACACGTGATCAGAGTAACGCCCAAACTGACAAGTTAGCACGATGAAACGGAATGGCTCTTTGCATTTAAGACGACATGCTTATAGTTGTTTGTTCTGTGCGCTCTGCGTGTTCCTGCAAAGCCATTTGGTATAACGAGCAACATTTGTTCGGAGATGTGGGTGTGTCATTATTTCATCGTGGGAGAAAGAGTGACCTTACTTGCTTTGTGTTTACCCTGCCGCATTAACTTTTTCCTTATCCCTGCCTCACCTAGCATTTCCCTTCAGACTCTCTAAAGCAAAGACCGCAATAGAATCACAAAGTCACCAAATGACGGATTCAAGATTTCCTTTCAGACTCTATAAAGCAAAGACAGCAATAGAATCACAAAGTCACCAAATGAAGGAACAAATCAAAAACAAAATAGATACATTTTGGCAATACGATATTTTACAGGCAGGCCAAAACAACATTC
This sequence comes from Conus ventricosus, assembly GCA_018398815.1. NCBI lineage: Eukaryota > Metazoa > Mollusca > Gastropoda > Neogastropoda > Conidae > Conus > Conus ventricosus. The sequence continues at coordinate 97,058,381 of CM031600.1, forward strand.
GAATCAAGAGAAAGAACTATGGAAACAAAGGACGAAGAAACGGTCGCTTGTCTTTTTGATCTCGGCACAAACATTTTCTTACCCAGAATGAAAACCTGCGACTACAGAATAAAACAAAAGAGGAGATGGAGACGTTGGGGGTAAATATACAGCTAATTGAATACCAAGAAACCTGTAACATTTTAAATTAATCGAATGCTGCTTGATGTTGAAAAAATATTTGCGAAGATCACGTTCTTGCAAAAAAAAACCCCATTGATGTCTCCGTTGTGGAAACAAAAATCAAAATTCGCTTACCGTGACAGCACAGACAACCGCAACCGCACCGTTGGTTCCTCTTCTGCTGAAGTGACTGGCTGCCTAACCAACGTTGAAGACAGCAGTGGCGAACCAATCCCAGCGGGCCTGGTTTAGAGCAAGTGGTGAAAGTCTCTCTCTCTCTCTTTTCTCTCTCTCTCTCTGTATATATATAATATGTGTGTATAATATATATATATAATATTATATATATATATAATATATATATATATATATATATATGGACGGGAAAAGGGGACCGGGGGGGGGGGGGGGAGGGAGGAGGTACACCATAAAGCCACGAACCCGTGATGTCACCTCTGGTTCTGTCATTCGTGAAAAAACATGCCAGTCCCCAGTGCTTTCCCCCTTATTTGACTGTGTGTGAACGTGGTCCACTTGGGGCTTGGTGTGTCATAACATGTCAGTCCTGTACTGACCGAACTGGTGGGAACACGATGCGTTTCACACGCTGTTCGTCAGTTCACTACTGTCTGTCTCGTTGCACGTCCGTCTGCTGGTCTGTCCTGTCCGTCGGCTTGTCTCTGTCAGTACAAGCCTGTGTGTGTGTGTGTGTGTGTGTGTGTGTGTGTGTGTGTGTGTGTGTGTTCTGCTTATATTTTTTAGATGTTGAATTGTTAAAATTTGACGAAACAAAGTTGTTGGTGTGTTTGTTTTCTCCTCGTGTGTGTGTGTGTGTGTGTGTGTGTGTGTGTGTGTGTGTGTGTGTGTGTATGTATGTGTTCTTCTTATATTTTTTAGATGTTGAATAGTTAAAATTCGACGAAACAAAGTTGTTGTTTTTTCTCCTCGTCTGTATGTATGTGTGTGTGTGTGTGTGTGTGTGTGTGTGTGTGTGTGTGTATTCCCTCCCTTGTTTTTAACACTGTAGTGCTAAATAAACAGACAGTTGTCTTTAAATGCTTGTTTTCCCCAACGCTTGGTGAAGTGTGATCATGATAGAGTAGGTTCCTCTGTGTACTAGTTGTTTTTTGTTCCCTCTTGGTGTATTGTACATACATACATACATACATAATACATATATACATATATAATATATATATATATATATATATATATATATATATATATATATATATATATATATATATATATATACACAATAAACTAATAGATTCCAAGGATAAGTACTGCACCATTCCAGCAACTTACAGAGCAGCTTGGTGTTGCAATGACTGCAAGAAATACTGAATTATAAACAAAGCTTGCTCTTTTGTCTTAGATTGAAGAAATATTACCTCCCCCTATTTCGTCAATCTAAAGACATAAGAGCAAGCTTTGTTTATAATTGAATTATATATATATATATATATAATATATATATATATATATATATATATATATATATATATATATATACAACAAACTAATAAATTCCAAGGATAAGTACCGAGCACCGTTCCAGCAACTTACAGAGCAGCTTGGTGTTGCAATGACTGCAAGAAATATTGAATTATAAACAAAGCTTGCTCTTATGTCTTAGATTGAAGAAATAGGGGGAGATAAGCATTCATATCTGCAGTGGTAGATGATTCTGCCTAACTAACAGTTTGTGCTTGAGTGGGTGAATGGGGGGAAAATGCTTCTCACAATGAACCTTCAGCAAGGTTATAGTCTCCAGGGGGAGACACCCTCCAATGGGAGGGAAACTCACTAACATATAACTCCTGGTCATATACCGATATTTCGAAACTATACAGAGAGAGAGAGAGAGAGAGAGAGAGAGAGAGAAGAGAGAGAGAGAGAGAGAGAGAGAGAGAGAGAGAGAGAGAGAGAGACTAGCGATGAAAATAACAGAACAGGCAAAGGAACATCAGAAGGGGCAAAACAGTTGCGCAAAAACCATCAGAAAGGGCAACAGAGGGGGATTTTGAGTGCAAAAAGAACATTGGTTGGTTCGGTAGTAGATCTTTTGCCTATTGTATCAACGGTTGTAACTTCTTTTTGGGGCGTGACGTATTCGGTAAAAACCGTATTAGAAACCGTAGTAGCCTTGGCCTTTCTATTGGTTGCATTGTAGTAATCCGAAAAGTTCATCTCCAATAGGTAGCCCAAGTCTTTGGCATAATAGGTATACCCCCAGTCCCTGTACGTGACACTGGAATGTAACTCCGGTAGGATAGACGATTCTAGAGTAACTTCGGTCGAGGATCAATCCATAGGTAGTGTTTTTTTATGACAAAACCTTTTCCTACTCTTTTTGGGGGATCGGAGAGTTTAAGGACTATCCAGGGCCCCGGTTTCTGGGGGTTGAGGGGTTTGATGTAGACGCCCTGGATTTTCCTAACGCAGTATGGACATTTGTTTGCACTGAAGTTACATCGACAACTGAATAGTATCCGTCGGGTCTCCATATGTATCTTGCTGCTGAAATCGCAGTAGTATTTGGAAGGATCAACGGTGGTAACTGCTTTGGCTGTGGCAGGATCTTCCTTGGCTGTGGTAGGATCTTCTGTAGCTGTGATAGAACCAACGGTGGTAACCTCTTTGGCTGTGGCAGGATCTTCTCTGGCTGTGATAGAATCAACGGTGGTAACCACTTTGGCTGTGGCAGGATCTTCTCTGGCTGTGATAGAATCAACGGTGGTAACCTCTTTGGCTGTGGCAGGATCTTCCTTGGCTGTGGCAGGATCAACGGTAGTAACTTCTTTGACTGTGGTAGGATCAACTTCTGTGGGTGTAGCATTCTCCTTAAAGTCAATCGGCGGGAATAGTCCACTCCCTTTGTGCTACACTCAAACGTAACTCCGGGAGGATGGCTGGCTCCAAAGTAATTTCGGGTACGTGTGAATCTGTACGTACTGTTTCTGGCATATCCTACTGGCGTCTCTGTTGGGTAACTGGACAGTTTAACGACTCTCCAGGGCGCGGCTTCCAGCGCGACGGGTTTGATATACAGTCTATGGATTCTCTTTGTGCAATTTGGGCATTGGTTGGTACTGACGTTACATTCACAACTTAACCCGCTGGGTCTTCGTGTGTACCTCGCCCCTAAAATCGCAGCCGTCGACCGCCACGAAGAAATATATCAACAGTAATATCATATCACTCTGTTTTCTGTTCAGAACTCTCATCGTTTTACTGCTAAACATTGCTACTTGCCACCACTTTTTGAGCAGTTAGCTGGGGAAAAAAGGAGGGAACGGGGGGAAAAAAGGAGGGAACGGGAAAAAAGGGGAAGGGAGAAAGGGTGGGGGAGTGGGGGGGGGGGGGGGGGGGGGAGAAATGTAAGATGAGAAAAAAATCCGGGAGAGGGAAGTAATCTAGTTTTTCTTCGTCCTTCACTCCTTCCCGTTAGAATCCTTTTCTTCTTTATCAAGACGTGGTATCGACGTTCCCTGTTTTATTAGAATCTTCTTTTTTGAAATGCAATGTCCCAAAGAGCGTTATTAATCTCCGGTTCCTCAGTCGGCGTAGTTTTTGGCAAGTCGTTCTTATCGGGTATTTTCAACGACGTGTTTGCCTTCTTCATGATCTGTTATTTTTTTCCTCCTGGACTAAGAACCAGACTGAAAAAAAACTTTTATAACTTGGGGGGGGGGGGGGGGGGGGGGGGGGGGACAAAAAACAAGCCAGGGAAAAGAATCTAGGGAGAGAGGAAGAAAAAAGAAGTTATAAAAGTTTGGTTTGTGTGAAAGTCTCCCTGATCCTGGGAGTAAAATCATGCCCAGTTACGTCCCCCGGTACGTGCAAAGGCGAAATCAAGCTCCCGTTCTTGACCAGCACGATGCCCAGAACGCCCCCACTGTTGTCCGGTACGCCCCCACTGTTGTCCGGTACGCTACCACTGTTGTGCCGGTACGCTACCACTGTTGTCCGGTACGCCCCCACCGTTGTCCAGTACGCCCCCACTGTTGTCCGGTACGCCCCCACTGTTGTCCGGTACGCCCCCACTGTTGTCCGGTACGCCCCCACTGTTGTCCGGTACGCGACTGACGATGACGACGACAGCGATGCTGATACCGTGATTTTGGAACTGTCACCCACAAACCCCCAGGCTCTGGAAGAGCTATCCGAGCGCGTCGCTATGGCCTCCCAGATCTGGGACGGTATCGACCCTCCCGCCGACGACGGATTAGACGGCGAGGCTGTTATTAGCAGGATGCAGGCAAAGTGCAAAGACAGTTCCTTGGTTTTGTCCCCTCTGTTTACCGAAATGTGCAGAACCAGTACCTGCACCATATGTTACAACGTTTACCACGACGGCTCCTGTTACCCCATGGCCATGGCTCCTTGCAACCATGTGTGTTACACTGTTGCCGGCGCATTATGGCGAAGCCATCGATCCGTGCCCCGTATGCGGACTCTGCTACCAACATCGTGAAAGTGCGGAGCACGGCCAGTTGATGCGCACCTTGCTGGAGAGGAGAGAAAAATCTGGAGCTACAACTCAACCACACACACACACACACACACACACACACACACACACCACACACACACACACACCCACGCACGCACGCACGCACGCACGCACGCACGCACGCACGCACGCACGCACGCACACACACACACACACACACACACACACACACACACACACACACACACACACACACCTAAACCCAGGCATCGCTGACGTTTTCAAGAACTTCCTCCTCAATCGCCTGGAACTGGCAAGGTGTCAGCAGATGGGCTTCCTGGAGACGGCGTGTAATGCGGTTAAAGAGGAGTTTGACCTGCGCGCCGAAATTCGCTCCATGCTGGTGAAGAGGAATACGATCGCCTGAGCAACGAAATCGTCATGGCCTTTGACCATCTGCTAGGAATGGACAACGCGACTCTTCTGCGAGAAGCGCAGGAGATTGTGAAGCGCGTTGGCGCAAAAGAGTTCTTTCACAAGTCCCTTCCTGACATCTTGCCCGAATTCAATCAAGCGAACGTTATCATGAACCGCATGATCCAAGGCAGCTTGCTGGATGACGACGCTGCCATCGCCACGAGGGAAAAGTATATGGGTTCGGATCTGCCCGAAGGATGCGGGATCTTCAACGTACATCACTTCAGCCCCACCTCTACAAGGTCCTTGTCGGAGTTACCCGAGGGGGGTCGTACAGCGGATGGTGCAGAACATCTATACCTTTCGCGTAAAGGAAAGAGAAGCCGCACCCGTCGCCCCAAGCCCGCAACCACCCGCCACTAATTTAGACTGATATGACTCTTGCTTGTTGATATAGTTACTGCATAACTCTTACTTGCTTGCAAAGTGTTTGTTACAACAATCAGTAAATAAAACTGCAAATGTTACTAAGGCTGTCCGTGGCGGTTTGTGTTTTACACACTGGGGAGAGAGAGAGAAGAGGAGAGAGAGAGAGGAGAGAGGGGAGAGAGAGAGAGAGAGAGAGAGAGAGAGAGAGAGAGAGAGAGAGAGAGAAACGAGAAAAGGAGAGAGAGAGAGAGAGAAGAGAGAAGGGTGAGAGAGAGAGAGAGAGAAGAGACGAGAGAGAAGAGAAAGAGAGAAGAGAGAGAAGGAGAGAAGAGAGAGAAGGAGAGAGAGAGAGAGAGGAGAGGGAGAGAGAGAGAGAGAGAGAGAGAGAAGAGAGAGAGAGAAGAGAGAGGAGAAGGAGAGAGAGAGAGGATGAGAGAGAGAGAGATAGAGAAGGGAGAGAGGAAGAGAGAGAGAGAGAGAGAGAGAGTGAGAGAGAGAGAGAGAGATGAAAGAATGAGAGA
>CM031600.1:97069368-97116868 GCA_018398815.1 Conus ventricosus
CATGCCCCACCGAGAAAAATACTACTAAATCTGACTTGTTTTTTTTTATACATACGCGCTATTGCCCTAAAATGGAGTTTATTGGCTAAAATTTCCTCCATTTTTTTCTATTTCGTTTTGCTGTTCGACTATTAATATCATCACAAAGGGCAGGGTCATTCCTAAAAAAATAAAGCAGACTCTGCGGAAGCCGGCGCTACAGAAAGGGAAAAGGATGTTGAGGGGGCTACAAAAAGGGAAGAGGATGTTGAGGGGGCTACAAAAAGGGAAGAGGATGTTGAGGGGCTACAGAAAGGAAAAATGGTGTTGAGGGGGCTACAGAAAGGGACGAAGATGTTGAGGGGGGCTACAGAAAGGGAAGAGGATGTTGAGGGGGCTACAGAAAGGGAAGAGGATGTTGAGGGGGGCTACAGAAAGGGAAGAGGATGTTGAGGGGGCTACAGAAAGGGAAGAGGATGTTGAGGGGGCTACAGAAAGGGAAGAGGATGTTGAGGGGGCTACAGAAAGGGACGAGGATGTTGAGGGGGCTACAGAAAGGGAAGAGGATGTTGAGGGGGGCTACAGAAAGGGAAGAGGATGCTGAAGGGGCTACAGAAAGGGAAGAGGATGCTGAAGGGGCTACAGAAAGGGAAGAGGATGCTGAAGGGGCTACAGAAAGGGAAGAGGATGCTGAAGGGGCTACAGAAAGGGAAGAGTGGGATGGGGGTGAAGGGGCTACAGAAAGGGAAGAGGATGCTGAAGGGGCTACAGAAAGACTCGGGACAGAAGGGAGGGGACTGTTACCAGCTTCTGGGCCGGTCGCTGAACTGGCTGCGTCGGCTGGACTTGGAGGGTCGGCTGCTGTTGCTGAGCCGGCGCAGCCAGTCCAGCAACCGGCTGGAGGAGATCCTGCAGCTGATGCAGTTGCTGGGCTGCCTGGAGGGCAGACTGGGCCTGGGGTTGCCGACCGACTGGAGGGCTTGTTGATGGACTGGTTGGAGTTGGACGGCCGGTTGAACGTGAACTGACAGCTGACATGGCTGGAGTTGGCCGGCCGGTTGCTGAACTGGCTGCTGGGCCAGCTGGAGTTGGATGGCCGGTTGGATTGGACGGCCAGCTGGAGTTGGACGGCCGGCTGGGGTTGGACGGCCGGCTGGAGTTGGACGGCCAGCTGGGGTTGGACGGCCGGCTGGGGTTGGACGGCCGGCTGGGGTTGGATGGCCGGCTGGAGTTGAACGGCTGGGGTTGGACGGCCGGCTGGGGTTGGACGTCCGGCTGGAGTTGAACGGCTCACTGAAGTTGGACGGCCGTCTGGGGTTGGACGGCCGGCTGGGGTTGGACGGCCGGCTGGGGTTGAACAGCGGCTGAGGTTGGACGGTCAGCTGGGGTTGGACGGCCGGCTGGAGTTGAACGGCCCGCTGAAGTTGGACGGCCGGCTGGGGTTGGACGGCCGGCTGGGGTTGGACGGCCGGCTGGAGTTGAACGGCCGGCTGAGGTTGGATGGCCGCTGGAGTTGGACGGCCGGCTGAGGTTGGAGGCCGGCTGGAGTTGGACGGCTGGCTGGAGTTGGACGGCCGGCTGAGGTTGGACGGCCGGCTGGGATTGGACGGCCAGCTGGGATTGGACGGCCGGCTGGGATTGGATGGCCGGCTGGGATTGGACGGCCGGCTGGGATTGGATGGCCGGCGGGATTGGACGGCCGACTGGGATTGGACGGCCGGCTGGAGTTGGACGGCCGGCTGGGATTGGACGGCCTGCTGGGATTGGACGGCCGGCCGGGGTTGAGCGGCGCACTGGATTGGACGGCCGGCTGGGGTTGGACGGCCGGCTGGAGTTGGACGGCCGGCTGGAGTTGGACGGCCGGCTGGAGTTGGACGGCCGGCTGGAGTTGGACGGCCACCGGCTGGAGTTGGACGGCCGGCTGGGGTTGGACGGCCGGCTGGAGTTGGAAGGCCGGCTGGGGTTGGACGGCCACTGGCTGGAGTTGGAAGGCCGGCTGGGGTTGGACGGCCGGCTGGAGTTGGAAGGCCAGCTGGAGTTGGACGGCCACCGGCTGGAGTTGGAAGGCCGGCTGGGGTTGGACGGCCGGCTGGAGTTGGACGGCCGGTAGGAGTTGGACGGCCGGCTGGAGTTGGACGGCCAGCTGGAGTTGGACGGTCGGTTGGACCTGGGCCAGTTGTTGCACAAAAAATGATGTTGTCGGGGTTGGGAAGGAAGGGACCCAGAGAGGTTGAGGGGACGAATGGAGAAAATCCAAGGTATCATTGTGGCAGGGAGCGACGTCCTCATAGCTTCCATGAGAGGCGGTTCCGTCAACACTTCTTCCTCCGCTTCCTGGCGTCCTGCTGCGGTTCAAGACTCGCAGTTTGCTTTGAATACGCTAATAAATCTGCTGGTGCTGCAGATGAATGGTTTAAAAAATCAAAAGTTTCAAAACCCGGGGGATACTCCCACTTATTTATTCTATTGAACCCGCCGCGAGAACTCCTTCTCTCAGGTAAAATATATTTGCACCAACTTTCTCCAACTAAACTGATCGAATCACTCTCGCGATCTGAAGTAATTTTCAGTTTGATCTCTGTGGGGTTTTTGTTGTTGTTTTTTTTTGCGATGGGTTCGTATCCTATCCTTCTCGCTTTCCTTAAAGATGTAAAAGTCTCCAGGAAGGCCTAAAAATACGTCTGAACCCGGCTTTTAACGCTGTGACTCCTTCTATCTCTCCTTCTCCTACCTCAGAAATTAACCTACAAAAAATCGACAGGAGTTTGCTGACCGCCAGAACCTGGTAGCCAACCCCGCTTTTGTCTGTAGCAGAAGTTTCTACAGTTACGTTTTTTTTTTTGCAAAAATCTCAAGCAATGAGGTTTTGGAAGTTTCGGTTGAAAACACAAGTTCCGAAAACCGAGAGTTTTCAGACAAACGTAAGTGTAACAAAATACTACTTACGCTTTCCGAAGCTATTCCGAAGTGTGACAGACTGTTAAGATTCTTTTAAATATCTTTATAAAAAAAATCTGTCCACCGTTCTGTGCGACCTTTGGTTATACTCTCTGTCTGTAGTCTTAAGGCAACAGGACACCAAGGGAGCGAGCGGAGATAGTCTTCAGGTCTCGCCCTCACGGAAAACATTTAGCAAAACATGGCAGGAAGGGGACACGACCAAGGCCCAGCGAAGTGTTGTAAAAGTTTGTAGCGGCATACACACGGTTTTATACACTATAATGATGACATTCAGAAGGTTTGGAAGCCTGTAGGGGCGGAGGGGAACATAGCCAATAAGATCCAGGGAAAACAATAATCGGAGTAGTGGCGGGGGAGGGGTGGGTGGGAGAGGGGGAAGACAAAATACTCAGGTAGGGACGGGGGGGGGGGGGGGGGTGGAGGGGGGAATATTTAGCCAACAAGACCCAGGGAAAACAAAATTGAGAGATAATGATTGTCAGTGGGCGGGCGGGAAAACGATCTGGTTCCCGAGGGGCGGAGGGGAAAACAGTACTACCCAATACGAGAGATGCAGCAATTAAAATCGCCGGGGCCCTAAGTACAGGCCGGATGCATTTTGTCTCCCCCCAATCGAAATACAGGGCCTCGAGTGCGGAGGTTTCCGCTCGGTGCAGCAGCCCCCTTAAGCAATAACTCACCTCCCTCCCGCCCCCTCTCCTCATCAGTTAAGTGGAAAAGTACTGGATGGAAAAGTACTGGACGCCAAGTTAGGCCCTATACACGTGAGAGAGAAAGGGAGGGAGAGAGGGAGAGAGAGGGAGGGAGACAGACAGACAGACAAACAGACAGAGGCAGCATAACAGTCTAAAGAGAAATAGAGAGATATAGACAGAGAGAGCGACAGACAGACAGACAGACAGACAGAGGCAGCATAGCAGTCTAAAGAGAAACAGAGAGATATAGACACTAGAGACTAAGAGAAAAGAACAGAAAAGATATAGAGACAGAACACACACACACACACAACACCACACACACACACCACACACACACACACACACACACACACATTACTGGATGGAAAAGTACTGGACGCTAAGTTAGGCCCTATACACGAGAGAGAGAGAGAGAGAGAGAGAGAGAGAGAGAGGGGGGGGGAGAGAGAGAGAGGGAAGGAGACAGACAGACAGAGGCAGCATAGCATGCAGTCTAATGAGAAACAAGAGAGATATAGACACAAGAGACTAAGAGAAAAGAACAGAAAAGATATAGAGACAGAACACACACACACACACACACAACACACACACACACACACACACACACACACACACATTACTGTATAGAAAAATACTGGACGCTAAGTTAGGCCCTATACACGAAGAGAGAGGGGGGGGGGAAGGAGACAGACAGACAGACAGACAGAAGACAGACAGAGGCAGCATAGCATACAGTCTAATGAGAAACAAGAGAGATATTGACACAAGAGACTAAGAGAAAAGAACAGAAAAGATATAGAGACAGAACACACACACACACCACACACACACACACACACACACACACACACACACACACACACACACACTACACACACACACACAGTGTCTCACTCTGGCTGACCTGTAGGGCAAAACAGCTCTAATGTTTTGGCAGTGTCTCACTCTCACTGACCTGTAGGGCAAAACAGCTCTCATGTTTTGGCAGTGTCTCACTCTGGCTGACGCGTAGGGAAAAATAGCTTTCATGTTTTGGCATTGTCTCACTCTGGCTGACCCGTAGGCAAAATAGCTCTTATGTTTTGGCGGTGTCTCACTCCGGCTGACCAGTAGGGCGAAATAGCTCTCATGTTTTGGCATTGTCTCATTCTGGCTGACCAGTAGGGCAAAATAGTCAAGTCAAGTCAAGTCAAGTATACTTTATTATCTCAAAAAGAGAAATTATTATCAGGTGCAACACCATTATTACAAACATATTACATAAAAACATATCACAGAACACGAAAAGACAGGATTTCATTAAGAGGCCTACGAACAATAAAACACATTTAGATCACCATGGATAAAAAAAAAAACAATACTTTTAAACAGGGTCCTTAAAGAGCCTTTTAAAAGCAGGATCCCAGCATTACAAATGTTACAAATCAAATGCATTTTAAGACCCCCCCTCCCCCCCCCCCCCCCCCCCAACACACAACTACATATGCAAATATACATGCATGATACATGCGCGAATCTGCAACAGAACATACACACACATGTGCGCGCATGCACATACAAACACACACACACACACATCTGCACACAAGAAAGCACACACACACACACACATAGATGTACATATGCACACATACACACACATATACATACATAATTATACTGTTCAACTGCTCACAGTAAGAGAAATGTACAGAATCTACACAATTAAGAATTCAACAGATGGACTGACTGCGGAAGGAAAGATTTTTGAGCTCGTGTTTTAAACTTGAAGGTTCTAAATCTGCGTCCTGAAGGCAAAAGATCATAGTGTTGAGCTAAAACATGGCTGTCATCATTCGCAATCTGCCGTCCCTTTCTCTTCACTCGCTCCTCATACAGATCTTGCAAACTTCTTTGTCTTTCACCCACAACTTTACTGCAAACATTCATAATATCACTCAGCTTATGCTTATTCCTTACATTCAAACTTCCATACCAACACATGAAAGATCCAGTGAGAACCGATTCAATGCAGCACCGATAGTAAGTTTTAAGAACATTTGTGGAAACACCAATATTTCTAATTTTTGCAAACAGAAGACTCTGGACTGACATTTTTTAAAGACTGATTAACGTTACCATCAAAAGAAAGCTTGTTATCCAAAACTGTACCCAGGTAGCGGTATTCATTCACCCGTTCGACAGTTTGGTCACCAATAACAAGCTGGGGTATTGCAGTGGGGGTTTTAAGAAAATCAATAAGCATTTCTTTTGTTTTGACAACATTAAGGTCTAAATAATTTCTATTACACCAAGATGCAAACCTTTCAACTTCACTAAAATAAATAGAATCTGAGTTGGATAGATCTTCATAGCAGAATCATCAGAATACTTTATGACAGGTGTTGTTTCAGTGCCAGTGCAGTCGTTTGTGTACAGAGTAAAGAGGACCGGAGATAGCACTGTGCCTTGTGGGGCACCAATACAAGTAGAACGTTCTGAGGAAGTTGCAGAAAGGAAGCGGACAGACTGGGTTCTGTTGAGGAGAAAATTGACAATCCAAAGAGTAAGTTTGGGGTCTACGTTCAGGTCTAGCAGTTTCAGGGCCAGCAGATGGGGCTGGATGGTATTGAAGGCAGAAGAAAAGTCAATGAACAGAATGCGAACAAGAGTCAGGGGTTTTCAAATGAGCAAAGGCGTTATGAAGTAGCGTTAGTATGGCATCGTCTGTGCCCCTCTGGGGTTTGTAAGCGAACTGAAAGGGATCAAGTTGCTGCTTAGTAAAGAACAAAAGGCTCTCATGTTTTGGCAGTGTCTCACTCTGGCTGACCTGTAGGGCGAAATAGCTCTCATGTTTTGGCATTGTCTCACTCTGGCTGACCAGTAAGGCAAAATAGCTCTCATGTTTTGGCATTGTCTCACTCTGGCTGACCAGTAGGGCAAAATAGCTCTCATGTTTTGGCATTGTCTCACTCTGGCTGACCAGCAGGGCAAAATAGCTCTCGGGTGTGCCAACCAGCAGCATCTGTCCGTTGAAAACGGCGGAGCCACTCTCGCTGAACGCGAGCTCTGACACAGATTATCTCCCTTGTAGATGCCGACCATTGTTTTCATTGGCTATGCTAGGTAAGCCATCTAGAACACCACATGCGGCAAATTTTCTCTCCACGTTTCTGTAGGCTGCCTGAAATAACTGTTTCAACATCACGATTTTTGATAAATGAATTTTGTTCAATTTATTGGGAAATCGGTTAAAACAAAATGTAGACCTAAGGTGGAGCCTGATCTGAAGTTTAGGTATCTTCAATGACAGTACAGCTGCAACCTTTAATGGAGCAATACAAAACGAAATAGATGACATATATTACAAAACGGAATAGATCAACTATATAAAGAGATCAAAAAGTGGCAGTTTTGTTCGGGGAACGAGCTTGCAGATCGGATTCCCTTTTCAGTAACAGCAGGTCATTTAGAAACCAGGGTCAGCATAAACATCCACTCCAGCTGACGATGTTGCTCTCTCCTCCTCCTCTCTCTCTCTCTCTCCTCTCTCTCCTCTCTCTCTCTCCTTCTCTCTCTCTTCCTCTCTCTCTCTCTCTCTCACGCACAAGCATGCGCACTCATGCACACACTCATGTACACATGCACACCACACAGTCGTTTAACATCACATAATTTTGTGAAAAGACGTAAAATGAAAACACTACTACTACTACTACACCCACACAGACAGACATGCATGCACATGCACGCACGCATGCGCGCGTGCACACACACACACCACACACACACACACACACACACACACACACACACACACACAACACACACACACACGCACGCACGCACGCACGCACGCACGCACGCACGCACGCACGCACGCACGCACCACACACACACACACACACACACACACACACACACGTGTTCAAAGTTAAGAATCACAATTTAGCCTTGTAGAAGAAAACTTTAAAGGCATGGTCATGGGAGCGGAGAGGCCAAAAGAAGGATTGAAAGTACAGGGAACTGTGGGGAGTTGGGGAGAGCAGAGCAACAAAACACGTTCTTATTTTTCGGCGAGTACCAACACTTTCTTGTTCTTTAGTTTTGGTAGAAATAACACCAGTGTCCCCTATTTCAGTGGGGAGGGTGGAAATATGGGGATGAACGTGATCCATGGTTGCCATAGTGAGCAGAAGAATGGAAATGAATATCTTAATGGGTGGAAAGGAGCATGACTCCATGGTTTTGGGTCGGGCAGAAATATGGAAAGGAGCATGACCCATTGTTCTTGGTCGGGTAGAAAGGTGGAAAGGAGCATGACCCATTGTTCTTGGTCGGGTAAAAAGGTGGAAAGGAGCATGACCCATTGTTCTTGGTCGGGCAGAAAGGTGGAAAGGAGCATGACCCATTGTTCTTGGTCGGGTAAAAAGGTGGAAAGGAGCATGACCCATTGTTCTTGGTCGGGTAGAAAGGTGGAAAGGAGCATGACCCATTCATTGATTGTCGGGGCAGAAAGAGTGAGCATGAACTATGGTTCTTGGCTTGACAGAGAGTCGGTGGAAATGAGTATGATACAGTGATTCATGGTTTGGGAACGGTTGAAATGAGCATGATACAGTGATTCATGGTTTGGGAACGGTTGAAATGAGCATGAACCGTGCTACTTGTTTAGACAGAAAGGCGGACACGAGAATGAGCCATCATGGTTCTTGATTGGGTAGACGGATTGTGAAGGCAGTGAAAACTCGATGCTGGTGATGAGAGGAAAATGAGGAAGTAGAGCAGATGGGGATCATGTAAAGTGTGTGACGAGTAGCATTTAAAAAAATATATGGAGGGCGAAGCACAGTGTGCCTCAAGGGCTGGTCTGTGCCAAAAATTCCTCAAGTGAGGGTTCGTCGTTCATCCCATTTATCTGACATTGTCAATGTAGCTTTGTGTGTGATTGTAATATTTCTGTGAACACAGTTCCTGCGGGGTCCCAGGATTCAAACAGTTGACGAGGGTCCATTAAACTTGTAAAAAAGAGGCTCTGGATGCAGAAATACTAAACCGAAAATCTACAAGCGGGAGAAGATCTCTTCTGAATGACAAAATAGTTTTAAAGTGATATGACTGAAGGCGGAAATAGAAACCAATCTTTAAAAGACTTGTTAGTGATTCCGCAAGACAATAATTATGGACAAACAGATTACAACAAGACAAAACAATGAACAAATGTTTGTGCTAACTGAACTGCGCATAAAATCGATGCTTGTCGGAAAGAGTGCCAACATGTTTGATAAAGTGGATGCTTTGCAATAATAACCACACACTTTTACTCCCCGTAGGAGAAAATAAAATGAAGCTCAATGAATGATTCAGAAAGCTTCTTTCAGACAATTGATTAATTTCTGTTACGGTTTAAGTGTGGATATAGCCGTTTTTGTCTTTTTGTTGTTGTTGTTGTTTTTTGTTGTTGTTTTTTTTTAAACAAAGACACGTTGAATAAGAGGCTAGTCTCTTTCGTATTAAGTCATATGAATACGTGCCCATTTGTCGAGCTTCGTGATTGGTCAGCTTCCTTGTACTGTAAGAGTAACCGGCCTTCATTCTATTTCCAGTCAGTTTCACATGGAACAAACAACGTGTGTATTGGAGTCGATTTGGGGAGGCTTGTCTACGTTCTTTTCAGAACAATGCAGGTGTCGACTGCAAACAACATTAAGATTTACAATCTTAGTGGCGGAAAATCACTGCCAGATGTGAGTAATTCAGAATTTGGTTCTTTGATAGTTCTGTAGTGACGCACGGTTTCTGCGCACGTAGGCGAGCTCAGCGGAAGTGCACCTCGCGTGAGAAGTGTTCACTGACACTCAGGTAAACAAGCAGACGAACTCCGGCAGTACGACACGAGAGCCTGAGGAGTGCGGTCCTGCTGACTTGTTAGTTTAGCGACGCTAAGCCTTGAAGAGAGCGGACTAGCTAACTTGTAGTTAGCTAGGGAGCTACGTCGTACCACAGTGACAGTACTTAACACTTGTGACAGACCAGTGCTTGGGCCTCCAGTTACCAGGAGACAGTTTTGCCCTAGCACTGCGACAGTACAGCCGTAGACGTTACAACGGCTAGGACGGTTTTGACAGTACCACTGCTGGGCCCGGAGGTGGACACTGACAGAAAGACAGTGTACCAGCTGCTTGACCCTTGAAGCAAGCTGCAAGCTCGGCTTGGACAGAGTGTGTTGCAGACTGTGTGTGACAGACCTTACTTGGTAGTTCATGCCAGTGAAGGGCTTGGAAAGAATCCTGACGAAACCCCCAAGCCAGAGTCTGGACTGACCAGGTAAGGTAGAGTGTGTGTGTGCGAGTGCAGAAGTGCTGGGTATATAAACGAACATCTCTTGAGTGTAGGGAAAACACTTCATTGGTGTCAGAAGTGGGATATGCTTAGCACTTTCAGTTAGTACAACCCTAGCTGTAAGTCAACAACAAACAGAAGTTGCTAATAGCGTTGGGTGTTGGTTGTGTTGTACACAGACCAGGTACTAATTGTACTCCACACTAGTACTTTCCAGTTGCTCCATTAGTAAAAGGGGGAAAGATTTATTCAGTAGACCATAGGGCTGAATGTAACACAGCCTCTGGATTGAGCAGTGCAGCTTGTGTGTTCAGGGAAAGGAAGGGAAATTGAGGTTATCCATGATGATGTCCATTTCATGTGGCAAACCCAGTGACGACCTGCTCGAACTGATTGATTTCGGAATGCAGCAGCGGGCCATGGAAGATTTAATTGAGCCCCAAAATGGCCGCCACATTGGGGGGAAGAAAAGAAAGAGTACTCCCTTACCCACATGGGATGAGCAGCAGTCCATGGATGATTTTGGTCCTCTCTTCACTCGGAGGCAAGCAAAAGCTTAAGTCAAGTTGCTGAACCCAGTGATACCAGTTCCCTGCTCGCCGAGCTGCCACCAGTTCCAACTCATCCACCAAACTTTGTGGACAACCAGGTTGAGTTGGAAGTGGGCTCTCTTGGGTCTGCTGAAAAATTGGAACCCCATCCCTCCAGAATGGTGAGAAAATCACTAGGAAGGAGCGAGTCTTTTAGACTTAATTACTCAGATCGAAGACACGGGCAGTCGCGGAGGTCTCCGTCTTTGTCAAGGTCGGCCTCTAGCAGACAGCGTTGCCACAGATTTGGGTCAGAGTCTCTGGCGTGGGAACACAACCAGAGTCTGAGGCAGTCGAATCCTGAAACAAGATCACAGGGACGACAGCACAGACACCATGGCGGGGACTTTAGACTTGAAGATTCCAGGCACTTTACCCCATACTCAAGTAGGTCTAGGTCGCCAGCACCGACTGATCACAGATGTCAAGATTTTGCTGGAGATCATGACTAAGAGCATAGAGATGGGGAGGGGTGCCTGTATAGTGGCAGGAGGCATGACGGACAAACACGGCCCCCGTCGAGCTGTCCCCTGCCCTCGAGAGTAACTTGGAGCAGGCACCAAAGGTCTGGGTCACACAGAAACAGATTTTACTGCCATGACCACCTCGACTGCACTGAGAGTGAGTCGGAATTGTATTCTGACCCCTCAGACAGCAGCAGGGAAAACAGTCCTGTTAGGCATTCCCATTCTGGACCGAGAGGGGACCCCCGGAAATTGCCAAAAAATCTAAAGTATGACGGGAACACAAACTGGTTGTCATTCAAGTACAGGTTTGACAGCTATAGAACAGCCCTCAACTGGTCAGAAATGGAGAGTCGGGATTACCTGGGATGGTGTCTGGAAGGAAAAGCCCTAGACTTCTTCACCATAGCCACCAAGATGGGCAGTCAGTGCTCATATTGCCAGATGATGGGGAAGTTGGAAGCATGCTTTGGGGCCAGAGAGCTGACTGAAATAGCCAAGCTCAAGTTCCAGCAAGCCAGCCAAAACCCAGGGGAGTCCTATGAGGACTGGACAGACAGGTCACAGTGCTTGCTGTTTCAACCTTCAGAGACCTGCCAGAAAGTTACGTACAGGGTGAGGCGATCAGCAAATTTTGCACTGGCAGTCAGGACAAGGAGGCAGGTAAATATGCCTATCTGGAGAGACCCAGAACCATGGCAGAAGCCGTCCATAAGGTCCAGTGGTACCAGCACGTCTCCCTGGTCATGGATGAGGCACCAAGAAAGTTCAGGAGGAGCCACAGGTCAGTTCTGGTTTTTCCAGGCAGGATCTGGACAACTGTATTAAGCAGATCCTGGAAAAGCTGACCGCTCGTCTGCAGCTTATAGCTAAAGAAAGTGAAAGCAACCTCCTGACAATCCAGATTCCGGTATCAAGTGCTTCTACTGCAAACAGGTTGGGCACCGGAAAAAAAAACAACTGCAGGCATTACCAGAAGTGGCTGCAGAACCAGTCTGGCAAAGGAGATGGAAGGAAGGAAAACAACACCATCTCTTCAGTCAAGGTTCCATTTCCTTCGCACCCTGGCAATGCTGTGAAGACCATCTCCCATGGCAGGATTTCCAAGGTGCAACCTTCGGTAGGGTCCAAGGCAGTGGGAGCTACCAGCAATACTCAGCCACATGTGCCTAGTGCTTCACCACTGAAAGTACCTGACCAGCCGCAGGCAGACAGCACTCCATGCAAGGATTCAAAGGAATCGCCTCAAGCAGGGCCTGAGGTTATTCGAATTGCTAGGGTCAGGGCTGGTTCTAAGGTGAAAGTGACCATGAAGGAGAACAGGTCAGGATGCCAGAGTAAGGATTCAAGTACAGCTGGCAAATCAAGTTGCACCGGAGGACCACGTGGAAACGTGTCAGCCAGGGTTACTCAGGACGGTAGGGGTATTGGGCAGTCTAGCCAGCATCAGGAGGAACCCAAGACAGGCCTTATAGGATCTAGTGAAAGGGACAGGGAATCCTCCAACAAAGGGCCCACAACAGGGAATAGACGCAGGGACTCAAACCCTACTGCTGAGATCCAGGATGCCAGAACTTCTCCCATGCACATGTCTGTACATCGCCACAGATCCAGGAAGGCAAAGGAGGCCGGTTCCACATGCCAGGAAACCCAAAAGAGGGGCAAGAAGTGTTTGATTCCTGGGTGTGGGGAGGCTAACAAGTATCCTAAAGCTCATGCCTTCATTCACCATCTGCCCGGCATATTTGATGAAAGGCTGCCACCTTCATCAAAGGTTCATTTGCAGGGTCTGACACAGGCACTTAGACAGGCAATGGCATGGCTACTGGGTCCATGTGGAAACTGGGAAAAGCTGGTGGACTTCATTGGCAGGTGGCACTGCACCAGCTTGGGCAATACAGTCTTCACCAACTGCCAGAAGGAGGCCATGAAGGCTTTTAGCCAGCATGTGGGAGAGCCAGTTCCAGAAACACTTCATCTGAAGTCTGTGCCAGCTCTTATTCACTGGAGGGCACTATTGGTGTTGACGGCTAGTATGAGCCCAGACAGGTAGAGCTGCTGGCAGAGGAAGTACCCAGCACCAGTGGACATGGAATCCCCTGAGCCTTCTGCTTGCTGTTAGGGTGCCTGAGAGAGAGACTGTGATGGTATGCTGAGGGGTGTGCAAGGCATTGTGGCAGGCCATGGATTGGTTTGTCGTGTCACCAGGTAGCTGGAAGTGATGGCTCTGGTTCCCCTGAATGCAGTGTCTTCTGTCTGCCCTGGGTGACGTACGCATCCAGGATGGGCAGAGGGAAGCGATGGCCACTTTTTGCCAGTATATCGGGGGAGCTGGTTCAGGGTAGCTTCCAGATGTGCCGGCTGAGGCGGCAACCATCCTGGTTCATTGAAAGGTCATGCTGCTTCTGGTGGCGGGATGGACCCACAGGGAAAAAACTGGGGGGAACACTATCCAGCGCTGGAGGCCTGGGAGCCTGCCCAAGCAGTGATACATTAGGCATCTGCTGACCCTCCGAAGTGGCTGAAATAGCCTTACCGGATGAGGTCACAGACTGGCAATGGATCAGTTTCCATGGACCTGTTGGCACACGGTGCTTTCCGCATCTCCGGCTGCTAAACAGGAAGCACTCTCAAAGGACCTGCAAACCGACACTAAACAGACATGGGCTCAAGCGAGGTGAAGAGCTCCCTTCCTCACTGCAACCCCTGGGCGAAAAGCTTTCATCATAAAGTCGGGGGGAGTGTAGTGATGCACGGTTTCTGCGCACGTAGGCGAGCTCAGCGGAAGTGCACCTCGCGTGAGAAGTGTTCACTGACACTCAGGTAAACAAGCAGACGAACTCCGGCAGTACGACACGAGAGCCTGAGGAGTGCGGTCCTGCTAACTTGTTAGTTTAGCGACGCTAGGCCTTGAAGAGAGTGGACTAGCTAACTTGTAGTTAGCTAGGGAGCTACGTCGTACCACAGTGACAGTACTTAACACTTGTGACAGACCAGTGCTTGGGCCTCCAGTTACCAGGAGACAGTTTTGCCCTAGCACTGCGAGAGTACAGCCGAAGACGGTTACAACGGCTAGGACGGTTTTGACAGTACCACTGCTGGGCCCGGAGGTGGACACTGACAGAAAGACAGTGTACCAGCTGCTTGACCCTCTGAAGCAAGCTGCAAGCTCGGCTTGGACAGAGTGTGTTGCAGACTGTGTGTGACAGACCTTACTTGGTAGTTCATGCCAGTGAAGGGCTTGGAAAGAATCCTGACGAAACCCCCAAGCCAGAGTCTGGACTGACCAGGTAAGGTAGAGTGTGTGTGCGAGTGCAGAAGTGCTGGGTATATAAACGAACTTCTCTTGAGTTTAGGGAAGACACTTCAGTTCGTTTCTCGGGTACAACTCGACATGATGAAGCAGGATAGTCATGTTAGTCCAGGAATTGGCGCATGCGGCAATTTGTTTATCTCACAGAACTTTACGGTCAACGCAGCACACATTGGAGCTGTGGTTCATGCAGTCCTCCCTCTCTCTCTCTCTCTCTTCTCTCTCTCTCTCTCTCTCTCTCTCTCTCTCTCTCTTTCTTCTTCTCTTCTCTCTCTCTCTCTCTCTCTCTCTCTCTCTCTCTCTCTCTCTCTCTCTCTTTCAACAACATTAGTTGGCAAGCTCATATTACTCGGTTTCGTTGAAAGCTTTCTACTTTTTCTTGCTATTTGCACATGTGATAGAAACAACTGTATTCCTAGTAATCGGTTTAATTTTAGATGTAGATGTAGACGCCTTTAGTTCCATTTTTGCAGGTTATAAAATTTTGTGCAACCTGAACCATGTTGCTATTTCAAAATGGAGTGACAGACGGCGGCGAACGAAGCAAAATTTAGAGAGTTTATTAGTTACTGCCAATGACATTGACAAACAAAGCACATGACAAGACACGATGCATTTCAACCTCTTGGGTCTTCTTCAGGCGAAAAAATAAATCACATTTAACGTTTAGGACAGTACAAACAAAGAACAAAAAATGACTTATCTGTTGTTGTCCATGTGGAGGGAGAATAGCTGCTATTGTTAGTCTCTTGTGTACACCTGTGCCGAGCACTGTTCTCACGTCGATTACAAGCCCCGGATTTGAACCTCTGATTTCAATTAATATCAAAAATAGTACGGTGATAAGAAATTGTTTTAATAAAAGGGTTAGACATACTGGAGTTAAAGTATGGCTCTTAAGCCTTATCCTACTATCGGGAGATATTAAGCTCAATCCTGGTCCGTCCACCAAAGTAAAATATCCATGTGGAGTCTGCAATTTGCGAGTCACATGGAAACATAAAGCAGTTGCCTGTGACGTTTGCAATACATAGTATCACACCAGATGTATGTTATTAAATTCAGCTGTTTATGAAGCATTATGTAATAGTGATATATCTTGGATGTGTTTTTTTACCTGCAGGCTTTCAAACTTTAGTTCGAGACTTTTTGAAGACTCTATTTAAGATTGCAGTTCAGAAAGCAACCGTTTTGGCCTTATTTCACCAGACGATTCCAAAAAAAAACTCCTCGAAATTTTGTCCTAAATTTGCATCCACCCCTGATTCTAAAACTGATAAAATCCCTCATCATAAAGTGCAACCGAACTCCAAATCACCAAAAGAAAAAGACAGACTTAAATGCATAGTTGTAAACTTTCAATCACTTATCAAGAAAAAGGAAGAACTCGGTAACTTAGTCACGGAAAAAACATTGATGTTGTAATTGGAACAGAAATTTGACTAGAAACTGCAACATCCAGCAGTGAGCTTCTAATAGAGGATTTTGATATTTATAGAAAGGACAGACTTGGGAAAAAGAGGTGTGGTGGGGGGGGGGGGGGGGGGGGGGTCTTGATTGCCATTCAGAAGAACCTAGCCAGTAAGTTTTTACATCAAGACAAAAATAGTGAAAGTTTATTTTGTAGGATTAATTTTAAGAATGTGACCTGTCATTGTTGGATCAGTATACAGACCTCCAGACTCAGATGAAGATGTATGTTCGTCTATTTGCAAACACATTTCTGACATTGTTTTGGCCAATAGGAAGGCAATATTATGGATTGGTGGAGACTTCAACTTACCTGATATCGACTGGCATGAAGATGCCATACTTGGTAATCAATACAATAAAAACATTAATACTCAGTTTTTTGATACCACCAAAGACCTTGGATTAGTGCAGTCAGTTGAAATACCAACATGTGGCAATGCATTCTTGGATTTACTTTTTACCAATTGTCCAGGCGCTTTAGACAATCAAGAATTAATTGCAGGCCTGGGTGATAATGACATAATTCTCTTAGAGAGCAACTTTCAACCTTTTCGAAGAAAACCCCCTAAACGCACCATCAGACTCTGGAACCAAGCAGACTTACCAAAATTGCGCAGGGATACTCATAATTTCGGTCGTCTTTTTTTTTAGGTCTCATAGTGTTAAAGATAATGTCAATGACCTTTGGAAGTGCATAAAAACTAACCTGGAATTTATTATGGATGACAACATACTAACTAAATTAACTTCAAGCAAGAACCACCAGCTATGGAATAATACAAAAACCAAACGTTTGTTGAGAAGGAAACATGGTTCTTTAAGAAATTGAAAGTACACCCTAATTCAGAAAGATTACTGATTAGGTATAAACATATTAAGAGAAGGGCCAGAAGGAATGTAGGCTTGCCCACTCCAATTATGTTAATTCGATGATTTCAGAAGGTGATCATCAAACAAGAAATGTATGGTCTTACATAAGGAGTAAGAGACAGGACAATATTGGGATTCCAGACCTGAGAAATAATCAGCATAACCTTTTACAGGACCCTGAAGGAAACGCAAATTTACTAAACAATCAGTTTTATTCGGTTGTCTCAAATCCCACGCCTCGAACTAATGTTAGACTAAAGGATGATGATGAGCTCCCCGAAATGCAAAATATCAAAGTAAGCAAAGCAGGAGCATTTAAGTTACTGGCCAACATCTATGAAAACAAAGCTACTGGTCCTGATGGCATTCCTGGCGAGCTCTTAAAATTATGTGCCAATGAATTGACTGATATATACCAACTACTTTTCCAAGCTTCACTGGACCAGGGAGTAATACCTGATGAGTGGCGAGATGCTAGCATTGTCCCTTTATTCAAAAAGGGTGACAAAACAAAAGCCGAGAACTATAGTTAGACCTGTATCAATTACATCCATATCAGCAAATTTACTTGAACATATAATATATAGCATAATGGACGACCTTGACAAATATGACTTCTGAAATAACGCCCAGCATAGTTTTAGACAGCGAAGGAGTTGTGAGACTCAACTTATAACAACTCTTAATGATTTTAATAACTGTCTTAACAGACATCAAATAGATGCAATTTTACTAGGCTTTTCTAAAGCCTTTGATAAGGTTGACCATGAGGGCCTGCAACTTAAATTAGAACACATTGGCACTGGCAGTTCTTTGCTAAAATGGCATAGATCATTCCTCGTTGGGAGAATGCAGAAAGTTATTGTGGAAGGGTCGTCATCCCATTGTAAACCAGTCTTGTCGGGTGTACCACAGGGCCCTTGTTTTGTTTTTTTAATTTATATAAATGACATAAGTAGAAATCTCTCTCCTGGAACTACTATAAAGCTTTTTGCAGATGACAGCTTAGTATATAGAACAATCAGAAGCAAGAATGATACACGCATTCTACAAGAAGATCTATACGCTTTACAAGAGTGTGAAAGAACTTGGAAGATGGAATTTCATCCTCAGAAATGCCAAGTGTTGCGTATATGTAATAAACGCTCACCAACTAGATCAGAATACTCTATTTACAATACCATTCTTAAAGAAACCAATGCTGCAGAATATTTAGACTATAGATAGTCGTCTCAAATAGAAAGAACATTACAATTTAGTATGTAAGAAAGCAAACAACATCTTAGCTTTCTTATACAGGAACATCAACGACAGCCCCCAAAAGGTTAAGGACGACTGCTATAAAACACTGGTTAGACCAGTACTGGAATATGGTTGCTCAGTCTGGGATCCTTACAATCTATAACATTGATAACATCGAAAAGATTCAGAAGAGAGCAGCACGGTTCGTAACGGGGAACCATAACACTGAGAGAAAGGAATACTAGGAAGAACATGGGGAAAATTTAAATGGAAACCCTTTAGAAGAGAGAAGGCTTTTATTAAACTTAATACCTTCTTCAAAGGCAGAGCTAAATTAGTTATATATCCCAATGGAAAACTAGTATTGAATAAAAGTACAGCGGGAGGGGCGTCAATTTTATACCAAATACCTGCATCAAATATTGACAGCCATTTACATTCATTTATTTCCCTGTTCTGTAAGGCTGTGAACTCACTGCCGGGTGCCATAAAGATTCCCAAACAAAAGCAGTCTCTTTTAAAAATCAAATTGATAAGACAATCCGAGATCTGCATATTAATTGACTTTCTTTTTTAAATTTCCCCCATATATATTTTATGGTTACCTAGGCCTTAACCTAGCCATTGTTTTTAACCCTTTTTAAAATTTTCATGTGCGACTCCTTATTGCCAAATTTTGCTCCAGGGCCAACAGGCTGATCGCATTTTCTTTTCTTTTTAACATGTGCGCTGGTGATCTGCTCAGTTTTGAGTGGACCAGTATTTTAGGAAGAAGAAGAACTTCACTGTGCAAAAATGTTTCACAAAATTTTATCAACTCTCCAAAATCAAACGCTTCCTGTACCTGCATCACTCAAGCTCTTTTTCCAGTCTCATATCAATAATACAGGGACTATGGATCTTCTCTAGGGGGCTCTGCTAGCACTAAACACCCTCAAACCATTGCTAAGCCTACACAAGCGAGCACTCAAATTAGTCCTCCTAAAAAGCATAGCTTCTGGGTTTGGACTAAAAACAGATTGAAGTTCTCCTCTTAAGTCCGAGAAAGAATACAACAAAGGATCATAATGCACAGGATTTGTGTCTCGGGAAAGGGACCCTCCACATTAGTTTGCAGATTCTCAATTAATTATTCAAGGACTCAACCCAAACTTCATGTCCCTGTTCTTAGAATTGACTTATTCAAATCCATTTAACATATTCAGTTCCTGTCAATGGAACTCGCTCCCTGAATCAACCAAACAACACCAGTGCATATCAACCTTCAAACCCCCATTATTTCAACCATCTTGTGTGCCAGTAATTGCGTACTCCCCCCATAAATTCACCACCATCCACCACCACCCTCTTCGCCCCAGGATGAACCTGTCCTGTTTAGAAAGTGTTTTGTATCTGAAATGCACACTTATTTTGTTCAGTAAGCATGTCTTATGTGAGTACATGTTTTGTGTGGTGTGGTGTGGGGTGTGTTTTTGTGTGTGTGTGTGTGTGTTGTGTGTGCACAGAGTTTTCCCCAGATGAAGACAGGGAAAATGAGGGATGGACAGCACAAAGGAGAGAGGAGAAATTCGAAGGTCACTGCTGAGATCTCCAAGAGTTCAAAGCAAACCGAAGTTCTGGATGGGGCCCTAGAGTGGGTTAAAAGTGAATGTGTGCTCATTTGTGTGTGTGTGTGTGTGTGTGTGGTGTGTGTGTGTTTTGTGTGTGTGTGTGTGTGTTGTTGTGTTGTTGTTTTGTTGTTTTGTTTACGTCTTTCCACTTACGTGATATTAGACGGAAAAAAAATATAAAAAAATCGGGCTGGAAAAAAAAACACAACGATCAAAAGAATTAACTAATTTACAACTATAACACAAAAAAAAGAATGTCCCACTTAAAAAGATTTTAAAAAATACAATAATTAAAAAAAATAATAAAAAATGAAATTTAAAAAAACAAATCTACACACACACAACCAAACAAAAAGAAAAATCAAACATATAGCTCTTCCTGTTCGTCTCACCACTGACTGTTATATCGATTATAAGTATTTGCCAATTGGACTTTTAGCTAGTGCAAAAAGAAAAGATAGTTTCACTTTCCCCGCTAACAGAGAAACATTTTGAATAGCTGTACAGACGTATTTGGAATAAAAAATTTTCATTAAGTTACACACAAGAATTGTGATCATTGAAATGCTATACCACAATACAAGAATATTTTGACATACTTTGTTTTCAAACAATCCAATTTCATCTACAGATTCAAGGAACTTATCGACGTCAACGGTAAATGTTTTGGTCGTGCTTACTTAACCATTTCAAAACATATTTTTCATTTCATCTTTAAAACCAAAACACCCACTTTCTCTTCTATCAAATGAAAATGAGCAAATTGTCCTTTTTCTGCCAAATAGCACACTTGCACTGACAAGAGAAGTTTAAAAAATGCGAATCCTGATATCGTTGGGCTCCTGTCTTTGCTAGAACATAAAACCTTTCATTATAAATATAAACCCACAGTGGGAGGGCACCCAAAGAAATGTCATTTCGGTGGTCCTCAGACTGAGAGGAAAGTACTAAATTATTTATTTCAGTGATCATCTCAGGTCCGAACATTTAATTTAAAATTCTTCATCAGTAAGAACTGACTTGAATCTACACATAAAACAACTTTAAATAAATTTTGAGGTAATCCACAACATACTTTAAAGCCATAATTATAGCAAATACTCGCGTGAATATAGATATGTTTTTTTTCGAGATAATAAACTTTTCTTTGTAAAGGCCTGGGATAAGTATGCTGCACCTGCATGTTCATCGATTAATGATCCATCAGTGTATATCTTCAAATGGCTTAGAATAGTGATCATGCAAATGCATTTTGATATTTATAACAAATAAATTAGTTATTTCACCTTTGTTAAATCTGTATGCTCAAAATCAAAATGTGCTCGTATTATTTCCAGGGAGGGATAGGAGACACAATAGATCTGTTTGCAAAAAGATGTTTAGTTTTGATACCTGAGATTCTATATATCGAGAAGTATATGTCTAAGAGTCCCCGCTTGAGATGATATATTTTTAGCCCTTTTGGGAAAACAGTGTCCCGATTTAATAATTTATTTCAGGGCCTAAATATGTCTATAGAAAACTTCTTATAACAAATTTAGTGCATGCAAGCTTCCTATATTCTGCCCAGTGGTAATATCCCAGCAGCAATTGTATGCTTTGTACAAGAGGCCTGGACTGGTATCCCCATGGCTATCTTATATGCATTGAATCAATACTTTGAAGTTTTCAGCACGTGTTTGGGTGCACTGAAGAACACCTCTTGTGCATAACGTTAATTTTATGATCTAACCAGTGTGGTAAAAGGTGCAAAAGAGTAATTGTGTCCTGGAGCCCAAATCTCTTGCAAATAAACTTTATAATTTAAAGTTTTTCGTGCTTTTGTAAGAATATGCTCTATATGCAAAATCCATGACAACTTTGAGTTAAATTACCTCCAAGAATTTCAACATTTTTGTATATTAATGGGTATGGTGCCGTTTGACTTGAAATAAAGGCATATTAACTGGATCAGATCCAGTATAAATAACATCATGCGTGTTTTTCAGTTGATATTTGGCAAACCATTTTCAGTCATGTAAGCAGAAAGGGTACTTAATTCTTTTTCGATATAAATTTTTGATATAGCTTTGGGATCTACAGGTGTACATTTTTTTTAAAATGTCACTTTCATCCATATGCATATGTCATCTGCATATTGGACTATTCTATGTTCTTAGTAATTTTGTTGGGTAAATATCGAACCATCAGAATATTAAAAAGTACAGGCAATAACAGACTCCTGAGGAATGCCCAGTGTAAATTGTTCTTACTTGTAGAGTAAGCCGAGTTCCCTACCATTTGTTCTAATATATCTATTTTCTAAGAGTCTTTAAGAAAATCATAAATGTTTCCTGATAAATCCGAATCTCTTTAAGTTTATAAAGCAAACGAGAGTGCCATACTTGATCTCAGCTTTAGTGATATCAAAAAAGGTTGGCTAGTAAGCATTTTCTCCTGGAAAACTGGTGTTTAATTTGAGTGGTAATTTTGACCAAATGTTCAATAGCACTTCTACCCTTTCGAAAACCTGCTTGGTTTGTTGGATATACTTTGTTCTTTTCACAAAAGTAGTTCTGTCTATTTTAAAACAATTTTTCATAAAGGTTTTTACAGGACATGAGAAGTTAATGAAATAAGGTCTGTAACTACTATACTCTCTTATCAGTTTACCTACCTTGTGAAGACGGGCTACTGCTGATTCTTTCCATATCTGTGGCAAAAATGACCCCTTTGAAGCTCGCATCAATTTTTCAAATATTCTAAGTAAAATGCTTAAGTCCATTTGTCTGAAAATGTTTAATCATTTAATGAAATGGCGTCAATCTCCAACAGCTGTTTTTTTGTTTGGGAAGAGAATCTATGGCATCTTTTCACACCTCTTGTAATATAATTGGGGCGTTGATGTCGCTTTGTCATTATCAGACACATCGATTAAAGACTGGGTAAGATTCCTTATTCTCTCTGAATTTTCTTTCGTTTTCCAGACAACCCCTCTACCTGGCTCAACTTTAAGCAAACTGAAACTGAACCGACAAAACGCTTTCTGCTTTGTCCGTGGATGAATGTTAAATTGTTATTGTCAAGAATGATAGGAATTCTGGAGTTTGATTTTACCATTTTTAATTTAAATCGTTTTTAATCTTCTTTCCATAACCATTCTACTATCTTTGTGATCGAGTAATGTTTTCTTTTGCAAAAATTATCCCAATAGTCCTTTTTGGCATTGATTCAAACTCCTATAACTATGTATATTCTGAGATGCGTCATTTGCCATGCGAGCATATTTCTGCCATATAGTCCGTGTTTGTCTTTCTGTGACTAGGAATCTTAGTGCGGGTGCGTTCCGTCTTAGTGTGTGGGAGGTAGCGCGATGCTGGATAAAAGAAAGACCGTTTGTTGGGTTTTTCTTGTCTGATTTTTTTTTTTGGTATAGTTTTTTTCTGGGTTTCTCTATAATCCTTTTTACTTTGTATTTGATCTTGCGAGAGGTATGTTCTAGGACTATCTGGAGGCGTGTGGCAGGGGGGGGGGGGCATGGGGTCTTATTCTATTGACACACGAGTGCACGAGATCTATTACGCTGCGCATAGTGGGAGAATGAATAGCTCATAATTGGTGGTTGGTACATAAATTTGTACGGTATTTGGTGAGATCTGGTTTCGGGGTTATTCACATAATGTATCGTAAGATTGTGTGGGGAGAGAGAGGGGGTAGGTGTATTATCTTTTTACGGTATCATATAATATGTGTGTGATGATGTGATGATGCGGTGTATTTTTATTGTGTGTTACGATGATGATTTGCTGATAGACGTATAGAGTGGGTGTGTGGGTTGTTGTTGCTTCTGGGGATTACGTAGTTTGTGCGTGTAGTTATGTATTTCATTTGAGGTGGGATGATTTGGGGGGAGTGGAGTGAGTAGGAGGACTTTAGTGGAATATTAATGGTTGTGTTTACGTGAGTCTCTGTTATTTGGGTTGATAACGATAGAAATTGTGGGATAGGTATAGAGGAAATTAAATAGTAAAAGAAATTTTAGGTGAAACTAATGTGAGTTCAATAGCAGAGGTCTATGTGTAAGATACATCTGGAACTCTGGTATAAATATCGATGAATGTCTTCTACATTTGAGTGAGAGTTTAGTTAGAGCGTTATACTTTAGGTAGATGAACAGTTTGAGATTTCTAGACAGTGGGTGGTGTAATGGGTGTTGTAGTACGATTGGGGTATACAGTACTTTATTGATGTATGAGTGGTTGTATTGAGTTCAATTTAGATTATATAGAGCGTATTTACTGAGTAGGGGTGAGGGGGTATGTATTTGGGGTAGGATGAGGTAAAGGTGTTTGTTTATTTATATGGGTAGGGGTTGTGAAGTTTTAGGAAGTTTATTTGTTAATAAAGTTGAGTAAAATGTGTTGAAGGAGGATAAGAAGGGTTAAGAATGTAATAAAGGTAGAAGGGGTAGTGTATGATAGAATTATAGAAATGGTTTTTATTTATGTTAGAAGTTATTGTTAAGGTATTATTGATGAGATGTTATGGTTGTATGAAAATGGGTTTAATAAAGTTTGAGTAGGATTAATAAATTTTTATAATAAAGATGAGAAGTATATTAAAATATTAAAATTAAATAAAATAATAATATGTGTTTTGTGAATAGAATGTAAATAAAAATGTAGATGTAGGATGTGGAAAAGTTTTAATGAATTTGGTTTGGAGTGAACAAGTATTATTAGGAAAGGGAAATTAGGAAGATAAGATAGGTAAGGTAGATGATAAGTGTTGGATTAGAATTTTATGTTATACAAAGGGCTGGGGAGGACCCAGAGAAGAACTTCTTCACCGCCTTTTAAGCATCATTACATCCTTGGAGCCGCCTGTGTTTGACGATGGGTAAAAAAACAGACACGCATTAACCTATCAAGGACATAACTGATCCTGAACAAGTAAATTAGAACTACAGATAGCTCATAACATTTTGAAGTAGCATCCCATGGGTTACCAGCCCTATTTCATACTGCAAGCCCACCGCGAAAAACACCACCCTCCTGCTGCCGAGCCACCCACAACCCAACCACCCCTGTCACGGACAGATGAGACATTGCCACAGGCCAGACACAGCCAAGCTTTCGCATACGGCTAGGCCCTCAAGTCCGAAAACTTGACATTACAGCTCCATGAAAAAATCCCATGTAATCCACTTGCACAGTGATTGGTTTTGTCACAGTACGGTAGTCCTGTGTGAAATATAGATAGCACAATTTTACTCTATCACCATTTAATCTTAGCTAGACTACTGTGATAGTAGTATTGTTCCCAATCTTGGTAGTTTGTTTCTTGCTGATAATAACAGACTGAATAAGGAAGACGTGCAGTCAGATGACAACAAAAATTGACCGTAAGCAGACAATATTAGAATAGAGAAGCGGCAGTTTTCCAATCAATATCTATATTTTTGTTAAATTCATGTTTGAAAAAATAGTAACTAGACAAATAAAAAATATTCGGCTTTAACACAAATGGAGTTTTTTTAGCACACACAGACGAAGACTGTAAAGCTACATTCGTTCCGAACAAAAAACCAAAAAAAGATGTCACCAGTATGTAATAAGACAATTGAACCTAATGACCAGCAGAGCCGTAGAAGGAATTCTCATGGAAGGGTGTGGGGCGCAGGTACCGGGGACGTCGCGCTGTCTTCCGGGGCCGTTCCCAAAAGAGGTTCCTCAGATGCCGGCCAATATTGCCCCCTAGGATGCTGGCTCCTCTAGCAGTTGGATGTAGCCCATCACGGAGGTTGTAAGCGGGCGGCTTGTAGGTTGGAGTGAGTGATGAAAGTGATGTTTTTATCATCATTCAGCTCTGACACAGCTCTGTGTGTGTGTGTGTGTGTGTGTGTGTGTGTGTGTGTGTGTGCGTGTGTGCAGGCAGCGATGATGACTTGGATACAAAGAGTGTGTGTGCGTGTGTGTGTTAGTCATTTGAGTACAATAGATGTTGCTGTTTGCTTTGGACATTTTGCATCCTAAGGCATGTGCTTGTGTGTGTGTGTGTGTGTGTGTGGTGTGTGTGTGTGTGTGTGTGTGTGTGTGTGTGTGTGTGTGTGTGTTGTGTGTACATATGTGCAGAAAGATCACAGTTTTGACATGCGTTATAAAGTGAATGGGAAATGGTGTTGCCTTTTTTTTTGGATGGCTTGGATCCAAAGATGTATGTGTATGCATGATATGTGGAATGGTTGGCTTGCACCTGTCAGAGAAAGGAAAGAGTCTGCATGTGTAAGGGTAGACTATGTGTGAAATGTTGCAGCATGCATGGATGCACACTTTTGTTGTTACAAGTCTTTTTTTATGTATGATATTGTAAAATGAAATAAATTCTTTTATTACTAGAAAATGCTGTGGAATACTTTGAGAGAAAGCACATGCAAAAAGGAAAGGTTTGAAGAAGCTTGTGCATGATGAATGAGTGGAAGTTGAAATATGATAGAGAAAAATAGGTCGTACTTTGCAGAGTAAATGAACTGTGTTGCAGAAGGAGCAACAGGCTAAGTTGGTATAAATGTATTGTCCAGTTTGCAATAATTTCCATGTAGTTACAGGTACACACATTCAAGCTTGCAGAATATCACAATACAATTTTCCTTTCCACATGCATTTATTTACATACTGCTCATACACATTCATGGACCTTTCACATCAAATTCCAGATCTATTCACAAAGACGTGCAACACACACATAGAATTAAGGAAATATTACTGAAGAGAAATTGGACTGATGCTGGACTTGATATATTGTAGCCAAACCCAGTTCTCCCTTTCATTTCTAATGTTCTGACATAAGACATGAGCTATAAGGTAAGGTAAGGTAATGTTGCTTATAGCCCAGCCGACCGCAACGGGCCACATCAGGGCTGTCACCACGATAAAATCAACTCACAAGTCATCTTTAAAAAAAAAAGGAAAAAAAAAAACATCTTTCACACATCTCTTTAAATTACATCTTCTACAAACGCACCAGAAACTCTGTTAAAAATCTTTCGTCCGTAAAATCTTAAATCAGATGAAAAATGTTTAATCTCTCTCAAAAACTCAAAGATCACGTCAGGTAGGACATCTCTGAGCAGGGTTTTCATGGACTCTGCTGTAAAGTGTTTATGTCTCACATCGTACAAGTCCCAACAATCTAAAAGACTATGTTTCACTGTAAGCGGCACATGACATGGACTGCACCACGGAGCTTCCTCACTCTTTAAAAGGTATGAATGGGTAAAATACACATGAGCTATAAATAATAAATGACATCACATACAATGGCTAGTAAGCTGTTTGATAAACTAAAATGAACAACTTGCTCCCGATTGCATATTGGGTAATTTACGGAAACAGATGCCGTGAAAAAAGGAAATGATTTACCTCCAGAGTAGTTTTTAGCTTTGATTGTAGCAAGCTTTCAGTGTTGCTCCAAGACATTATACACCTGACTATATTCTATGACATAAAATCAACTTCATATGCAGTGGACAAGCTGAGTCAAACTCCACTGTGAGATTCACTTTACTGAGAGAGAATTACAGTTTTCTGCCAAGGTTAAAAAGAAGTTTGAGTGAACTGTCCCTATCCTTCTCCCTCCCTCTCCCCCCATAAGTTGCGGACATTCCCAAAGTTTTACGGGACATTTTATTTCACCCTGAAAACAAGGCAAGCAGGAATCTTGTCAAATATATATAGTACATATGAAAAGAGAAATTTATCACATTGCTCTATGCAACATACTCAGCAAATGAAATTCCCAGGAACTCTACATAATCCTTGACAAAATATAAACGGATGCAGACATGAGTCATAAGTTATTCTTTAAGATTCTCCACATTTGAATAATCCAACTCCCCAAACTGATGAGTTCACCTGCCATATTCTGCAGTCTGGGGATCTTCCATGGCCACCCAGACAACTGTTCTCTGGGCAACCACAGCAACCTCATGGTCAGTCAGCAGTTTGTGGCATTCACAAAGTCCCCATGCGACATTTGAGCAGCAACTGCAAGCTTGTGATCA
The DNA here is from genome assembly GCA_018398815.1 of Conus ventricosus. NCBI lineage: Eukaryota > Metazoa > Mollusca > Gastropoda > Neogastropoda > Conidae > Conus > Conus ventricosus. The sequence goes on from CM031600.1 coordinate 97,096,934, forward strand.
TTGCTATCAGCATGTCTGATACGTAGCAGTCTTGAATTAAGTGGTATTTGTTGTGAAAACGCTGGCTTTTTAATGTATGACATATAAGTGACATGTCAAGTAATTTCTGATGCTGGGGTATGAGGGATACAATAAATCTTTACTGTGTTTTTCAATTTTGAACGTTTATGTGAGAATCTGGCCGATACGTGGCCGTGGCAGAACACTGGAGCTGTGAGAGGAAGTGACAGGTGGTGACCACCAAAACCCCCAAGCTTTTGCAGGTAATTCAGGAGGGTTTGTTAATTGATGTCATAGCCATGTCTTGGCTATACAAAACATTGATGAATGAGCTCATGCTAAAAGAAATAGCTCGTGTCAAGAACTCCTATCTTCACGTAAGTCTATCGTCAAATACTTCAACGTAAGTCTATCATCAAATACTTCATGGTCCAGCAGCTGAGAAAGAGGTGGCACATACAGAACTACAAACATGGAACAGGTTGGTGCAGAAACGATAGGCTATCTTACAGCTAGTTTCATTACATTTACAAACTGTCTGAAATGCTTCCAGTTCTTCAAAATACCTTACAAAGTACTAGCCAGAAAGAAAACATTCCATCCAGAACGGTTCAAGATATATATTCAACTGGTGATAAAATCCAAAGAGAGCTTTCACTACAAGCATACACACAAACCAACAACAACCCCCAACCTAGTTCTTTGCATTACCATCATTGAATATGTATGTCATCCAAGCCTCCATGACTCTGTGGCCAGGTATGACATAAATGGCAACAAAAGGCATATATGTCAAGAAGCCAATCAAGCTCACTGTAAAAAAAGGAGATTTGTAGCTAAGAAAGAAGTTAGGTAGTCCATCACTGACTGCTTGATAAATACAGGCAGTTTCATTGGAAGTAATGTGTTTTTGTTCTTTCATTCACCCACAGAACTGCAGGAGGATGGTATGCAAAATGGAGTTTTTGCTTTGTCTCAAACCACAAGGGGGTGTATTATCTTGTTGCACCTTAAAGTCCAAGTTCTGCAGAGCTCTGAATTTTATGCATCTGCTTTGGGAAGAAGCTTGATTACCAGATGGGTTCTCTTGCTGATAGATCGATTGCTTAACACCAAATATGAAGTCCTAATAATGGAAAAAATGAATTAATAAATAAACAAACATGCCAAACACACTCTGCACAGAGTTTGCAATGCAGAAAACTGTGTGATTTGAGCCCTTGTGTAAGGGTCTTATTCATTTATCCTTCAGCTATAAATCATGTGCAGTGTGGTCTCATACTTAGCAGCTGTGGTGAAGCATATGGACAAAAGTGCATGAGTTCTGTGGTTTGACGATGCCACGACTGCAGGTTGTTGACCTTTGTGAAAGCTTGACCATGGCAGTGACAACATAATCTCAACACAAATACACTTTTGATGAAACTTCAGAAGCAGCAAGCTGATTTTTGTACAATTCTAAATTTAGAAAATAAAGAGAAAAAAATTTAAAGCCAAATTCTAGAAAAAAGATGAGAATTTAGAATGAAGCACTGAAAAGGAAATGAAATCTAATTTATCTTAAATTAATTTCATTTTCTACTGAGGATGAAGGGTATAGCACTTTAAAGTATGTTTCATCCAATGTCCACAGTCTGTCTGACTTAGAGTTAAATAAAGCAGATAACTTCTTAAAGTATGTTTCATTCAATGTCAACAGTCTGTCTGACTTAGAGTTAAATAAAGCAGATAACTTCACATAACCTTCTATGGAGCATCAGTCAAGTGAGAATTTCTTTGTGAGCAACTGGGGGAGACTCCGTGTGTGTGTGTGTGTGTGTGTGTGTGTGTGTGTGTGTGTGTGTGTGTGTGTGTGTGTGATGCATCTCTATCATTTGCTTATTCTTTGATATTGTGTCATGCTTAATCAAAATTTGGTATTCCTGTGTTTACTACCTGCTACAAACCCACTCGGTAATGAAGTGGCATAACACTTCAAATACTGGTCAATTTTCTTTTCTTTTTTTTTTTTTTTTTTTTTGCCTTTTCTTCTTTTTCCCCTTTTCTTGTTTTCTTCTTTGCATACCCTTCAACTGTGCTCCACTAGTTGTAAGCTGGATGGAACGGCATCTGATCACAGCTGTCCTCTGTGCAAGCCACCCAGTCTCGTCTCCCCACTGGCGGATGTTTCCCTGGTTCACTGATGGCTGCTGCCTGTCATCAGGAAAGGTGTCCACACAGTCCACTATAGCACAGCTAGCTCCTGGCCTACTTGTCCAGTCGACATAAAGGTTGTTGTACACCATCTGCAGGTTGACCTTGGGCCCGATCAGGTCGCGGATGTTGTTCATGCCGTACTTGATCATGGTGGGGCTGGGGCAAGAACAAAAGCATAGCGTGACGCACTTTCCCATCTCTGTCATTATTTCTTCCAGTGATCTAGCTTTAAACTACTTCTCTTTTGAAATCAAAAGGAAGTAAACCACATTGTAGTATTTTTTCTTCTCTGCTCTCATTTCCTTTTATCGATCTAGTTTTAAACCCTTAAAAAAAAAATTTTCACATAACTTGAGACTACTTTGATGCCAGTCGATGAGGATGAGATGGTGAAGAAGATGTTATAGGGTTCCACGCTGGCTCCGGTCTGGTCTGATGCTGCGTGAAAACGCTGTGCTCTTTGTTTACTTTCAACATATGTCCATGCGCCAACTATGGCAGCTGGTGTCCTCCATCAGTGTGATCTTTTCTCGGTCTTTAGTGGCAGCTCTGCTCTGGTTCAACCACCCGCACACCCTCCACCGCGCTTCTGCCCCTTCTTTCAGCTCCAACTCTCCAGCTTCCTTTCTTCCATTCATTTCTCTGTTCTCCATTCTTTCTTGATTACTTGTTTTTCTCCTCTCACTTTTCACTCTGCCTTTCTTTTTGTTTATTGTGCTTTTTTTGTCTTCACTTTCCACCCCTCTTTCTCCATCCCACCCCCTGTCCTATTTTATTTACCAGCTTGGTACGATTTTTTGTTCATTTGCCTTCTCTTCTTCTCATTTTTGTTTTTTGCTCTTATGTTTTGTTTCATCCAGTTTTATTCAGAGGGATTCGTTTTTTTTTCCTCCCATCTCCTTTCTTTTTTACTTTCCCCCTTTCCCTCAACTCCAGTTTTCTCCACCTTCATGAATTCACCTTCCTCTTTCTCTTCTCTCTCCATCTCTCTTCACATTTTCTCTCCTGTCTTTCTTTGTTACTCCTCTTCTCTTCTTAGTTTTAAAACCTTGTCTTTTCTGAATTGCTCTGGCACATATAGACACATGCAGAAATAAAGCCAAAAATGAAAAGATTTATCACAATGCATGTACTCATACCTACACACATTCATTCACGTACATTTATACAAACACACCTGCAAGCTAAAGTTTGGGTAATATGTAGGCTCACGAGGACTGATTCTTAACACTATTGACAAATACCTATATAGATACAGCTTTTAATGCTGAACCCTGAAAAATATGAAGGGGTCCTTAAGACCCTACAGCACACTGACTGGATGCATAAGTCATACACCAATATTTCATTTTGGAATTTCCAGCTCATTAAACAAAACAAAAAAGAAAAAGGAGAAGAAAAGAAAGAAAATTTTCTCCTCAGGTTTGTCTCCCTCCATGATTTTTGGCTTCGGGCTTCAGCACATATGGTGCAATGTGTCTGGACAAGTCTGCATACACTAATGCCTGTTCAATGAAATAAACTCTTCAGTCTCTTGTACAGCTGTAGGTATAGGAACATAATGAGGAAAGCAGGACAACGGGACAAGGGGTGGAATGCTTGCGGGACCGAGCCAAAAACAGTTATTTTAGCTATACACCCACCTCAGCTGAGCAACGTTTATTTTTAAACTGTAAATTAGACTCCCTGCACACTCCCCTCTGAAACTGGTTACCAATGTGACAAATTGAAACAATGGAAATTAAGATTACTGGGAATGAATATTCTTTCCTTTCACCACCTAATCACACTGCGCATGCACAGTAAAAGATGGATTTCTCAATGGGATCACACCCTCTACTTCTGATCTTTTTTTTGCACGTCTGATTTTTATTACTCTGTTTTACAATCTGTAACTATGAAAACTCATGTGCACCTTCACAGACAGGTAATCACACACATTCACATGAGCACACGCTTGCATCTCAGTGGTCGGATGAAGAGGAGGACCAGAACTCACCGCTCTAAAGACAGGCCCCAGGCGATGACGGACACGTCCTCTGGCATTCCCATGGGCAGCAACATCTCCGGTCTGAACACCCCGCTGTTTCCCACCTCCACCCATTTCTGGAGACCTGCACAGACACAGCACACTCCACTCCCCTGACGATGCACATCTTTCTGGAGACCTGCACAGACACAGCACACTCCACTCCCCTGACGATGCACATCTTTCTGGAGACGACCTGCACAGACACAGCACACTCCCACTCCCTGACGATGCACATCTTTCTGGAGACCTGCACAGACACAGCACACTCCACTCCCCTGACGATGCACATCTTTCTGGAGACCTGCACAGACACAGCACACTCCATTCCCCTGACGATGCACATCTTTCTGGAGACCTGCACAGACACAGCACACTCCATTCCCCTGACGATGCACATCTTTCTGGAGACCTGCACAGACACAGCACACTCCATTCCCCTGACGATGCACATCTTTCTGGAGACGACCTGCACAGACACAGCACACTCCATTCCCCTGACGATGCACATCTTTCTGGAGACCTGCACAGACACAGCACACTCCATTCCCCTGACGATGCACATCTTTCTGGAGACCTGCACAGACACAGCACACTCCATTCCCCTGACGATGCACATCTTTCTGGAGACCTGCACAGACACAGCACACTCCATTCCCCTGACGATGCACATCTTTCTGGAGACCTGCACAGACACAGCACACTCCATTCCCCTGACGATGCACATCTTTCTGGAGACCTGCACAGACACAGCACACTCCACTCCCCTGACGATGCACATCTTTCTGGAGACCTGCACAGACACAGCACACTCCATTCCCCTGACGATGCACATCTTTCTGAAGACCTGCACAGACACAGCACACTCCACTCCCCTGACGATGCACATCTTTCTGGAGACCTGCACAGACACAGCACACTCCATTCCCCTGACGATGCACATCTTTCTGGAGACCTGCACAGACACAGCACACTCCATTCCCCTGACGATGCACATCTTTCTGAGACCTGCACAGACACAGCACACTCCATTCCCCTGACGATGCACATCTTTCTGGAGACCTGCACAGACACAGCACACTCCATTCCCCTGACGATGCACATCTTTCTGGAGACCTGCACAGACACAGCACACTCCATTCCCCTGACGATGCACATCTTTCTGGAGACCTGCACAGACACAGCACACTCCACTCCCCTGACGATGCACATCTTTCTGGAGACCTGCACAGACACAGCACACTCCACTCCCCTGACGATGCACATCTTTCTGGAGACCTGCACAGACACAGCACACTCCATTCCCCTGACGATGCACATCTTTCTGGAGACCTGCACAGACACAGCACACTCCATTCCCCTGACGATGCACATCTTTCTGGAGACCTGCACAGACACAGCACACTCCATTCCCCTGACGATGCACATCTTTCTGGAGACCTGCACAGACACAGCACACTCCATTCCCCTGACGATGCACATCTTTCTGGAGACCTGCACAGACACAGCACACTCCATTCCCCTGACGATGCACATCTTTCTGGAGACCTGCACAGACACAGCACACTCCATTCCCCTGACGATGCACATCTTTCGGAACCTGCACAGACACAGCACACTCCATTCCCCTCACGATGCACATCTTTCTGGAGACCTGCACAGACACAGCACACTCCATTCCCCTGACGATGCACATCTTTCTGGAGACCTGCACAGACACAGCACACTCCATTCCCCTGACGATGCACATCTTTCTGGAGACCTGCACAGACACAGCACACTCCATTCCCCTGACGATGCACATCTTTCTGGAGACGACCTGCACAGACACAGCACACTCCATTCCCTGACGATGCACATCTTTCTGGAGACCTGCACAGACACAGCACACTCCATTCCCCTGACGATGCACATCTTTCTGGAGACCTGCACAGACACAGCACACTCCATTCCCCTGACGATGCACATCTTTCTGGAGACCTGCACAGACACAGCACACTCCATTCCCCTGACGATGCACATCTTTCTGGAGACCTGCACAGACACAGCACACTCCATTCCCCTGACGATGCACATCTTTCTGGAGACCTGCACAGACACAGCACACTCCATTCCCCTGACGATGCACATCTTTCTGGAGACCTGCACAGACACAGCACACTCCATTCCCCTGACGATGCACATCTTTCTGGAGACCTGCACAGACACAGCACACTCCATTCCCCTCACGATGCACATCTTTCTGGAGACCTGCACAGACACAGCACACTCCATTCCCCTGACGATGCACATCTTTCTGGAGACCTGCACAGACACAGCACACTCCATTCCCCTGACGATGCACATCTTTCTGAGACGACCTGCACAGACACAGCACACTCCATTCCCCTGACGATGCACATCTTTCTGGAGACCTGCACAGACACAGCACACTCCATTCCCCTGACGATGCACATCTTTCTGGAGACCTGCACAGACACAGCACACTCCATTCCCCTGACGATGCACATCTTTCTGAGACCTGCACAGACACAGCACACTCCATTCCCCTGACGATGCACATCTTTCTGGAGACCTGCACAGACACAGCACACCTCCATTCCCTGACGATGCACATCTTTCTGGAGACCTGCACAGACACAGCACACTCCATTCCCCTGACGATGCACATCTTTCTGGAGACCTGCACAGACACAGCACACTCCATTCCCCTCACGATGCACATCTTTCTGGAGACCTGCACAGACACAGCACACTCCATTCCCCTGACGATGCACATCTTTCTGGAGACCTGCACAGACACAGCACACTCCATTCCCCTGACGATGCACATCTTTCTGGAGACCTGCACAGACACAGCACACTCCATTCCCCTGACGATGCACATCTTTCTGGAGACCTGCACAGACACAGCACACTCCATTCCCCTGACGATGCACATCTTCTGGAGACCTGCACAGACACAGCACACTCCATTCCCCTGACGATGCACATCTTTCTGGAGACCTGCACAGACACAGCACACTCCATTCCCCTGACGATGCACATCTTTCTGGAGACCTGCACAGACACAGCACACTCCATTTCCCTGACGATGCACATCTTTCTGGAGACCGCGCAGACACAGCACACTCCATTCCCCTGACGATGACATCTTTCTGAAGACCTGCACAGACACAGCACACTCCATTCCCCTGACGATGCACATCTTTCTGGAGACCTGCACAGACACAGCACACTCCATTCCCCTGACGATGCACATCTTTCTGAAGACCTGCACAGACAACTGCACACTCAATTCCCCTGACGATGCACATCTTTCTGAAGACCTGCACAGACACAGCACACTCCATTCCCTGACGATGCACATCTTTGCATGCTACTGGTTTGGCCCAGTGTTGTGCCGGACAACGAGAAAGCCTCAATTTCAGGGTTCAAATTCCACGAAAGGCAACATTTTTCCCCCAGTCCTCTTCAGCTTTGTGTGTTCTTTGTTCAATGAGCTTGTGAAGCATTTCCCAAGTGCCCATTGAACACACATGAAGGACATCCCCTTTGAAAGCAACAGGCCAGATCAGTTTTGACACGGATTATCAATGACCACACTTTCCCTTGTTGTGCTGGAGGTGAGGGTTTGGGTAGAAGTGAAAAGTATGCCACTTCAGCCTTTAGACTTCTTACAGAGACCACTATTACTGGGGCTTGGAACATTTGCCTGCTTCATGCAAAGAAACTTAATAATTCTGGTGAGGGGGAGGGTGAGGACAGGGTAAGAGAAAGAACGCTTCCTTCAGACATCATGGTGTTGTGAGATAGTTGTCAACTGACACAGCACTGTTTTACTAAAGGGAAACGCCCTGAACACACAAAAAGAATACTGTGCTTCCATAGAACTTGTGGATCTGCAACAAACCATTGCTGTTTTTGTTGTTGCTGCTGCTGTTCTATTTTTTTCTCTTTTGTCCCCCCATTTGCATCTGGTCTCTCCACAGGTTTGTCTTCGGCAACCAGGCCCTCGATCTGGTGGAACTCGGTCAGGTGAGTGGCATCCAGTTCTCTTTACGGAAGACCCGGTCAATGGAGAAGTACTTCACCGGCTTGAAGTCTCCTGAGGCCATCATAATGACACACTAGGACATGAATGTTCAACAACATCAACCATAACACAATCGGACATTGACAAGAACACAACAGGACGTCGGTGCCGATCAAATAGGACATCAAAGTCAAAACAAGACAACAAAGATGATGACACTGGAAATCAAAGACTGCATTTCAGAAAAAAGGTTTATTTCAGATAATAAGCAATAGCTTATTTTGGATGCTTTTTCTTGATTCTTTTTTTTTTCAGTATCCCAAAAAATTATTAGTGATGTAATCTGACCACTTCGGAAATGTACCTCCTTCATGGTGCTCAAATGTACTGCCGGCAAAAGCTGCAAACAGCACAATTTTTTCCCATTATATACAGTCTTGCATCCCTTAATGCACCTTTGCCACTATCTCTCTCTCCCTCTAAGTGCTTACTATCATACTCCGTTTGCAAGGACAACGCTTCAAAACATCAAAGCAATGAACATATAGACGGAATATTCTACACACACACACACACACACACACGCGCGCGCGCGCGCACGCACGCACACGCAGATTTTGACAATAAAAGTCATCATGTTCTTTCTGCCATTTGTTCTGCAAGTTTGCGTGGTAGTGTGTGGATTCGTCAATGACTGATCTATGACTTGTCTCGCATACAGGGTCACATAAATGTGTGCATGCGTGTGATGTGGGAAGAGTAATGAAATGCAGAGTGCATCTCAAGAGAACAGCATCTGTCTCTCTGATCAGCGCACATCTCAAGAGAACAGCATCTGTCTTTCTGATCAGCGCAGATCTCAAGAGAACAGCATCTGTCTCTCTGACCATCGCACATCTCAAGAGAACAGCATCTGTCTCTCTGACCATCGCACATCTCAAGAGAACAGCAACTGTCTTTCTGATCAGCGCAGATCTCAAGAGAACAGCATCTGTCTCTCTGACCATCGCACATCTCAAGAGAACAGCATCTGTCTCTCTGACCATCGCACATCTCAAGAGAACAGCATCTGTCTCTCTGATCAGCGCAGATCTCAAGAGAACAGCATCTGTCTTCCTGATCAGTACACTGTAGTGTTCATTTGTTCTAACATTTCAGGTTTATTACTGCCTATTTGTTCCAAAGGGGATAATGGGGGCTTTTTAGTTACAAATAACTCCCCCGCCTTCTGCAGGATTTGTGCCTTCTGAAGGATTTGTGCCTTCTGTAGGATTTGTGCCTTCTGCAGGATTTGTGCCTTTTTGCAGGATTTGTGCGTTCTGCAGGATTTGTGCCTTCTGAAGGATTTGTGCCTTCTGAAGGATTTGTGCCTTCTGCAGGATTTGTGCCTTCTGTAGGATTTGTGCCTTCTGAAGGATTTGTGGCTTCTGAAGGATTTGTACAGTATACTAGTAACTTCCTGTACTCTCTTTGACTCCCGCCTTTTAAAAGAAATCGCATATTTACTAGTCTATTCTTGGCTTGTCTTACTGTGAGTTACTGCTTTTTTGCCTCTTTGGACCATTCTCCTGTCTTTGTTGTTTTGATCACTAATAGCCATTTATGACACGTCAGCATTTTGGCTGCAATTTGGTAATAAGGCTCTCTCTCTCTCTCTCTCTCTCTCTCTCTCTCTCTCTCTCTCTCTCTCTCTCTCTCTCTCTCTCTCTCTCTCTCTCTCTGTGTGTGTGTGTGTGTGTGTGTGTGTGTGTGTGTGTGTGTGTGTGTGTGTGTGTGTGTGTGTGTGTGGGGTGTGTGTGTGTGTGTGTGTGTGAGCCTGCTCTTGCGTGTGTGCTTACAGAGTACGTCTCTTCTTAAATGTCTACTATACTGGGTCGAGCTCTGCTATTTCTACATCCATACAATAATTAGACATGAGACTTTTTCAGTTTTTAACCTAAATTCAGGCTCAAGGTCATTCTTGAGATTTGCATAAATCTGCTCAGGAAAAGGGAGGGAGGGGGATGGTAGGACCATCAGGTTTCAAGTTCTCAAACCAGTTGATCAGTTTACTCCGGTGTGGTTTGTCAAAGCTTCTGCTGTCACCAAATTTGAGTGGTAAAAAATCTCTTGGCTCAAAATGTTTCAAAGGCTAAGAACAGGAGAACTGCAAGAACACTGGTAAGAATCCAGGTATGAAGTATTGACCTGAGCAATATTACCAGTCTAACAGTCTTTTAGTCTGAAAACAAAACAAACGAAACAAAGCCGAACACAGCGTCAGGAGACGTTAACCCCTGAACCGTCAAGGCCATTGGCTCTGGAGCCCACATGGGGATTCGACGCCAGCCACTGGACCCTCTGGAATTTTTCAGGCCTCTTCCAATCTGCATTCTCTCCCAACGTACATGTCGATGCGTATGGACAGGCACCTGAAGTTTATAATGACTAAGTTTAGAACTGGAGAGTCTGATATTTTTGTTCATCATTATCGTTGCAAACAAATCAATAACTCTGATCTGCTATGTCCATTATGTCGACAGTCAAGAGAAGATGAAGTGCATTTTGCATTAACGTGTCCAGAACTACAAGATTCAAGAGGAAAATTCATTCCACGGAAATTGTATACAAGACCTTACCTGTTCAGGCTTGTCTTGTCAATGTCATCTAAACATGAAAGCACTGTAAAACAGTTTGCAGTTTACGTATATAAAGCTTTCAAAAGGCGAAGCGTTTATGTAATGTAATTATTATATTGGATCTGGTGATGCGCCTTTATTATGTTTCATGTATATCCCCCTTCTGAGGGGCCAAGGCCTATAAAAATAAAACATCTGAATCTAAAAAAAATTCTCTCTCTCTCTCTCTCTCTCTCTCTCTCTCTCTCTCTCTCTCTCTCTCTCTCCTCTCTCTCTCTCTCTCTCTCTTAGTGCCATCTGAAAAACTCACTACATAAGGCTATGACAAAGGTTGTGACTAGGATGAATAGAATCTATGGTTAAAAAGTTACCTTACTCAGTTACATGGTCGTTTGGAATACTGTCCCATATCAGCTGAATTTTTGTTCAAAGCGAAGGAATTTAGTGATTAAAAACAACTGTCTGATATTGTAATCTTGCACCTATCTGGACAAAGAATAATGCAAAAATGCCGTTGAGCATTACTTTCTATCTGAAGAAAACGCAATCGGTCCAAACGCGATTGTCTGTGTTGTAATTTGTTTTTTTTTTTCCCCCTTTGTTTGGCAGCTCAGTAATTCTATGTTTGTTTTACTGTACCTTCGGTATTCACACAACTTTCAAACTCATTCCTCTTCTCTTTTATTCATGTTCTAATGGTCTTCACTTTGATCAAGAACAGAGAATTCGTGAAAAATGGAACGCTTCAGCAATCAGGTCACGTGCATGAGTAGGAGTGCAAGTCTTTTTGCTTGGGGTCATGGGTTGACGTTTTCTTTTTCCACAACGGGCTTTAACCCGAGTCAGCTGTTAGCCGAGTGTCGAGTGCCGGGCATTGCCTAACGTCTCTCAGACAGCACACAGGGTGGCCAGAAAGGTGGAACTGGGATTCAATAGTGGGGGTAAAAAAGGTGGATGGAGGAGGAGGAGGAGGAGGAGCGGTGGGGGTGGGGGTGGAGTGGTGCTTCGCACTAACATACTGACATACATACATGTAAAGCAGGAAACGTTAGATGTTGACTTCTGGAGGAAACAAACAGAATGAAAACACATCCAAGCTCAAATTCTATGCCACAGTTGCTATTGAACACAAACAGGCGGCTTATTTGGAGCGATGCATTGACACAGATTGCAGACGAACATCAATTAGATTGCCCATGTGTGCTCATGAACTCTAAATTTAGAGGGGTCGTTGTACAAAATACTGACAGAGACATGTCACGTTGTTGAGGATGAACTATATTTTCGCCGATGACTGTAGATTATTTGACCTACAACGTTATGACCTGACGATGAGGATTACAAAAACAGATTTTGCAAAACCTTCGGAGCTCATGCTACAGGACTGCGTCTAACCTGTGGTTGCCCAGTATATCCTACTGTGTTTCTCTCTCTTGTTTCTTTCTTTCTGCTATTAATGTTATGTTGCAAGGCGTGACGATGTTGGAATGAGTGTAAATGAATGTCTTAACCAAATCATCTGTGCCCCGCAAAACCTCTGGTTTTCATATGGCAATAAAATATGTTCTTGTTCTTGTTCATGTTCTTGTTCTTCTTGTTACGTGGACAGTAGGAAAATGAACAGTGGAGTTGGGGACGTTATGAGGTGACAGGGCTGATATAGTGAAAATTGTGCATCTAAGAGAAGCATTGCTGTTTAGTCTGTTCGGACGTTGGACACGTGTGTGTGTGTGTGTGTGTGTGTGTGTGTGTGTGTGTGTGTGTGTGTGTGTGTGTGTGTGTGTGTGTGTGTGTGTGTGTGTGTGTGTTGTGTGTTGTGTGTGTGTGGGGTGTGTGTGTGTGTGTGTGTGTGTGTGTGTGTGTGTGTGTGTGTGTGTGTGTGTGGTTTTGCAATTTTTCTAGTTGAGAGGAAGAGCTCATAGCTTACATTTTCTTGCTCACTGGCGTCTAAGAAATACCCTTCACCTTGACAGACGACATTGTTACCCAGATCAACCTAAAGAGGCAGGGAAGGGGGTGAGAGGTCAACGACCACACCACGCTGAAAGCACCGGTTCTGGTTGTTGGGGGTTGGGGACAGACAGAGCGTGTGAGGTAGGTGGTGGTAGTAAGCACCGGTTCTGGTTGTTGGGGGTTGGGGACAGACAGAGCGTGTGAGGTAGGTGGTGGTAGTAAGCACCGGTTCTCGTTGTTGGGGGTTGGGGACAGACAGGGCTTGTGAGGTAGGTGGTGGTAGTAAGCACCGGTTCTCGTTGTTGGGGGTTGGGGACAGACAGAGCGTGTGAGGTAGGTGGTGGTAGTAAGCACCGGTTGTCGTTGTTGGGGGTTGGGGACAGACAGAGCGTGTGAGGTAGGTGGTGGTAGTAGTCAGAGGACAGAGGGAGTATCGGACAGACAATGGGTCGGTTTATTTAGGTTTAAATTAACGTCCACACCGACCTCGGTGGTATGGTAGATGATTAGTTCAGTGTCACCCAATAACTGGTCCAACACACTTGGACTCTAGACTCACATAAAAGGGCAACAGGGCTAGGCTCCAAATCAAGCAGTATTTGCCCAAATGCAGTTGGATTACAGGTCTTATAAATAAATACGTACACTTATTAAATACAAAAACAAATTTGTAAGAATGTTATTTATAGCTCAAGAAAAAAAATCAATATGTTTAGTATGTTAACGATAGCATATTACAAGTCTCTGTCAGTACATTGTAGTTGATTGAACTAGATTGTCAGTTTGCTATTTGACACACTTCATGAATAAGGTCTAATTTCTGGATCCTGATTTGGATGTTCTATTGGTCACGAAAGGGTAATGGAACATTGTGTAAAACATATCAGATCAGTTCAGTGGTTATTCTAATGTCTGTTCATCATCGATGATATTAGACGATAATCAAACGCAATTCAGATCACTGAAAATGTTCAATGGTCATTTTCCGTCACCTCTCTCCTCACATATCTAAATCGAGACACTCCACTAAGAATACTTCTGAAAAGACGTTAAACGTGAAACAGTAGTAAATAGTGTATTGAACACTTTCCTGAAACCTTAATAGCCTTGACTTTCAGGATTTTCCCACAAAAGTAGTTCAAGTAACTGATTACTTCAGTTTCAAAACAATGACTGAGGGTGGAAAATGAAGTAAAATTTGAAAAAGAGAGGAGTTAGTTACCGCCAAGGACACCGACAAACAAGAGTGCAGGACTGGACACGATGAATTTCGACCTCTTGGGTCTTTTCCAGGTGAAAACACACACTATTTAGGACAGTGACAAGAAGAACATGTAGCCACTTCGCTGCGCTTCTCCTGTTTGTCCCAAAACGTTTTTTTCCCCACGGGCTTTAACCAACAAGATCTGTGGTCATTGTATCGGGTATTGCCTAACGCTCAGCTGACACGAGACAATGACCACAGCTCCACAGCAGCTGGTCATCTCTCTGGCCAGGCCTGGAGGGGCAAGAAGAGTGGGGAAAGTGGGGAAAGTAGAGGGGTGAACACGTGACAGGAGAAGAGTGAGAGGAGGCATGTATGGGGAGGGAATAAGAGAAAACGCAGAGAGGAGGCGAAGAGATATTGAGCCATCCGGTTCGGAAGCGACGTCCCCAGGCAGGCCACTAAGGGCGTGGACTTCACTGCAGCGCCTCCCTGAGGCCAGGGAAACGAGAAAGGCTGTTTTGAAGGAAAGGAATTTCAGAGAACACTCCCGGATGGGCTCGTAAGGGGGGAGCCTGAGGGAGGAGAGGACTAAGAAAAGATCCCACGCCGGGGTACGGCGGGGGCATCGGGCCTCCTGTAGGGCCGCTCCTCTGACCAGATCCTGCAGAAGAGGGTCGTCCACGAAGGAGGGGCCCCCTAACTGGCGCATAGTGGTGGAAATAGCCACCCTGCGAACCTTAACAGAGGAGGCTGAAAGCTTTTTCTCCGATGAAACAAAAGCTAGGTAGTTCGCCAATTGGCATTGAGAAGGAGAATGAGGTGATACTGCGTGGTTGGAGCACTAAGAGAGCCAGCCATTCCAGTGGACACTGTAGACACTTTGGGTGCCTGGCCTGTGGGCATGTTCCACAAGGCCGATTACCGCTGGGGAGGTGCCTTGTGCAGACAGCGTGTCCCGCACAGTAGCCAGGCGTGAAGATGCAGCACGTTTGGATTGCCGTGTGGAATGCCTGACCGTGGCTGAAGCAGGGACTTTGCTTTTAAGGCGAGCGGTATCAGATGCACGTGAGACAGGTGTAACAGTTCTGGAAACCACGCTTGGGCCGGCCAGCGTGGAGCCACAAGAATAAGCGTGGCTGCGTCTTCCCTTGCTTTGCGGATAACTTTTCCCAGAATGGGGAACGGGGAAAGGCATAGCCCGTCAGTCCGGACCAAGGGATGGACAGGGCGTCCACAGCCCATGCTGCCGGATCCGGAACTGGGGAGACATATAGCTGGAGACGGTGGTTGAACCGGGTGGCGAACAGGGCTACCTGTGGTTTGAACCATACAGTCCAGAGAGGTTCCAGGATTGAGTGGACGAGAGTCCATTCTGAGGGAAGAACCATGTGCGACCTGCTGAGGGAGTCCGCGAGAATGCTGATCTTCCCGGGAACGTGCTTGGCCGAGATCCGGATTGATTGTGTCTCGCACCAAAGGAGAAGCTGTTCCGCCTTCAGGGACAGGGAGTGAGAACGCGCTCCCCCTTGCTTGTTGATATAACACGCCACAGTCGTGTTGTCGGTGTTGAGGAGAACGTGTTTTCCTTTCAGGAAGGGAAGAAACTCCTTGAGGGCTTGGAAACACGGCTTCCAGGTCTAGCCGATTGATATGCCAGGATCCCATCTCCGGGGACCATTGCCCGGAGGCCGTCAGAGAGCTGACGTGGGCACCCCACCCGGACTGGGACGCGTCCGTGAACAGGTCCTCCTGTGAAGGAGGGGGTGTGATGGGGACTCCCTGAGCCAGCCAGGACTGGGAGTGCCATTGGGCCACCGATGATTGGAACCACTGACCGAGAAGGATCGGAAGGTCCCACGACTGCAACGCCTGAGACCAACGCTTGCGAAAGAGGCATTGAAACCGGCGTTTGGCAGTCGTCCGAGGGGCACTAAGGGGGCCAAGGGCTCCATCAGACCCAGATGAGAGGCCAGCTTCCTGGCTGGAGCCTGATCCCAGGAAAGGAGATGGGCCAAGAGGTGCTTGAGGCGAACCAGGCGTTGGGGGGTTGGAGAGACCAACCAGTTGGTGGTGTGGAAGGACATGCCCAGAAACTGAAACTGCTGCGATGGGACAGTGACAAGAAGAACATGTAGCCACTTTGCTGCGCTTCTCCTGTTCTTCTCAAAACGTTTTTTTTTCCCCACGGGCTTTAACCAACAAGATCTGTGGTCATTGTATCGGGTATTGCCTAACGCTCAGCTGACACGAGACAATGACCACAGCTCCACAGCAGCTGGTCATCTCTCTGGCCAGGCCTGGAGGGGCAAGAAGAGTGGGGAAAGTGGGGAAAGTAGAGGGGTGAACACGTGACAGGAGAAGAGTGAGAGGAGGCATGTATGGGGAGGGAATAAGAGAAAACGCAGAGAGGAAAAAAAAAGGTTCTCGTCCGATCACCGCAGTTAAGCAACGTCGGCCTGGTCAGTACTTGGATGGGTGACCGCCTGGGAACACCAGGTGCTGTTGGCACTATTTTTTCGGGGTACCTGGTCTGTCGGGATGCCGGGTCGCCTCTCAAATCCTGAGGGAAGCAAAACCACAGAAGATGTCACCTGGCTCACCGACCTCGGAACAGACGATAGTAACTGGGTAGTAGCCGGAGACTTCAACGTCAGTCACCGACTGTGGGACGCTGGGCAAACACGGGAAACCGGAAATCACCTTGCCGACACAGTCACCAACTCCAACCTTGTTCTCCTCAATGATGGGTCCATCACCCGAATTGGCCAAAAGGGACAGAAGAGCAGCGCCATCGACCTGACCATGACGACACCAAACCTCAGCCTAGACGCAGAGTGGACAGTAGGAACGGACCACCTTCAGTCCGACCACCTGCCTCTACACCTTGTGCTCCAATCCGCCGACCCTACACCCACGGCAACGGACTCCAGACCCCAATTTCAGTACCAAAGAGCTGACTGGGACCGCTTCGCACAGTTACTTGCTACTGAATGTGACTCCAGCGACCCGAGAGACCTAGACATCAACATCTACCATGACAACATAAGAGCCATGATCCTTCGAGCAGCAGATGCTGCCATCCCAAAGAGGGTGCCAGGCATGGACGGACCACACTGGCATTCAGCAGTCTGGTGGAACGAAGAATGCACCAAAGCTACCAGCAAAAAACGACGCATTCTCTGTAAATTCCGGAAAGATCTCTCCGAGGACAATAAATCCGAACTGATCGAAGCCACCGACCAATTCCAAGCCATCGCCGATGAAGCCAAAAGGGAACACTGGGAACGATTCTGCAAAGAAGAAATATGCAAACCCACAGATGGACCCAAAATATGGAAAAAGGTGCGACAGATGAGGAAGCAGAGACGCCGACCAGAGCGTCCCCTCCTCGTAGACGGCCAGCTTACAAAAAATACACAAGAAAAGGCCGAAGCACTCGCCAGCACATTCTCCAAGGCGAGCCAATCGCGCCATCTCCCTGCTGAAATGCTCCTACGCAGACGGGAGGCAGAAACCAACTTCACCATACCAGCACCGGACAACTCTGGCGCCATTAACAGCAGCCTAACCCTGGAAGAAGTGAAGATGGCAATCACCAGCCTAGGTTCAGCCAGCAAAGCCACAGGAGAAGATCCCATCTCCTATCACATGATTAAACGGTTCCCAGAGCCCATGGTGCGAGTACTACACTCCTTCTACCAAGTCTGCTGGGACTCTGGAAACATCCCGAAGGCCTGGAAGACAGCTATTGTTGTAGAGATTCCCAAGAATGGCAAACCAGCCCACCTTCCCTCCAGCTACCGACCCATCGCCTTAACGCCCCACCTCGGAAAAATCTATGAGAGGGTCCTGAAGAACAGACTGGAACACCATCTGGAGACACAATATCCTACCTCTTTGCCAGGCTGGCTTCAGAAAAGGACGCAACTGTATGGAGCACGTTGTCCAACTCCTTGAAGATGCCAAACGCTGGACCCTGCCAAACAAATCCAGAACAACTGTCGCTGCCTTCTTTGATATCAAGAAGGCCTTCGACGCTGTCTGGCATTCCAAACTTCTCGACAAGATCGGCGCCCTCGGCATTTCAGGCCGGATGTACCAGTTCATTTCAATCTTCCTGGACTCCAGAGAAATGGCTGTGAAAGTGGGACCATCCACATCCCGGATGCACACCCTAGACATGGGCGTGCCACAGGGCAGTGTGATAGCACCAACCCTCTTCAATATCATGCTGCATGATATCAAGAAGTCCCTCAGACCAAGACCAAATCAGCCAGCGCTTTCCCTATATGCCGACGATTTGGCCATCTGGTCGAACATGATGGAGACACACAGAGTAAGCCAAATGAGACAATACCAAAAAGACATAGACAGCATCCAGTCCTACATGAAAGACAATGGCTTCGAACTGTCGGCTGAGAAGACGGTTCTAATGGCCTTCACAAAATGCAGGAGGAACCTGGATGACTACCACATAAGAGTAGCTGACCAGCTCATATTTCCCAGCAAGGAAGCCAAGTTCCTGGGCGTGACCATCACTCCCAACTTCACCTGGGAGAAGCACATCAGGGAGCTCACCACCAAGGCCACCAGAGCGGTGGGACTCATAAAATCGCTAAAGCAAGAACCCTGGGCTACACCAGAGAGCCTGATCCACCTGACAGGAGCCCTGGTGCGATCAAGACTGACCTATGGCCATGAAGCGTTCTTCACTGCACCAAAAACCTCATGACAAAAACTCGAACGAGTGGAACTGGCAGCACTCAAGCATGCCTTTGGCGTCAGCCGATTCGCCATCAACGACCTTGTTTACCAGGAAGCAGGATGGCTTCCCCTCAAAGACGAATATCGCCGCAGAAACGCAACCTTCGAAGCCCGTGTCTCAGCGGTAGGCACCACTGTGAAAGCCACCCTCCAGGACAACCCAAGCACACGGTACGTCGCCTACAGGCACTCCATCAAAGAAAGGAAGGCAGACCTTCACAGACGGACATCGCCCTTCAGTGACCAGATCAAAGAAATCTGGGCAAGGGCCAACACCGGACCACATGACATGGAACCAACTCCTACATATCCCCTACCACCATGGGAACTGAAGAAAACCACAAATCATCCATCACTATGGAGGGACCACGTCCAGAAAGACAACCCACTATACTTGTCAACACTGGCAAAGGAAAAAATCGGAGTAGAATATGACCATCACCTAAAAATCTACACTGATGGCTCAGTTCTAGAAGACGGCAAGGCAGGATGCGCTCTGGTTATCCCAGAACTCAAAACCACCAAGCAATACCGACTACCCAAAGGGATCAGCATTTTTACTGCAGAACTCTACGCCATTTTAAAGGCCTGCGCTACCATCAACGACATGCCACGGCCTCCCAGGCTGTGATAATCCTAACAGACTCCAGGTCCTCGCTGCAAAGCTTGTCAACAGGGAGGATGAAGAATCGACAGGAGCTCCAAGCCGAAATCCTATTCCTGGCTCACCAAATTATCTGTAAAGGAACAGATCTTACCCTGATGTGGCTGCCCTCCCATACAGGAATCAAGGGCAACGACATGGCAGACAGTGCCGCCAAAATCGCCACAAGAACTGGCCACCAAGTCAACCTACGACTATCTCTGGCTGAAGTTGCCAGCAAAGCCCGACAAGCCGCCTACGACATCAGGAACGACGCTATGAAGGCCCAATGTGCCGAGCGAGGATGGGTGTTCATCCCCATGCAAAGAAAACCTCCACGACTCCGACTTCCCCGAGGACTCCAGCAAATCCTCCGACGGATCAGGACAGGATACCACAGATGTGTTCTCCTGGGCCTGACCTGCCAATGCGGGTCAGAGGCCTCTTTCCAACACGCCCTGAGTGACTGTACCGACATCCCCATTGCCA
>CM031600.1:97119368-97144368 GCA_018398815.1 Conus ventricosus
GGAAGTTAAAATAGAAAATCGTCAATATGCAGATCTCAAGACTGTCGTATCAATTTGCTTTTTAAATGAGACTGCATTTGTGGCAATCTTGATGGCACCCGGCAGTGAGTTTCACAGCCGTACAGAACTAGAATAAAATGAATGTAAGTGGCTGTCAATATTTGATGTAGGTATGGTATAACATTGACCGCCACTCCTGGTGCTACTTTTATTCAATACTAGTTGTTCCATTGGAATATCAATTAGTTTAGCTCTGTCTTTGATATGGCTAATTCATCGTGATGCGGTTGGCTTTCTTTTCTTGTTTCTCTTTCAGATATTATTAGTGCTATCAGTGTTATCATTGTGCTGTCACAGGTATAACAGTTGTTATCAACAGTGCGAAGTTATTAATGTAGATCACTTGTAGTAGGTGATTTTTTTTTGTCAGTGTTCCCATCAGGGCAGTGTGACAGTGGTTGCTGAGGGCGACGTGGGCAGGGAGAGGTGAATGTCAAGATGCTGGTGCCATAAGCTGGAAAAGGCCTGAGGGGTAGATGGGATAGGGGGGCTGGGGGTGGGGGGTGGGGGGCATGTCATTGAGGGGTCCCTTGCCACTGGAGAGTGGCTGGTTGGTTTGCTCAATGCGAATAAAAGGCGTCTTTGTTCACATAGGCTTTCAAACGTTCTGAGCTGAATCATAGCTGGTTGACCTCAACGACAAAAAAAAAAAGGGGGGGGGGGGGGAGATAAAGGGAAAAAAAGAAAGAAAGAAAAAAAATTAAATCAGATTAGACAGGAATTAAAAACTGTTCATCTTGGTCATAATGTCATTCCAGTGACGATACTATAACACCGTGGTTGTTTGCAAAACAAGTGATTGGCAGTTTGTTCATTCTTTCATGTTCTTGAAATGTAAATAGCCACACCGGAGGATCCTGATAGTGTATTTTGTAGACTCAGCGTGTGAGACTGCGGAAGACAAAATAGATATGATGCGAAGGTGACATGATGAGTGAATGTTTAAGGGAAGGAAAACCAATGTCATCATACAGACCGTGTGACTTTTTTTTTTTCACCATCAAATCGTGCCAGTATCTTAGAGAGAAAAAAGTTTTATTGAACTCTTAAGATATTTCCTATTTTTCCATTAGAGAGTAAAAAGGGCAGAAGAGAAAAAGATAGCGAGAAAACACAACACACACACACACACACACACACACACACACACACACACACACACACACACACACACACTCACCCCACACACACACACACAAACTTCAAAAAGATGGAGAGACAGTGTGTGTGTGTGTGTGTGTGTGTGTGTGGTGTGTGTGTGTGGTGTGTGTGTGTGTGTAAAATACATGGAGTAAAAACATCAACTAAAAAAACAAATCCAAATCAACCAATAATAGGAAAAAGGTAAGCAAAAAAGCCACACAAAACAATTCGAATTCACCTATTACACAAACTTCATGCAGCTGAGAGAGAGAGAGAGAGAGCACTGAGAGAGAAGAGAGGAGAGAGAGAGAGAGAGAGAGAGAGAGAGAGAGAGATTTCCAATACTAAAAGCGCATTTGACAAAGTGATGATTTTAGGCCTCTAAATAAGGCACAAGAGAGAGAGAGAGAGAGAGAGAGAGAGAGGGGAGAAGAGAGAGAGAGAGAGAGAGAGAGATTTCCCAATACTACAAGCGCATTTGACAAAGTGATGATTTTAGGCCTCTAAATAAGGCACAAGAGAGAGAGAGAGAGAGAGAGAGAGAGAGAGAGAGAGAGAGGGGAGAGAGAGAGAGAGAAGAAGAGAAGAGAGAAGATTTCCAATACCAACAAGTGCATTTGAAAAAGTAATGATTTTGGGGCCTCTAAATAAGGCGAAAGGAGAGAGAGAAGAGAGAGAGAGAGAGAGAGAGAGAGAAGAGAGAGAGAGAAGAAAAGGAGAGAGAGAGATTTCCAATACCACAAATGCATTTGACGAAGTAATGATTTTAGGCCTCTAAATAAGACACAACACTTGTGTTCTTTCACACGCTGTATCATACATACGTATATGACAGAGCAAGATGTTTTTAAGGAAACTGTCAAAACAGTTAAACAGTATCAAACAATTGTTTATTGTAAAAAGACCATCTAATCACAAAAATTTGTAAGATGACCATCTAATCACAAAATTTGAAAGATGACCATCTAATCACAAAATTTGTAAGATGACCATCTAATCAAAAATTTGTTAAGATGACCTTTCTAATCACAAAATTTGTTAAGATGACCATCTGATCACAAAATTTGTTAAGATGACCATCAATCACAAAATTTGTAAGATGACCATCTAATCACAAAATTTGCACGGTTTGTTTTGGGAACATGCGACAGGTTGCTCAGTTTTGAATCGACATTTAATTTCTTCAAGAACCCCTATATCTTTGGCAGAATGTTGTCTGTTTTATAACATATACGTAATGCTTTGCTGATAATATGAAATAAAAGATAAGATGGTTTCACTTGTAATCATGTCATCATGGCCGAATAGTACAAATTTAGTTAAACGGACATTTTCAGAACTCAAACGTCCTTTTTTTCCATCAAACTAGTAAGTGCATTAAAATAATAAAAAAATTAAAAAAACACCACAGTTTCATTTTCAGCGATTCCAAACCATTGCAACTTTACATCATGTACAGTATGTGCGTGAAAAAAAAACCCAGTCTAGATGCCTCGATAGATTTAAACTCCCATTTATTACATTACTTTGGTGTTGAATTATTCGGAATTAAGATA
This sequence comes from Conus ventricosus, assembly GCA_018398815.1. Taxonomy (NCBI): domain Eukaryota; kingdom Metazoa; phylum Mollusca; class Gastropoda; order Neogastropoda; family Conidae; genus Conus; species Conus ventricosus. Next base: position 97,122,128 of record CM031600.1, read on the forward strand.
TTGTAAAAAACACACAACTCATTATCCAACATGTGTTATCTTCGTTCACTTTATACTCCAGTTACTCACAACTCTCTCTCTCTCTCTCTCTCTCTCTCTCTCTCTCTCTCTCTCTCTCTCCTGTTCAAACTATGAATGAGAAATCATCTTGTCAGACCCGCAACTTCATCAAGAACACTGATGAAATCCTAGCGCGGGAAAGAAAGCACAACGAAACTGTTAAGCTCTACAGACAATACGAGAGCGCGCGCCAGACCCTCCCCCCCCCCCCTTCCCCCCGAGAATATACGCGCGCGCACGCACACACACACACACACACACACACACACACACACACACACAACAACGAGAGAGAGAGAGAGAGAGAGAGAGAGAGAGAGAGAGAGAGAGAGAGAGAGAGAGAGAGAGGATGAGAGAGAGAGAACCAGGTACACGCACGTAAATTCTGTCCTCAGTCAAATTCCGTTTGCTACCAAATTATTAGAATGGCACCGATTTTTTGTAGCAAAAACAAAAACAAAAACAAAAAAACACCCACATCTATTCAAGCGCAAACATTCTCGAATTTGAAAAGAATTAGCAATAACTTTTGAACAGATGGACGACGAACACACACTGACTGACTGAAGCCAATTTATTGTCAGATTAACTCGTGGTTGTACCGACATTTAAGAAAACATTATGAACAGAATATCAACGTTTTTCATTCAAAGAAAAGGAACATATCAACACACAAAAACACGCACGTACAACACACAACACACACACACAACACACACAACACACACACACCCACACACACACACACACACACGCACGCGTGCACACACACACACACACACACACACACACACACACACAACACACACACACACACACGCACATACATAAATACACAAATATATACATCTGAATACGAACACACCCATACCCTCACATACACACAACGTTACACACCACACACACAGATAAAAAAAGAATTCTGCCCGCTATATACAATCTTGTATCCCTTTGCACCTTTGCCAACATCTCTCTCTCCCTCTTCAAACATCAAAGCAATAAGCATATACACGAAATAATTTCGACACACACACACACACACACACACACACCACACGCACACTGCGCGCGCGTGCACGCACGCACGTACACACACACACACACACACACACACACCACACACACACACACACACAAGCACACACACACACACACACACACACACACACACACACACACACACACACACACCACACACAAGTTCATGCAGGCTGCAATCTCCTCATCTCCAGTGCCTGTTCCTTAAATTGTACTTGCGTGGTGTTGCCGCTCTTTGCAATGAAACTCCCTCCACTGTCTGGCGTCTCTGGACAGATCCTTGATGATGCGGCGATCGAGGCCCCACGTCACAGTACAAATACACCAGCCTGGGACATGCCAGCACCATGCTCTTGAACGCTTCCTGGGCTTTCCGCTGTGAAGACCGTGCTGCCCCGAGATGGCAAAGTACCGAAGGGTGCTGCTGTGTTTTTCGGCACAACGCAAACAGTTTCAACATACTCTTGACGTCGGTGTTTACGACAGAATTGACGGTCATCTTGACCAGTGGAGTTTCTGGCTTGAGATGTCTGTCAGTGGAGGCCTGCAGTCGACTCTAACGCTGCCCTCCACGATCAGGGATGGACATGCTGATGTGAGTTCAGTCCACGCCGCCGATGACAACTGGGAGAAAGTGCTTCCATGTTCAACGTTGTTGTGCTGCAGCACCAGCCTTTGGAGCGGACACCGCCGGCGTGATGTATTAGACAGTTCCTGCATCAGTTCTTCACTGAGGTTGACAGCGTTCAGGTGAAGCACTTGAAGAGCGGGAAACATGCACGCTAATACTGTCGTGGTTGGCGGGCATTCTTTGGGCACACCTCATCCACATCCGGTGTCGATGAACTTTCCCCCGTGAAGACAACTGTCCTCACCAGAGAACAGCATTTGTCAGACACTGAAGCTGGATCTAGCGGTTCCATCCTTTCTACGGAATCTAAATCCAGCTGGAGTGTAATTCTGGCATTTTTGTCGAATTGTTCAATTAATTCTGACACCGTTGGGAGTCTTTTGGGGGATGATTTCAAAGTGGCTTTACGTGGCCGGGTCAGGACTCTGGAAATATCCCAAGGAGTGTGCGTGCTCAGAACCAGTTTCTTTACCACACCCTTCTCAGACAACAGGTTCAGCAACTCAAAAGCCTGCTGTGTTAGCAGTATGCTGTCGATGACAACCTCTACACGCTGAAAGTAAGTTGAGTATTTCTCAACCATCATTCTGTCCATTTGGCGTATGTCGCTAACTTTATGTAGGGTAGAGTTCATAAAGTTCATGGACAGCTCAATGGTGACGTCAGTCCACACGGAGGCACACTGCATGATGGTGGACATCCTTTTACAGGTGCGCGCCAGGCGACCTCGGTCAGGGACTGGGAGAACCTTGAACAGGTTCACCAACACCACGTCTGGTAAGATGGGAAGGCTGAGCCGGCTACAGCTGCCTGAGGCATCAGCGCTTCTGCAACTGGATGGCCCTGGATCCTGACGCAGAGCTGGCGTGTCGTCAACCCTGTCAGTCAACACCCTGCTGGATGGCATCGCTAAATGGCGGGTTTGGTGTTCTGTAACACAAGAAAAGAAAAACATGGATGGCCGATTGTCATGAGAGTGGTGTGCGTGATTCAACCAGGGAAATAAGTACCAACACACATCGTACAGTCTTGAGTTAGAGAAAGAGTCATTGAGTTAAGATCAGCGCCTTATCAGCTTAGGGTCTACTGCAATGCAGTACTGCGAGTTTTGCGCACAATACTCGGCTAGTGTGGAGATGGATGGGACTCGGAGTAACCTTCAAGCATGTCAGCTTATTGAGGGTAGAAATAAAAGAGAAAAAAAATGTAACTGCAATGGGTAGGAGTGTAAGGTGGGGTGAAAGGTAGGGGACAAACAATAGGCAGTGCTCAAGAGCACCTGTTTCACACCATGAAATATCAGATTCCCTGTTTTTCAAATACATTTTCATATCTTTCAGTTTTCGATCAGATTTTGTCTTATATGTTGGGGAAAATTAACCACATTCGCGATCGCATTTCGAACATTTCCAGCAGCAGGTGCAAAGAACAAAACAAAATAGATGAAATTACTTGGAAAAAAATGAGTATCGGCTAAAAGGGGGATAACTGACGTGCCCGTATTTTATTTATTAGGTGTTATGTTTTTCTATGTTAGGTTCATACGATGTACTGAATAGAGCAAAAATCGCACTCTTTATCTTGTGGATGTCTGAGAGAGAGAGAGAGAGAGAGAGAGAGAGAGAGAGAGAGAGAGAGAGAGAGAGAGAGACAGACACAGACAGAGACAGAGTCAGACAAACAGATACAGGGACAATGATAGAGACAGACACAGACAGACAGACGGACAGGTAGAGAGAAAAAAGAGAATGAATCAGAGAGACAATTAGACAACGGGATAGACAGGGGTGGGCTGAGAGAGAGAGAGAGAGAGAGAGAGAGAGAGGAGAGAGAGAGAGAGAGAGAGAGAGAGATTGATTTTACCTTAAAATATTAAAATAAAAACCCAAAAATTAGATTTCTGTTTCATGAACTTTCGTTAAAACACTACAAACATCATTGTTGTCACTTGTAATTTCCTTTTACAACATGCACCGTGAAGTGTGTGTGTGTGTGTGTGTGTGTGTGTGTGTGTATGTGTGTGCGCGCGCGCGTGTGTGTGTGTGTGTGTGTGTGTGTGTGTGTGTGTGTGTGCACGCGCGCGCGCGCCAAACTTTCACACAATGTTCTAGTAGTGTTTACAGAAAGGGTGTTCATAACAACATTCAGGACGATGAAAATGAAGAACCAGCAATCACTTATCTTTGTCAAATTCGGTGCAAGATGGGCATTCAACGCAATTTTTCCTTATCACCGCCTGTTACAGTATCTGACATGGAGTTCACATGGTCCTTTACACATAAAAAAAAACTATAGATAACATTACGTTGTTTTTTGGTTTTTTTTTTATCACTGCTTGCTACAATGGCTAACGTGGAGTCCACACATACCTTCACACCGATAACTCTACACAGCACAGGCAAACCACCACCACCATTATTATCATCTGTGTGTGTGTGTGTGTGTGTGTGTGTGTGTGTGTGTGTGTGTGTGTGTATGTGTGTGTGTGTGTGTGTGTGTGTGTGTGTGTGTGTGTGAGAGAGAGAGAGAGAGAGAGAGAGAGAGAGAGAGAGAGAGAGAGAGAGAGATGATAAGATGATTTAGTAGTAGAAATAGTAGCAGCAGCAGCAGCAGTAGTGGAGGTAGTAGTAGCAGCAGCGGCGGCGGCAGCCGTAGCAGCAGTTGCAACAACAGCAGCAGCAGCAGCAGGAGATGCTGCAATAGCAACAGCAGCAGCAACAAAGACTATATACTCACTCGACTTTCTTTCATAAAAGGGAAATACTGAATGTTCACTCACCTCCCTTGCCTGTTGAGCCGCTCTTGTTCAGTACAGGACGACTTGAAGATCTGTTGAAACAGATCGAATACTGTTAGTTTATTATGCTCTCTCTCTCTCTCTCTCTCTCTCTCCTCTCTCTCTCTCTCTCTCTCTGAAACAGAGAGATAAAGGAAAGAGAGAGAGAGATTCTACGTGCCCCGTTCTTCTTGGTATCCAAGTGAAACTAATGCCTGTGTGCTTATATGCTTATTTGGGTAGTGTCCTGTCGACGTTAATAATAGAAAAACTATACGTAATCTAGCACTGTAAAAACAAACAAAAACTTTGTTTAAAGGAGAAAAAAAATACTTGAGCTGGACACAAATCTCCCCACAGAGTTCATTTAAACAGGCAATTCCACACTGATAACCACTCTGCCGCGTTTCAAGTTACTCTCACCTTTGTCTAAGGGATGTAACTCTGTCTAAAAAAAATCTATAGAAGGATGTGATCGAGTTGTCGTATACGCTGTTTTAAGTCGTAGCAGTTAATGTGCGCGCAGGAATGGGAGTAGTATCAGTAGTAGCTTAAGTATACTAACAGTAACTATAATCGTTGTTGTTGTTCTTGTAGGGCTCCAGAAACAAAATAAACTATCATCAAAGTGAGTCATTATGATTATTTAGTTAACTGGCATTACGGCACCAAAAACTCGCCATCCTAAACACACACACACACACACACACACACACACACACACACACACACACACACACAAAGAGAAAAAAATAACAAAACAAAAAAATATTATGATCCTCACTACTAAAACTGCCAAACCGAGCTGCTTGTTTCTAACACTTCTGACCCCACTAGATGTCAATATAATAATACTTGAAAATACAGGTAAGGACTTTTTTTTTAAATGCCGAGAAAATAGCAGTGCGCGTACTTACTAACAATCTGCAAACATTAAAGCCTGCGCTTGTTTTTTCCCCCACTATTAGATTATTCGTCTTTGTGTTTGTCTGACTTTATTCAAGTTTAAAAGGCTGTGCCACAGTCTTGAATAAAAGTTACTCTGTGTTAGGTTTTCTTATGGGAGCAAGTTATTACTCTACTTGTTTATTGTTCACTGTTCCCTGCCTCATTTTATTTTCAACCTGCAAACATGTTTGAGCAGATGTTCTATTCACACTACAGTGGAACGTTTATCGTTTTACTCTTAACCTGTTTAGAAATTCTTTATCTTGGTTATTTTTCACTTTGTTACGCGTTTTTTGTTGTTGTTGTTGTTGTTTTGTTGTTGTTTTGTTTTACATTGCAGTTAAGACGAGAATACTTCATTAAAAGACAGGTTACTTATTAATTCTTGTTGAAGCTAAAATCACCAAGACGTATATCATTCAGATTGCTTACAAATCTCGCTCGTTAATCAGAGTAACACTACAGAATACTTGAATTTCTGCCTTGCACAGTCCGACTTTCTTATCACTCTTCGCCACAGCACTTTACCACTACTTACAGGTTTTCTTCATTAATTGCCAGAAAGGCCACAGAACGCCTGAATGTTTCTTAGTTTGCACTGTTAGACTTTCAAATCATCTATCACCCATTCACAACGCTTTTCGACTGCTTACAAGTCTCACTCGTTAGTCACAAAAAACACCTCAGAATGTTTAAACTTTACGTGCTTTGCACCGTCGGACTTTCAAAACACGTGTGTCCTTTACCGCACCGGTCTTCTTTTCCCAACTCGCTAGCTCAGCTGGCAGAGAGAGTGCGCTCTTTTCGGGTGACCGCGGTTCATTGACTGCGATTGGTCATCTATTATTAGATTGTTCGTCTATGTATTTGTCTGACTTTATTCAAGTTTAAAAGGCTGTGCCAGTCTTGAATAAAAGTTACTCTGTGTTAGGTTTCCTTATGGGAGCAAAACATACCCCACTTGTTTACTGTTTATCATCTATCATTAAACCGGCCAATGTGTGATTACATAGACCTTCCACCAACGATTTTGTGGCATTCTCACCATCATGCAAGTCACAATCAAGTCTAAAGAATCTTCTGTTTACTACTGGAGAAGACACGAATATCGTCATCATCATCATTATGTACCTTTCAAACTATAGAAAATAACGAACAAATAGGGTGAACCATTATCCCATGATGAAATAACCAAATATCAGTTAACTCAAAATAACGAACAAATAGGGTGAACCATTATCCCATGATGAAATAACCAAATATCAGTTAACTCCAAATGAAAGATGCTCATGACACCAACTCGCCTGGCAGAAATGCCAGTTCAGAGCACACAGCACCAGGGAGGAGACGGGAGATGGCTCCTTGTTTGGTCTGTGTGCTCTGTGCTGGCGTTAATGCAAGGCAGTTTGATGTTGTGAGCAGCATTTAGTTGGAGGTAAGGGCGTGTAATTATTTCATCTTGGGAGCATGAGTGATCTTACTTGCTTACTGTTTACTATTCCCTGCCTCACTTCTGATAAAGTCATTCCCTGCCTCGTTTCAGATTTCCTTTCAAGCTCGAAACTGTCTAAAAGCAAAGACAGCAACAGAATCACAAAGTCGACCAACGAAGAAAGAAAAAGGTATTTTCCAGGCAGGCCAAAACAACGTTCAAAACAATGGAAACAAGGGACAAAGAAACTGTTGTTTGTCTTTTTGATCTCGGCACAAACATCTTACCCACAATGAAAACCTGTGACTACAGAATGGAAGTGAAGAGAACAGGGAGAGGTTGCGGTAAATATACAGCTAAATTAATACTATTAAGCCTACAACAGTTTTCAAATCATAAGTATTACAAATCAATCGAATGCTACTTGATGTTGAAAAACTACCCGCAAACTTCGCTTACTTGTGGCAAACTATTTGTCTAAATTGCAAAATTCAAAATGTTCTTACCGTGTCGAGGATGTTTAAAGAGGTTCTCCTTAGCGTGTCAACACACACACACAGCTGCGACTGTACTGTTGGCCTCTCGTTCACTTGAATGCTCCCTTTTCCTTTTTCACCTCTTCTTATGTCTGTCGGGGACGTACTATCTTTAATCTGGGCAAGTCACTATACTTCCGTTTTCACCTCTCCCCCCCCCCCCCCCACCCCCTTCTTTGTCTTTTCTTCCTCCCGATCACCATAGTCAAACCCTGGTGAGTGCACTCTTCCACCATTTTCTTCTCCTCCTAGTGGACTTTGCTCGTCTCTCTACCCTTCCACCAAGCCGCGCGCGCGCACAACACACACACACACACGTGCACTCATACATACACACACAAGTGCGCGCGCACACGCACACACGTGGGTCTGTACTCACACATCCATACACAGAGATAAAAAAAAGACAACCAATGTTAGGTAAGCACTCAAGGTCTGACCAGCGCATTGGGCTAATGCGCAGGTCAGACATCTGCTAAGTCGTAGCCACGAGACCCTCTTCTTCAATTCTCTCATCTTAGATGTTAATTCATTCATCCATCAGCTTAACATCATGCGTAGTGTGCTCTCAAAACTAAGCGGATGTGGTGTAGCGTATATGGACTAGTCCGCACGCCGTGACGCCTCCTTGATGAAACTGAAACTGATGATCTGCAGCTACGTAAGCACCACTAATACGAACTGGGCGGCCAAAAAAAAAAAAAAAAAAAAAAAAAAAACCCAACGGAAGAGAGGTAACATAATAAGTAGGGTGAATAGATGACGTTGACAAGCACAGTGCAAACAAGGAAGGTGTCTGAGTTCCACGATTCAGCCTCTCAACATATAACAAGAAACTTACTTGTCTCCTCGTTGCAAGTACTTTGTGTTCTGCTTCTTTGACGGTTTGGTTTTCTTTTTATTAACATATTTATCCGCCAGGAGATCTCTTTAATCGTAAGTATCTAATACTTATCTTCATTTCTTTTTGTTTAACCTTTGTTAAATTGTCCATTTCAGTGCTTGTTTGTAATCACGCATTTGACATGTGTGTGTGTGTGTGGGGGGGGGGGGGGGGCATTTAGTTTTGGATGAAACACTTAAGCGATTTGAAACAGAGACATGCATCACATCGGATTACGTTATGACTAGCTAAGGTAAGAGAGCTTATAATCGACAGACAGTAAGCTTACTATCTCTCATCACATTCCCCCTCCCCTCCCTTCCCTCCGCTCCCCCCACCCCACCCCCCACCCCCCACCCTCATCCCCACCCCCGCCTTCCTTGATATCTAATCACGAGTACAACGCTCATGACGATAGTGGGATAAGATTAAGTGACCAGACTGCCACTTATCCCTTTTATCTCTCCACCGACAGCCATGGGAACAAACAATCCTCTTTCGCTTCGGACACGGTGAGATTAAGATAGGAACTTAGGACAAGTGGTTGCTTTCAGATCGAAGTCTGCTGCACATCTGTTCCTGCCTCCCACTCCCCCCCCCCCCCCCCCCCCCACCGTGCCCTTCCTTCCAGCCACACGCGCAAACACACACACACACACACACACACACACACACACATGAGAGAGAGAGAGAGAGAGAGAGAGAGAGAGAGAGAGAGAGAAGAGAAGGGGGGGGGGTTATGTGACTGTCATTTTATACATTTGACACCAAAATTTTAGCAGTCTTGCTTTTCACACCTCGAGCATGTAACAACTTGAGCGGCCAGATGTAATGTCTGTCTATTAAGTCAAACCACGCGAGACGTATATCTTTATCAACTCATTGACATTGACAGCAGAATATTAAACGATCAGACGTGTGATCTCTTTATGTTGTCTGATCCGACTATAAGCTACTAATCTTTCTAAACGACAACAAATTGCACTCTATGTTAATCATAAATTCCACCACAAAGCGTGTTTGGGTCAACCAACCACAAATCACTTCAACGGACAAACTTTCTAGCATGAGGGGGTTTCAGATAGACCGACATTATAACATGCCAAAACAACGTCCTTATGTTTTTACTTGTTATATCTCTATACACAGTAGAATGAGTCAGAAACACACAGAAAGTTAATCCATTTTGTCTGCACGCTAAGCTGAGTTATACAGGTGTAATAATGGCGATGCAAGTGTGTCTGGCGGGCTGGGTGTCTGCGTGTGTGTAGGACTGGTCAGTAGTGATGCCTCACTGTAGACGTATGTGGCCGGCGGCGTTACAGGTGTCCGAATCACAAGTGTCCGAAACTATTGTTCTCGGGTGTCAATCTCGTGTTCCTCTCCAGTGCTGAAGCTACAGAAGAGAGATTTCAAGAGCCATTGTCCTGGGGGCACTGAAGGACATGCTGTGTGTGTGTGTGTGTGTGTGTGTGTGTGTGTGTGTGTGTGCGTGCGTGCGCGAGCGTGCGATGTACACTAGACGTCCCATTCAAGACAGTGAAACATACAGCTCACAATTAAACAAAGGGGTGACTTTCTCCATGACCTTTAGTAAACGGACAGGTCAGTTGTGGAACAACTGTTACCATCAGTAGGTTGATATTGATATGGATGTTGATATTGATATGGATGTTGATATTGATATGGATGTGAATGTTGACATTGATATGGATGTTGATATTGATATGGATGTTGATATTGATATGGATGTGGATGTTGATATTGATATGGATGTTGATATTGATATGGATGTGAATGTTGACATTGATATGGATGTTGATATTGATATGGATGTTGATATTGATATGGATGTGGATGTTGATATTGATATGGATGTGAATGTTGACATTGATATGGATGTTGATATTGATATGGATGTTGATATTGATGTGGATGTTGATATTGATGTGGATGTTGATATTGATGTGGATGTTGATATTGATATGGATGTTGATATTGATATGGATGTTGATATTGATATGGATGTTGATATTGATGTGGATGTCGATATTGATGTGGATGTTGATATTGATATGGATGTTGATATTGATGTGGATGTTGATATTGATGTGGATGTTGATATTGATGTGGATGTTGATAATGATATGGATGTTGATATTGATGTGGATGTTGATATTGATGTGGATGTTGATATTGATATGGATGTTGATAATGATATGGATGTTGATATTGATGTGGATGTTGATATTGATATGGATGTTGATAATGATATGGATGTTGATATTGATGTGGATGTTGATATTGATATGGATGTTGATAATGATATGGATGTTGATATTGATGTGGATGTTGCAAAATAAGTGGTGCCAGTGTATGCAACCAGTTCGGAGAATTAACTTTTGCAGGGGGGTGGGTGGGGGGGGGTGGGGGTGGGGGGGCTTTTGAAAGAATTCAGACATGGTTCTGTCAGGCTTACATTTTGACTTCAAATTAGATGACCATTTTAGTCCGTTTATGTGAACATTGTTTCTTGTCTTCGTTTTCGTTCTCTTTCTAATTTTTGGCATGACAAAGAAAGTTCTGTTTACGGTAGTTCACACTCCGTGAAACGAGTAGAGCATATTCAGCAAGTCCAGTTACAGTATCTGCCAGTCACATGAAATATTATCACAATTTGAAAAAAGCAAATGAAGAAAGAAAAGACGCAAAGAAAAACAACGACCAGCAAAGAAACAAACAACAAGCAACAAACGGACACATTCAAGACGACAACAACAACAACAACAAAGAAACGGAATATGATAATTTTCATTATTGACTTTACCACGCCACGTTTTAAATCAAGTAAAGTGAACATTGTCACATTTCATAACACCGAGGACTGGTTGTTTTTTCTCTATGTCTATATGGACTTTCTTATGTTGTTTGATCGGCAAGAAGTGTGTTTATTATTTGTTTATACTATTTCTTTCTTAATCTTTGCTTGTTTGTTTTATTCCCTACTATTTGTAATTTTAACAGTTTAAGACAGCGGATAGAATCTCTGTCTGTCTGTCTGTCTGTCTGTCTGTCTCTCTCTCTCTCTCTCTCTCTCTCTCTCTCTCTCTCTCTCTCCACACACACACACACACACACACACACACACACACACCTACACACACACACACACACACACACACACACACACACACACACACAGAATTTGACAGGGCCTTTCGGACTGCAGTAGCGACTATGAACCCATATCACTTGGAGAAACCAATAAGATTTAAAAAAGTGGAGGAGCGGGATGGGGAGGGGGGGAGGGGGGTGTCTGGTGGCGGAAAGTCTCGGGAAACAAATGACAGAGCATGTGGGCCAGCCTGTGTCCGATAACGAAGACGACTTGATCAAACATTTTTTTTTTCTCAATTTCTGAATTTTTTAAAATGAAATAAAATAAAATGAAATAAAATAAAGTCACGAAAAATTAAACAAAACAAAATGTGATGTAAAAAGGGTGGTGCGCGAACAGCAAAGATTTGTGTCCTTTGTTTCCAAAGAAACTGACCACCAAGATTTGTACGAAAAATGCATTGACACAACAAGGGAAGTGTATAAATTAAGAAAAAGATAAAGATATAAAGTATCCATCAGAATCTTATTTAATTGTGATAAGTTTACCAACCAGCCCCACCCCTTTTCGTTGGCTGGTAGATTTATTTATGGTCCGTTCAGCAATGTTGATAGTTTTGGACTCTATATAAAGTAGACTCTCATTTTATTAATGATACTGTTAATCAATGGAAATTTAAACAAAAATGAGGAAGAACAAAAAAATAAAAAGAAAAGGAAAACAAAAACGAAAAAGAGGGGGGGGGGGGGGGTTCGTTGGGGAGGGGGGGGGGGAGGGGGGATAAGAAGACCTGAGCTTATTTCCGTCCGCTATATGTTTAGGTAGTCAAACGAAGGGAGTTCAATTTTCCGAATTTTGGCAAAAACGCAGTGCAGAGTTTGTTCCCTTGGTGGTCTGCCGGGCGGGCTCTATGCAAGCCCTTTCGCTGTACGGCACTGCACCCGATACCAAACGGGAGCACGCCGGTTCTTGTCGTCGTAGTCAGCACAGGTCTGGGCTCTGCACAAATCTCTAATGTTCGTCTCCCCCCCTCCCCACCCCTTCTCCACCCCCCTCCAAAAGACCTGTCTTCAGGGCTGCCGGTCGGCCCTTCTTCATGCTTGGAGGCGATTGTCCTGTGCCGCGTGAGGCCGCCTCAAAAAGGACGGACGATTGTAGTGTCGAAACGAAATCTTCATTGAGGTAGGGAACAGTAAACAGTAACAAAACAACAAGTACGGTAACTCGTGCTCGCTTGATGAAATGAATACACGCCCATTAACTCCAAGCGATCGCTGCTTACGATACCGAATCGCCTGGCAGATATGACAAAAGAGAGTACACACGTCTGTAGACTATTGTTGGGTCGGTTGACTGCGGACTTCAGTAATCTTCGCCTCTTCCCCCTCCGCTGTCAAATTTACCACATTTTTCTTGTTTTAATCATAGAGAGATATTGTACATGTTATGACAATATGTAGTAAATATAAATAATCCGAAACATATTGAAATGAGGCCTGTTGATTTTCGGTTTGTAATGGAATTGAGTAGAGTCAATGTAATGGCCGAGTAAAGGTCTTTTTTTTGTTTGTTTGTTTGTTTAGTTTGTTATGTTTGAATGGATTTTTTTTGCATAACAAGCCATACACAAACTATGATTTATGTGTGATTAACTTATTGAACGGGCCTATACACTGGGCCCTTGAACTGGGCTCTCTAATGACTCCCCTACTCTCTCCCTATGCCTCCTTTACTCCCTAATCACTGCCCTCGATCCCCTACACTCCCTAAACTCCCTAGGCTGCCTTAGACTGCCCTCTAGACAAATGGCCTAAGAACTGCTTCTAATGAACTGGGCCCTTGGAACTGGGCCCTTACAGAACTGCCTCTTGAAAACTAGGCCCTTAAGAAACGGGCCCTTAGAGACATGGAGCCAATGATACGGGCCCTCTAGAAACTGGGCCCTAATGGATCTAGGCCCCGGAATGGGCCTCAAGGAATGGGCCCTTATGAACCAGGGCCCTATAGAGGAACTGGGCCTTAGGACTGGGCCTTAATGAACTGGCCCTTAGAGACTGGGCCCTAATGGAACTGGCCCTTAATGGACGGGCTACTAAGGACACTGGCCCTTATGGAACTGGCCCTAAGGAACTGGGCCCTTAAGAACTGGGCCCCTAAATGCAACTGGGCCCTTAGAGGAACTGGGCCTAATGGAACTGGGCCCTTAGAGGAACTGGCCCCTTAGAGAACTGGGCTAAGGAACTGGGCCTTAGAGGAACTGGCCCCTTAGAGGAACTGGGCCCTTATGAGGACTGGGCCCCTTAGAGGAACTGGGCCTTAGAGGAACTGGGCCCTTAAGGAACTGGCCCTAGAGAAACTGGGCCCTAGAGAAACTGGCCCTAAGGAACTGGCCCTTAAGGAACTGGGCCCTTAGAGGAACTGGGCCCTAAAGAACTGGGCCTTAGAGGAACTGGCCCTTAGAGGAAACTGGGCCTTAGAGAAACTAGCCCTTAGAAACTGGGCCTAGAGAAACTGGCCCTTAGAGGACTGGGCCCTTAAGGAACTGAGCCTAGGGCCTTAGAGAACTGGGCCCTTAGAGGAACTGGGCCTTAGAGGACCTGGGCCCTTAGAGGAACTGGGCCCTTAGAGGACCTGGCTCTTAGAGGAACTGGGCCCTTAGAGGAACTGGCTCTTAGAGGACTGGGCCTTAGAGGAACTGGCCCTTAGAGAACTGAGCCCTTAGAGGAACTGGGCCTTAGAGGACTGGGCTCTTAGAGGAACTGGGCCCTTAGAGGAACTGGGCCTCTAGGGACTGGGCCCTTAGAGGAACTGGGCCTTAGAGGAACTGGGCCCTATGGGAACTGGGCCCTTAGAGGAACTGGGCCCTTAGAGAACTGGGCCTAATGAACTGAGCCCTAAGGAAACTGGGCCTTAGAGGAACTGAGCCCTAAAGAAACTGGGCCTTAGAGGAACTGAGCCCCTAGAGAACTGGGCCTTAGAGGAACTGAGCCCTATAAGATGGTAAAGTGGGCCTTAGAGGAACTGAGCCCTAAAGAAACTGGGCCTTAGAGGAACTGGCCTTAGAGGAACTGGCCTAATAGAAACTGGGCCTTAGAGGACTGGGCCTTAGAGGAACTGAGCCCTTAAGGAACTGGGCTTAGAGAAACTGAGCCCTTAAGACTGGGCCTTAGAGGAACTGAGCCCTTAAGAAACTGGGCTTAGAGGAACTGAGCCCTTAAGGAACTGGCCTTAGAGGAACTGAGCCCTTAGAGGAACTGGGCCTTAGAGGAACTGAGCCCTAAAGGAACTGGGCCTTAGAGGAACTGAGCCCTAGAGGAAACTGGCCCTTAGAGGAACTGGGCCTTAAGGAACTGGGCCTTAGAGGAACTGAGCCTTAAGAAACTGGGCCTTAGAGGAACTGAGCCCTAAGAAACTGGGCCTAGAGGAACTGAGCCCTAAAGAAACTGGGCCTTAGAGGAACTGAGCCCTAAAGAAACTGGGCCTTAGAGGAACTGAGCGACCCTAAAGAAACTGGGCCTTAGAGGAACTGAGCCCTAAAGAAAACTGGGCCCTAAAGAAACTGGGCCTTAGAGGAACTGAGCCCTAAAGAAACTGGGCCTTAGAGGACCTGGGCCTTAGAGGAACTGAGCCTAAAGAAACTGGGCTTAGAGAAACTGAGCCTTAGAGGACCTGGCCTTAGAGGAACTGAGCCCTAAAGAAACTGGGCTTTAGAGAACTGAGCCCTAAAGAAACTGGGCCTTAGAGGAACTGAGCCCTTAGAGGACCTGGGCTTAGAGGAACTGAGCCCTAAAGAAACTGGGCCTTAGAGGAACTGAGCCCTAAAGAAACTGGCCCTTAGAGGAACTGGTCCCGAAAGAAACTGGGCCTTAGAGGAACTGAGCCCTAAAGAAACTGGGCCTTAGAGGAACTGAGCCCTAAAGAAACTGGGCCTTAGAGGAACTGAGCCCTAAAGAAACTGGGCCTTAGAGGAACTGAGCCCTAAAGAAACTGGGCCTTAGAGGAACTGAGCCCTAAAGAAACTGGGCCTTAGAGGAACTGAGCCCTAAGAAACTGGGCCTTAGAGGAACTGAGCCCTAAAGAAACTGAGCTGGCACCTTTCGAGGAACTGAGCCCTAAAGAAACTGGCCCTTAGAGGAACTGGGCCCTAAAGAAACTGGGCCCTTAGAGGAACTGGGCCCTAAAGAAACTGGGCCTTAGAGGAACTGGGCCCTAAAGAAACTGGGCCTTAGAGGAACTGAGCCCTAAAGAAACTGGGCCTTAGAGGAACTGAGCTTTAAAGAAACTAGGGCCTTAGAGGAACTGAGCCCTAAAGAAACTGGGCCTTAGAGGAACTGAGCCCTAAAGAAACTGGGCCTTAGAGGAACTGAGCCCTAAAGAAACTGGGCCTTAGAGGAACTGAGCCCTAAAGAAACTGGGCCTTAGAGGAACTGAGCCCTAAAGAAACTGGGCCTAGAGGAACTGAGCCGAAAGAAACTGGCCTTAGAGGAATGAGCCCTTAGAGGAATTGAGCCCTAAAGAACACTGGGCCTTAGAGGAACTGAGCCCTTAGAGGAACTGGGCCCTTAGGACCTGGGCCTTAGAGGAACTGAGCCCTAAAGAACTGGGCCTTAGAGGAACTGAGCCCTTAGAGGAACTGGGCCCTTAGAGGTACTGAGCCCTAAAGAAACTAGGTCTTAGAGGAACTGAGCCCTTAGAGGAACTGAGCCCTTAGAGGAACTGAGCCCTAAAGAAACTGGGCCTTAGAGGAACTGAGCCCTTAGAGGAACTGGGCCCTTAGAGGACCTGGGCCTTAGAGGAACTGAGCCCTAAAGAAACTGGGCCTTAGAGGAACTGAGCCCTTAGAGGAACTGGGCCCTTAGAGGTACTGAGCCCTAAAGAAACTGGGCCTTAGAGGAACTGAGCCCTTAGAGGAACTGGCCCTTAGAGGTACTGAGCCCTAAAGAAACTGGGCCTTAGAGGAACTGAGCCCTTAGAGGAACTGAGCCCTTAGAGGAACTGGGCCTTAGAGGAACTGGGCCCTAAGAGAAACTGGGCCTTAGAGGAACTGAGCCCTAAGAGGAACTGGGCCCTTAGAGGAACTGGGCCCTTAGAGGAACTGGGCCTTAGAGGAACTGAGCCCTTAGAGGAACTGGGCCCTTAGAGGTACTGGCCCTAAGTGGAACTGGGCCTTAGAGGAACTGAGCCCTAAGAGGAACTGGGCCCTTAGAGGTACTGGGCCCTAGTGGAATGGGCCCTTAGAGACCCTTTGAGTAACTGGCCCTTAATGGAATCGGGCTCTTAGAGGAACTGGGCCCTAAAGGAATTGGATCCTACAGGAACTGGGCCCTAAAGGAACAGTGCCCTAGAGGAACTGGGTCCTTAGAGGAACTGGGACCTGCTGGCGCTGGACCCTACAGGAACTGGACTTTAATGAAACACAGACACAGAGACAAGACAGACCAGACAGACAGACAGAAAGACAGACAGACAGACAGACAGTCAGACAGACAGCCAGACAGAGACAGAGAGTACAACATTCTCAGCAACTGACTGCCGATGCATTGGATTTATTGTCCTTCTTCAAGGCAGAAAATGTAACATTTCATTTCGCATGTTGACAAAATATTTGGACTGATACTATAGTTACAACAGAACACACACACACACACACACACACACACACACACACACACACACACACACAGACAAACAGACCACAAAAGGAGAGAAAGAGAGACAGAGACAGATATATAAATAGGGAGACAGATAGAGAGAGATAGTACTAGGGTGGTTAGCAGCGAAGAAGACCATTCCGGTTTTGACACGTTTTGATCTCCATTGCATCCTTCTCCTTTTCTCAAACAAAGGATCATATGTTTCACACACTACTTGATCATTCTGCATTCCAATTTTTAACTTTTTTTTGTTTTTGTGGTAGTTTATTTCATTTAACCATTTTGCTCTTTACTGGCTGACTAGGGAGTCTATTAGTTCGTTATTGTCTCTCTGTGGTGGTCAGGGTACCACAGAATTGTAAGTAGCGTGTGTGAATTAAAATATGGTTGCACTTTCATGTTTAGCAAAAAATAAATGTAGTTACAGCGGTGTGAAATTATCAATTAGCATGTGAGATGACATTGTTTAAAATACATGTCTTGAGACAGGATATTGAAACACGTATTGAGATATTAAATATTTACGAGAATAATCTAATTTGAAACATTCTTATTCATTACTTTGAGTAAACCTGTGTTTACAGCATAAAATAAATCACATTAACAGCGAGAGATGATAAATGACATTGTCCCATGTGATGACGTTGTTTACAATATCATAGCCACCTAATTTCATTACACTATACACGAAAAGCTCACGAATTGTCTTAGGTGGTGCAGAAAACGCGTAAATGTGTTGTTGTGCGTACTATCATAACAAATCACCGTCTTTTAGCCACAAGGGGGTTGAATAACGTACAGTAGCATTGCAATGCAGGTAAAGCTGTTGACAACTCACAGAACCCATACGTTCTAAGTGACTCAAGTATAGAGGAACCCATTTAGTGCGACCTAGTAAGTCATAGCAGTAACCGCACTAGCTGAAATGTAACTGGCACCAACGAAAGCGACCTTTCAACGTTCAATTCGAATCGACCTCGTATCAGTTTCGTTCTATTTCAGTGCCAATGCAAGTAAAGTACAGACTAAAAAAAAAAAAAATCCGTCGATCAACGTAATGAAGCTGTTTGAAAATGACAGGCGCGTTGACCTACGGCTGAAAGTGTTGTAAACTGTTGGATTTGTGGTGTCTTTTTTCTGTGAATTACACATTCTGTCAGTTATTGTACACACACACACACACACACACACACACACACACACACACACATACACTGCTTATACCCTCCCTTTAAACAAAGTAATGTATAAACAAGTAGGGTAACTCTTGCTCCCATAATGAAACCTAACACAGAGTAACTTTATTCAAGACTGGCACAGCCTTTTAAACTTGAATAAAGTCAGACAAATACAAAGACGAACAATCAAACAGTAGGGGAAAAACAAGCGCAGGCCAACAGTCCCTCCGTCATCACAGTAATGACTTGGCAAAGATTTGAACATAAGGGGGGGGGGGTTGAAAATGAAGAAAATGGGATCATAAAATTAGAAATTATATTATAAATATATAAAACTCTTCACCAGCTGCATGAGGGAACCATCGTAATCCCTCTTGAAGGCAGATCTATTTGTATTGCCTGCTCCTAGGCCTTTCGTCCGCTGGATCGGACTCATCAGGGAGACACGGCTGATTGTGTCTGTGCTCCTGCCGTCAAATAGAGACACACCATAGTCCATTAATACTGTGGTGTTCTCACCACCAAGGGTTTCAAAAATAAAAAGATGGTACATTATTATTTTTTTCACAAACTACTGACAAGTCCTACCCAAGTCACTCGGTAAACAACGACAAAAATCCCCTCTACCCTTGCACCGCAGGCTTTCAAATGACTCCTGACTGAAAGATTGCCAGATTAATGTCAAACTAACCTGAGCCTCCAAGGTACATACACTTTGGTTCACAGACATAAATCTGTGAAGGGAATCTTTGTTCTGCTATATGAACTGCAGGGCGGTTAGCAAGCCACTTGAGCGTACTTCCCTCATTAGTAGCGTCCCTCCCTCTTCTCCCTCCCACCCCTCCCCATCACTTTCAACTGGAACTTTTCCGTCTACCCCCCCCCCCCCCCCCCCCTCTCCCTTCACTTCTGCTCCCTATATTTAATTACAAATTCCTTCCTTCACCCTTTCCCCGGCTTCCTTCGCTCCCCTTCCCCCACCTCCCACCTCCTTACTCAATTCTGTTACCCCCCCCCCCCCTCTCCCCCTCACCCCCGTCCCATTTCCGTTCCTTCTCGGCGCTCCCTTACCTCCAGGCTACCCTGCTGATTGCTATAGTGCGTGTCTCTCGTCAGAGAGGCGTCAAGGTACTGTGGAACCCAACACAAAGACAAGTCAGTTGATGTGAAGCCCGCTGTGAAAAGAAAGAAAGTACTAGTAGTTGAAAAATTCTTTATAATACACTTTGTCAAATTCTCGTGGAAGTGTCGGACAGTCTTCTGTTGGGGAGGCACCCTATGTTCCCCCAGGTCTATATTCCCCCAGGTCTATGTTTCCCCAGGTCTATGTTCCCCCAGGTCTATATTCCCCCAAGGCTATCTTCCCCCAGGCCTTTGTTCACTGGGTTGGTTGGTTTGTTTTGTAACAAGTACTTTAACGATAGCGCAATTGGAAAACGCTTTATCTTGGGTTCTAATCCTGTACTCATTTCTTTCGTTCGCTTGGCAATGGGGAAGTAACCTTGCAGCGCATTGCCTATGTATATGTGAGACTTTAATGCGGGACAGGTGCCTCCCTTTATGTTACCTGGGGTTCAACCCCTGCTATTATTTCCTCTGTGCTGTGTGTAACATTTGCAGTTCAGACCAGCGTGACACGTCAATAGCCCTGGGGGAACATAGATTTGGGGGAACATAGACCTGGGGGAACATAGACATGGGGGAACATAGACATGTTCCTGGGGGGAATATAGACCTGGGGGAACATAGACATGCTCCTGGAGGAATATAGACCTGAGGGAATATAGACCTGGGGAGCATAGACATGCTCCGGGGGAATATAGACCTGAGGGAATACAGATCTGGGGGAACATAGACCTGGGAGAATACAGACCTGGGGGAATATAGATCTGGGAGAACATAGACATGCTCCCTTCTGTTGTTTATAGCCCAACCAACTAGTGTTCATGACAACTTTAAATACGCACATCTTGAAAACCCTCTAAAGGACATCAGCTGGACTTTAATACACATACCTTGAAGTACCTCCACTGGAGATATCAGCTGATCTTTATATAAAACACTCCTCAAAACACTCATCTGGGGATATCAGATAAACCTTAAACACACACTCCTAGAAACACCCCTTCGAAAGAAATCAGCTATAGTTTCACAAAAAGAAGTGTAAATATGCTAGTACAATATACCTTTATTAAAAATCAAAGGCCTGTTTTGCACATATGTGACACAGTAATACCAAACGTAGAGGATACCTTACCTAGGACTCTTGGACCTACACTTTGAATCACAGGCGTAACGAACAAATTGACAATGATTATTACAATGTTGTTGATTTTAATTTTGAAGTTCATGAACTTGTTATCTTGCACGTATAGGTTATATTTAACATACTCGTTTATCACAGCCATGGTTATTTAATTCTTGTTTATAAAAAGAAAATTCTTGCTATATTGTATGCACCTTACATGCTTAAGATATTCAATCGCCACAACCGTCGTGATTCTTATTTTAGAAGTAAATAAGCTTGTTATTGTGTATGCATATTACATGTTCAGCATACTCATTAAATGCAATCAGTGTGTGTGTGTGTGTGTGTGTGTGTGTGTGTGTGTGTGTGTGTGTGTGTGTGTGTGTGTTTGCCTGCATGTGCACTCACAGCGGTATCCAAGTTTATATTATTGTAACGATGGTGTTTTCTGGATGAGTACAATGAAAAAAATTGTGCAAACCTGCAACCAAAACGTTGGATAGCTGTTGCATTTACGTACACTTGTGTGACTGTTTTTTTGTTTGTACAGATGTGAAGAAGAGTGGAATGATTTTTGTTCTCTCTTTGTTGCTTGTGGCGTTACGTTGTGTAGCTTTTATTCTCCATGACAGATTTACATGGACTAAACCTGACTAGATTAAAACATCGCTGCCAAAGGGAAACACACCCTCAAAACCATATCATTCGGGAACATTGTGAACATGTACTTGACTATCTTGATTGAGAGTCATTGTATTTATTTATTGCCGAATGTACTATTCTTGCATTTGTATATTTTATAAAGCCTTCCGTGTCAGTCGTGCGAAAATGTATGCCCGGAGAAATGATTTTTGTTCTCTTAAAATGAGTAGGATTAAAACTGTGGTACATATTCATTAGGAAATAAGGTTAAGTAAACTGATTTTATCCTTCTTGAATTGTAAAGAGACGAAACCCTTGAAAATAGGTGGATTTAATTGTAAGAAAATGACAGAAGGAATGCTTTATTTACTACTTATATTATACCCACTTTGATTTTTTTTAAACCCAGAACAGTCTACATCAGCTTAATAGGGATTCAGATGCTTCTCTGAATAATATCAGTGAAATTCCATAGTAATACAATTCTAGTGTGAAATAATCTTTATATCAAACTCAATACAATGCGTGCAGATACAGAAGGAAATTCCCATTGCTTTTCAGTACAATGGCTCATATATAATTTTACGAATATATAGGGTTTTGCAGTAAGGTGGCTGTAGGTAGAAATTGAATTATAAAAGCAAAAATGGAATCATTGAGACGCCAAGCGAAGGACCGAACAAATTACAAAACAGACATTAAGCGTGTGGACTTGTTGGGTCTTCTTCGTGCAGGACAAACAACATTCAGTACAATGGAAACAAAGGACGAACAAATGGTCATCTTTTTATCTCTTTAGTCTCAGTGCAAACTGTGACGTGGAGAGAGAGACAAAAAAGTACAGAATGGAAAGAGAAGAGGGAAAAGTTTAGATTCCATTTTTGCTTTTATGTTCCAATTTCTGCTACAGTCACCTTACTGTAAAACCCTATATATTCGTAAAATTATATTTGAGCCATTGTACTGAAAAACAATGGGATTTTCTTTCTGTGTCTGCACGCATTGTATTGAGTTTGATATAACTTCCAACAGCCTTCTTCCTTGCGCTGAACCCTAAGCGATCTGAAGCGATCAAAGCTAAGTGAATTTTCGTTGTT
>CM031600.1:97149368-97151868 GCA_018398815.1 Conus ventricosus
GTAGGCGGTTGTGGTTTGGGTGAGGGATCCCCATTGTCAGCCATAGCACATTAAACAGAAGAATGTCCAGACCCACTGGCAGCGGTCTCTGCTGATCAGTTGTATGTCCAGACCCACTGGCAGCAGTCCCTGCTGATCAGTGGTCTTGATGTGGGTTGCTTGAATCTGCTCTGTAAGTAAGGTTAACGATCTGTCTACGTCCGCTCTCTTCAGGGTTAAAGTTAGTACTATGTCTGCAGTCGCTCTGTTAGGGTTAAGTGTAGTGCTACGTCTACACCCGCTCTGTAAGGGTTAAGGTTAGTACTATATCTACGTCCGGTCCCGGTCTGTTAGGGTTAAGGTTAGTACTACATCTACATCCACTTTTTAAGGGTGAATGTTAGTACGATGTCTACATTTGCTGTGTTAGAATTAAGATTAGCACTACGTCTACATCCACTCTGTAAGGGTTAAGGTTAGTAGTACGTCTACATCCGCTCTGTAAAGGTTAAGGTTAGTAGTACGTCTACATCCGCTCTGTTAGGGCTAAGGTTAGTACTATGTCTGCATCCACTCTATTAGGGTTAACATTAGTACAGTGTCTACATCATCACTGTTAAGGCTAAGGTTCGTATTGTGTCTACGTCCGCTCTGTCAGGGTTAAAGTTAGTACTGTCTACATTCGTTCTGTAAGGGTTACGGCTAATACTGTGTCTACACCCGCTCTGTTAGGGTTAAGGTTTGTGCTACCTCTACACCCGCTCTGTTAGGGTTAAGGTTAGTGCTACCTCTTAACCCGCTCTGTTGGGGTTAAGGTTAGTGCTACCTCTTAACCCGCTCTGTTGGGGTTAAGATTAGTGCTGCCTCTACACCCGCTCTGTTGGGGTTAAGATTAGTGCTATGTCTACACCCGCTCTGTTAGGGTTAAGGTTAGTGCTATGTCTACACCCGCTCTGTTAGGGTTAAGGTTAGTGCTACCTCTACACCCGCTCTGTTAGGGTTAAAGTTAGTGCTATGTCTACACCCGCTCTGTTAGGGTTAAGATTAGTGCTACGTCTTCATCCGCTCTGTTAGATTTTGTAGTAGGCTGACTGCAAACAGAATCGAAACGAGAGGAAAACAGAATTACTGCGCCATCTAACGACAGAACAGACAAATCACAAAGTAAACGCAAGGTGTGATCGCTTATTTACTCTTCTTGAGACAAGACAAATAATACTCAAGACAATGAAAGCAAGAGACGAACAGACAGTTATTTATCTCTTCGAACTGAGCGCAAATGTTGGTTTGGGATGAACGACAAAAACTATGGAATGAAACCGAAGTTGTCGGGGAGACAAGACAGGTTAAACTGAGAAAGATAGTAGTAGTAGTAGTAGTAGTAGTAGTAGTAGTAGTAGTAGTAGTAGTAGTAGTAGTAGTAGTAGTAGAAGTAGTAGTAGTAGTAGTATGATCATATAATAATACTATTAACAACAATACTAAAAGAAGACGATGAAGGAGAAGAATGAGAGGATAGGTACAATAATATGGTTATAGCGACAACAACACAAATGATGCATGATGATGATGATGACGATGATGATGATGATGATGATGATGATGATGAGGAGGAGGAGGAGGAGGAGGAGGAGGAGGAGGAGAGGAGGAGGAGGAGGAGGAGGATAATAATAATAATAATAATAATAATAATAATAATAATAATAATAATAATAATAATAATAATAAAATAAATAATAATAATATAATAATATAATAATAATAATAATAATAATAATAAACAACGTAATAACAATCACCATCATCGTCATCATTATCAAAAATGAAAAGGGAGAGAAGAAGAAGAAGAAGAAGAAGAAGAAGAAGAAGAAGAAGAAGAGAGAGAGAGAGAGAGAGAGAGAGAGAGAGAGAGAGAGAGAGAGAGAGAGAGAGAGAGAGAGACAGAGACAGAGACAGAGAGACAGAGAGAGAGAGAGAGAGAGAGAAATGTTGTTTATAGCTCAGCTGACCGCAAAAGGCCACCGCGTTGAAGTCAACTCTAAAGTCGCATTAAACACACACACACACACACACACACACAACACACACACACACACACACACACACACACCACACGCACACACACACAACACACACACACACACACCACACACACACACACACACACACATGCACATGCACATGCACACGTGCGTGCGCATGCGCACACGCACACACCGCATTAAAATACACCTTCTTAAAATACACCGGAAAATACGTTAAAAATCTGCCTTCCATCAGATCGAAAATGTTGATCTCCCTCAGAATGTCAAAGATTACATCAGGTGGGAAAGCTCTGAAGGGTTTCATGGAATCTACAGTAAAGTGATTATGTCTGACATCATGCAAGGCCCAGCATTCTCAAAGAACATGTTTCACTGTAAGTGGTACATGACATGGAATACACCACGGAGCTTATTCACCTTAAAAGATAAGTATGGGTGTAATATGAGTGGCCTGAGTGCAAACGGCACTCTTTATG
>CM031600.1:97156868-97166868 GCA_018398815.1 Conus ventricosus
ACGTTAAGTTGGGGATAGAAGAGAATAAAACGTGGGCATGACTTATCGTGACGAAAAGGATGGAATCGAACGGAGGAAAACATTGCATTCAAATTCTGTGATGATATGAATGGGAAAAGAATAGAGAAAAACATGGCTGTGAATGTCTGTGACGATATGATGGGGGCAAAAAAATGGGAAGGAAAAACATGGCCCCCCCAGGGAGGGGGGGGGGTTTAGGAATTTCTGTGACGTTATGATGGTGAGAGAATATAAGAAAAAATTGCAGAGAAATTTCTGGGCGTTATAATGGGATATAGGGTAGAGAAAACATGGCATTAATTTCTGTACGGATATTATGGGGAAAAAATGAAGAAAACCATGGCTGTGAATTTCCGTGAACCTTATGATGGGATTCGAAACGGAGGAAAACATTGCTGTCCAATTTCTGTGGACGATCTGTATGGGGATAGAATATAGGAAAACGTGCTTTAAATATTCTGAGCGTCATGTTGAGGACATAACAATAGAAAGAGATGGCATTTAAGTATTATTTTCTGTCGATGGTGTGATGGGGACGAAACAGACGAAAACATGGTCAGTGAATATCTGTGACGTTATGATATGAATAGAACAGACCAAACATGGCTGTGAATTTCTGTGATGTTATGATAGAATAGAAACAGACCTAAAACATGGCTGTGAATTTCCTTCTGTGACGGTATGATATGAATAGAGCAGAGGAAATCAAGGCTGAATGTCTTTGACGTTATGATACGATGAGAACAGACCCAAACACAACTATGAATACTGTGACGTTATGATGGTGAGAGAACATATGAAAACATGGCTGTTACATTTCTGTGACGTATGATATGAATAGGAACAGACTCAAAACACAGCTATGAATTTCTGTGACGTTATTATATGAATAGAGCAGAGGAAATTATGGCTGTGAATTTCTGTGGTGTTATGATATGAATATAACAGACCAAAACATGGCTGTGAATTTCTGTGATGTTATGATATTGGGGGCCGGAATAGCTCACTTGATAGAGCGCCGGACTCGTGATCCTGGGGTTGTGGGTTCGAATTTCGGTACAGGGGGATTTTTTCCCTCGAGTTAGCATTGGTTCTGACTCCATTCCCCACACAGTCCTTCGAATGAGACTATAAACCGAGGTTCCGTGTGTGAACGCACGCACAACATCTTGCTCACACGTAAAATCCCATCACCAACTTTCGGAAGAGAAGGCCAGTTTGGCAGTTGGGCCGAAGGTGTCCACTGTCTATACAGGCAGTGTCCTCAGGAGCATCAGTCTGCGTACGTTATGTTGAGGATGAAACAGAGGAAGAGATGGCTACGAATTTTCTCTGACGTTCTAATAGGGATAGAACAAAGGAAAGGATGGCTGTGAATTTCTGTAAGGTTCTCTGAGTGGTAAATACGATAGGGAATGCACTGTAGAGGTGGAATGGGGATGGGGAGACTGTTACGCTGGGAGCGGTGGGATGCAGGGTTCCAAAGGGTTTGTCATGGGAAGAATGTGATGGTCTTCCCACCCATTTCTGTGGTGATGACTACGGCGCAGCAAAGCTCGCGGGGTTTTTCTCACACAACACACACACACACACACACACACACACACACAACACACACACACACACACACACACACACACACACACACACGCTTTCATTCTCTCAAATATTGAAGTTAATGGTCAGGGGGGGGGGGGGGGGGAGGGGGCACACACACACTGTCATTCTCTCAAATTTTACGTTAATGGTCGGGAGGGGGGGGGACACATACACACACACACACACACACACCACACACACACACACACACACACACACACACACACACACACACATACATGCACGCACGCACGCACGCACATGCCACACACACACGCACGCACGCACACACGCACGCACGCTCGCGCTTTATTTCTAATCAAATATTGAAACTAATTGTTGGTAAAAATAAACAGAACACAATCTCTCTCTCTCTCTCTCTCTCTCTCTCTCTCTCTCTCTCTCTCTCTCTCCTCTCTCTCTCCCTCTCTCTCCTCTCTCTCTCTCTCTCTCCTCTCTCTCTCTCTCTCTCTCTCATCTCTCTACTCTCTCTCTCCTAATGTTATTGGATATTAGCTTTAACTTAATACCGATTATATTTGACTGAAACGATAAACATGTAGAAAGGGGTGTGTTTGCAAGTCTTACACACACACACACACACACACACACACACACACACACACACACACACACACACACACACACACACACACATGCACGCACGCGCGCACGCACACACACACACACATACACACACACACGCACGCACGCACGCACACGCGCGCACACACGCACGCACGCACACACACACACACACATACACACACACACGCACACACACACACACGCACGAACGCACACGCACAGACACACACTCACGCACGCACACGCACACAGATGCGCGCGTGAGCGCGCGCACCACTCATACACACACACACACACACACACACCGCCCACACACACACACACACACACACACACACACACACACACACACACGTACGCACGTACGCACGCACGCACGCACACACGCACGCACTGCACACACACACACACACACACACACACACACACACACACACACACACACACACACACACATTCACTCACTCACTCACACTTGCGCGGTGGGGCGTGGAGAGAGAGAGAGAGAGAGAGAGATAACGATAACGATAACGATAACGATAATTTATTCAGAAAGGCCACAGCCCCATTTGAAGGGGGTGAGTATTAAGAACATAGTTAAACAAGGTATTTCATCACAAAAATTAAACATTCTCAACATATGCAAATTACCTATGTCAAATCACTCCTTCTTTTAAATGATTTGTACAGATATAAAGCAAGATTTCTTGCAACGTTGTAATTTTTTGACGACAAAAGACAGACTAACCTGAACAGTACTGGACGTCGATGATATTTTAACGGAATAAGTTTTTGTCGAAGGTCAGCCAGAACAGGACATAAGAATACAAAATGAAGTTCATCTTCCCTACCAGATTTACACAGTGGACACAAAAATCATTTTCTGTACGGATATTATATCGTTGACGATGTACAGCAATATCCGATACACCAAACCTGAATTTTGTTAATTCAGACCTGATAAATCTATTCAAGTTCAGAGACAAATAAGCTTCTGCTTCTACTAAATAATTACTTTTCAGCAATCTAAATAATGAAAATCGTTCGCTGTTTTGAATATGGCTATCCCAGTCTTGCCATCTACAATCTATTGTTCGTTGTTTGAAACAAGCCAAGAAACTGCTGACACAACCAACCCCTTGTTCTAACCATACAAAACGAAAAACCATAATTACATAAACATTTACGAATGCCCGATGCCCACGTAGTTTTCCCTCTCATGTCCAGGTCAAACAATGTTTTATAAGCTTTGGCTGGCAGTCTATGTTGCCTCATACGTAACAGTTTAAGCCAGTATCTTACACATTTTATATATGAATTCAAATAAATAGGGAATCTACCAAGTTCTCCATAAGTCAAGTCATTTGGGGTACGCCCTATCGACATTCAAAAACCGTTTCATAGCAAATAAGTGCAATTTCTCTATGTCATGTCCTTTCTCCAAACCCCAAATCTCAGCGCCATATTGGACTATAGGCTGGACCTGGGTATCAAACATTCTGAAAAATAGTTTTACTGACTCGTTTCAAACTTATACAAGACGCTTAAAATGGCCATAACAGCACGCTTCCCTTTACCCACAAGATCTTGGCAGGCAAACGAAAAACTTAGAGTGTACGTGTACTCTTCAGTGCATGACGTGTTTGACATCGGTCCCGCTACTTTTGCACAGTACGACTGTTGTTGGTCACTCTGAGGGTTGACAGTTGGTCATCGTACCTGTGTTGGACCATGCCTGCAGTACCGCTCGTGTTCCGGTCAACATGGGATGTTTCGGGACTGTATTTTTGAGAGAGAGAGAGAGAGAGAGGAGAGAGAGAGAGAGAGAGAGAGAGAGAGAGAGAGAGAGAGAGAGAGACGTACAATGACCGAGGGGCGCAGAGCTGTCTTGGAGAATGTCGGACATGGATAGGATGTCTCATAAAATCCACAAGAAAATGGGGTGCTGAAAAGGAGTAATCTTCCTGTTCTGTCCCTCTTCAATTTCTTCTTTACCCCCCACCCCCACCCCCGCAATCATGCCCCCCCCCCTTCCTATCCCGCCCCAATTCTCTCTCTCTCTCTCTCTCTCCTCTCTCTCTCTCTCTCTCTGCCCCCTTCCTATCCCACCCAATTCTCTCTCTCTCTCTCTCTCTCTCTCTCTCTCTCTCTCTCTCTCTCTCGTGGCTTCCCTTGTTCGGCAACCGGCAAGACGTATTTCAGCCGCTCCGGTAAATTTCTATTTGTATCAACTGTAAGTTGTTCAGCATGCCTGTGGAAGGTCTCCCATCCACCGTAGAAGCCACACTCAATGCTGCACTGGAAGAAATGCCATTGTCGTCATTAAAAATAGAGGGCAGAGGAAACAAACTGTCGTCGTTCTGCGGTTCACTTCGAGTTCCGAACAGCCCCCTGCTACGCAAACTCAAGGCCACAGCATGGCGTATCGTCGCAAGTGCCCGTCACAGCTGAACAGGGATAGGCAGAGAGCAGAGGCTTACAGAAGCAACCAAAAGAAAACGGCGAGTGAAAGTTTATGTTCTCCGTCCGGTTTATTTTTGCCGACACCTCCCAGTGCATTTTACCACATTGACAGAATCAACGAAAGTCGTGTTGCATGTGATGAGGTTTTCGAGAGTGACAACCGTCTCCCCCTGTCTGTAACCCAGCCTGCAGAAGAAACACGGCACAGTGACATGCAGACAGAGATTGATTTGGAACCGTGCGACAAAGAATCTGTGACCGTTGCACACGTTGTAGTGTCGGTCTTGGATTTTGGTTCAGTGAAGCCAAGCGCTGATCAAGACTGTGTTGACGAATGCTGTGATGTGGTTTGTGATCGGGACATGCCTCCAGCGAATGACCAACAGAACGACCCTCCAGAGAACATGACTCTCAGTGACATTATGTCGTACCTACAAGGAATGTTAGAAACATGGACAGCGTTCATTCTGTTGACAGAGAGAATGTGCAACTGACTTCCAGCGGCGATTCAGATGTGGAGGAAGGAAATCTTGTTGACAGTGGATAAACTTTTTGGAAGTCTCAATGACAATCACATCTGTATTCGATCTTTGTTAATCATTTCCGTGATCTGGTTTCCTCGTCACGATGTTGTTTTCTGACATTTATGATTTGCGTGCATTTGTTAATCTTCATTTTCGAACAGCCCCACCCCCCACCGTAACCCCTGCATGAGAATGGGCTTTGTAAGCTTAACTCATTAAATCATTCGTTCGTCCTCTCTCTCTCTCTCTCTCTCTCTCTCTCTCTGTCCACCCCAATTCTCTCTCTCTCCTCTCTCTCATCTCTCTCCTCTCTCTCTCTCTTCTCTCTCTCTCTCTCTCTAGGTACATCTCGATAGATCCCCGTCTCGGTAGATCTCCATCTCGATAGATCCCCGTCTCAATAGATCTCCCATTATATGTGGACGGATTTCCGTCTCGATAGATCCCCGTCTCAGTAGATCCCCATCTCGATAGATCCCCGTCTCGATAGATCCCCCACTACATGTGGACGGATTTCCGTCTCGGTAGATCCCCATCTCAATAGATCCCGTCTCGGTAGATTCCCCGTCTCGATACTAAAACAAGTTAAAAGAAACAAGGAGCATACCGATACCCCCATACAAGACGAGAAAATGCATGCACAAGTTGAATAATCGTTGAAGGAAAATCTTTAAACAAAAAAGTCGCTCATCAGATTTGAATGGGAAAAAAAAAACAGTTACGAGGATCCATCAAGACAGGGATC
Source organism: Conus ventricosus (assembly GCA_018398815.1). Taxonomy (NCBI): domain Eukaryota; kingdom Metazoa; phylum Mollusca; class Gastropoda; order Neogastropoda; family Conidae; genus Conus; species Conus ventricosus. The sequence continues at coordinate 97,162,809 of CM031600.1, forward strand.
AATCGAGACGGGTATCCATTGAGATGGGGATCTATCGAGACGGGGGGATCTATCGAGACGGACGGGGATCCATCGAGACGGGGATCTATCGAGACGGGGATCCATCGAGACGGGGATCTATCGAGACGAGGATCTATCGAGTGCCCCCATGCATTCCCTCCACGCACATTCTCTCTCTCTCTCTCTCTCTCTCTCTCTCTCTCCTTGCCCCTTCCTACCCCGCCCACTTCTCTCTCTCTCTCTCTCTCTCTCTCTCTCACGTTCAGTGGGCAGGGCCATTTCATACTGTTGAGGGGGTGGCGCTGTTTTTGCTGACCGCCCTCTCACCCTCCTCCCCCACCCCCACCCCCACCCCCCACCGCCTCTTCCTCCTTCTTCCAACTCGCTCCACGTGCAGTGAACGCGCCACACTTCTCCGCCCTATCACACACAGCGCGCTCCACCGCCACCGACGAGGAGGCACGTGCGGCGCGTGCACCGTGTCTAACATGTGGCCACGTGCAGACGAAGGGGGGGCGTGCGGGGGGGGGGGGGGGGGGGGGGGAAGAGAGGGGGAGGGGAATTGTGGGAGGGGAGCATGACATAGAGGGGCTGGGTGAGAGAGAAGGGGGTCAGGTGGAAAGGAGGGGGAGGGGGTGGGGGATAGGAAAGGGCGACGCAGAATTCAGTTTGTCGTTCTGCCTGCTTACAGGTAGATGCAATCTCAGTGAGGTTGACGAAGAATGGTTGACAGTAGATTGAACGGAGACATTGTTGTCTGTTTCTTCTTCTTCCTCGTCTTTGGAACTCACGGTCAGAGTGGACAATGTTGATAGGGCTTTTTTTTTTACCCTCCAGTTGGTCATTCTGCTTCCAGAACTCCGGCAGTGGCTTTCCCAACAGGCGTAGATCACTTCATCAGACGAACATCTCAGTGTGCCCAACGTGGGCGTAGGACGGAGGAAAACAATGCTGTGTTGTTGTCCTCATCATTTAGCATTGACAGAGACTTGGGTGGTGTGTGTGTGTGTGTGTGTGTGTGTGTGTAGCGGGGAGGGGGGGGTGGGGGAGGTTTTTGCTCAGTGCATTGTTGACAGAGACTTGGGTGTGGGGAAAGTTTCTGCTCAGTGCATTGTTGTCAGAAACATGTGTGGGAAAGGTTTCTGCTCCCGTACATCGTTGACAGAGATCTCAAGAGGGAAAGGTTTCTACTCAGCACATTGTTGACAGAGATCTCAGTCTGGAAGGTTTCTGCTCATTACATTGTTGACAGAGACCTGTATACGGGAAAGGTTTCTGCTTAGTACATTGTCAACAGAGACCTCTGTGGTAAAGGCTTCTGCTCAGTACATTGTTGACAGAGACCTCTGTAGTAAAGGCTTCTGCTCAGTACATTGTTGACAGAGACCTTTGTGGTAAAGGCTTCTGCTCAGTACATTGTTGACAGAGACCTTTGTGGTAAAGGCTTCTGCTCAGTACATTGTTGACAGAGACCTGTGTGGTAAAGGCTTCTGCTCAGTACATTGTTGACAGAGACCTGTGTGGTAAAGGCTTCTGCTCCGTGCATTGTTGACAGAGACATCTGTGGTAGAGGTTTCTGCTCAGTACATTGTTGATAGAGACCTCTGTGGTCAAGGTTTCTGCTCAGTACATTGTTGAAAGAGACCTCTGTGGTCAAGGTTTCTGCTCAGTACATTGTTGATAGAGACCTCTGTGGTCAAGGTTTCTGCTCAGTACATTGTTGATAGAGACCTCTGTGGTCAAGGTTTCTGCTCAGTACATTGTTGATAGAGACCTCTGTGGTCAAGGTTTCTGCTCAGTACATTGTTGATAGAGACCTCTGTGGTCAAGGTTTCTGCTCAGTACATTGTTGATAGAGACCTCTGTGGTCAAGGTTTCTGCTCAGTACATTGTTGATAGAGACCTCTGTGGTCAAGGTTTCTGCTCAGTACATTGTTGACAGACCTGTGTGGGGAAAGGTTTCTGCTCATGACTTTTGTTTGGAAGGTTTGTTCAGTGCATTGTTGACAGTGACGTGGGAAGGTCTGTTCAGTACATTGTTGACAGTGACGTGGGAAGGTTTGTTCAGTACATTGTTGACAGTGACGTGGGAAGGTTTGTTCAGTACACTGTAGACAGTGACGTGGGAAGGTTTGTTCAGTACATTGTTGACAGTGACGTGGGAAGGTTTGTTCAGTACATTGTTGACAGTGACGTGGGAAGGTTTGTTCAGTACATTGTTGACAGTGACGTGGGAAGGTCTGTTCAGTACACTGTAGACAGTGACGTGGGAAGGTTTGTTCAGTACATTGTTGACAGTGACGTGGGAAGGTTTGTTCAGTACACTGTAGACAGTGACGTGGGAAGGTTTGTTCAGTACATTGTTGACAGTGACGTGGGAAGGTCTGTTCAGTACACTGTAGACAGTGACGTGGGAAGGTCTGTTCAGTACACTGTAGACAGTGACGTGGGAAGGTCTGTTCAGTACACTGTAGACAGTGACGTGGGAAGGTTTGTTCAGTACATTGTTGACAGTGACGTGGGAAGGTTTGTTCAGTACATTGTTGACAGTGATGTGGGAAGGTTTGTTCAGTACATTGTTGACAGTGACGTGGGAAGGTCTGTTCAGTACACTGTAGACAGTGACGTGGGAAGGTTTGTTCAGTACATTGTTGACAGTGACGTGGGAAGGTCTGTTCAGTACACTGTAGATAGTGACGTGGGAAGGTCTGTTCAGTGCATTGTTGACAGTGACGTGGGAAGGTTTGTTCAGTACATTGTTGACAGTGACGTGGGAAGGTTTGTTCAGTACATTGTAGACAGTGACGTGGGAAGGTTTGTTCAGTACATTGTTGACAGTGACGTGGGAAGGTTTGTTCAGTACATTGTTGACAGTGACGTGGGAAGGTTTGTTCAGTACATTGTTGACAGTGACGTGAGAAGGTTTGTTCAGTACATTGTTGACAGTGACGTGGGAAGGTCTGTTCAGTACACTGTAGACAGTGACGTGGGAAGGTTTGTTCAGTACATTGTTGACAGTGACGTGGGAAGGTTTGTTCAGTACATTGTTGACAGTGACGTGGGAAGGTTTGTTCAGTACATTGTTGACAGTGACGTGGGAAGGTTTGTTCAGTACATTGTTGACAGTGACGTGGGAAGGTTTGTTCAGTACATTGTTGACAGTGACGTGGGAAGGTTTGTTCAGTACATTTTTGACGGCGACTTGGGATGATATGTTCAGTACATTGTTGACTGTGACGTGGGAAGGTTTCTTCAAAACAGAGACTTTTGTATGGGAACAGTGAACTGTGTGTGTGGGAAGGTTTCTTCAAAACAGACTTTTGTATGGGGACAGTGAACTGTGTGTGAAAAAAAATGTTTTTACTCACCACATTGTTGACAACGACCACTGTTGGGAGGGTTTTTCAATACACTGTTGACAAAGACCTGTGTACGAGGCAGTTTTCTTCAGTACTTCGTTAACAGATACCTCTGCATGGGGAACATTTCTGCTCAGTATTTTGTTGACAGAGACCTATGTACGGTAGAGGTTTCTTCAGTTCGTTCATTGTTGACAGTGATCTCTGTATGAGAAAGGTTTCTTCTCAGTATATTTTCATACAGTGACTTGTACATATGGAAGGTTTCTGCTCAGTGTGTTCTTTATAGAGAACTGTGAGTGGGAAACGTTTCGGCGCAGTACAAATTTGACAGTGACCTGTTCATGAAAAAAATGTTTCTATACCGTCCATTGTTGACGGAGACCTGTTTATGGGGAAAAGGTTTCTTCAGTACATCGTTGACAGACACTCGTTTTGGGGGAGGGGGGGGGGGGTGGTTCTGTTCAGTACATTGTTCACAGAGATCTGTGTGGGGAATATTTCTGCACAGGACATTGTTGACAAAGACCTCCGTGTGAAGAATCTTTCTGCTCAGTACATTGTTGAGAGACCCTTGTGTGGGGGATGTTCTGCTCGGTACATTGTTGACAGTGATCTCTGGGGGAAAAGGTTTCTGCTCCGTTCATTGTTGATACTGACCTGAGTGTGGGAAATGTTTCTTCAATTCATAGTTGACACTG
>CM031600.1:97169368-97189747 GCA_018398815.1 Conus ventricosus
GAGGATAGCCAGAGAGAGAGAGATAGCAGAGAGAGAGAGAGAGAGATAGCCAGAGAGAGAGTAGCAGAGAGAGAGATAGCCAGAGAGAGAGATAGCCAGAGAGAGAGAGAAGATAGCCAGAGAGAGAGAGATAGCCAGAGAGAGAGAGAGAGAGAGAGAGAGAGTAGCCAGAGAGAGATAGCCAGAGAGAGATGAGAGAGGAGTAGAGAGAGAAGATAGCCAGAGAGAGGAGAGATCAGAGAGAGAAGAGATAGCCAGGAGAGAGAGAGAGAGGGAAGTGGAAGAGAGAGAGAGGAGGAGAGAGAGAGAGGTGAGGGGTGGAGAGAGAGAGAGGTGAGAGAGAGAGAGAGGAGGGAAGAGGAGGAGAGAGGAGGAGTGAAGAGAGAGAGAGGAGAGAGAGGAGAGAGAGAGAGAGTGTTATTGTCAGGGGGCCTTGGTCCGTTAGAATATCATTAAACATAAAACTCTTCGAAGCACAGTTCGGATGTACTTTCTTGCCACGAGAAATCCATAAATGCATAAAAAGATGTGGGATTATATACATTCTTTGACGAAATTTTTATTTTCATGACTACACCTAGGAACATAGACTCGACAACATGTAGATGTACATTGTTGTATACAATCGTACAACATACACTCACACAAACATGATGACATGCGTATATCTACACATACATACATACATGCAAACATACATACATATATACATACAGACATACAGACAAACAGACAGACAGACAGACAACACACACACATAGAAACAAATATGTAGAAGTGTCAAAATCAGTCAATTTATACAAATATACAGAGAGAGAGAGGAGAGAGAGAAGAGAGAGAGAGAGAGAGAGAGAGAGAGAGAGAGAGAGAGAGGAGACAGACAGACAGACACGACAACAGAGTCATCGATTTAATGCCAACAGCTGTGCAACCATTTGACATGAGGGCGTGAGTGTATCACCACCCATAGAAGATCTACGCCATGCATAACAATAATCATACAGCAAATATTTGGGAGGGAGGGAGGGAGGGAGGGAGACTGAATGGATGGAGGAAAAGGAGATGAGGATGGTGGTGGGGAAGGAGGAAGACAAAGATAAAAACTGAGGGGAGGGGTGTGAGGGACTGAGAATGGATGTTGTGTGTGTGTGTGTGTGGATGGGGATGGAACCTGCACACACACACACACACACACACACACACACACACACACACACACACACACACACACACACACACACACACACACCACACACACACAACACACCACACACCCACTCTCTCTCTCTCTCTCTCTCTCTCTCCTCTCTCTCTCTCCTCTCTCTCTCTTCTCTCTCTCTCTCTCTCTGGTTGAATCGAAGCATGCGGCTATCGAAATATCTTTAAATGTATTTGCTGATGCGGTTCTCCCAAAACTTGATTTCACCCATAAAGTCGTTTCAGTATGTATGTATAAATGGGACGAGAACAAGTATGAAATGTTCTCTGACCTGATGCATAATGAAAATGTGAAAAATATCATGGACGAAGCTGTGTCACTTATTGAAATTGATATAAATCAAGCACTAAGCAAATTCAACGAATGCTTTACATATGCTGGTGAATGTATGAAAAAAACTATACATGTTGGGTCAGAAAAGAGAAAAAGATGGTACGATCTTGAATGTAAACAGACTAGGACTCTTTTGCGCAGGAAAATGCACCAGTTGGGCAGATCTCACCTCGATACCGACAGAATAGCTTATTCCGAGAAAAGAAGGCAGTACAAAGAGCTACTTGAATGTAAAAAGAAATCTTACAAGGAAAATGTTTTGCATTCCTTGGACGACAATTTGAATAACCCAAGAAAGTTTTGGGATACGGTCCGTTCTGCGTCACCCTCAGTTAGTGGACAAAACACAATAACTAAAACTGAATAGTTCGAGCATTTCACCAATGTTTTCAACGCCAGTGGCAATGACCGTAGCGATGATGGTAGCATTGAGGGTAATGAAGATGCTCATTTTGACGCTCATGATGCAGCCCAAGTCACATTTAACTGTGACACACTGAATGAGGCAATCACTACAGGAGAAATTCGGGAGGCAGTACGAGCACTCAAAAGCCGAAAAGCTGCAGGTCCGGATGGTCTCATAGGAGAGTTTTATAAAAATGGTGTAGAACATATTTTGCCTTTCCTATTGAAATTCTTTAACTACCTGTTTGATCATGGACTGTTTCCAGATGAATGGTCCTTGTCAATTATCCAACCCCTGCATAAAAAGGGTGACTTAAATATTCCTGACAATTATCGAAGAATCTCGCTTCTTGATATTTGTAGTAAACTGAACAGTTTTATATTAAACAAACGTATCTCACGATGGATTGATGTAAATGGTATTTTTGGCGAGGACCAAGCTGGGTTTAGGGAAGGTTATTCCACAGCAGACCATGTTTTCACTATGTTCGCTATGGCTCAAAAGCAACTTTTGAGGCATAGAAAACTTTACGTGGCATTTATAGATTTCCGCAAAGCTTTCGACACTGTGTGCAGAGGGAAATTATGGGCTGTTTTACGCAAGTCTGGATTGCAAGGCAAGATATTTGATGCTCTAAGATCGATTTATCATGTCGTTAAAGCAACGGTACGTGTCCATGGTGAATTAACTGATGTATTTATGTGCCCTCGAGGCTTGAAGCAGGGAGGGTGTGTTCACCAGTTCTTTTTCCCTTATTCATAAATGAGCTCACAAAAGACGTGGTTAATTTTGGCCGGCATGGTATCCAGTTGTCCCCAGACTTTATACAAATATTGATACTGTTATTTGCTGATGACGTGGCAATAACATCTGACAGCATCATTGGCCTTCAGACACAGCTGAATATCCTGTCTGATACAGCAGAACGCCTGGGGTTTATTGTAAATATGGAAAAATCAAATGTTGTTATTTTTCGTAACGGCGGACACTGGGCGGCGAATGAAAAATGGTGTTTTAATGGAAATGAACTTAAAATTGTGAACATGTACAAGTACCTGGGCATTTATTTGTCAACAAGATTGAGTTTTGTGTATACAATGTCTGATCTTGCAGAAAGAGCCAAGAAGGGAACAGTAGCATTGATAAGAATGTTGTGGTCCATTGGTGAACACTCACCTAAGATCTTTTTTAAGCTTTTTGATAGCCAAATACAGCCGATCCTGACTTATGGATCTGAAATATGGGGTTTAGTTGAAAATCAAGAATTAATCGAGAAGGTCCACTTGTTTGCATTAAAACGATTGATGGGTGTTAACCCCAAATCGCCTAAACATTTGATATACGGCGAAACAGGCAGATACCCCCTGTATGTTACAACGAATTTGAAATGTATAAAGTTCTGGTTACGCCTTGTTTACATGGATGACAATAGATATCCAAAGAAAGCTTACCATATGCTACTCATCCTACAGAGTCAAAACTATCAAACTTGGGCATGTAAAATTAGAAATGTTTTGTATAGACTTGGGTTTGGAGTAGTCTGGGAAGCTCAAGGGGTCGGAAATATGAGTATGTTTATGGCAACTTTTAAACAGAGACTTGTAGATTTGTTTCAACAGGATTGGCATGCGAAATTAGAGTCATATACTTTCTATAATTTTTATGCATCTTTCAGACAATTCCTGTCAATTAGTATTCATTTATGTCAAATTATGAACATCAGGGTGCGTAACACGCTTTCCAGGTTTAGAATTGGGATGTCCCCACTGAATTGTCATTTTATGCAGTACAAAGTTGACTCGAGCAGAGACGTTAACTGTCCATTTTGTACCAATGTGCCAGAGACAGAAGTGCATTTTTTGCTTGTTTGTCATACATATGAAACTCTTCGGAAAGAACTGATCCCAAGAAAGTACTACATCCGCCCATCTACGTTTAAATGTGTATTGCTAATCTCCTGTAACAACGAAATAATTGTAAGAAAAATGGCCTTATTTATTTTCAAAGCCTTAAAATTGAGACAAGAAAGAATGAATGCGGTTACATGTTGTTAATACTGTGTTTCATTAACCTCACTCCATTGTATGGGCGATTGGCCTGACAATTAAACATTCGTGACTCGTGACTTGTGACTCTCTCTCTCTCTCTGATATATCTTGGATTTGTCTGGGCTGATGTGTTGTACAATGTTCATGAAAATATTAATTGCGATAGTTTTAGATGTTTCACTGTTTCACTGTTTCATTACATGATTTTTTTTATTTCTACGTTTGGATTGCTTCGTGTTTCTTTTTTCTCCATTACTGTAATGATATTTATTCTTTTTGTGAGGGCAGGATGAAAACAAAAAGCTGTAAAGCTTATTCTTTAACCTTCAATAAAGATAAATTTGACTTGACTTGACTTCACACACACACACACACACACACACACACACACACACACACACACACACACACAAACAGAGAGGCAGACACACACACACACACACACACACACAACAACACCACAACACACACACACACACACACACACACACCACACACACCACACACCCACACACACACACACACACCACGCACGCACGCACGCACGCACGCACGCACGCACGCACGCACGCACGCACCACACACACACACACATCACACATATATATATATATATATTATATATATATATATATATACACGTACAAACGCGCGCGCACGCACGCACACACGCACGCACCGCACGCACGCACGCACACACACACACATGTATATATATATATATATATATATATATATTATATATATATACACGCACAAACGCGCGCGCGCGCGCACGCACGCGCTCACCTATGCGCGCGCGATTGTACACACGTACACACAGAGAGAAATGTAGCTATTTCTAAAAACAAGCTTAAGTAGGAAATAATGGCGTATTACAGTGAATTAAAGGTTATTTTGTCCATTTAAGTTGAAAGAAGAACAGCGAGAAGGACAAACGGTGAATGGGGATGAGAGAGACAGCCAGAGAGACAGAGACAGAGAGAGATGGGTGGGGGGGGGGGGGGGGGGGAAGTTGGTGGTTTTCTTGTCGAGGTGTCTCGAACATTAGAATGTCACTAAACATTAAATTCCTTGTAGCACAGTTGGCTACGAGAAATCCGCGAATAGAATTAGATATAGACATGTGTGTATATATATATATATATATATATATATATATATAATATATATATATATATATATATATATATATATATATATATATATACACATATGTTGTATAAAATCGTGAAATAACATACTCGTACAAACAAACATAAAAACATGCATAATTATGTCGACACCTACAAGCATATATACATAAACCATACATAAAGCAATATCAAAATCAATCAGTTTACACATAATTGCAAGGCAGACAGACAGACAGACAGACAGACAGGCAGGCAGACAAACAGACGTATTGATGATTTAATGCCAATAGCTGTACAGCCGTTGTAACATAAGGGCGCGAGTCTATCGCCCGTAGAAGATCTAAACCGATGCATGACAGCTTATCATAAAACAGAGAAAGAGAGAGAGAACACTAAACACTGAACATTTTCAATGTCATTGCTATACAGCCTTGATGACATGGGGTGCAAAGCAAAAAACAAATAATGTAGGCTATACAGTATATCAACACCTGTCTGAGGCGCATCTTCAAAATCAGATGGCCAGAGAAGATCAACAATGACGATCTATGGAAGCAAGCAGGACAGGAACCAGTGGCCAAGCAGATTTTGCGGAGGAAGTGGGCTGGATTGGACACACTCTCAGGAAGCCAGCATCCAGCCCACACGCCAAGCTCTCACATGGAACCCCAGGGGAAAAGGAAGAGAGGCCGACCTCGCAGCAGGTGGAGGCGAGACACTAGGGCAGAGATAAAGAGGCAGGGGACCAACTGGACAGGCATTCAGCGAGCAGCCCAGAACCGAGTGTGATGGCGGAGTGTTGTCGATGGCCTGTGGTCACCCTTGAGCTAAGGGCCTAAGTAATAGTACGTATACAGTATATCCACAACAAACTTGAGTTAAAACAGTTCCAAGCACCGTAAGCTGAATACCGACCATCCAGAATAATGCACATTCAAGAATTCGCAATGCATTGACAATGAAAACTTAAATGTCTTACCGTCTCCGTTAAAATTCGTTATAATTATCTTTAAATCACCTCGGTTTGAGGTATTCTTCTTCTTTCGAATGTTCAACACCTCTGCAGTATACCTTACAAAACATACAATGAGTCATCGTCGGAAGAGAGAGAGAGAGGAGAGAGAGAGAGAGAGAGGAGAGAGAGGAGGAGAGAGAGAGAGAGAGAGAGAGAGAGAGAGAGAGAGAGAGAGACGACAGACAGAAGACAGACAGACAGAGGAAGACAGACAGAAGCAGAGAGAGAGGGGAGGAGAGAGAGACAGACAGACAGACAGACAGACAGACAGACAGACACAGACAGACAGAAGCAGAGGAGAGAGAGAGAGGGGGGGGGGGGGGAAGAGAGACACACACAGACAGACAGACAGAGAGAGCGCGTGGGAGTGTGAAGGGAGCGAGACAGAGAGAAATGAAGGGAGACGGGTGTAGCCCAGCTGGGAATTGATCCTGTGGTAGGGATGGGAAAATGGCACAACACACCCACAAATGCACGCACGCACGCATACACACACCACACCACACACACACACACACACTACACACCACCACACACCACACACACACACACACCCACTGCACGTGCACCACATAGATACATTCTCTCTCTCTCTCTCTCTCTCTCTCCTCTCTCTCTCTCTCGTTGTGAAATATATAAGTCATTTAACGGATAAAGTGTATACAAACCAGGGTTGTGGGTCTTTATGGTCTTCTTGAATGTCATCTAGTGGTGGTGGGGTGGTGGGGGTGTAGTATCGTAGTAGTAGTAGTAGTAGTAGTAGTAGTAGTAGTAGTAGTAGTACAGTAGTAGTCTCCGTCGTCGTCGTCGTCGTCGTCGTCGTTGTCGTCGTGTCGTAGTAGTTGTAGTAGTAATAATGTATGGATTTTATATAGCGCAGTATAATAATAATAATAATAATAATAATAATAATAATAATAATGTATGGATTTTATATAGTAGTAGTAGCAGTAGTAGTAGTAGTAGCAGCAGTAGTTTCAGAATCTTCAAGAAGAAGTCACTGCGTGCGGATTAGTCCATATACGCCACATTGCATTTATTGAGCTGCAAATCCAAAGAGCGCTTATTCACAGCTGATGGATATTTTATTGACTAAGTTGAAAAGATTTCATACAAGGGTCTTGTAGACACGACTTTGAAGACGCCTGACCTGCGCGTTTGCCCAAGCCGTTGGTCAGACGTTGGGTATCTACTTAATATATTGTATTGCGCTACTACTATACTCGTGTGTGTGTTGTGTGTTGTGGTGTGTGTGTGTGTGTAATGATACTGATGATGTAAAGGATAATAATAATAATAGTAATGATAATTTTAATAATGGTAATTAATAATAATAATGATGATAATAATATAATAATAATAATTATATTATTATTATTATTATTATTATTATTATTATTATTGACAATAATAAAATAGTAATGATAATAATCATGACGATTATAATGATAATAATAATAATATTCCTATTATGATTATTATTATCATCATGATGGGTGATTACTATTATTACTATAACAACAATCGTAATGATAATGAGCCGGAGGTCGTGAGGGTAGAGTGAAAGAACTGGGAAAGTTGATGGTAGCGGTGCAAGGGCAAAGGTGGCAGGACAAGGGTTGAAGATGGTGGATCCCACACAAGACCATCACTCACAGACGTGACTCTGCGAGGCTGTCGCCAAATTTGTCTGCAGCCCCTTTAGTAACCTGCTACTGGACCGCAAAGAGAGCAGCAGCTGGAGAATGGCGTGTGAATTTCCCCAGCGGGGAGAGGACAGCACATGGAGAGAGTGTGCAGCAAGGTAACGCCGTCAAACGGTAGGGGAAACTCTAATCACTAACACACCATGGCACGCGCCGATGCTGCAAGGTGTGAAGCTGTCAATCAGTTGTGACATTTTCCTACAGCTGCTACCGGACCGCAACGACGGCAACTGGAAGCGACATGCGAGTTCGCCGAGAGGGCAGCAATTTGGGGGCTAACTGACATGTCATTAAATCTATACGTCTCCGCGGTTTTGTCATGGAGTGAACTGCAGAATGATGCGAATGAATGAGCTCAGTACTCACTTTTTAATGATTCTAGAGTCAGTTTAAGAATCAAAATAATTATTCGGTAAACTGGGTTTAAAGTGCTCTTTAAGGGGTAATTGACACAGATCTTTTAATCTGGAGAAAAAAAAAGAAAGTTTCTCGAAACTGAACCAGCTCGACAAAATTGTAATGCTGCCATTTTGTAGCTAGCTGCGCTCGGGACCAATTATCGATGAGTGACAGTGTAGTTCTCTGACGTGGGCGAGTCAATAATTTATCAAAGAGAGGTGTCAGAAAACACACCTTGGCTGAAGCAAGCCAATTAACTCGGCAGCCGTCGAACACATGTGCAAGTTGCTACCCGACAATGAAAATGGATTTAAAATCATTAACTCACTTCGATTTGTTCGTCGGAGCATAGAAATAAATGTTTGACAGGTCGACTGTAGAGATGATTAAACAACAGCTTGAAGAATTTTGACGTAAACGAAATTTTTAAAAAAGTGGAATAATGCAGTCATCAAGATTAAATCTCGATCGTGAATACGTAAAACTCGGGGCTTCGGTGCTGTAATTAAGAGATAATAGAACTCAATCAAGTTTGTTTATGTGGTCGATACACACATCGGTTAGGATAGGCTGTAAAAACGGACAAAGATCTTTTCCGCCATTTAAATGTGAATGGCTGTCGCATCATTGTCTCTGGTAAATAGGTCACTGGGTCGCTGGTCACTGGTAAATAGGTCACTGGGTCGCTGGTCTCTGCGTCATGGTGAAGCAGAGTAGGCGTCTGCAAAGAAAGACTGTGCCGGGCGCGATCCGCGCTTGGTTACATGATGATGATGATGGTTTTGATGATGATGATGATGATGATGATGATGATGATAATAATGATAATGATAATGATGATGATGATGATGATGATGGTAATAATATATTAATAATAATAATAATAATAAATAGTAATGATAATAATAATAATAATAATAATAATATAATAATAATAATAATAATGAAAACAATAATAATAATAATAATAATAATAATAATAATAATAATAATAATAATAATAATAATAATAATGATAAGTAGTGGTAGTAGTAGTAATAGTAGTAGTAGTGGTGGTGGTGGTGGTGGTGGTTAGTAGTAGTGGTAGCCATAGTAGTAGCAGTAATAGAATTAGCAGTAGGATAAGATAATGTTGCTTATAGCCCAGCCGACCGCAAAGGGCCACATCAGGGCTGGAATTAGCAGTAGCAGTAGTAGTAATAGTAGTACTAGTAGTAGTAGTTGTTGTTGTAATACTAATAGCTACGCTAGTTACGGAAATGAAATGGACGAACAAAAATATCAAAAAGCATACTGCATAAAAAGTAATAGTGAAATCAAAACAAAAAATTGAAAACAACGAAAAAGAAAAGATCTGCACACCCAATTCAGCCAACCAGTAAAAAACAGACATAGTCAACAAACTGCACCGCACTTCACCCAACGCCCTCCGCCTCCCTGTCGTGCACAGGATCAGCATCAAATCATCTTCGCTCACCCATACCAGCACGCCCACAGGCATCACAAGTCCATGGTTACCAAGCCAGGTTTCCCACGAGTCTCTGATATACACACCCCAGTATGTCCATCGCTCGTTAAATATAAACAAACAAATAGGTCAATCAGTCCATCATTTAATCAATCAATCAGTCGATCAATACATAAAGAAGATTTCATGTTCCCATTCGTATCACACACAGAAAAGTTGTGTACACACACACGCACGCACACACACACACACACACACACACACACACACACACACACACACACACACACACACACACCACGCACGCACGCACGCACGCACGCACGCACGCACGCACGCACGCACGCACGCACGCACACCACACACACACAGAATGTTAGTCTTGAGATTATTCCAGTATTTGGACGGTGAGGTATTTTGCTCTTCCTTCGAATCTGGAGGTGCGATCACTTCGTCTTTTGATATCCAGTTCTGCAAGATGGTGGCTTCGATCTTGTTTACTGAGGTGATTCTGCAGGCTTCCTATCACATCAGATCAGCCACGGTGTAAATACGTAGGCCCCTACGATTATTTTTAACAATGCCTTGTTTACCAGTATGTCATATTGTAATATACGTACTTGGCACATCCCTATTTGGTTTGATCCGAAAAAGGGGCTAGGGAGAGAGGACTGGGAACCGGTAAGGGACTGTGCTCTGAGCAACTGTTAATTACGTTTTGCCTGTGCTTAGCCTACCCAGAATAGTACAAGACAAATTCCACGCGGTGTCAGAAGTGTAGGACTAAAATGATTTATGAATTGTGAGCAAATTCAGTCGGCATCCAGCGTAAGTCATATCTATTTCTTAGATCAGAAGTTCCCGATGGGCTGAACTGACGTAATTGTGTTGACTGCGCAAGTGATAAAAAGGCGGATAACGTCATACAATAGCAACAGTAGTAGGTTGTGTTATTGATACTAGTGACACAAAAACAACATAAAAAGAAGAAGAAACTATGTCATCAAATAATCAAGGACAGTTTAGAGCGAACGTGCCACCTCCATCAAAACTTGATCTCAGTAATCAGCAAGACGTAGAAAAAACTGGCAGAAAACTGGAAGAAATTCTTAAGACAGCGGAACCACTGCCAGAAAGCAACTAGGCTGGACAAGGAAGATCCAGACTATCAGTGTTCAAGACAACCTGCTGTTACATGGTAAAAGATTGATTTCCCAGAGAAACCGAGGCCTGAAATGCTACAGGGAACACACACTGGACATCAAGGCATAGTCAAGTGCCGTGCCAGAGCCAGAGAAACTGTGGCCTGAAATGCTACAGGGAACACACACGGGGACATCAAGGCATGGTCAAGTGCCGTGCCAGAGCCAGAGAAAGCATGGTGGCCAGGACTTTCATCCCAGATTGGAAAACATGGTAGAGCGCTGCTACATAGTAAGAAGGAGAGGAGAAGCACACCAGAACCCCTCATTCCGACACACACCCCTGACTATCATTGGCAGAAGGTTGCCATGGACACCTTTGATCTGAACAAGGAACAGTACTTGCTCGTGACTAGATTATTACCACGATACATTGAACTTGCCCACTTAAAGAACACTCAGCCGCAACTGTTGTCAACCGTCTAAAGAGTATATTTTCACGTCATGGGATCCCAGAAATTTGCATTTCTGACAATGGTCCCCAGTTCACAAGTGGCTATTCAAGGCATTTGCTAGTAGCTATGGTTTTATTCATCTGACCAGCAGCCCATACTACCCTTCCTCAAATGGTGAAGCAGAGAGAGGCGTACAAACTGTGAAAGCACTGTTGAGCAAAGCAGATGACCCGCACCTGGCAATGCTGACGTATAGAGCAACACCACTACGGCAAGGCATGAGTCCAGCCGAGCTCCTGATGGGACGGAGAATCAGGACAACACTCCGGTGCTGCCTTCAAAGCACATCCCGAGGGCAGAAAGTGATCACTTCAAGACGAAGGATGCAACAGCGAAACTCAAACGAAAACAGAACTTTGACAGAACACACAGTGCTCGAGACGCTGCATCGCTACAAACAGGACAGTTAGTGTGGGTGAAGCCAGCAGGAACTCCAGGAACTGTGATCAAACCTCTGGCCAACAGGTCCTATGGGGTCAGCACACCAGCCGGTCTCCAGCGTTAAACCGCCGACACCTGATACCATGAGATCCGCAGGTCTACTAGCCCCGGTTCCAAGGAAAACTTCCTTCTGCCGAGTTCCATCAGTGATGTCCCTGATTCCCAACCTGACCCCGTCATTGATGTCCCTGATTCCCAAAATGACCCCGTCATTGATGTCCCTGATTCCCAAAACGACTCTGTTCCTGATGTTGAGGATGTTATTAATCCTCCTGGACAGATTCGTACCAGAAGTGGTAGAATTGTGAAGAAGCCACCGAGACTGGACTTATGAAGATCCTGGTGATGAAACTTGACCTAGGTTCATATGTTGTAAGACACTTCCCACCTAGAGCAATATTCTGTCATAAGGATACAGACTTTGAAAGTTGCCTGTTTAATGTTCTGTCTTAAAGAAAAGGGGATGTAATATGCGTACTTGGCACATCCCTATTTGGTTTGATCCGAAAAAGGGGCTAGGGAGAGAGGGACTGGGAACCGGTAACGGACTGTATTCTGAACAGCTGTTAATTATGTTTTGCCAGTACTTAGCCTACCCAGAGATAGTACAAGACAAATTCCGCACATATATTGTAGTAAACGTAGTAGTGATGGTAGCAGTGGTAGTAGAATTATTGTAGTAGTGTAGTAGTAGTAGTAGTAGTAGTAGTAGTAGTAGTAGTGGTAGCAGTAGTAGTAGTAGTAATGATAGTAGCAATAAGAGTAGTAGCAGTAGGAGTTGTAGTAGTAGTAGTAAGCTTTGTTGTTGTTGATGATGATGCTATTGTTGTTGTACTAGAAGTAGGAGAAACTGTAGTGTTATTGAATAGTAAACTGCACATCACTTGCCTGCAGGACAAACACAACGATTATATGACAATGTAGTGATGAATAATCATAGTCATGATCACAACAATAGATCAATGATAACAGTAATAATAGCAACAATAACAGTAACGACAACAACAACAACTGCAAGAACAAGAACGACAACGACGACGACGATGATGATGATGACGATGAATTTTGTACAATAATGATGATGATGATGGTGATGATGATGATGATGATGATGATGATGATGATGATGATGATGATGATGATGATGATGATGAATTTTGTACGGTGCCATATCAAGAACCAACACAAACTGAAAGCATGATTTGAAATGTAACTTATAAATCAAACAACAACACGGAGAGAGAGAGAGAGAGAGAGAGAGAGAGAGAGAGAGAGAGAGAGAGAGAGAGGGAGAGAGTGAGAGAGAGAGAGAGAGACAGACAGACAGACAGACAGACAGACAGACAGACAGCGACAGAGAGACGGACGCTTCAGATACGTTTTTATTGACAATGGCCTGCACAGCCTTTATGCCAAGGGGGTGTACATTGATATTTGCAGAGCTGAAAAGAAGTGTATAATGCAGAGAAACATAAATTGTAACGGATGACGTAAATGTTAATGATGAGGCTCGAAGACATGTAGAAGAAAAAGAAATAATGGCGTGCGAAAAATGAATATGTGGGTTTTTTTTCTTTAAAGTAACAAACATGATCATAAACACAAGTGCCTCACCCAGGCGCTCATATTTACTGTTGTAAGTCTTTCCTACAGAGAGACAGAGAGAGGCGGGAACCAAGAAAACGTATTCAAGCAAACCTTTACAAATGAAGTTTAAGACAATGAATTGATATCAAACAATGTTGTTTTTTTTTAAATTTTTAATACGCACCCATCCACTTTCACCAACCAAAGCCACTTGCACATAACTGACACTCACTCACACACCCTTTCCTCACGCCAACCCATAATGTGCACGCACTGGCATCATGTAAGACATTTTGGGTAGACTTGGCTGAACATACTGCCTAGCATTTCATTTGGGTATTACACACACACACACACACACACACACCACACACACACACACACACACACACACCACACACACACACACTCACTCACTCACTCACTCACTCACACTCAAGATGGGCGGAAACAGTCAAAAGCTAGCATCATAATCTGCAGACATACGTGCAAATCTACAGAAGTAATGACAAGGCTTTGCAGATCTAGGGTGTGTGGGAGGTCGTTTAACACAACAACACCCAAAGAAACTTTAGATAGCCGAGAGAAAAGAAGAAAGGCAACTTGAAGAAGCAAATTTTAAAGCAATCAGTGCTACGTCTGTGTTGTGTTTGAACCACCGATGACAAACAAACAATGTACAACGCAGAAATGATGGCAGAGAAAGTTACACTGACACGGTGAGTGAAATCGGCATTCTAAAAAGGCTCATCGGAACTCCTTGTGACAAAATTTCGTCCCAGAGAAAACAGTGTAGGAGCAAGAAAAAACAAAACTAAACCAAAAACCTGTCGATAGTTCGAGAACATGTCCACCAGACAGTGGACCGAACGAGAGCAGTCGGATACAGACGGACCGTGTGTTTGCACGTCAGCAAGATAAGCCTAAGCCTCTTATCCACGCACAGGCTACAGAATCTGTTCCACCAGTCCTCTTTGCAAAGGCATTACTCAGAAGATCCATAAGAAAGGTGGAAAATAAACAAACTGGGGGAAAATGATAGAAGCGAAAAAAAAAACAAAGCGAGTGAAAAACAATGACAGGGAGAGAGATCGAATGACGTCCAGTCAGAATCCAAAAGACGGCAGGCAAAAAGCTGTTCATGACAACTCCAAATGGAAAAGGAAGGTGTTTTGCGTGTTGTGTTTCTTCATAATTCAGTTATGAAGTCAGTGGAGGGGGAGAGACTGGGTCGTTCATACGGATTTGAATGTTATCCGGCGAGGTTCACATGACTGAAGTCAGTGGAGGGGGAGAGACTCGGTCGTTCATACGGATTTGAAATGTTTTCCGGCGAGGTTCACATGACTGAAGTCAGTGGAGGGGGAGAGACTCGGTCGTTCATACGGATTTGAAATGTTATCAGGCGAGGTTCACATGACTGAAGTCAGTGGAGGGGGAGAGACTCGGTCGTTCATACGGATTTGAAATGTTATCCGGCGAGGTTCACATGACTGAAGTCTAACAAACAACTCTGAAATGAAATATTTCTTCAACTGACAGCGAACACCGATAGGGATGCAGTCATTGAGTGACTCCATCTACATTGTTCAGTAGACACGAGTTCCGTAATTGATCCCAGTAGGATGCAGTGCGAAAAAAAGAAACAGTCAGGTGCCTGAAAGATGGCCCACACCCGACCACCAGCGGATCCAGTGTGCTGGTGGGCAACCCAGGGGGGCTTACATCCCGCCACCCAGGGATCAGGTGTGGTGGGCAACCCAGGCTGGGCATACACCGACCACCCAGCGGATCCAAGCGTGCTGGGTGGGCAACCCAGGCGGGCATACACCCGACCTCCAGCGGATCCAGCGTTTGCTGGTGGTCAACCCAGGCGGGCATACACCGACCACCCAGCGGATCCAGCGTGTGGTGGGCAAAACCCACGGCATACACCCGGACACCAGCGGATCAGGTGCTGGTGGGCAACAGGCGGGCATCCAGGTGCTGGTGGGCAAACCCGGCGGGCATACACCCGACCACCCAGCGGATCAGCTTGCTGGTGGCAACCCAGTGGATCCCAGCGTGTGGTGGGACC
The DNA here is from genome assembly GCA_018398815.1 of Conus ventricosus. Taxonomy (NCBI): domain Eukaryota; kingdom Metazoa; phylum Mollusca; class Gastropoda; order Neogastropoda; family Conidae; genus Conus; species Conus ventricosus. The sequence goes on from CM031600.1 coordinate 97,184,861, forward strand.
CAGGCGGGCATACACCGACACCAGCGGATCCAGCGTGCTGGTGGGCACCCAGGCGGGCATTTGTATGTGGAACACCTGTTCTGGATAGAAGGCGGCACGGAAGACCGGAAGATCAGACTGTCATGCAGCACACAGTCTGGGTTTACTCGCACCGCCCACCAACTCCACAGTTCCACTTTGTAGAGGACAGGGTACCCATACCGGTGGAACTTCTGCGAGGTTTTGGAAGATGGCATAGGTCTACACTGAAAATGAGCAAAAAAGAATTGTTTTTATTTGTGGTTAGTGATATAAAAACTATTCAACAACTAGTTTACTGTCAAAACTTTCTTAGGAATTATTGGTCAGTTTATTTGTGCTTACTTCATTAAAACTTTCTTGATTCATATTTTTCCTTTGTTTTAATATCCTGTAATGAATTCTTCAAAAGGTTATATAAAAGTTACTTCCAAAGCGAGGTGACTGTAGATTGCAGCTTGGACACAAAACTTAAAAAGAAAAAGTAATCTGCCGCCGGACGAATGAAAAAACAAACCACACGACAAACACGACGGCGTTTTTCGACCTCTTTGGTCTTCTTCAGGCAGTCAACAACTTCCATTGATGGTGCTGCCAGAATAAACAGGTCACTCAGCTACCGATAAACAGGTCACTCAGCTGCCAGACTAAAACAGGTCACTAGCTACAGAAGCTCTCCCTGTGTGCGTAGCTTTTCATCGGCAATCCGGCGACGTCTTCAGCGCAACTGCTGGGGAGAACTGGATCATTATGCGCACTTGCCGTGAGCGAACTCACGCCAGTGCGACTGAATGAGTGGGAGTACACGATGGCAGTTGTGCTCGGCCGTCGCGGTTTTAAGGGTGGGTTCCTGGCGGCGATGTGTCTGACTCCTTTACTCCCCTCTGGCAACCATTCCATGACAATGGAAACGAGAAGGACAATCACTTATACATCTAAATTTGGCGCACATTGGATGCAGCATCTATTTGATGACATAAGTAATTGTTCGTTCCTCTTCGTCATTTGTCTTGATTGTGGTTTATTTTGTGTGAAGAAGACCAGAGAGGTTGCGCTGCGAAGTAATAATATTAATAAGAATACTTATATAGGATCTTCGCGGCTATGAGGTCAAGCTTAAGCGGCTTTACAATCAACACTTACGTATACAACCAACAGGCTGCTTACCTGTGTAGTGCGTCTGAAGAGCTGCAGCTGGCGCTTATTCAGTCGTTCCCGTGTCATCAGTCAGTATCGTTCAAATAGGGATCTCTCATTTTCTTACTTCCTTTCATTCATTTCCATTTCTTACGAGGTGCTTAGCTATGTGTAAACGTGTCTCCATACCAACGGCCAACCTGGCCTCTCTTCCGAAAGGTCGGTGATGGATTATACGTGTGTGCAGATGTATGCGTGCGTTCACTACACGGGAACCTCGGTTTATAGTCTCATTCGAAGGACTGTTTGGGTAATGTGACAGTCGTGGTCCCACCATCCGCTGCAATGAAGCTTGCAGGTCATGAATATCGATATACTGTATGGTATAAAAGGTTCCATGAAAGTCAAATGAAATCATTTACACACCGTCCAATTCCAGTAATGTGCAACGTGCAACCATCTGTTGATAAAGGCTGAAATCTTTTGTAGAGATTGTTCGCTCATACTATGAACGTAAAATAAAAAGATCGTTTAGAATAATACAGCATTTAAACAGAAAAGGCGGCCAAAAATGAGGAGTCGATAAGATGATAATAACACACTATAAGAGTACTTCTCTCAGTCGATATCTTCTTCGGTATAAAAACACCATTAGGTATTAAAAGGGGGAACATAATTTCTGATGAATTTACTAAAACAGGGCAGATCTAGAAGTAGAAGCAGTAGGATTAGTTACCCGCAGCAGCGACAGCTGTCGTAGTAGTAGTGGTGGTGGTGGGGTTGGTAATGGTGGTGGTGTTTGTTGTCAGTAGATGCCGCGGTCGGGCAGCAGCAGCAGCAGCAGTAGTAGTAGTCACAGAGGTGGTGGTGGTGGTGGTGGTGGCGATATTAGTAATGGTGGTGGTGGGGTGGTAATATTAGTAGTAGTAATCTGTTGTAGCAGATGGAGGCTGCAGCAGCGCAGGAGTTAGTAGTAGTAGCAGTAGTAGTGTAGTAAACAACATGCTATATTTCGGTTATTGGCAAGGTATTATTATAAAATATTTCACAAAGGAACAAAAAATATGCAATTAATCGTATAAACAAAAATGTAAACGTCTTTCATTCCTGTTGTGGATGGGAGACGCTTCATACTGTATGTCAGTAGTTGTCTGTCTGCGCCTGATAAGTGGTACACATAAGAACAGAATTTTCGTCCACTTCGTCAGAATGTTGCAGGTCAGTGGTGACATCGTGAGGCTGTTGATGACAGACTGATTTAAAGTGGAGAAAGACACCAGACGAACAGCATTATACCAATCCTGACTCATTCGTCCTCACCTGTTTTTGGGCGAAAGTGGCCCAGAATAAAGGTTTTCCTTTTTGTCAAGTAATATACTTCAATAACAAAAAATAACGATTATCTACAAAACCAAACATTACTGTTGTAGGGTTATCCGTTTTCAATTTAATTTACATATCTTTTCAGCTTTTGAACAAGTAAGACCTTTAATACAAAAATAACGATTATCTACAAACAAAACATACTAAAAAAATAAAGTAAAAAAATCTGCTTAATCTAGAAATTTATGTATGGCTTGACGAGAGACACTGTGCTCTGTGCAAGGCAGGCCTACAGGGGTTCGTGGATTGTGGCTGGGCGTATCAGGTTACTGTGGTTAGTGCGGCTCCTGTGGTGCTTGTAATTAGCCACGGGGCGGGCTTGCCAGTTCTGTCATGTTTACTGCGCATTAGCCTCTTATCGAATCAAGTGCCGAGCTTAAACTCACGTGACATTTTGTGTTTGTGGCCCCTTTACACAGCCGCCACCATTTAACTTTGGGACAGGCGGCCCTGTGCGGTTGTATGCTGTGTGGCGAGCATTAGAAATTGTGTGTGTTAAAAACATGGCGAGTCAGGGAAGTGATGTTTCAATGCCTTCTGTCAGTGCTGGAAGTGACACTAATATTACTCAAGAAATGGCGAAGTGTTGTTATCTTCGCAAGGAAAACTTTCTGATCAACAGACCGATCTTGTGGAAAAATACATTGTTTATCATGAGGCCATGGCAAAGTTTTTGACAAAGAAATTGAGTGGCGAGCCTTGTTCTCCTCCCTCAAAGCCAAAAGGAAGCATTTTGTTTTTGTTTCTTCAACAATTATTTAATTTAATTTAATTAGAGTAACTTTGAAAAGCTTTTAACTTTTGAAGAAATGATTCTATTCAAAAAGCTCCAAATGTTCAGTGACCGGTGTACTACCTAGTAGTTCAGAAAACTTCTCCACCTTGTGGTGTTTGTGACACAACGGCAAAGCAGACGACGCGGAACACGACTCGGGCTGGGCCCAGACAGGGCTGGTGTTGTTACTGGCTAATTATAGTGGGCGTAGCACTGTTCGCTAACTGCCCTCCGACAACTGCTCTGCAAGGCTCTCAGTGAACGCCACAAACACATGACGTGGACTTAAAAATAGTAACGGTTTTGCAAAACTAGGCCAATCGGCAGACTCTGCCGATTGACCTACAAAGCCTCTCTAACGTGCGACTGTAAGACCACAGCAGGCCAAACCGCTGACGTGGTCGGCGCAGTGTGGTCTAGTGGCATTTCCCCTTCACTTTCCTACAAGCACTGCCCTGTCTATTGGGTGTTTGTTGTTTGTTGTTTGTTTGTTTGTTGTTTGTTTGTTTGTTGTTTGTTTGTGTTTGTTTGTGTTTGTTGTTTGTTTGTGTGTGTGTGTTTTGTCCTACCCCGCTGCACACCCCCCACCCCCTCCACCCGCCCACCCCACCCCCCACCCCACGCATGCACACACTCAAGTTCCTTCTAAGTTTATAACTTAAGTTACCCTAAGTTACTTTTAAGTTCTTACTCAAGTTGTCCTTAAGTCATCCTTAAGTTGTCCTCAAGTTGTCCTCAAGTCATCCACAAGTCAACCTAAGATCATAACTAAGTCATCCTCTAAGTACAACCAAGTTCTTATTTAAGTTATCCTCAAGTTCTTACTCAAGTTACCTCAAGATCATAACTAAGTCATCCTCTAAGTACAACCAAGTTCTTATTCAAGTTATCTTATAATTATCAAAAAATACAATCTATGTTTTTATCTTAAATAGTAAATGTCTAATATAGTACACACACGCTTCAAAAAACGCGTCATCGCTGAGAATATTTGCTCAGCGTTCTCTGCATAGATCTTAATGAAGTTCTTACATCCTAAGCAACCGCATTGATTACAATTCTGGTCTATGGAAATGTCTTTTATAGACTCCATGTCTTTATTTATTGACTTTATCATTTTATAATACGCCATGATCTATTTTTTATTTAAAAAAAATTAAAATTAAGTTCTTAAAATATTATTCCATCTGAAATGGATCAAAATGATCTTTTGTGTTGACGGTTCTGGCGTGCTGTTGCCTTCTGTATTTAGTGGTTCAGATTTTTTTGATTGCTTTTGTTTCTGCTGCCATTGTGTATATATTTTATAACCGTAATAACTGCCCCCACAGCAGCAAGGGCGCCAAAAATGGCAACAGTTTTAAGTTCAATATACCATGAAGACTTGGTGCTGTAGGCCTTGAATCACATGGAGTTTTATAGCTGGCATTGATCAACTTGTTCTGGCGTTGGCGGTTTGTTTCTTATGATTATATTCTGCAACATTAATTTTTTTTGTCTGTTCCACTCTGTTTTTTGCGGAGAGGTTGTTTTCACTTTGGTTCTAACGCAAGATGTTTTCTGTTCCATCTGTA
>CM031600.1:97190747-97193247 GCA_018398815.1 Conus ventricosus
ACAGAAAACTTTATTCTGGGCCACTTTCGCCCAGAAATGGTGAGGACGAGTGATCAGGATTGGTAAATGTGTAACACCCGTTCCCGCCCGTATGAACATAATCTTCATCTGTGAAGGTTATGGCATTAAAGTGCGCAAGGTGTGCGTCCCATAGTGCGGCACATTGATTTTTACGACAATTATTCATTGTAAAATGTTCATGTGTGCGGAAAATCATCCCTGACTGCACACAGGTGACATGATGGACAGGCGCTGACGAAACGTTTTACATGACTCATGGGACATGGAGATTGTGTGTGTGTTGTGTGTGTGTGTGTGTGTGTGTGTGTGTGTGTGTGTGTGTGTGTGTGCGTGTGCGCGCTTGTGTGTGTGTGTGTGTGTGTGTGTGTGTGTGTGTCGTGTGTGTGTGTGCCGTGCGTGCGTGCGTGCGTGCATGCGTGCGTGCGTGCGTGGGTGCGTGCGTGTGTGTGTGTGTGTGTGTTGTGTGTGTGTGTGTGTGTGTGTGTGTGTGGTGTGTGTGTGTGACTTGTCAACTTCTGACAAAGAGTTCGACATCTTTCTACCCTAATTGCTCTGTCTGTCTGTCTGTCTCTCTCTGTCTGTCTCTCTCTCTCTCTCTCTCTCTCTCTCTCTCTCTCTCTCTCTCTCTCTCTCTCTCTCTCTCTCTCTCTCTCTCTCTCTCTCTCTCTCTCTCTCTCTCAGTGTCTAAGCGTGGGGAGAATTAAGGAAAAAATTATCAGTATTCTTGTAACACTTCAGGCTCATATCTATCATTTCAGACGACTTAGAACTGCAAATCCGGTGTAGTCAGATGTTCCCCTCTGCAACTGGTAACCATGTAAACCCAGAACTACCCGCCGCATCGAGAGTAAACCCAACAAGAAAATCCAACCTAGACAGGAATGAGCTGCAACAGGGTAGATTTTTGCCTAAGAAACATCAGGGAAGAAGGAAATACTAAGATCATACCGGGTCTACACAAATTTTAGACATTAATGTTAGCGTACCGCCAAAACAAACCAAACGTGGACAAACGAATCACAAGACAAAACACGACGCGTTTCGACCTCTTAGGTCTTCTACAGGCAAGATGCAAAACAATCGGGACAACGAAAATGAACGAGTAACCACTTATCTTCGTCCACCTCAGCGCAAGGTAGGCGTTGAATTCATCAATATTTAAAATGTGTGCAGATTTCCGCCTGCCGTCGCCTCTCTTTGCAACTAGATCTTACCGGGTCTGTCGCAGTCCTGATGAACGATGACCGTGACACCAGTCGACCAACACCGGGACGGACGCGAAAAATGAGATACTGGGGGAAAAAAACCGTCGAGTGTATGTGAAAAGAACATCGTCATGTTTGCCGCTTGGAACTTAGAAGCTGTCAGGCAGGCTGGAAAATTGAAAGAACTGAGCCATGAAAAGGAAAACACTGCTGGAATTTTCCTGTCCTGTACGAAGGAAGATGGAAGAGCAGCGGAGAAGCACAGACTGAGGAAGACCCCTAAGCCTGCACGAACAATTTCAACCACGTGACGACTGAAACAGCGATTGAAATGGAAACCATGGGTCTCAAGAGACATCTCGAAAATGTGTGACACTAAAAGGACCTTACAACTGCACAAGAAGATTGAAGGGGAGGAATACAGAACTAGAAACGAGGTCGGGGAAGAAGTAAAGAATGCAAAGGAATGCTAGGTCGAACAAGAGTATGAGATCGTTGGGGAAAAAAACACATACACAACAACACAAAAAAAATTTAAGATTGTAAAGGACCTGACCAGACAAAAACACCTGACCAGACAAAAACAAAGTCAAATCATCAGCATTCAGGACAAAGATGACAGCTGTCCCACACAGGAAGAAAACATCATCAAACGGTGGACTGAAATGTTGCTCTAAACACCATACCATAGCACAGGAGATCCCCGTCACATAACAGCATAGGATTCATCAAATTAGGATGACTTTCCATTCCTCTGTGAAGAAGTCATAACTGTAGTGAAATCGCTGAAATGTGGGAAGGCTGGTGGCATCAGCAACATCCATTCAGAACTCAAAACATGACAGAGATCCAGTAATTGATATTCTATCCGCCATCTGCAACAAACTCTGGCACACCGGTTGGTGACTCATGACTTGGATTAACACAGCTAATATCACCTTTCTCAATAAAGGAAATATCCGATACTGCCAGAACTACCGCACTACAAGCTTGATCATCGAAGCCATCAAAGTGATGCTGAAAATAATTCTTAACAGACTGCAGCTGAAAGCGTACAGCATAATGAAGAACAGACTGGATTCCGCAAGGCAGAAGTATCATCGAACAGATCATGACCTACGAAACCTTTGCGAAAAACAATACCAGCACCAGAGGAAACGTCACCAGGTCTTCATATCTTTGAAGAAGGCGTTCAACAGTCTGGCAGGAGGCACTATGTGCCACAGTGTCGAAATATAACATCGGGTAAGAAACGTGTCAATACCGTGCAGCAA
>CM031600.1:97198247-97211293 GCA_018398815.1 Conus ventricosus
GTGGTGGTGGGGGGGGGGGTATATGAATGAAATCCATTCTCAGGTAGCCGGGGTGTGCCTTTCTCTGCTCTCCTCCTTCTGTTCCCCACCTCACCTCCACCCCTCGTGCCCCCGTCCCCTTCCGTCGTCTCCCCTCCCCACCCCCTCCCCCTCTATCTCTCTCTTTTTCTTTTCCCAACTACCCCCCTCCCCCTCACATCGTATGCGTATGTGTGTTTTTTTCGTTTGCTGTGTGTATGTGCGTTTGTGTGAATGTGAATGTGTGTGTGTGTGTGTGTGGTGTGTGTGTGTGTGTGTGTGTGTGTGTGTGTGTGTGTGTGTGTGTGGTGTGTGTGTGTGTGTGATGGTCTGATGTTATGTTTATGGAATACTGATTCGCCTCGGTGCTATGTTCATAGCACACTCCACCTGATGCTATGGTGTACTTTGCTGCTATCTCCATGGTATACTTTGTCAGCTGCTATCTCCCTGGTATACTTTGTCAGCTGCTATCTCCATGGTATACTTTGTCAGCCGCTATCTCCATGGTATACTTTGTCAGTTGCTATCTACGTGGTATACTTTGTCAGCTGCTATCTTCATGGTATACTTTGTCAGCTGCTATCTCCATGGTATACTTTGTCAGCTGCTATCTTCGTGGTATACGTTGTCAGCTGCTATCTCCATGGTATACTTTGTCAGTTGCTATCTACGTGGTATACTTTGTCAGCTGCTATCTTCAAGGTATACTTTGTCAGTTGCTATCTCCATGGTATACTTTGTCAGCTGCTATCTTCATGGTATACTTTGTCAGCTGCTATCTTCATGTATACTTTGTCAGTTGCTATCTACGTGGTATACTTTGTCAGCCGCTATCTTCATGTATACTTTGTCAACTGCTATCTTCATGGTATACTTTGTCAGTTGCTATCTTCATGGTATACTTTGTCTGCTGCTATCTTCATGGTATACTTTGTATGCTTCTATCATCATGGTTTTTTTTTTCTGCTGAAATCTGCTTGGTATTTTTTGTCAGATTCTATCTACATGGTATACTTTGTCTGCTGCTATCTTCATGGTGTACTTTGCTTTTATCTTCATGGTATACTTTGCTGCTATTTTAATCATATACTTTGTTTGCCGCTATGTTCATGGTACACTTTGGTGCTGTCTTATGATAAAGTTTATCTACTGGTATCTTATAGCATACTTAGATTTGCTGCTATCTTTATGGTATTTTTTTGTATGCTTCTATCATCACGTTTTTTTTCTGCTGCTAACTGCTTGGTATTGTTTTTCGGATGCTATCTACATAATACACTTTGCCTGCTACTATTTTGATGATATACTTTGTTTGCTGCTATCTTCATGGTGTACTTTGCTGCTGCTATTTTCGTCGTGTTTTGTGTGTGTGTGTGTGTGTGTGTGTGTGTGTGTGTGTGTGTGTGTGTGTGTGTGTGTGTGTGTGTGTGTGTGTATGCTGTTATCTTCATTGGATATTTTGCTGCTATCTTATGGTAAACTTTATCTGCTGGTGTCTGTATAGTATAGTTAAATTTGTTGCTATCTTTATGGTATACTTTGTCTGCTGCTGTTTTGATGGCACACCTAGTCTTCTACTATCTTTCTTTCTTTCTTTCTGCGTACGCAGGCTGATACTCCTGCGGACACTGCCTGTATAGACAGGCAGTGGAGTTTTGTGTGCATGACCGTTTTTTTAAATTTCTGCTATCTTGATTGTGTACTTTATCGCCGCTATGTTCATGGTATACTTTGTCAATGGCTGTCCTCATGGTATACTTTATCTGCTTCTGTCTTCATGGCTTTTTTGCTGCTATCTTCACGGTACACGTCATCTGCTGCTCTCTTCACGGTACACGCCATCTGCTGCTCTCTTCGCGGTACACGTCATCTGCTGCTCTCTTCTCAGTATACTGTATCTTCATGATGTCTTCATGGTGTACTTTACCTGCTGCTATTCTTCATGGCACCCTTTGTTTTCTGTTATATCTATAGCATATACATTTATCTGCTGTTATCTTTATGGTATACTTTGTCTGCTACGGTCTTGCTGGTATACACTACATGATGCTATCTTAATAGTATGTTTTGTCTGATACTAACTTCATGGTGCACGTTTTCAGTTGTTACCCATATGATGATACTTTATCTGCTGCTATCTTCATGACATACTTTGTCCACTGCTATATTTATCATATACTTTGCCTGCTGTTGTCTTCATAGCATACTTTGCTGCGATCTTCGTGGTATATATCTCTTGTCCGCTGCTCTATAAACATGGTGTGTTTCACCTGCCGCTATCTTTGTGGTGTACTGTGTCTACTGCTATCTTCACGGTACACTTTATCTGCTGCTATCTTCACGGGACATAGTATCTTCTGCTATCTTCACGGGGACAGTTTATCCGCTGCTATCTTCACGGGACACTTTATCCGCTGGTATCTTCATGGAAGTCCAGCAGCCGTGGCCATCCGCCAAAGCGAGGGCAGTGCCTCGCTTCCCTCCTTCGTCTAAATGCAAATGGAGGACGTAACCATGATCACTGCCTCTCTCTCTCCCCGCTTGTCTGAACGCACAACACTCCCTGGTCCCCCTCCCCTCACCCCTCACCCCTCCCCTTTCACCCCCATTCCTCCACCCCACCCCCACCCCCCACTCCCCACCCCCTTGCCCTCTGTGGTGTGATGATGCGAACCAGGAACCATAGCTATCTGCTGCACTCGCCGTCACGTTGAACGCCAGTCACTGGGTGCTGGGCCAGTCCTTATCTGATGTTCGTCCTTATCGGTCGAGACCACCCCACTTAACCAGTGCACGTTACCCCCACCCCCACCCACCAGCCTGTTGACTCGTGCATTCTTCAGCGTCGACGTCCACTCCTAAGTGTTGTGAAAATCAGTCTGTTTAGAAACAGTTGTTTTAGTGGGAAGGGGGAGGGGGGGGCTGGAAAGTGAAACTAAAGTCAGGGAAGTAGTCTGAAGTGTGTCCGCATACGATGGCAAACAATCAACTGTCATGTCCACACACGATGACAAACAATTAACTATCATGTCCACATACGATGACAAACAATCAACTGTCATATCCACATACGACGACAAACAATCAACTCTCACAGCCACATGACAAACAATGGCCTATCATGTCTACACACCATGACAAACAATGGACTATCATGTCCACACACCATGACAAACAATGGACTATCATGTCAACACACCATGACAAACAATGGACTATCATGTCTACGCACCATGACAAACAATGGACTATCATGTCTACACACCATGACAAACAATGGACTATCATGTTAACACACACTGACAAACAATGGACTATCATGTCAACACACCATGACAAAGAATGGACTATCACGTCAACACCCATGACAAACAATGGATTATCATGTCAACACACTATGACAAACAATAGACTATCATGTCCACACACCATGACAAACAATGGACTATCATGTCCACACACTGACAAACAATGGACTATCATGTCCACACACCATGACAAACAATCGCTGTTATCTCCGCATCCGATGTCAACAAGTTGCCTGTCACATTCACAGTCATGGATAAATAGTTTCATTCACACTCTTTGTCAAACAGTTGCCTGCCACATTCGTGTTCCGTTGATTATCACATGCACATCCTAGGACATCAACGACACCGTGCAGACTGTCACATTTACAGTTAGTGACATCAATGACCGATCGTTGACCATCACATCCACAGTCAATCAAATGGAGGTTACATGTACTTGTATCTATTCGTCCATGTACTTGTCTGACCATATTCAAGTTCGAAATGGCTGTGCCAGTCTTGAATAAATGTTAATTATATGTGTTCATTTCTCCAGTTGTTGCCTTATAGATGTGTCTGGTACAGGGTATAGGCAAGTTGGAACATCCTTTTAGGGGGATATTTTTGTTTGTTCTGTGTGCTCTGTGCTGTCATACCTGGTAGGCGATTCGGTATCATAAACAGCTTTCCTTTGGAGTCATGGGCGTGTATTTGTTTTCTTGTGGGAGCAAGAGTTACCGTGCTTTTTTGCTGTTTACAGTCAATAATATCAATGATGAACAGCTGACTATCATATTTACAGTCAGTGACATTAATGGGGAAACGTTGTCTAAAATATTCATCTCAGTGACTTCAGTGACAAACCGATGACTATCACGTTCACTCGCGATGACATCAATCACATAAGTCAGCTATCACATTTACATTCGATGACAACAAACGTTCGACTGTCACATTCACATTGGATGACATCAATGAGAAACAATCGACTGTCACATTCATTCTCGATGACTACGCAATTGACTCTCACATTCACACTCGATAACAAACAGTCAACTATATTACATTCACGTCAGATGATAGAATAGTCGACTATCACATTCACACTCAATTACACACAGTCATCACTTCACATTCGATAAAAAAAGTGACCATCCGATTCACGCTTGATGAACAACAGTCAGCTATCATATGGTGACTTATCCTGTACTTTGTCTATGTCCTTGGCGGTAACTAACCCCTCTCTTTCTAAACTGTGCAAAGTAACCTCAGACGACAACTGTCCATGCAGTCTGTTACAGTAAAAATGATGTATACTCACAAAACTATTCAACACCCACGCATTTGAATTCGTAACGAACACTGCGGTCTCTCATAAGGTGCGATTCAAAAGAGTGTGCATTGTGATTGTCAGATGAAGAGGGCTACTGACAGACGGATATCTCACCTTCTGACCCAGGAATGTCAATCAAAGGCAGAACTGCCCGCGATCCACCATTGTTCTGTGTCCAGATCAGTCCAATGGATAAGCGGCACGATGACCTGGTCATCGATGTGGTCAGCGAGATACGTCAGCAACGCTGTGCGAAACTCTGACACTGTGCAAAGTAAAGTTTCAAAACGGAGTGACTGAGGGCGGAAAATGAAGTAAAATTTAGAAAGAGAGGGGTTAGTTACCGCCAAGGCCATAGACAAACAAAGTACAGGACAAGACACAGTTTCTTATCCTGTACTTTGTCTATGTCCTTACTTACTTACTTTCGCCTACAACCCCTTCAGGGGCATAGGCCGCCGACAAGGGTCCTCCAGGCATCACGGTCCAGAGCGATTCTCTCCAGCTGGTTCCAGGTTTTCCCCGACGCTGTCACGTCTGCCTGCAGGTCCCGGCTCCAGGAGTTCCTTGGGCGGCCTCTCTTTCTTTTCCCTGCGGGTTCCATGACAATGCCTGCCTGCTGGTGTTGTCGGCAGCTTTCTTAGGGTGTGGCCTATCCACCTCCATCTCCTTTGGAGAATCTCTGCATCGGCTGGCTTTTGATTCGCCTATTGCCACAGGTCCTCGTTGCTGATCCTGTCTGGCCGGTGGATCATCAGTATGCGCCTCAGACAGGAATTGATGAAAGTCTGGATCTTGTTGGTTATGGTAACTGTGGTTCGCCACGTCTCAGCTCCATAAAGAAGTACTGATTTGACGTTGCTATGTCCTTGGCAGTTGCTAACCCCCTCTCTTTCTAAACTGTGCCAAGTAACCTCTGACTGCGTGTGGTCTTCTACTTATGACCGACTAGCTAAGTAAATGCGACGTGTTTGGTCAGCAGAATTACAACGAATTCATATATCATCGTGATTATTATCATAGATACAAATAGGGTGAGTTTCATTGCCTTTTTCCTTGATCCCTGGCTAGCTTAATTTACCGTGAATGATAGGACTCTTATGTCACTGTATATACCAAGATGTACTGATGTGTAGCATGTCTTAGTTTTATGATCAGGGAGATGTTTCTTTACATCTGCTCTTCTGAGTGGTAGAAACTGCATTGAAGGTACGCCAGGATATAATTCGATATTCATGGCGATGCTGTATACAGTGTCACTGAACATATGGATGTAAGAAAGCCAGAATCATCAGAAATCACACTGTGTTAGAAAGCATCACTTTGGTAATGTTGACGATGTTGTTGAACAAAGAGCAAAGACTGATAGTGTCTACCATTTCTACCATCTTCATCAAGTGCATGATTCCAGAGTGAGTGTCAACATTTATCATACTGCTATTCTGATTCCACTGCCATGCGTAGAAAATGCCAATGTTCACACACACACACACACACACACACACACACACACACACACACACACACACACACACACACACACACACACTCACGCACGCACGCACGCACGCACGCACGCACGCACGCACGCACGCACGCACACACACACACACACACTCACACACTCACACACGCACACACAAACGCACACACACACGTGCGCGTGCGCGCACGCACGCGCACGCATAACACACACACACACACACACACACACCACACACACACACACACACACACACACATGCACACACACACACACACACACGCACACACACACACATTGAGAGAGAGAGAGAGAGAGAGAGAGAGAGGAGAGAGAGAGAGAGAGAGAGAGAGAGGAGAGAGAGAGAGAGAGAGAGAGAGAATCGAACTACGGTCAATAACAATTATTGATATGTGTATGTACTTTGTTACATATTGGCACGCAGAAAATAATGACATCACAATTCCTGTCGCCACTCTGAGAAATCGGATTTTAAAAAAATAATGAAAAGAACACCAACAACAATAGATCTTTAACTATGACCACATAAGAGAAGGCCCACGGAAGTGAAAAACTGACACAGGTCCAACAGCTTCATGAACGTTTTGGAAAATCATTTGACTCAGCTGATCACGTTCTTCAGGACTGTCATGCACAGAGACAGGAAACGACACGTTAAGTAAGAAGGCAACAGTTAACAATATCTGATCTTATCATAGATAAGCCATGATTACGCCCCCTGATGGATCCCTCCAACTCCCTTCTCCCTCGGCCCTTTTGCTTCATTGTCCCAGTCAAACAGGCGCATAGGAGGACCTGTCGTCGCCCTTGACCTCCCCCTCCCCCCGCCCCCTCCCTGCCCCCCCTCCCCCTCCCACACACATTCATTGTTTCACACTCACCTGTCACCAAACACTCATCTCGTCACCACATCGCCCCTGACTCTCCCCACCCTCACCCCTCTCTATTCGCTTCCACACGGGTTGGACACCAGAAATGAATGCCCTACGGCTTCGCTTAAGGAGCTGAGTATTTATAGACAGCCATAATTTGGCTTTTTTGTTTGTTTGTTTGTTTGTTTGTTTGTTTGTTTTTGAGAATTACTATTGTGTCTGAAAGTCGATTTTCCTTCTTTTCTTTCACGTACCTATCAAGGTAAAATGCCAGGTGGTTCCTAGCAGACCGATGCAAATGTAAAGAACAGGACTCTGTTAGGGGGAGACCACCTGGTGCAAAAGTAGGGTAACAGCTAAATGCGAAAACCTGAAATGTAACGTCAAGTAAGGGGTAGTTCATCCATTACTAGATGATGAATGATTTCATCGGTGAAAATCCCTAAAAAAGAAAAAAAAATAAGTGAAATGATTGGAGAAGCGATGTTGTTCATTTGATTTACCATTAGGTTAATAAGCAGTCTAGGGCTAGCTCACATTTATGCGACACTTCAAAGCGCTTTGCTGGGATTAGATAGTGATTTAGTGCAAACATCCTAATGGTGGCGTGTGGCCTCACACCTGTCTTGCGAAGTCATCTTTACGTCCCCTGATCCGGCCTGATCCGGTATCACTGGCCGCCTGGGGGGAGGGGGGGGGGGATCCCCGCCGACAGTGGCCAGGAAGTCAATAAATCCACAGATGAAAGGGCAAGTAGCTGAACAAATGAGAACCGTACCAGTCTAGATGTCTGACTCGGACAAAAGTACCTTATTAGCCAGAGATAATGTGTACGTGTGTGTGTGTGTGTGTGTGTGTGTGTGTGTGTGTGTGTGTGTGTGTGTGTGTGTGTGTGTGTGTGTTTTGTGTGTGTGTGTGTGTCAAGTCAAGTCAAGTCAAGTCAAGTCAAGTCAAGTCAAGTCAAAATTATATTTAGAGATGGAAACATTGAATAAGCAGTATATCTGCTTTTTTACATCAAGCCATCTATGAAAAAAGAAAAGTTAAAAAAAATCACATCGTGTACAATGCCTTTCATCAAAAGAAAAGTTAACATACCGTACTACCCCTTCCCATCTCCTCCCCTTTTCCTCACTCACTTCCATTCACGTAAAAGGTATCAATGCTCATTGCCGCCCCTATGGTTACATTCACGACGTGTATATCTTTACCAATGTATTTCTTTTCTGCACAGGATGGACATTTTTTTCAGTATGATATGTGGTTAACGATTCATGAGATAATCTTTCAATTTTTTCTTAAATGTGTTTATATTTCTTATATTTATTAAGGGTTTTGTGAGTTTATTCCATAGATTTCCCCCTGAATATACAAAACTGGATTTGATAAATTGTTGCGTGGTCTAGGAATGGACAATAAATGATTATGTCTATGACAATTGACTCTAAATGTTTCTGTAATCTTTTGGGGAGCTGTTCTATTAATAACGTTATGCATACAAAGGGCTTTATTGAAAAAGAGTCTGTTTGGGAAGGTTAATATTTTGAGTTGTTTGTAATCTTCATCAGTTAGGGAGCTCGATTTTAACAATACTAATATCAATGCTCGTTTGTACAGACGATGAATTAATTTCAAATTATGTTCACTACAGTTGTCCCAAAGGGTTGATGCATAATCAATTAAAGACAAAATATGTGCACAGAAAAAAAAGTTTTCGAGAGTGGCCATCGAGGAAATTTTTTATCCGAGACAACTGAAATATCTTTTTGGAAAGGCGTTTTGCTAAGAATGTTATATGTTCTGTCCAAGATAAATCTTTGTCAATAATGACACCTAGTGTTTTGTGTGAACAGACTTCCTCAACTTTATTGTTGGATATGAGTAAAGGCTGAAAATTTGATTTCATTTTTTGTCGTTTTTGTCTTGTAGACACGTACATGCACTTTGTTTTAATAGCATTTAAAGACACATGGTTTAGTTGTGTCCATTCAGTAAGTTTATTGATATCTGCTTGAAGCTTGATTGTTAATTCATAGGCATCAGAGTCGTTTTCGTGAAGAGATGCATCATCTGCAAACATTTCGCATTTACATTTAACAAAACAAGGCAAATCATTAACGTAAATAGTAAACAAAAGAGGTCCTAACACAGAGCCTTGTGGAACACCATATTTGACATGCATAAATGTTGACAATTTGTGTGTGCGTGTGTGTGTGTGTGTGTGTGTGTGTGTGTGTGTGTGTGTGTGTGTGTGTGTGTGTGTGTGTGTGTGTGTGTGTGTGCGTGCGCAGGAGTGTGTGTGTGGGGGGGGAGGGGAGGTGAGAGAGAGAGAGAGAGAGAGAGAGAGAGAGAGAGAGAGAGAGAGATTTTTTATTTTCAGTACAGTTAAAGATGTAATTTGCTTTATTGTTACAATTTCTGATTTTTGTAATGTTATTTACAAATGTTAAATGTTTCCCTGTTAATTTTCCTTTATGATGTTTATGTTATTCAGATGTAATTTGTATTATTTTCGTTTTCTCATTAATTTATTAAGGTTTTTCTTTTTAAAATGTCAGTACAACACTATGTTAATCTGACAGTAAATAGTTTCAGTCAGTCAGTGTGTGTGTGTGTGTGTGTGTGTGTGTGTGTGTGTGTGTGTGTGTGTGTGTGTGTGTGTGTGTGTGTCTGTCTGTCTGTCTGTCTGTCTGTCTGTCTGTCTGTCTGTCTGTCTGTCTGTCTGTGTCTGTGTGAAATTGAATTTGCACGGCAAACACCAAGTCTTAATTGTTTACATTAGTCATCGTAGCCCAACATGCCAGTACGATCTGATCGAGAGGACCTGAGCACTAGTGAGGATAGTGAATGGTACTTGAAGTGGTACCGGGAGTGGTGGTAGTAGCAATCGTACTCGTAGTCATAGTAGTAGTAGCAGCAGCAGCAGCAGTAGCAGGAGCAGCAGAAGTAATGGTAGTAGTAGTACTAGTCGCTGCAGCAGCAGCAACAGTAGTGGTCCGGTTTCTCTCTTCCGGACTCTGATCTCTACATACTGTGATGTGTACATTGTATTTCTTTGAAATGCGCCAGACACGACTTCCTGATATTTCGCTGATCTGTGTCAACATTTGCTGTTCCAAGCTGTCTCTTATTGACATGTCACAAATGTCTCCCTAATGTTTCAGTGCTCTGTGTCAACATTTGCTGTTCCAAGCTGTTTCTTATTGCCATGTCACAAATGTCTCCCTAATGTCTCAGTGCTCTGCGTCAACATGAGTGTTCCAAGCCGTTTCCTCAGTGACATGTCACACACGTCTTCCTTGTGTTTTAGTGCTGTGTGTGTGTGTGTCAATCAACACGGCCGTTCCAAGCTGTTCCTAGCGACATGTCACACGCGTCCTCCTAGTGTTAACGGCAGTGTATCAACACGGTTTTTACCCAGAGTGTTTCTTACTGATAAGTCACTCTTTGACGGGGAAGGCGTGTATCTGGTGACTGCAAATGCCCAGGGCTGGGTCATCTCTCCTCACACCCTGTCTCACCTCCAGTCCTGTTTCCCCTTATGTTCTGTCTCCTCCTCACGTCCAGTCTCCCGTTATGTCCTGTCTTCCCTTTACATCCGGGTCTCCTGTACGTCCCGTTTTCCCTCACGTTCTGTTTCCCCTCACGTTCTGTTTCCCTTCACGTTCTGTTTCCACTCACGTTCTGTTTCCCCTCACGTTCTGTTTCCCCTCACGTTCTGTTTTCCCTCACGTTCTGTTTCCCCTCACGTCCCGTTTTCCCTCACGTTCTGTTTCCCCTCACGTTCTGTTTTCCCTCACGCTTTGTTTCCCCTCACGTTCTGTTTCCCCTCACTTCTGTTAACCCTCACGTTCTGTTTTCCCTCACGTTCTGTTTTCCCTCACGTTCTGTTTCCACTCACGTTCTGTTTTCCCTCACGTTCTGTTTTCCCTCACGTTCTGTTTCCCCTCACGTTCTTTTTCCACTCACGTTCTGTTTCCCTCACGTTCTGTTTTCCCTCACGTTCTGTTTTCCCTCACGTTCTGTTTTCCCTCACGTTCTGTTTCCACTCACGTTCTGTTTCCCTCTCACCTACTGTATCCATTAATGTCCACCCTTACGCCTAGTCTCCCCCCACGTCCCATTTCCTCTCACATTCTGTTTCCCCACACGTCCATTCTTTTCATCCATCCAGTCTTTTTTCATGCCCTGTCTCCACTCACGTCCACCCTTATGTCTAGTCTCCCCTCACGTTCTGACTCTCCCTATATTCTTGTCCACCTTCATCACGTCCTGTCTCCACTCACATCCACCCTCACGTCCAGTCTCCCCACAGGCCCTGTCTCCCCTCACTTCAGTCTCCCTCACGCCAATCTCCACTCACATCCTGTCTCACCTCACGTCAGTCTCCACTCACGTCGTGTCTCCACTCACGTCCTGTCTCACCTCGCGTCCTGTCTCACCTCACGTCCTGTTTCCCCCCACGTCCTGTCTCACCCCACGTCCTGTCTCCTCCACGTCCTGTCTCCCCCCACGTCCTGTCTCCCCACGTCCTGTCTCCCCCCACGTCCTGTCTCACCTCACGTCCTGTCTCCCCCCACGTCCTGTCTCACCCGACATCCTGTCTCACCCCACGTCCTGTCTCCACCCACGTCCTGTCTCCCCCACGTCCTGTCTCACCCACGTCCTGTCTCACCCCATGTCCTGTCTCCCCCCACGTCCTGTCTCCCCCACGTCCTGTCTCACCCCACGTCCTGTCTCCCCCACGTTCTGTCTCCCCTCACGTCCTGTCTCCCACCACGGTCCTGTCTCACCCCACGTCCTGTCTCCCCCACGTCCTGTTCTCCCCCACGTCCTGTCTCCCCCACGTCCTGTCTCCCCCACGTCCTGTCTCCCCCCACGTCCTGTCTCACCCCCACGTCCTGTCTCCCCCCACGTCCTGTCTCCCCCCCACGTCCTGTCTCCCCACGTCCTGTCTCCCCCACGTCCTGTCTCCCCCCACGTCCTGTCTCCCCCACGTCCTGTCTCACCCGACGTCCTGTCTCCCCCCACGTCCTGTCTCCATCCCCCCACGTCCTGTCTCCCCCCACGTCCTGTCTCACCTCACGTCCTGTCTCCCCCCAGTCCTGTCTCACCCGACATCCTGTCTCACCCCACGTCCTGTCTCCACCCACGTCCTGTCTCCCCCACGTCCTGTCTCACCCACGTCCTGTCTCCCCCATGTCCTGTCTCCCCCCACGTCCTGTCTCCCCACGTCCTGTCTCACCCCACGTCCTGTCTCCCCCACGTCTGTCTCCCTCACGTCCTGTCTCCCCCACGTCCTGTCTCATCCCCACGTCCTGTCTCCCCCCACGTCCTGTCTCCACCCCACGTCCTGTCTCCCCCACGTCCTGTCTCCCCCACGTCCTGTCTCCCCCCACGTCCTGTCTCACCCCACGTCCTGTCTCCCCTCACGTCCTGTCTCCCCCCACGTCCTGTCTCCCCCACGTCCTGTCTCCCCCACGTCCTGTCTCCCCCCACGTCCTGTCTCCCCCCCCCCCCCCCCCCCCCCCACGTCCTGTCTCTCCCGACGTCCTGTCTCACCCGACGTCCTGTCTCCCCCACGTCCTGTCTCCCCCACGTCCTGTCTCCCCCACGTCCTGTCTCCCCCACGTCCTGTCTCCCTCCGTCCTGTCTCACCCCACGTCCTGTCTCACCTCACGTCCTGTCTCACCCGACGTCCTGTCTCCTCCGACGTCCTGTCTCCCTCACGCTGTCTCACCCGTCCTGCCCCCGTCCTGTCTCCCCACCCCTCCCCCCGTCTGCTCCCCACGTCCTGTCTCACCCACGTCCTGTCTCACCCGACGTCCTGTCTCACCCACGTCCTGTCTCCCCACGTCCTGTCTCCCCACGTCCTGTCTCCCCCCAGTCCTGTTCACCCACGTCTGTTACCCACGTCTGCTCACCTCACGTCCTGTCTCCCAGTCCTGTCTCACGTCCTGTCTCCCCTCAGTCTGTCTCCCTAGTCTGTCTCACCCGACGTCCTCGTCTGTCTCCCTCAGCGTTCC
>CM031600.1:97212293-97230582 GCA_018398815.1 Conus ventricosus
GGGCCAGCGCAACAGTAGTGTCGGTTTCCTCTTCGACTTGATTCTACATATGTGATGTGTACATTGTATTTCTTTGAAATGCGCCAGACACAAATTCAGTATTTGCTGATGTGTCAACATTTTTTCCAAGCTGTCTCTTATGACATGTCACCAAATGTCTCCTAATGTATCAGTGCTCTGTGCATAAACTATTGCTGTTCCAAGCTGTTTCTTATTGCCATGTCAAAATGTCTCCCTAATGTCTCAGTGCTCTGCGTCAACATGATGTTCCAAGCGTTTCCTCATGACATGTCACACACGTCTTCCTTGTGTTTTAGTGCTTGTTGTTGTCAATCAACACGGCCGTTCCAGCTGTTCTACGACATGTCACACGCGTCCTCTAGTGTTAACGGCAGTGTATCAACCGGTTTTCCCGAGTGTTCTTACTGATAAGTCACTCTTGACGGAAGGCGTGTATCTGGTGACTGCAAATGCCAGGCTGGGTATCTCTCCTCACACCCTGTCTCACCTCCAGTCCTGTTTCCCCTTATGTTCTGTCTCCTCTACGTCCAGTCTCCGTTTTCTGTTTCCCTTTACATCCGGTCTCCTGTACGTCCGTTTTCCCTCACGTTCTGTTTCCCTCACGTTCTGTTTCCCTTCACGTTCTGTTTCCACTCACGTTCTGTTTCCCTCACGTTCTGTTTCCCTCACGTTCTGTTTTCCCTCACGTTCTGTTTCCCCTCACGTCCCGTTTTCCCTCACGTTCTGTTTCCCTCACGTTCTGTTTTCCCTCACGCTTTGTTTCCCCTCACGTTCTGTTTCCCCTCACTTCTGTTAACCCTCACGTTCTGTTTTCCCTCTACGTTCTGTTTTCCCTCACGTTTGTTTCCACTCACGTTCTGTTTTCCCTCACGTTCTGTTTTCCCTCACGTTCTGTTTCCCCTCACGTTCTTTTCCACTCACGTTTCGTTTCCCTCACGTTCTGTTTTCCTCAGTTCTGTTTTCCTCACGTTCTGTTTTCCCTCACGTTCGTTTCCACTCACGTTCGTTTCCCTCTCACCTACTGTATCCATTAATGTCCACACCTTACGCTAGTCTCCCCCCACGTCCCATTTCCTTCACATTCTGTTTCCCCACACGTCCATTCTTTTCATCCATCCAGTCTTTTTCATGCCTGTCTCACTCACGTCCCTTATGTCTAGTCTCCCTCACGTTCTGACTCTCCCTCATTTCTGTCCACCTTCATCACGTCCTGTCTCCACTCACATCACCCTCACGTCCAGTCTCCCCACAGGCCTGTCTCCCCTCACTTCAGTCTCCCTCACGCCAATCTCCCTCACATCCTGTCTCACCTCACGTCAGTCTCCACTCACGTCTGTCTCCACTCACGTCCTGTCTCACCTCGCGTCCTGTCTCACCTCACGTCCTGTTCCCCCACGTCCTGTCTCACCCCACGTCCTGTCTCCTCCACGTCCTGTCTCCCCCACGTCCTGTCTCCCCCACGTCCTGTCTCCCCCACGTCCTGTCTCACCTCACGTCCTGTCTCCCCCCACGTCCTGTCTCACCCACATCCTGTCTCACCCCACGTCCTGTCTTCCCCCACGTCCTGTCTCCCCCACGTCCTGTCTCACCCACGTCCTGTCTCACCCCATGTCCTGTCTCCCCCCACGTCCTGTCTCCCCCACGTCCTGTCTCACCCCACGTCCTGTCTCCCCCACGTTCTGTCTCCCCTCACGTCCTGTCTCCCACCACGTCCTGTCTCACCCCACGTCCTGTCTCCCCCACGTCCTGTCTCACCCCACGTCCTGTCTCCCCCACGTCCTGTCTCCCCCACGTCCTGTCTCCCCCACGTCCTGTCTCACCCACGTCCTGTCTCCCCCCACGTCCTGTCTCCCCCCCACGTCCTGTCTCCCCCACGTCCTGTCTCCCCCACGTCCTGTCTCCCCCCACGTCCTGTCTCCCCCACGTCCTGTCTCACCCACGTCCTGTCTCCCCCCACGTCCTGTCTCCCCCCACGTCCTGTCTCCCCCCACGTCCTGTCTCACCTCACGTCCTGTCTCCCCACGTCCTGTCTCACCGACATCTGTCTCACCCCACGTCCTGTCTCCACCCACGTCCTGTCTCCCCCACGTCCTGTCTCACCCACGTCCTGTCTCACCCCATGTCCTGTCTCCCCCCACGTCCTGTCTCCCCACGTCTGTCTCACCCCACGTCCTGTCTCCCCCACGTTCTGTTCTCCCCTACGTCCTGTCTCCCCCCACGTCCTGTCTCCCCACGTCCTGTCTCCCCACGTCCTGTCTCCCCCACGTCCTGTCTCCCCCACGTCCTGTCTCCCCCACGTCCTGTCTCCCCCCACGTCCTGTCTCACCCCACGTCCTGTCTCCCCTCACGTCCTGTCTCCCCCCCACGTCCTGTCTCCCCCCCGTCCTGTCTCCCCCACGTCCTGTCTCCCCCCACGTCCTGTCTCCCCCCCCCCCCCCCCACGTCCTGTCTCTCCCGACGTCCTGTCTCACCCGACGTCCTGTCTCCCCCCACGTCCTGTCTCCCCCCACGTCCTGTCTCCCCCACGTCCTGTCTCCCCCACGTCCTGTCTCTCCCCACGTCCTGTCTCACCCCACGTCCTGTCTCACCTCACGTCCTGTCTCACCGACGTCCTGTCTCCTCCGACGTCCTGTCTCCCCTCACGTCCTGTCTCACCTCACGTCCTGCCTCACCCGACGTCCTGTCTCCCCACGCCCTATCTCCCTTCACGTCTGTCTCCCCCCACGTCCTGTCTCACCCACGTCCTGTCTCACCCGACGTCCTGTCTCCCCCCACGTCCTGTCTCCCCCACGTCCTGTCTCCCCACGTCCTGTCTCCCCCCCCCATCCTGTCTCACCTCACGTCCTGTCTCACCCCACGTCCTGCCTCACCTCACGTCCTGTCTCACCCGAAGTCCTGTCTCCTCCGACATCCTGTCTCCCTCACGTCCTGTCTCACCTCACGTCCTGTCTCACCCGACGTCTGTCTCCTCCGACGTCCTGTCTCCCCTCACGCCCAGTTTCCCCTCGCGTTCTGTTTCCATTCGTCTTGTCTCCCCTTACGTGCTGTCTTCCCACGTCCTGTCTACCCTCACGTCCTGTCTCCCCCCACGTCTTGTCTCCACTCACGTCTTGTCTCCCCCCCACGCCCAGTCTCTCCTCACGTCTTGTCTCCCCCACGCGCAGTCTCCTCTCACGTCCTGTCTCCACTCACGTCCAATCTCCCTCACGTTCTGTCTCCACTCACGTCCAATCTCCCTCACGACCAATCTCCCCTCACGTCCCGTCTCCCCCTCACGCCCAATCTCCCTCACGCCCAATCTCCCCTTACGTTCTGTCTACCCTCACGCCCAATCTCCCCTCACGCCCAATCTCCCCTTACGTTCTGTCTCCCTCACGCCCAATCTCCCCTTACGTTCTGTCTCCCCTCACGCCCAATCTCCCCTCACGCCCAGTCTCCCCTCACGCCCAGTCTCCCCTCACAACCTTTCTTCATTTACATCCATCCTCACGCCAAGTCTCCCCTCACATCTTGCCTGCTCCCCTGCCCCCACTCAGTCTCCCTCACGTCCAGTCTCTCCTCACGTCCTGTCTCTCCTCACGTCCTCAGTGATTTCATGGATGGTCGGATGTGTGGTCACAACTATCAGTGTTACTAACGTAAAAGAAAAAAAAACTATTCCACCGACGAAAGGGACAAACAGATTATAAGACAAAAAACTCGACGCCCCTCGACTTGTTTGGTCTTCTTCAAGCAAGATGAACAACGTTCAGGACATTGAAAACGAAGAACGAGCAATCACTTATCTCCTCAAATCAGGCGCTAAATGGACGTTGATTTTTTTTCACCTTGCCTGAACAAGACCCAAGAGGCCGAAACGTGCTGTGTTTTGTCTTGTGTGTCCTATTCGTCCGGCGGAAGAGTTGGTTTTTTTTTTTTTTTTTTTTCTTTTAAGTTTGCTTGGATGAAGTGGATGAAGATAAGTGATTGCTCGTTAATGTCCCGTTGTCCTGAGTGTCGTGTATCTTGTCTGAAGAAGACCTAAGAGGTCGAAACGCGTCGTGTTTTGTCTTGTGATTCGTCTGTCTACGTTTTTTTTTGGCCGGCGTAGCTTTATCAATCGTTTTTGTTTTGTTTTTGTTTTTCAAATTTTACCGTGGGTGTTACTGTTCACATGAAATGGAATAACACAGGGATATCGTGTGCAGCCCCCATGGGCCGGCCTTCTCGTGGCGGGGGTGCTTCTAGACCAACCTGTGCCCACCCCTTTTTCTTGTCTTTCCTAATGTTCTGCCTACCATGTCTTTTGCTATCTCTTTTCACCCATAAAGTCTCCCCACATCATCTGCAGCCTCTATGTCGTCTTGTTTCTTCCTTCCCGGTTCTTCAGTCTGTTCTTTCATCTATTTTTCCAGTCTTCCTTTTCAATGCTTCTTTTTCTGAGACCTATCGGAGTGGTGGCCCTAAGTCACTCGCAACCTAAGGTGCTGACACTGGCCGAGAGATGTATGGCTCTGCGTTAGTGAGTCGCTACAGCAGTCCTGTCTGGTTTGTGGGACGATATCAGGCAGATGGACGCCTATGAGTTCATTCCCCACATGTCCTTCGTAGGGCCATCCATTGTCCTTTCCCTAGCACGGCAGCTCTCCTAGGGTGACTGTCAATTTCCTGCCTTTCATTGAGCCTAACGCCCTATGAGTTATCAAAGTAGTCATTCCAAAAGACAGAGAGAAAGTAGAGATTCAGATTCAGACGAGGAAATAAGAGAGGTGGCAAAGAAAAAAGGTATACAAAACGCATGGCCAAGCTTCCTTTTGGTGGAAGCCAAAGACCCAAATCAATCCATAGCTCGGATTTCCCCCTTTGCCATTTCTAAGTGGTTTGAGGGAGTTTCTTCCACAGGTTTCAAAATGATCAAAAGACTCAGATCAGGTAGTTATCTTGTCAATTGTGGGGACAGAAGCGGCGTCTCGATTGTTGTTGAAGAGAGATGGATCTCAGCTTATGCAGATCACAGTGAAGGTTTCTATTCATCCCTTTCTTAACTATTCGAAAGGGGTGATTAGATGTGCTGATCTAGCTGGACTTGCTGAATCAGAAATTCAGACTGAGATGAAAAGTCAGGGTGTGTTACAGTCCATAGAGTCAAAATCTCTAAAGGAAGTAATGTAATTGAAACTAACACTTTATTCTTGACTTTTGCTATGTCATCCCCCGGAGTTTGTCAAAGTAGGCTATGTTCGTGTGAAGTTTCACCTTTTGTTCCATCTCCTTTGAGATGTTTCAAGTGCCAACGCTTTGGGCATTCCAGTCGAGCCGTCGGGGTCAGGAGATCTGCCTTTGACTGTGGTCAGAAGAAACATGATGGGGATTGTACAAATGCTGTATCCTGCGTCAATTGTAAGGGTGATCATCCAGCAAATTCCAAAAGTTGTCCAGTGTGGAAAAAGGAATGCGAAATTCAAAAAGTAAAGATTGAGAAGAAATGTTCCTTTCCGGAGGCTAGAAGATTAGTGGAGGTCAGGACTCCTTCGACAGATACTTATGCACAGAAGGTGGTTAATGATTCTGCAAACCCGGTCATCGGGCGATAATCTAGGAGCAGCTCCATTCACTACTCTAGAAAGAAATTAAACAGAAATGTTGTCATCAGTTTTGGATCGGCTTACCGTGCTTGAACGGTCGGTGGAGGTTTTGTCCCAGAAATGTAATGGTGTTACATCCGGCAGTGTACAACAGGCTTCGATCCCTACTGGTGAGGGTGGAGGTGTTTCGGTTGTGCAGGATGCAGTGGATCAGAGGGCAGGGGTGAGGGACCGGAGGAAGGAGATGTCCCCTCGCTCGCAGGCCAATGGCAGCAGTGCGGGACGGGCACGCAGTGAGGAGCGTCCTTTTCGGACTCCAGACCCTCCTAAGGGAAATCTCGAAGCCAGGTATTTGGCGCAGCGGGTTTTAGTCCGGTTAAGAGCCAATTCCAAGCATGGCAACAAACAACTTAGAAATTTATCAGGAGCATCGGCTTCTGATCTTGCCCTGAAGAACCGTTTTAGTTCTTTGGTGGACAGTGAGGTTTCTGGAGAAGAGGGATGATACATATTCTTTTAACAACCAAACATGGACATACTCCAGTGGAACATAAGGGGAGTTAAAGCAAATTGTCGAGACCTTGAGCTATTATTGACAGAGTATAGATCTTCGGTAATTGCTCTTCAGGAAACCCTTTTAACTGCAAGTAGAAGCATGAGATTCCTGGTTTCTCCTGTTTACTCAAGCCAGCTTCTGCAGACTTTTCACGGAGAGGCGTTTCTCTTTATATTCATAATTCGGTACTACATACAGAAATTCCACTTCAGACGGATATGGAGGCAGTGGCAGCTCGTATCTCGTTAAACAAGGCTGTTACGATATGTTGTCTGTATTTATCTCCATCTTCTGTGATTTCGAAGAGTCAGTTGGATGGTTTTATTTCTCAGCCCCCTAGCCCATTTCTTTTATTGGGTGACTTGAATGGTCATTCTCCACAGTGGGGAAGTAACCGCACAAATTCTCAAGGGAAAGTTCTTGAAGATTTTATATCGGATCATGATCTCTGTCTTTTGAATTCAGGCTCACCGACCTTTTGTTCTCCTTCGGGTTCTTTGACTCACTTGGACTTGTCCATTTGTGACCCTTCCTTATTTTTGGATTTAGAATGGCAGGTTCATACGGACCTAAGCGGGAGTGATCATTTTCCCGGTTTTTATTTCTTTTACGAAGCAAATACAGGAGTCCCCCGGGAAACATGGAAGCTTCGCTCTGCAGATTGGAGTCTTTATCAGCAGCAGATTTTAAGTAGACTCCCTATAAATCTGTTGCAGAGTTATGATGATCCTGTTTTACAGTTCACTAAAGTGATAGTAGAGAGTGCTAAGGGGAAGCTATTCCCAAGTCTCGTGATAAACCAAATGATGTTAAGACCCTTGGTATGATAAAGAGTGCAAAACTTTGAAGGGTAAGAGAAAAGATGCTCAAAGATTTTTTGCTAGGTTTCCTATGGGGGGGAACAAAGTTAAACATCAGGCGTGTAGGGCTAAGTGTCGATATACTTTTAAAACAAAAGAAGAAAGACTCTTGGAAAACTTTTTGTTCAAATCTGTCCTTTAAGGTCAATTCAAGGAAAGTCTGGAAAATAATCCGTAAGATTAAGGGAAAGTCGGCTGCATCAGTTTTAAAATGTTTGCAAGTAAACGGATCGATTATTACTAATAAAAAGGAGGTTGCTAACTTTCTAGCTGCTACTATTCATCAAAATTCGTCAGCTGATCATTATTGCAAGGAATTCCAGCGTATCAAAAGATCGGCAGAGTCAAAATCTTGTTCCTTCGAGTCAGATAGTTCTGAGGATTACAAACTGCGTTTTTCAGCATGGATGAGTTAAAGGACGCCATTTTGAAAGCCAACAACTCAGCTCCTGGACCAGATGACATTCATTATCAATTTATTCAACATTTGCCAGCTGAGGGTTTAAAAGTGTTGTTGTCTCTGTTTAATCATGTTTGGTTTTTCAGGGTATTTTCCGCCTTCTTGGAGGGAGGCGGTTGTTATCCCTATTCCTAAACCAGGGAAAGATCATTCGGATCCTAACAAACTATCGTCCTATAGCTCTCACTAGTTGCTTATGTAAAACTATGGAGAGAATGGTATATTCTCGATTGTCATGGCAGTTAGAATGTCTGGGGGCCTTAGATGTTTCCCAGTGTGGATTTTGGAACAACCGCAGTACTACTGATCACCTGGTTCGTTATGAGTCTTTTATCAGGAATGCTTTGATCAATGGAGATCATGTAGTTTCTATTCTTTTTGATTTAGAAAAAGCTTATGACACAACATGGAGGCATGGAATTCTTCAGGACTTGAAGGCACTTGATTTCAAAGGTAATTTACCAACGTTTATTGCTAATTTTTTGTCTAACAGGCATTTCAGTGTTAGACTTCATTCGACCTTTTCAGATCCTTTGAGCAGGAGATGGGTGTCCTCAGGGTAGTATCCTTTCTCCACTTCTGTTCAATCTGAAGATTAATAACATCGTCCAGTCAGTAAAGTCTGGAATTGATAAGTCATTATTTGTTGATGACTTCTCCATCTCTGCCAAGGGGAAAACTTTGGCTGCAGCTGAGCGTCAACTTCAATTTGGTTAATCGTGTTCAGCAGTGGGTTACTGAAAATGGATTAAGTTTTCAGCTACTAAGACAGAGTGTATTCATTTCCATAGGAAAAGATCTCAGGTCTTAGAACCAGCTATCAGTCTCAATGGTCAGGTAATTAAAGTTTCCAAACAAGTGAAATTTTTGGGGGTTATTTTTGATAATAAGCTTTCTTTTTTGCCTCACATTAAGTACATTAAACAATCTTGCCAGTCAGGTTTGAATGTTTGAAGGTTAAATTTGTCACACTGATTGGGGTCAGACAAGCGAACTTTGTTGCGATTGTATCGGGCTTTGGTGAGACCAAAGCTAGATTATGGGTGTGTGGTATATGGTTCTGCACGAAAGTCTTACCTCAAAGCTCTTGATCCAATCATCATCAAGGACTGCGGATTGCTCTGGGAGCACTTCGCACATCTCCAAAAGAAAGTTTGTATGCTGAATCGGGTGAACCCCTCTGGAGCTAAGGAGGTTGCGTCTTTCCATGAATTATTACCTGAAACTGAGGGCTAATCAGAAAACCTGCCTATGATATTGTCATGAATCCGCCTTTTAGAGCCAATATATGACTTAAAGCCAAATGAGATTCCTCCACTGGGTCTTCGCATTTTGCCCCATTTCGGGGCAGCTGGCATTGACCTTGATGCTGTTGATGATGGTCCATTACAGACTGATTTACCTCCTTGGAAAGTCGCCAATCCCGAGATTAATTTATATTTAACATCAATTTCGAAAGGAGGTCACCTCGAGTGTTGCATATAAACAACTTTATTTTGGGCAATGTGAACTTTATAAGATTTTATCAAGATTTTTACTGATGGTTCTAAGAAAGGTGAGAGGGCTGCAGCTGCCATTTGTGTGTGATAACGATTTTTCAGGAGCCTACTTTGTTAAGATTGCGGGATTGGTCATCTGTTTTATACTGCTGAACTGAAGGCTTTAAATCTGGCCCTCAGTGCGGTGTCCAGATCAGATCAGAATGATTTCCTTATTTTATCGGATTCATTGTCGGCCATTGTCAGCTTTGTCGACAAGAGAAGTATCACATCCAGTTTTAGCGGATATTCATGATCTTCATACTCAGCTTGTCTCTTCGGGAAAGCATATAGTTTTCTTGTGGGTCCCCAGTCACATGGGAATCTATGGTTAACTCGGTGGTGGACAAAGCAGCCAAACCCAAACTCTCGGTGCAAGTCTTTCCAGGAGGCCTATGCAGTTTGTTCCTCACTCTGATCTACGTTATAAATCCAGTTTGATTGTCGTGAACTGTGGCAGAGTGAATGGTGTAATCAAATTCATAATAAATTGTTTAAAATTTGCCCAGATTTAACCAATCCTTTCCCATTGGTGGTACGTAACCGTAAAGAGGAATCGATTTTGTCACGGTTACATATTGGGCACAGCTATATAAACGCACAGTTGGATATTCAGAAGGGAAGACCCCCCATGGTGTGTTGCGTGTGACAGCTTGTTCAGTGTTAATCATTTTTTGACAGAATGTGCTGATTTGATGTGTATTAGGGAGAAGTTCTTTTCCACAGTGATTTATCGGTTCTTTTTCGTGAGATTAGTGGATCTTATTTTTTTTCTTTTGAAAGAGTAAACTTATTTTATAAAATATAGGGTTTTATTAATGTACCCGGTTTCGAAGGAGTTGAAAAGATAATTGCGCTTTTGTCCTCATAAATTTAAGTGATGTTGTTAATATAGTGTGGGTATTTGTATCAAGAGACTCAGATATGATAGCTGAGGTCTGATTTGGCTCCTAGTAGTCCGCTGGACCCTAAAAAACACTAACTAACTAACTAACTAAATATCGTGTGCAATAAGGGCAACGCGGATTTTTTTGTTTTGTTTTTTTGTTTTTGGTGCTGACAGAAGAGAGAAAGAGGTGGACAAATGTGACGAATGAGAGAGAGAGAGGAGAGAGAGAGAGAGAGAGAGAGAGAGTATTATTAAGGAGGGGAATCGATAAGCAAGTTCACGCTCGTTTACATCCCGCCCTCCCCCAGTCACACCGTGTCTGTGTTTGAAAGAGTTCCCCCCCCCCCCCCCCCTTCCGCCAAGTGCCAAGCTCCCTTTCTTCTCTTTCCCCTGGGGCAATGACTGCCGTCAACTGCGCGTGGAAAGGGTGAGGGTAAACGTTGGACAGCAACGAGTGAATTGGTGAGAAACAATGAGGGGTGGGTGGGGTGGGGGGGGGGGGGGTTACTGCAGTTGTGAGAGGAAGTGTCAGCAGTGTTGAAAGACAAGTTTAACGGTGGTATTGAAGGGGAGCTTGCTGCTTTTGCACATAGGGGTTTTTAAACGCATATTTACTGAGAGGTTGGGTAAAAACCGTGATGTTGAAGAGGAAGTGTTAATGCAGTTTTGAGAGGAAGTGAACTGCAGATGTTCAGAAGGGTTAATGCGGCGTTGAGAAGAGGGTTGCTGCGGCTGAAAAGGGAAAGGGGTTGACTGCGGCGTTGAGAAGAAAGGGTTGACTGCGGCGTTGAGAAGAAAGGTTTAATGGCAGTGTTGCTGCGTGCTGAGAGGAAGGGGGTGAGCTCTTGTTTGAAAAGCAAAGGGTTAACTGTGGCGTAAGGAGGGAGGATTAACTGCAGGTGTTGAGAGAAAGGGTTAGCTGCAGTGTGAAGAGTTAAAGGGTTAACTATGTTCTGGAGAGGAAGGGTTTAAAAAGCAGTTTGAGAAGAAAGGTTAAATGCGGGTTTTAGAGGAAGGGGTTAGCTGTGGTGTGACAAGGAAAGGGTTAATGTTGGGTTTTTTGAGAAAGGGGTTAACTTGAAAAAGAAAAATGTTAAATGCGATGTGAAGATGAACTGTTACCTGCATGAGGGGGAAGGGCTGAAAATGTGGAATGAAGAGGAAAGGGTTAACTGCAATGCGAAGAGGAAGGATTAACTGCGTTGTAGAGAAGAAGGGTTAATCGCAAACGTGAAAAGGTAGGGCTGACTGTAATGAAGAGAAGGAAACAAACGAGCACGCAACAACAACAACATCACCAACAACAACGACGACAATGATAATGATGATGATAATAATGATGATGATGATGATGATGATGATGATGATGATGATGATGATGTGATGATGATGATGACGCGACGACGACGACGGGCGACGACCCACGACGACGATGATTTATGATGATGATGATGATGATGATGATAACAATAATAATGATAATAATATGATGATGATGATGATGATGATGATGATGTGATGATGATGATGAGGTGGAAAAAAGTTTAAATGATCAATACGTAAAAAGCTTACATTTCTGTTGAAACAGAAGAGGAAGAAACAACACACACACACACACACACACACACACACACACAAAAACACCACCACACACACAACCCCACACACACACACCAAAGAAAGGAAAAAGGAACGGTAGAGAAGAAAAAGATGGAGTAGAGGAAGCATATTTATTTGAAAGAAACACCAGCGTAAGAAAAGGGTGGATAGGTAAGTGTGTAAAGAATGGACTTATAAAGAAATTAAGATAGTAAATGGAAGAGAGAAGTAAGATAAGATAATGATGAAGCATAAACATATACTTGAGATACATAATCAGTGGTATGACAGTGTGTCTTGGAGAGTACTGTAGATGGTGTTATGGGGTGGATAGGCACATGTGCATTTTTTCTTATGTTGATCCAATTAGGCAGAAGATCATCTGCAGTCTAGCAATAAGATTGCATTCCTGCTCAAAGTTGTGATTCTGCGACTGCCAGACCTCCTAGACTTTGACATGATTGACAATGACTTGGGGATGGTTGAAGTGCAGAGCGATAGGATCCGGAAGGTAATAGCGAACTGGGCCAGCTGTTACAAAATGCGCGTATCAAGTGTGCAGGCACATACGTGCGCCGCGCGCGCAGCACACAACACCACACACACGCACACGCACACACACATACATACCACACACACGCACACGCACACACATACACACGCCACACACCATACACACACACACCACACCACACACATACACACAACACGCACAGCACGCACGCACGCACGACCACGCACGCACGCACGCAGCAGCACGACACACACACACACACACACACCACACACACCACACACACACACACTGGTTGTGCGTGTGTTGTGTGTGTCCGTGCGTTGCGTGCGTGCGTGCGTGCGTGCGTGCGTGCGCGGCGCGGGTGTGTGTGTGTGTGTGTGTGTGTGTGTGTGTGTGTGTGTGTGTGTGTGTGTGTGTGTGTGTGTGTGTGTGTGTGTATGTGTGTGCGTGTGCATCAACATGTTCGTCTAATATTACGATTAGGGAAAGACGTTAAATGAATGACACACACACACCACACACACACACACACACACACACACACACAACACCA
Source organism: Conus ventricosus (assembly GCA_018398815.1). Taxonomy (NCBI): domain Eukaryota; kingdom Metazoa; phylum Mollusca; class Gastropoda; order Neogastropoda; family Conidae; genus Conus; species Conus ventricosus. Next base: position 97,224,851 of record CM031600.1, read on the forward strand.
CACACACACACACACGCACGACACGCACGCACGCACACGCACGCACGACACACACACACACACACACACACACGTGCGCGCACTCATACACACACAAGCGCGCGCGCGCACGCACGCACCACACACACACACCACCACACACACACACACACACACATGCACACACGCACACACATGGACCATGCCTGCCCACACATCCATACACACACACACACATGTGTACATTCACTACACACACACACACACACACACACACACACACACACACACACACACACACACACACACACACACACGGCGCGCGGCGACGCGGCGCGCGCGCAACAATGACAGACAGACAGAGCGACAGAGAGAGAGAGAGGAGAGAGACGCGAGGAGACGAGAGATAGAGAGAGAGATAGTAACCAATGAAATTGGCACTCACGGTCTGACAGGATTGGGTATGCGTAGGTCAGACGCCTGCTAAGTCGTAGCTCACGAGACCCTCTGCTTCCATTTTCTCATCTTAGAGTTAATTCATTTATCCATCAGCTCATATAGGCGGTAGCGTGTCTCAAAACTTAGCGGATGTGGTGTAGCGTATATGGACTAGCCCGCACGCAGTGACGCCTCCTTGATGAAACTGAAACTGAAACTGTGCGTATCTCTCACCTGCGTAAATCTTAACCGCACAGATCACGGTGGGATTGAAGAGGAAAGTTTTATTGCTGTGTCCCAAGGAAGGGATAATTGCGATGTTGAGAGCAAAGCTTAACTGCGTTGTGAAAATGAGGTGGCCAGCTGCGATATGAAAGAAGGGTCAACTGCGGTGTGACTAGAAAAGGATTACCTGCGGTGTGGAGAGGAAGGGGTTAACTGCAGCGTTGAGAGGAAGGGGTTAACTGCAGTGTGAATTCAAAAGGATTAACAGCGGTGTTAAGAGGAAGGCTACCTGCAGTGGGAAGAGGAAGGATAAACTGCGGTGTTGAGAGGAAGGGGTTAACGGCTGTGTCGAGAGGAAAGGGTTAACGCTTTCGAGAGGAGGGTGTACCACGGTTGAAGAGGAAGGTTAACTGCAGTGTGAAGAGGTACGGCAACAGTACTGGGTGTTGAGAGGAAGGGGTTAATCGCGGTGTTGTGAAGAGGAGGTTAGCTGCGATGTGAAAAGGGAGTATACACTGCGGTGAAAGCGGAAGGGGTTCACTGCGGTGTTGAGAGGAAGAGGTTAACTGCAATGTGAAGAATAAGTAGTGACTGCAGTGTGACTGTATTGTATAAAGCTCAGTTTGTCTGTCCGTCTGTTCGCTTATACACGGCCACAGTTTCAGGCCGATCGCCACCCAATTTGGCATCAAGTATCCTTGGTGTCCTACAAACAGGAACGTCGGGTCGGCGATCACGTGACGCATTGCGTTCGTGACGCAAGTTGCGTCCACAGACGCAAAACTAGACATCAGAACACTACACGACAGACAACTCACGGGCGGACGGACGGGGTCGAAGCGTGTAAGCGCTAGTATTAACTATGGTGTGAACAGGAAGAGGTTAACAGCGGGTTTCAGATTTGAAGCTGCAGTGTGGGAGAGAAAGGGTTAACTGTGGTGTCGAAAAGAAAGAAATGACTGCAGTGTTGAGAAGAAGAGGTTAAACAGTGGTTTCAAATGCCAGTCGTTTTGTTCTTAGGACAACCAAATAAAAGTATTATGTAATTTAGTAATCAAGCCAGAAGTCAAAAGCTCGTATAATGGAATTCCTGCGTGGATGAAGAAGTGGAACACATGAATCCTTTTATTATCTTTTTTTGTCTTTGTGCGCAGCGTTTTGTTCTGCTTCTTGCTGTGAAGTAGCGCTCTGCCCAAGGGATAACTGACTATTTTGCACTATTATATATTATATATAGATATTATATATATATATTTTATAGTATTATATTATATTTGTGTGTGTGTGTGTGTGGTGTGTGTGTGTGTGTTTTGTGAAGCGCTTCCCATATTTATAATATTATTCCCCCATTTTCTCATTTCAAATTTTTTTATAAAGTTCAAATCTTTGTCAAGTCATTACTATAACGACTGAAGAATTGTTAGCCTGCACTTGTTTTCCCCCACTACTTAATTGTTCAGCACTTATATATATATATATATATATATATATATATATATATATATATATATATATATATACATATATATATATATATATACATATTATATATATATATACATATATATATATATATATATATATATAATATATAATATATATATATAAATATATATATATAAATATATAGGCTCAAAGATTGTCCTACATTTTATACTGTTTTGCTTAATGCTTTCGTTTTTCAGCAACTTTTTCCTCTCCACACTTTCGTTTTTATTCATTTATTTTTTTATTCCATTTATTATCCTTCGCTGGCTACTTTGGGGGTGCTGTTGGATTCTATTTGAACCCTTGGTGGTGTTGTCTCTATTTGACACCAGAGCGCAGACACAGCAGCCGTTGTCTCCTGATGAGTGCTGATCCAGCGAACGAAAAAGGCCTAGGAGCAGGCAATACAGATAGATTGCTTTCGGGAGGTTTACAGTGGTTTCCTCATGAGCTGTGAAGGGTTTCCCTTATTTTTAATATTCCCCCATTTTCTTCTTTCCCCATTTTTTTAGAAAGTTCAAATCTTTGTCAAGTCATTGCTATAATGACTGAAAAACTTGACCTACACTTGTTTCCCCCCCATCTTAATTGTTCGCTAATCATATAATATATAGATATATAATATATATATATATAATATTTATATAATGTTCTAAGTATTATAAATATATATATATATATAAACGCACATAAAACGAAGATAAGAAAACATGTATGGTACATGTGTGTGGTGTGTGTGTGTGTGTGTGAGTGAGTGTGTGTGTGTGTGTGGTGTGTGTTGTGTGTGTTGTATGCATGATTTTTGTATCGAGCGTGCCTGCATGTACGTATATGTCATGTACATCGTAAAATGTTTTATAGTCTATGCCCTGATGTGTTGATAAGAATGCGTTTTCATGGGAAAAGGTTTCGTTGTATTAAATCTTGAAGAAACAAAGGGAATGGATAAAGATAGAGGAGAAGAAGAAAAACGAAGTACCAACTTTTCACAGTGCCTGCGAGATGTTTTCCTAGCTCAGAATGGATACTGAAGAGAAAAAAGTGTGCTTGAATACACCACGAATTGTCTTGGTTTCACCGTGTGTGTTACTGCGGAGATTATCGCCTGGGGAGAGAGTAAGAAACCCCCCTTATCATACAATCTCTTTCCCATCCCCTTTCTGTTTCTCCTTGAATCGTAAAACACACGCGTCATGATTCAAAAACCTATCTCCCCCAAGTGTGCTTTGGTAATGTTCTCACAAGTTGTGAAGAAATACTGAGAGAGATTTTGCACGCTCCACTTAGGTTGAATGCGCGAACGCGACAAAACAGCTGGCACACAGAGAGAAGAGAGAGAGAGATGAGAGAGAGAGAGAGAGAGAGAGAGAGAGCCATGGCCTCTAGTGATGTGGTGTATCAATATCATACAAAAGTAACAAAAAGCAGAAGAAAAAAATCAAGACACGTAACAGTCACAGAACAAACCATGAAAATGAGTAATAACGAATGATCATTCATACAGAAAAGGTTTTTCTCTGAGCTTAAATGCCTGAAGAAACAATACGAAATGTATAACGTCCTCAGCGGTGAATGAAGACATCAACAAGACCAACTTATAAAAGGAAGGCTGCCTATAACGTTTATATGTAATGGATTCATCGCAAATTTTAAGAGCAGGGCAAGAGAAAACAACACGTAAATCATTCTCCTGAGATTGTTTGCACAATAGACACGGTAAATCATTGCCATTTAACAGTTTTGTAGTATAATGACGGACCGCACTTTCTGAAATACCAAGTCTGAAGTTTGTTGTAATTAACGTAGAAGACTTGTACACATCAAGGGTAAAACAGGGTTTCAGATCATGCTGATTACAATAAAATGAGAAATGAAATTTAAACCTTTCGTTGTTTAGTTTTGGATATGGTCAGACCAAGAGAGAGAGAGAGAGAGAGAGAGAGAGAGAGAGGAGAGAGAGAGAGAGAGAGGAGGTAGAGAGAGAGAGAGGTCTACATTAAGGAGGGGAATCGATAAGATGGTTCACGCTTGTTTACATCCCGCCCTCACCCAGTCAACCCCGTCTCCGTGTTTGAAGAGTCCTTTCCTCCGCCAAGTGCTGACATCCCTTTCTTCTCATTTCCCTTGGGAAATGGCTGCCATTACCCACAGTGTGCAAACGGTGATGGTTTAACTTGTAGACAGGAAAAGAGTTCACTTTGGTGAGGAGAAGGAGGGTTTAAATGCGGTGGTAACAGGGAGGGATCAACTGCAGTGTTGAAAGAAAAGTTTGGATAGAGGTATTGAAGGGGTAGGTTTGACTGCTGTATTGCAAGAAAGGGATTATCAGCAGTATTGAGAGACAGAGGTTGACTTCGATGTGAAGACAAAGGGTTGTTAGCTGCGGTGCTGAGAAAAAGGGTTAACTTTGGTATTCAGAGGAAGAGTTAACTGTGTTGTGAAGAGGAAGGGGTTGACTGCAGTGGGAAGAGGAAGGGGTTAACTACGTTGTGACGAGGAAGGGGTTAACTGCTGTGGGAAGAGGAAGGGGTTAATTGCGGTGTGAAGAGGAAGGGGTTAACTGCTGTCTGAAGAAGAAAGGGTTAACTGCGCTGTGAAGAGGAAGGGGTTAACTGCAGTGTGAAGAAGAAGGGGTGAACTGCGGTGTGAAGAAGAGGGGTTAACTACGTTGTGACGAGGAAGGGGTTAACTACTGTGTGAAAAGGAAGGGGTTAACTCCGGCATGAAGGAGTTAAATGCAGTGGGAAGAAGAAGGGGTGAACTGCGGTGTGAAGAAGAAGGGGTGAACTGCGGTATGAAGAGGAAGGGGTGAACTGCGGTGTGAAGAGGAAGGGGTGAACTGCTGTGTGAAGAGGAAGGGGTGAACTGCGGTATGAAGAGGAAGGGATGAACTGCGGTGTGAAGAAGAAGGGGGTGAACTGTGGTATGAAGAGGAAGGGGTTGAACTGCGGTATGAAGAGGAAGGGATGAACTGCGGTGTGAAGAAGAAGGGGTGAACTGTGGTATGAAGAGGAGGGGTGAACTGCAGTATGAAGAGGAAGGGGTGAACTGCGGTATGAAGAGGAAGGGATGAACTGCGGTGTGAAGAAGAAGGGGTGAACTGCGGTGTGAAGAAGAAGGGGTGGACTGCGGTGTGAAGAAGAAGGGGTGAACTGCGGTGTGAAGAAGAAGGGGTGAACTGCGGTGTGAAGAAGAAGGGGTGAACTGCGGTGTGAAGAAGAAGGGGTGGACTGCGATGTGAAGAAGAAGGGGTGAACTGCGGTGTGAAGAGGAGAGGTGAACTGCGGTATGAAGAGGAAGGAGTGAACTGCGGTATGAAGAGGAAGGGGTGAACTGTGATGTGAAGAAGAAGGGTGAACTGCTGTGTGAAGAGGAAGGGGGTTTACTGCAGTGTTAAGAGGGAGGTTTAACAGATTTTGAGAGGAAGGTTAGCTGCAATACTAACAGGAAGTGAGTTGGGAAAGAGGGATGAACTGCAGCGTCGAGCGGCAGGAATTAACTAGCAGAGTGAGAAGGAGGGGTTTAATCACCGTGTTCAGAAAGGGAACGATGCAGTTAGCAAGTTTGGAGGCAGGTAGGTGGATTTGGGAAGGCTGCAGTGT
>CM031600.1:97231582-97234082 GCA_018398815.1 Conus ventricosus
TTCTAAAGTGTTAACTGCAGTGTATCAACACGGTTTCGCCTCGCAAAGTGTTTCCTACTGAAAAAGTCACTCTTTGATGGGGAAGGCGTGTAAACTGGTGACTGCAAATGCCCAGGGCTGGGTAGTCTCCCCTCACAACCCTGTCTCACCTCCAGTCCTGTTTCCCTTATGTTCTGTCTCCTCCTCACGTCCAGTCTCCCGTCATGTCCTGTCTTCCCTTTACATCCTGGTCACCTGTGCGTCCCGTTTTCCCCTCACGCTCTGTTTCCCCTCACGTTCTGTTTTCCCTCACGTTCTGTTTCCCCTCACGTTCTGTTTTCCCTCACGTTTTGTTTCCCCTCACGTCCCGTTTTCCCTCACGTTCTGTTTCCCTCACGTTCTGTTTCCCCTCACGTTCTGTTTCCCCTCACGTTCTGTTTTCCCTCACGTTCTGTTTCCCCTCACGTTCTGTTTTCCCTCACGTTCTGTTTTCCCTCACGTTCTGTTTCCCCTCACGTTCTGTTTTCCCTCACGTTCTGTTTTTCCTCACGTTTTGTTTCCCCTCACGTCCCGTTTTCCCTCACGTTCTGTTTCCCCTCACGTTTCTGTTTTCCCTCACGTTCTGTTTCCCCTCACGTTCTGTTTCCCCTCACGTTCTGTTTCCCTCACGTTCTGTTTTCCCTCACGTTCTGTTTTTCCTCACGTTTTGTTTCCCCTCACGTCCCGTTTTCCCTCACGTTTTGTTTCCCCTCACGTCCCGTTTTCCCTCACGTTCTGTTTCCCTCACGTTCTGTTTTCCCTCACGTTCTGTTTCCCCTCACGTTCTGTTTTCCCTCACGTTCTGTTTCCACTCACGTTCTGTTTCCCCTCACGTTCTGTTTCCCCCCACGTTCTGTTTGCCCTCACGTTCTGTTTCCCCTCACGTTCTGTTTCCACTCACATTCTGTTTTCCCCTCACGTTCTGATTTTCCTCACGTTTTGTTTTCCCTCACGTTTTGTTTCCTCACGTTCTGTTTTCCCTCACCTTCTGTTTCCACTCACGTTCTGTTCCACTTTCCCTCACGTTCTGTTTCCCCCACGTCCTGTCTCCACTCACGTCTTGTTTTCCCCCACGCGCAGTCTCTCCTCACGTCTTGTCTCCACTCACGTCTTGTCTCCCCTCATGCCCAGTCTCCCCTCACGACCCAGTCTCCTCACGTCTTGTCTCCCCTCACGTCCTGTCTCCACTCACGTCTTGTCTTCCCTCACGTCTTGTCTCCACTCACGTCTTGTCTCCTTCCACGCGCAGTCTCCCCTCACGTCCTGTCTCCCCTCACGTCTTGTCTCCACTCACGTCTTGTCTCCCCCTACGCGCAGTCTCTCCTCACGTCCGTCTCCCTCACGTCCGTCTCCCCTCACGTCTGTCTCCCCTCACGTCCTGTCTCCATTCATGTCTTGTCTCCCTCACGCACAATCTCCCCTCATGTTCTTTCCCCTCACGTTCTGTCTCCACTCATGTCCTGTCTCAACTTATGCCAGTCCCCCCTCACGTACAATCTCCCCTCACGTCCTGTCTCCCTCTCGACCTGTCTCCCTCACGTTCTGTCTCCCCTCACGTTCAGTCTCCCCTCTTACGCCCAATCTCCCCTCGCGTTCTGTCTTCACTCACGCCCAATCTCCCCTCGCGTTCTGTCTTCACTCACGCCCAATCTTCCCTCACGCCTAATCTCCCTCACGTTCTGTCTCCCCTCACGCCCAATTTCCCCTCACGCCAGTCTCCCCTCACGTCCAATCTCCCCTCACGCCCAATCTCCCCTCACGTCCAATCTCTCCTCACGCCCAATCTCCCCTCACGCCCAGTCTCCCCTCACGCCCAATCTCCCCTCACGCCCAGTCTCCCCTCACGCCCAATCTCCCCTCACAACCTTTCTTCATTTGCTTCCATCCTCACGCCAAGTCTCCCCTCACATCTTGCCTGCTCCCTGCCCCCACTCAGTCTCCCTCATGTCCAGTCTCTCCTCACGTCCTGTCTCTCCTCACGTCCTCAGTGATTTCATGGATGGTCGGATGTGTGGTCACAACTATCAGTGTTACTAACGTAAAAGAAAAAAAAAACTATTCCACTACGAAAGGGACAAACAGATTATAAGACAAAACTCGACGCCCCTCGACTTGTTTGGTTTTCTTCAAGCAAGATGAACAACGTTCAGGACATTGAAACGAAGAACGAGCAATCACTTATCTCCTCAAATCAGGCGCTAAATGGACGTTGAATTTTTTTTTTTACCTTGCCTGAACAAGACCCAAGAGGCCGAAACGTGCTGTGTTTTGTCTTGTGTGTCCTTTTCGTCCGGCGGAAGAGTTGTTTGTTTTTTGTTTTTTTGGTTTTTTTTTCTTTTAAGTTTGCTTCAATTTCCGCCTGCGGTCGCCTCACTTTGAAACTGACCGTGGGTCTTCAACGCTCATCTTGGATGAATTGGATGAAGATAAGTGATTGCTCGTTCATTTCCCGTTGTCCTGAGTGTCGTATATCTTGTCTGAA
>CM031600.1:97239082-97241582 GCA_018398815.1 Conus ventricosus
TATCCTTGGTGTCCTACAAACAGCAACGTCGGGTCGGCGATCACGTGACGCATTGCGTTGTGACGCAAGTTGCGCCACAGACGCAAAACTAGACATCGGAACACTACACGACAAACTCACCGGGGCGAGACGGGGTCGAAGCGTGTAAGCGCTAGTATTAACTATGGTGTGAACAGGAAGAGGTTAACAGCGGGTTTCAGATTTGAAGCTGCAGTGTGGGAGCGAAAGGGTTGACTATGGTGTCGAAAAGAAAGAAATGACTACAGTGTTGAGAAGAAGAGGTTAACAGTGGTTTCAAAATGCCAGTCTTCTGTTTCTTAGGATAACCAAATAAAAGTATTATGTAATTTAGTAATCAAGCCAGAAGGCAAAAGCTCGTATAATGGAATTCCTGGGTGGATGAAGAAGTGGAACACATGAATCCTTTTATTATCTTTTTGTCTTTGTGCGCAACGTTTTGTTCTGCTTCTTGCTGTGAAGTAGCGCTCTGTCCCAAGGGAGAACTGAATCTTTTGAACTATGTGTGTGTGTGTGTGTGTGTGTGGTGTGTGTGTGTGTGTGTGTGTGTGTGTGTGTGTGTGTGTGTGTGGTGGTGTGTGTGTGTGTGTTGTGAAGGGCTTCTCATATTTATAATATATATTCCCATTTTCTTCATCTTCAATTTTTTATAAACTTCAATCTTTGCCAAGTCATTACTATAACGACTGAAGAATTGTTAGCTTGCACTTGTTTTCCCCCACTACTTAATTGCTCAGCATTATATATATATATATATATATATATATATATATATATATATATATATATAATATATATATATATATATATTATATATATATATATATATATATATATATATAAACGCACATAAAACGAAGATAAAAACAGCAGAACAACATGTATATGTACATGTATGTGTGTGTGTGTGTGTTGTGTGTGTGTGTGTGTGTGTGTGTGTGTGTGTGTGTGTGTGTGTGTGTGTGTGTGTGTGTGTTGTATGTATGTATGTATGTATGTATGTATGTATGTATGTATGTATGTATGTATGTATGTATGTATGTATGTATGCGAGCGTGCCTGCATGTACGTATATGTACATGTACATGTCGGTGTAAAATGTTTCCTATTATTTGTCCTATGCATGTATGTTGTTGATAAGAATGCGTTTTCACGGGTTTATGAGCGTGCAGTTGTAATGAAACTCTATGCAAAACGTTAAAAAGAGAGGAAAAGATAGAAGAAGAAGAAACCGAAGTACCAAAGGCGGTTTTCCAGTGTCTTGCGAGGGATGTTTTCCCAGAGCTGCAGAAAGGGAGGGCTACCCCCGTACTGAAAGAGAAAAAAGGCTGCTGCTTGAATACACTCACCTCAATTGTCTTTGTGTTTCACCGTTTGTGTTACTGCGGAGATTATCGCCTGGGGAGAGAGTAAGAAACACCCCTTATCATACAATCTCTTTCCCATCCCCTTCTGTTTCTCCTTGAATCGTAAAACACACGCGGCATGATTCAAAAAACCTATCTCCCCCAAGTGTGCTTTGGTAATGTTTCACAAGTTGTGAAGAAATACTTGAGAGAGATTTTGCACGCTCCACTTAGGTTGAATGCGCGAACGCGACAAAACAGCTGGCACAGAGAGAGAGAGAGAGAGAGAGAGAGAGAGAGAGAGAGAGAGAGAGAGAGCCATGGCCTCTAGTGATGTGGTGTATCAATATCATACAAAAGTAACAAAAAGCAGAAGAAAAAAATCAAGACACGTAACAGTCACAGAACAAACCATGAAAATGAGTAATAACGAATGATCATTCATACAGAAAAGGTTTTTCTCTGAGCTTAAATGCCTGAAGAAACAATACGAAATGTATAACGTCCTCAGCGGTGAATGAAGACATCAACAAGACCAACTTATAAAAGGAAGGCTGCCTATAACGTTTATATGTAATGGATTCATCGCAAATTTTAAGAGCAGGGCAAGAGAAAACAACACGTAAATCATTCTCCTGAGATTGTTTGCACAATAGACACGGTAAATCATTGCCATTTAACAGTTTTGTAGTATAATGACGGACCGCACTTTCTGAAATACCAAGTCTGAAGTTTGTTGTAATTAACGTAGAAGACTTGTACACATCAAGGGTAAAACAGGTTTCAGATCATGCTGATTACAATAAAATGAGAAATGAAATTTAAACCTTTCGTTGTTTAGTTTTGGATATGGTCAGACCAAGAGAGAGAGAGAGAGAGAGAGAGAGAGAGAGAGAGAGAGAGAGAGAGAGAGAGAGGTAGAGAGAGAGAGAGGTCTACATTAAGGAGGGGAATCGATAAGATGGTTCACGCTTGTTTACATCCCGCCCTCACCCAGTCAACCCCGTCTCCGTGTTTGAAGAGTCCTTTCCTCCGCCAAGTGCTGACATCCCTTTCTTCTCATTTCCCTTGGGAAATGGCTGCCATTACCCACAGTGTGCAAACGGTGATGGTTAACTTGTAGACAGGAAAAGAGT
>CM031600.1:97246582-97247776 GCA_018398815.1 Conus ventricosus
TGTTTGAAAGTTTTCCAGTTGGTATTATCGTAAAACCCCTATTGGGAGGTAGGGCTGAAGGAAAGCGTTGTCCTTTATCATCGTCATTGCCAAAAAGTTGTTGTGATAGTAGTAGTAGTAGTAGTAGTAACAGTAGCAGCAGTAGCAGCAGCAGCAGCGGCGGCGACGTCGGCAGTCGCACTTGGGGTGGTGGTGGTGGTGGTGATGAGTTTATTTCATATCGGATCTATGCTTGGGCGCCGTCTCGTTCTCTGACAGATCTCAGCGGCCTGTGCCGACACTCAAAGTGCTGCCTGACGTTGCCGGCATTCCCCACGGATCCTGCCCGGCCTTTCTTCTCTGGCAGAGAATGCTGTGCCCTGCCCCCTTCAATTCCCACGCCCCTCCCCCACTCCCTTACGGTCTGGCATCCTTCAGTGCGGAGTTTGGGGACTGGTCCATCCTATTCCGAAACTGCCCAGGCCATTCCACGCATTAAATCAGGTCTGAAAGCACACAGCTTTTCACTAACGTCACTGGTACTCTTCGCTCTCTCTCTCTCTCTCTCTCTCTCTCTCTCTCTCTCTCTCTCTCTACTCTCTTCTCTCTCTCTCTCTCCTCTCTCTCCTCTCTCCTCTCTCTCTCTCTCTCTCGACGGGATTGATGGAAAAATACTGAAACTATCAGCACCTGTTATATGTGAAACTCTTACCTACATTTACAATTTATGCATTGATAAATGTTCACTTTCCCGCTCAGTTCAAAGTTGCAAAAGTTATACCCATTTTCAAATCTGGAGACAAATCTGAACCTTCGAACTACAGACCTATATCCATTTTGCCCAGTTCTGTCCAAGCCCTTGGAAAAACACATAAATAAGCATCTTTGCCACCATTTGACTCCTCCAACCTACTAAATAAAAATCAATCGGGATTCAGGAAAAATCATTCTTGTCATACAGCGCTTACAAACCTAGTAGATCAATGGCTAGCCAGTGTAATGAGAATAAATATTGTGGCGCACTGTTTGTTGATTTTGCAAAGGCTTTTGATGTCATTGACCACAAATTGTTATGCAGGAAGCTTTTATCATATGGCATCACAGGAAATAACCTTCCAACTGATAACATCATTCTAGAAGACCGTCAACAAATCGTTTGTGTCAACAACAATTTATCAAGAAGTTACCTATCCACATGGTACCCAGGTCTGTGTA
>CM031600.1:97247876-97260376 GCA_018398815.1 Conus ventricosus
TGTTGTCATGGTAGATGTTGATGTCTAGGTCTCTCGGGTCGCTGGAGTCACATTCAGTAGCAAGTACTGTGCGAAGCGGTCCCAGTCAGCTCTGTGGTACTGAAATTGGGGTCTGGAGTCCGTTGCCGTGGGTGTAGGGTCGGCGGATTGGAGCACAAGGTGTAGAGGCAGGTGGTCGGACTGAAGGTGGTCCGTTCCTACTGTCCACTCTGCGTCTAGGCTGAGGTTTGGTGTCGTCATGGTCAGGTCGATGGCGCTGCTCTTCTGTCCCTTTTGGCCAATTCGGGTGATGGACCCATCATTGAGGAGAACAAGGTTGGAGTTGGTGACTGTGTCGGCAAGGTGATTTCCGGTTTCCCGTGTTTGCCCAGCGTCCCACAGTCGGTGACGACGTTGAAGTCTCCGGCTACTACCCAGTTACTATCGTCTGTTCCGAGGTCGGTGAGCCAGGTGACATCTTCTGTGGTTTTGCTTCCCTCAGGATTTGAGAGGCGACCCGGCATTCCGACAGACCAGGTACCCCGAAAAAATAGTGCCAACAGCACCTGGTGTTCCCAGGCGGTCACCCATCCAAGTACTGACCAGGCCCGACGTTGCTTAACTGCGGTGATCGGACGAGAACCTTTTTTTTCCTCTCTGCGTTTTCTCTTATTCCCTCCCCATACATGCCTCTCTCACTCTTCTCCTGTCACGTGTTCACACCCTCTACTTTCCCCACTTTCCCCACTCTTCTTGCCCCTCCAGGCCTGGCCAGAGAGATGACCAGCTGCTGTGGAGCTGTGGTCATTGTCTCGTGTCAGCTGAGCGTTAGGCAATACCCGATACAATGACCACAGATCTTGTTGGTTAAAGCCCGTGGGGAAAAAAAAACGTTTTGAGAAGAACAGGAGAAGCGCAGCAAAGTGGCTACATGTTCTTCTTGTCACTGTCCCATCGCAGCAGTTTCAGTTTCTGGGCATGTCCTTCCACACACCAACTGGTTGGTCTCTCCAACCCCCAACGCCTGGTTCGCCTCAAGCACCTCTTGGCCCATCTCCTTTCCTGGGATCAGGCTCCAGCCAGGAGCTGGCCTCTCATCTGGGTCTGATGGAGCCCTTGGCCCCCTTAGTGCCCCTCGGACGACTGCCAAACGCCGTTTCAATGCCTCTTTCGCAAGCGTTGGTCTCAGGCGTTGCAGTCGTGGGACCTTCCGATCCTTCGCGGTCTGTGGATCCAATCATCTGCGTGGCACCCATGGCACTCCAGTCCTGGCTGGCTCAGGGAAGTCCCATCCACACCCTCCTTCAAGGAGGACCTGTTCACGGACGCGTCCAGTTCCGAGGTTGGTGCCCACGTCAGCTCTCTGACGGCCCTCGGGCATTGGTCCCCGGAGATGGGGATTGGCATATCAATCGGTAGAACTGGAAGCCGTTGTTCCAAGCCAAAGGAGTTTCTTTCCCTTCCTGAAGGAAAAATGAGTTTTTGATCCTCCTAAATCCCTGTTTACTCATTAACACCCCCACAACCCCCCCCACCCACCCATTCCAACAACAATACCCCCCCCCCCCCCCCCCCCCCCCCCCCACTACTTCCCCCTTACCCCTACCCCCCCCCCCCCCCCCCCCCCCCCCCTTCCCCGCCGACCTCCGTCCCCCCCCCCCCCCCCCCCCCTCTCCGCACCCCCCCCCACCCCCCCCCCCCCCTATCCGCCCACCTCCCCCCCCCTGGTATCCCGAGTCTTATACACCCACACGAACCCCCCTCCCCCCCCCCCCCCCCCCCCCCCCCCCCCCCCCCCCCCCCCCCCGCCCCCCCCCCCCCCCCCCCCCCCCCCCCCCTCTCCAGACGCACTTCCTCGTACGGGTGTTCAGTTTTCTTGCGTCACTTTATTTTCAGGCTTTATGCCTTAAGGATACCTCACTGCTATTACGGTACACAGGGTGCGGTCGGGCGGGGAGGGTTTAAACGGTTTATTGAGATGGGAAGGATTTTATTATAAATACGAGGTTTTAGATCAAACCTCATTTATAATTTCATACAACAATCTCATTAAATTTTGCTTGACTATCAGCAGGAAAGGGGGGATCTGTGTTGTCCAATTGAATCAATATTCATTGCCGGAACTTCCAGTTATACTTCCAAAACAGGGGATTGGGTAGGTACACTCACTAACATCCATTTGTTAGACATACCCTAGTTCCCCTGATTAGCCTTCTTTAGTGTCTCGACGGGACTGCTGCTTTGGGCAGCAAACCATTGCAGGTTGTATCCTGCTTGCCATCTTTCTGACCTCTGGGCGATAGCTCTCAGGTTGTGTCTTACGAATGACTGATGGTGAGTGCCAATTACGCGCTTGCATGGAAGACTTGTTGCCCGGATGTTGTGGTCGATGCCTTGTTGGTCGCCCAGGCTCTTATCTCTTGTGCTCTACTTCAAGTTTCTTGACTCGCACGAGACTTTGACCCATCCGCCTAGGTGAGAGCTACATTACGCTTGTTTGATTGTGGTTTTAACCTTCTGAGAGAACGTTGCTCTGGACGATTATCGATGTGGTAGAGGTGTGATCGAGATATGGAGGAAACCCCCCCCCCCCCCCCCCCCCCCCCCCCCCCATGCCCTTGGGAACCGACGAAATTGCTTGACGGCTCTGTATTCTTTGAGCGTTTCACTGGGGCACAACGCCATCATCCAAACCCTTCTGGTTCATATGTCCTTGAGAGAGGTTTAATCTGATGGTAGGCGGGAGTCCTCTGGATTATGGTTCTGGCACTGAATATCTCTGGCATGAACTGACGCTGATCGAGCCATTGGGTGCCATGGGCTAACCAGTTCTGTTGGCCTGACAGGTTAGTGTTTTTTCTGACTATCTTCTTGCCCGGCGCCCAGTGCAACCTGATAATAGCCGTTTTATTTGTGAGTCTTGATGAGGATTGTAGTTTAGTATCTTTGAATTTCTTTCCCTTGAGGTAGTTCTGAAACACTGCTAGAGTCCCATAGGGGTAAGAACTTGGTGTCCGTCTGGGTTAGCGTTCGCTGCTCCCCTGATTAGTGCGGTACCGCGTTGTCTGGGTTCACGTCCTGTGTTGTCGCTGCTATTAAAACCACGAGCAATGGCTGCTCTTCCGTTTGAGAGAGGTCTGCGATTGGTTTACTTGAGTGGAAAAATTTCTGCCCCCCCCCCCCCCCCCCCCCACCACCCCCCCACCCCCCCCCCCCCCATATGGGTTGACAATGTGGCGTGCACATGGTTTGAGTGGCGTTCTATGACTGTTTGTAATGCACCTTTTTCTCCAGTCGTCCCAATGGTGGGGTAGACTCTCCTGGTGAGGGTCTATGACTTGCTTCTATCTGCTTGATTGCGCCTCTTTCCCCCTGTCTCCTTTTGAGCAGTACTTGGCGCATAATCTCCTTGCGTGCAGTGGAGTGTGGCTGTGCGTATGCGTGTGTTATACCCGACCTTGGTCGCATGATGTGCTTGTTTTGTAGTCTCAGGTCCATTGGGTTGTTCGTGACAAGCCTTCTGTTAGCGTGGGGATCCACTCTTTCGTCGGCCTCTGATAGGGGGTTTCCCAGGATGGAGATTTGCGCCCTCCCTTATTTGCTTTCTCTTTCACTTGGGGTTGCCAGATTCTAGGGAAGTAGGGTAAGCGTAAGCTAACAGGCCCTTCCAGTTGCACGCCCTTCGCCGTACTACTTTCCATGCACTGTGGGTCTGGGAACTGGACAGATTGTTTTTTTAGGTGGGGAGCCTCGCATTGAATTTCGGTCGCAAAGAGGGCTACAATGTGGTTCTGCCCCTCTTTTCCCAAACACTACCATGCAGTTTTTCTCCTTGACATAGTCCACTCTGTAGGGTTGATCTTGGTCCGGGCGGGCTCAGAAGGTCCGCCATTATGTTCGCATGCCGGCTAGGTGTTTCGCTACAGTTAAACCCATTGGCATGCAGGCCACCGAACAAAACTGCATCCGCGCTGATTGAGAGTTTGGGGGCATGAGTGCCTCCCTGTTTGTTATGAGAGTCACAATGTGTTGTTCGTTGACCGGAATGTAAAATCTCTCTGTCGGGATCCCGTCTGCAGCTCTTGGAGGGATTGGGATACTGCGCTAATTTTCCAGTCGTTGATTGGGTATAGCCCTGCATCTTTCCGTCCCATGTTCCCACTGGACTGTGTGTTGTTTCATGTGTCCCTACCCAACCGTGTTCGACGCATCTGTGTACACTGTTGCCTGAGGCGGTCGGCAGAGTGAATTCGGAGACAGATGCACTTCAGCCTATGTGGTCGAGCCACGGTTGGGTTATGGTGTCCTTGAACTGGGGTTGTCTACTGATTTTCTGCGTTCTCGTTCCTGACCTGGGAGAATCGGCTGGTACTTACCGTTTGCTGGGGCCTCTTGTGAAGTTTCCCAATGGTATCTGGGGCGGCTACATGGTCACCATCCTGCTAGTCCGCAAAGTGATTCCTGGCAGAGGAATGATGGAGTGGTAGTAACTTGGTTTAGTTGTGGCAGATGGCGCGCCTCCTACACTGGCCCTTGCTGGGTTGGACCGTGTAGGTTGTGTCCGAATTCACTTCCAGATATGTAAACTTCCTGGAGGGTAGGGGAGGGAGCGGGAGTGAGTTCGGACTTGTCCAACCTGATCACTTAAGCTAGGTCTTCTGTAAGCTTGCGTTAGGACACGTCATTAGGTTGAGGCACTCTGTCTCCTTCTCGCCAGATGTAGGCACAGTCGTCCATATAGTAGGTAGCCGGATCTTGCGTTTGTGCGTATTGGCTACAACCTCCTTCAACACTCTGGTGAAGTCGAAATGGTGTTTTGGCTCCAATCCGAATGGGAGTATCCCGGTACTGGTAACACTTTCTGCCCCCCCCCCCCCCCATTCGAATCTCAGCATTTCTGTCCCGTTACTGCCTCCATTATTTGGAAGTTAATAGACAATACCTGAGGTCTAATGATGTGGCCCAAATCGTGTGGCTGATGGATCTCCTGTGGTTGTCTGGGGATTCCATCTGAATGGCACCTTCTTGAGGAAAGCGTTGAGGGGGAGACAAGTCCAGAATGGGAACGGTATCTCTGAAGGCGTGGGAATTGCGAATATGCTGCTGTTTGAAGCCGGGGTGATGACATGTTCTTCACATCTTCTATAGCCCCTTCCTTCTTCTTCATTTCCCCTACTTGCTCGTCTAAGAGGTCTTGTTGTTCATCGACTTTGGAGTGGGAAAGATATAGATATATATATTATAAGGTTCATTTGCAGTTGTCGGCTTTCCTTTTCCCAAAGGAGGCGAAACCCCTTCGGCACGATGTTGAAGACCAGTAGCCCCCCCCCCCCCCCCCTTCCCATTTTTTCCACTCCTTGTACTGAAGCACATAGGGGCCTTGAGTGGAAGCCAGGTGTAGTGTTCGTCAGTTCACCTCCTCCCCCCCCACGCACTTTGCCCTTGTGGAAAATTTCCTTTGGGTTTGAGGGTTAGATGATGCTGGTGCTTTGTTGCACTTTGGCCGCCGGTGGTGGTTTGTGGTTGGATACTTGGCGCAGGCTCCGGTAAGAGACTGGGGCGATTTTGAAGTACGTACTCTCTTTCGTATGGCCGATGTAGTTGCGACCGGACCCCGAGGTGCAGTCCCTTTTTCTTTCTGGGCGTACTGCGAGGAAGGGGAGCGAGTCGTGGCCTCCGAATCCATGTCCCGTTTGATTTCTCCATTGAGACTCTTCAACAACCCTTAGAAAAACCATCACTCGATTTTTGCAGTGTGTGCCTGATTTACCATAGGAAATGTTAGTGGATTCCTGGGCTTACCTTCTCATACTCCATTAAAATGGACAGCTTGAAGGTGACCTCGTGTGCGTCGCCGCCGTCTCAGCCCGCCTGCGTGAATGCTTTTCTTGCTTTCGTCGTCATAACTTCTGCGCTTGCTCCTTCTTCACTGTCTGTCTGCCACCTTGTTTAGGGGCAGTGGTGTGGTAGAGATCTCCATACCTTGATCATTTGTCCTAATGTGTCAGAGCACTCTGTAGGCGAATAGTGGCGTCTGCTGGGCCCTATTTCTCTTGAAATGTTCTGGACGGGTTCTCGTGGCGGATCTAATCTTCAAAAGTTTTGATCTCAGATTTCTCTCGGGGCAACGAGAGGGCGGCCTCATCCAGCTGGAATAAGGTGAGTTTTTTGTCCCTATGCTGGGAATAATTTTCATCCCTTTAGGGGGGGGGCTAGTACTGTTTGAATTTTGTTCCTTATAATAACAGTCGATGTCTTTTTGATGCAGTAGTCAATGTTTCTCAAACTCTTGACACTTTCTTGCTGGTTAGGATCTCTTCCACCCACACCCTGTGCCCATTCTTCCTTTGTCTTCTTCTCCTTTGATTCTTGGGTGTCAGGACCTCTGGGCACATTTCTACCCGACTTTTCTTGTTGTGAGCCATAATTCCTTATGTCTCTAAAGACGAGTTTTCTGACGAGGATTCATGGGTCCATCTTCCCCCGAATCTAAGAGCTCCTGAGCCCCTTCATCAATATGTGACTCACATCTCTTTTCTTCCGACCTATTGTGTGTTTCTGGTCATAGGGAGTCGGTCACTCTCCGTGGAATCACCTTATCCATTCTGGGATGTCTTGCGTGTAGTATGAGGAGGCTTCCTGGTTAGACTAGGTTGTATCTTACCCTTCTTGCTCCGAATCAGATAAATGGGTCGCGTATCAGTGACTCTGGGGAATCTTTGCTCTTACCCTGGTCCCTCTACGTCTACTTCTCTACGGACTGAAGGTTCGGTTTTAGGATTTCGATGTCGGTGTTGTCATATGGACAGGCGACATTAGCGCACTCCGTGTGAATTTTCACCTATGTGGTGTGTCACTTGGACACTGGATCAGAACTGTGGGCCGTGGATCAATTCGCTGCTTGTTCTGGAAATCACTGTTGAACCGGTCGTGTGTAGGCTATCGTTGGTCTCTTCTTGATATTGGGTGCCAAACCAGCCCCCTTCGACGAGAGTTCGCCTTGTTATTCCCTTGGCAATCCACCTGTTGGGCGAAGGACATATGGCGCTGGCTGGATTCTCAGTAAATCTCAAGGAGTACAGGGTCTTGATTCACTACCGTGGCGTAATGTCCTGGTTCCCTCAGTGCCTGCTCTTAATTTAAAGAGTCCGCGACGTGTTCTGCCTGTCGTTAAGGGTGGTTATCCCGCAGAAATGGAATCCCTTGTAGTTCGTGGAGGAAAGGTTAAGCCTCATTGTTCGATCTTGTGGTGCTTGTGACTCCCACTCGTAGGCTACGCTACAAGTATGTTTGAGCCATTGAGAGTGCACGCGCCCTTTCCGTGCTCCGCCACTAATGTGGCGTCGTGCTCTGGGATCGTATTCTGGGCGTCGATGGGACATGGGTACTTGACAGCTTATCAAGTGCGCCGGAATAATGGTCACGTGATGCTGCGCTTGTTCCCTGGTAAGTGCGTTCGCACTGGTTCTTGCTATAGGGCTTCTGTCGTGAGTTTGGGACGTTCGCTACTCTGTCATTGCGTTGTCGCGCTGGCGCTTACGACGGTTATTGGACCCTGGTCAAGTGCATGCCACTAGGCGGTCCTGGTGCTCGTAGGATCAGGTAAACTGGATGGGCTGTTCACCAAGAGGATCTCTCTGAGCCCGTTACGTCAGTATGACCACATCTCGAAGTTTGGCTCATTGTCTGGAATGTCCTCATTCAGACCTGTCGCCTTGAGTGTATCGCCATATTTACTGATTTGGTATTGACGTTGGCCGCGTGATTCTTTGTCAGATGGTGTTGGTCTCCATTTCTCTTGACCCCTGTGAATTCATCTTTTCTTGGACCATTTTGAACGGTCGTGGGGGCATCGTAGTCGGTTCTGTCGCCATTTCTTTTTGGGATTGTTCTTTTCTTGCCTTTAGATTTGGGGGGGATGAGTCGTGGACGAACTACGACCCCTCTATTCCCAGTTATTGACTGAACGGTGTCCGTGATTTCCACGTGTATTCTACTGGTTGCTTCTGCCTTATTGTAGTTTCAACCCAATAAACGGAACACTATAAACAACCAATAAATGAGAAACCCAATACTCTGAAGTAGCCTACTGAGGATTTTTGAAGGACTAACGTGTGTACTTACTTCTGTTGTGACGCTAGCTCTACTGGCTAACTAGAATACTGCGAACAAGAGAGTGCAGCGACCGGTAGGTCGGTTTCACACTGTCACAGAGTCGCTGGGTTAATTAAATCAAAACACTACACCAGTTCATGTCACAGTTGTCTACTGCACGATTGGCCAAACACGATCTGTGGGTATTAATCCCCATAATTTCCTCTTCACAATCAAAGAATTTAATGGATAACGATCCACCTGTGTTCTCCTGGTCAAACTCGTCGTTCTTCGTTGGAATAATGAAGTTGTGGGCTTCTTATGATAGTACCTACGCGTGTTAGTAACAGTCCGTTCGGTAGATGGCCAAAATAAATGTGACGCTAGACGGAACCCCGGAAGAGGAAGTGGCGGGAGAGGGGAATGGGGTGTTTTTTATAAGAGCGATATAAATCGATAGGCGACCATCGCGGACTTCGTCCCGAAGATCTTATTGCACGATTAATGAGATGGTGGTAGGATATTTAAACACGTTCTCCTCATCACACGTCAACACGACTGTGGGGGTTATATCAACAAGCAATGGGGGAGCTCGTTCTCACTCCAGTCCCGGAGGCGGAACTGCTCTCCGTTGGTGCGAGACACAATCAATCCTGATATCCACGGCCAAGCACGTTCCGGGGAAGATCAGCCATTCTCGCGGGATCTCAGTAGGTCGGCTCCTGGTTCATTCCCTCAGATTGGACTCTCGTACCACTAAATCCTGGATCCGCTCTGGGTCTGTATGGGTCATACCTCGGTATAGTCCTGTTAGCCACACGGTTCATCCTCTGTCTCCTGCTGTATGTCTCCCCAGTTCGGCATCCGGCAGAGTGGGGCTGTGGACGCCCTGTCCAATCCCTTGGTCCGGACTTGCTGGCTATGCCTTTCCCTCCGATTCCCCATTCTGGAAATGTTTTCCGCAAAGCAAGGAAGACGCAAGCAACGCTTATTCTTGTGGCTCATCGCTGGCGGCCCAAGCGTGGTTTCCAGAACTGTTACTCCTGTCGCTGTGCCTCTGATGACTCGATCGCCTTAAAAGCATAGTCCCTGCTTCTGCCTCGGTACCGCATTCCACATTGGCAATCTAACGTTGCGGCATATTCACGCCTGGATACTGTGCGGGACACGCAGTCTGCACTATGGCACCTCCCACAGCGGTAATCGGACTTGTGGTAAATGCCATAGGCACATGGAAAACCAAAGTGTAATACAGTGTTTACGCTGGAATGGCTGGCTCTCTTAGTGCTACAACACACGCAGTATCACCTCATTCTCTTCTCATGCCAATTGGCGAACTACTCTAGCTTTGTTTAATCGGAGAAAAAGCTTTCAGCCTCCTCTGTTAAGAGTTCGCAGGGTGGGCTATTTCCTCCACTATGCGTCCAGTTAGGGGCCATCCTTCGTGGACGACCCTATTATGCGGGGGGGATCTTGGTCAGAGGGAGCCGCCTAAAGGGGGCACGATGACACCGCCGTACCCCGGCGTGGGATCTTTTCTTAGTCCTCTCCTCCCTCAGGATCCCCCTACGCGCCCATCCGGAGAGTGTTACTCTGAAAATTCCTTTCCTTCAAAACAGCCTTTCTCGTTTCCCTGGGGCACTCAGGGCTGGCGCTGCAGCGAAGTCCCACGCCCTTAGTGGCCTGCCTGGGGACGTCGCTCCGAACCGGATGGCTCGATATCTCTTCGCATCCTCACTATGCGTTTTCTCTTATTCCCTCCCCATCATGCTCCTCTCACTTTTCTAGTCAAGTGTTCACCCCTTACTTTCCCCAATTTCCCCACACACCTCTTCTCCTGCCCACCTCACACCGGCCCCCCCCCCCCCCCCCCCCCCCCCCCTCCCCCCCCCCCCCCCCCCCATCCGCCGCAGCCACCCCCCCCCCCCCCGACCCCCGCCACCCCCCCCACACCCCCCCCCCCCCCCCGCCCTACTACTCCTCAAACCCCCACCCCTATAACCTGGTGCTGTGGGCGAGTGGTCATTGTACTCGTGTCAGTGAGGTTAGGCAATTACCCGATACAATGTCCACAAGTTCTTGTAGGTTATAGCCCGTGGGGGAAAAATAAAACGTTTTGGGTCTAAACAGGAAGAAGCGCAGCGATGTGTGCTACTTGTTCTGCTGGTCACTGTCTATAAGTGTGGTTGGTTTTTCACCGGGATAAGACCCATGATGTAGATATTCATCGTGTTACTGTCCTGCACTCTTGTTTGTCGGTGTCTTTGGCACGGTAATCTAACACTCCTTCTCTTTCTTCATTTTTTACTTAATTTTCCACCCCTCAGTCATGTTTTGAAACTGATGTAATCAGTTACTTGAACTACTCTTTTGTGGGATAATATCCTGAAAGTCATTGGCTATTTGGTGTCAGGAAAGGGTTTCAATACTCTATTTACTACTGGTTCACGTGTAACGTCTTTTTCAGAAAGTATTCTTAGTGGGATTGTCTCGATTTAGATATGTGAGGCGAGAGAGGTGTCGGATAATGACCATTTGAACTTTTTCAGTGATCTGATTGCGTTTGAGTTTTACGTCTAATTTCATCGATGATGAAAAGACATTAGATATAACCCTGAATGATATGATATGTTTTTCTCAATGTCCATTTACCTTTGTGACCATTAGGAACATCCATATCAGGATCCAGAAATTAGACCTTATTCATGATAAGTGTGTCAATTAGCCCCCCAATGACCAATCTAGTTCAATCACTACTATTGTAATGACAGGACGTGTTAATATGCTATCGTTTTACTTACTATATACATATTGATTTTTTTTCTTGAGCTATAAATTAACATTCTTTCATTTGTTTTTGTATTTAAGTAAGTGTACGTAATGTTTTTATATGGCCTGTATCACCAACTGCATTGGGCAAATATGCGTGTTTTGGTGCCTAGCCCTGTTGCCTTTTATGTGTGTTCTTAGAGTCAAGATCGTGTTGGACCAGTAATTGGGTGGACATCTGAACTACTCATCTACCTACAACGAGGTCGGTGTGGACGTTAATTTTATCCTTATATAAACAGACCAGTCTGTCCGATACTCCCTCTGTCCTCTGACTTCATACCACCCCTACCTCACACGCTCTGTCTGTCCACAACCCCCAACAACGACAACGGTTGCTTCACTACCACCACACTTCCTCACACGCTCTGTCTGTCCCAACCCCATAATCAAAGCGTACGGTGCTTACTACCACCACCTACCTCGAAGCCATGTCTGTCCCAACCCCCTACAACGTGAACCGGTGCTTACTACCACCACCTTCCTCACACGCTCTGTCTGTTTCCCCAACCCCCAACAACCAGAAACGGTGCTTAATATCTCCACCTAACTCAAATCGCTATGTCTGTCCCCAATCCCCTCAACACCAGAACCGGGGCTTATTCGTGCGTGTGGTCGTGACCTCTCACCCTTCCTGCCTTCTGTAGGTTGTTTGGGGTACAATGTCGTCTGTCAAGGTGAAGGGTATGTTCTTTGACGCCAGTGTGCAAGAAAATGTAAGCTATGTGCTCTTCCTATTCTCAACTAGAAATAATTGCAAAACCTCTCACATGCACACACACAATCACACAACACACACAACACACACACAACACACCACACACACAACATCACACACTCACAACCACAACACACACACAACACACACACACACACACACACAAACACACACTCACATCTCCACACACAAACAACACACATCATCCTCACACTCTCACACACACACACACACACACACAACACACACACACTACACTAAACCTCACACACACGTGTCCAACGTCCGTAACAGGAACCTATACAGCATATGCGTCTCTTAGATGCACTATTTTCTACTATATCGCACCTGTCACCCTCTTAAGTCCCCAACTCCAATGTTAATTTTTCTATGTCCCCACGTTACAAGAAGAATACAAGAACAGGAACACAGTTCAAGAACTATTTTTGTGCCTATATGAAAACCAGAGGTTTTGCGGGGCACCAGATGATTTGGTGTTAAGACCATTCATTTACACTCTATTCAACATCGTCACGCCTCTGACAAAATAACAGTTATAGCAGAATAGAAAGAAACAAGAGAGAGAAACACAGTAGGATTTATACTGGGCTACCTCAGTTAGACGCAGTCCTGTAGCATGAGCTCGAGGTTTTTGCAAAATCTGTGGTGTAATCCCTGATTCGTCAGGTATAACGTTGTAGGTCAATATAATTCTACTGTCTTCGGCGGATAAGATAGTTCATCCTCAATACTACGTGACATGTCTCTGAGTATTTTGTACAACGACCCTCTAAATTTAGAGTTCATGAAGCAACACTGGCAATCTTATTGATGTTCGTCTGCTATCTGTAGTCAATGCATTCGACTCCAAATAAGCCGC
>CM031600.1:97265376-97267876 GCA_018398815.1 Conus ventricosus
ACGGTCAGTGATACTACGCGCATCCCAGACATATCTCTATCATGAGCTCGGCGCTTGATCTTACCTTTGTTTCATCCTGCTTTAGCATTAACAGTCAAAATGGGATACAGCAATGACCCACTAGGTATGTGACCATTGTGCACTATACTTTTTTCTTTTAAAGAATCGTTGGATCTGAAGTGAAGTTAGTGGAGTGTAGATGTTATACCCAAATTTTATTTCATAAAGGAGACTTGGGGATAACTTTTCCAAATTTACCTCTCTGAAAGAAGCGAGTGTTGTTATTTGTGGAGGATGTTAACATCTTTTTGATAACTTTCAGATAGAGTTCTTGTGGCTGCTGCTTTAGCTATTCCAAAAAAGGACAAAATGGTGTGAAACATTCTCAGGAATGTCTGGTGGAATCAGGCTTTGCGAGGAGGCTGTTAAGCAAAACATTACTTATATTAAGTGGCTATAAATGTTAGAAAAGTTCCTGTGAAGATATAAAAGATGCAGCTCATAAAGAATTGTGCTGTTACAATAAAATAAAGGCTAACAGTGTTTACAGCGCCAAGCAATAAGACAATATGGTCACGTGTACTGTCTATTCGATAGTATCTGACTGTAAAGACTTGAAAAATGTGGGGATAAGGTGAAAGAATTGATATCGGGCATTAAACTCCAAGATTACCCAATCAAAACAACAAGTAATGAATGGTCTATCTCCCAAAGAAAAGGCTGATGAATGGCATCTATGTAAGTTAAAACATGTTGTATGGAATGTTCTGGCCTAATGAGCAAAAGTCGTTTAGGATTGAAAGAAAAAATACTGATAACTATAGAGTCCTGGCACATACAACAATTAGTACTATAAATGTTGATCAATATCTTTACAGGAAGTCAGGAATGCTGTCCGTTGTTGGGATATAAAAAGGTTTCGGTTGTTGGTTGGGATTTCTTACTCGATGTTTAACCAATTTAACGGAACTGGAGTCGGTCATTTTACTTCAAAATTATTTAACATACGTCGGGTATGTGGGATAGAACAAATTCCCGATTATGGAAGAAGTTATGTGGATCCTATTCTAAAGCAGGGAAAGCCTCGGTCTGAGTCGTCTAGCTAGTGACCATTTCAGTCACCGTGATCTACATACTGGTAAAGTATGAGATATAAATTATTTAATTTTTAGAATGGCCTTTTACTGTGATAAACTGTTGTATTTTCTTCACTCTCATCTGGTTTTAGAAAAGGACGTAGTTATCAATTGATCACACTACACGATCTAACTATCAAATTAAAAAACAGTTTGCTAATCGTTAAAAGTGTCCTTGCTTCCTCCTTTGATCTTCTAAGCTTACGATAGGTTGGTGGAACAGCCGATTATTATATTATTTAAAACATAGTGGTCTTTCTGGTAACGTCTACCAATTATGTGAAATCAATTTTTTTAAGTCGGGGAGAACAAATGATGACAAAGTTGGTGTGGAATGTATCATCCTCAAGATCTATAATTTTGGGAATTCCCCAAGGTTCTATTATCTCCCATTGTTAGTCAATTGTAATGATTTCTCTGTTTATATACATGTTTTTCAATTCACCTATAACAAGGTAGCTCAATTTGCTGATGACGTTGCAATATGGTTTAATGTTTCTTTAGAGAAAGAACTAATTGTCCGTAACAGAAATTTATATTTATGAAGATCTTTCTGCACGAGCGGGATAAGATTAAATAGTTAATTTGCATTTGAATGGCTTTCAATTCTCTGTTGAAAAGTTCTATTTTGGTTCTCTTTAACCATTGGATAAAACACCCAGTAACCTGCTTTATTCTTTCTGGGAGGGGACGGGATAATTTTTTATGAAACCTTTGAAGGTAAAATTTTTATGTGTCTACTTACACCAATACTATAACTGGAAAAATCATATGACTCAATTGTTAATCTAAAGCCAGTTAAAAGTTTGAATTTTCTAAAAATTGTCAGTCATTCTCCATGGGGGACAGGATCCTAAATGTTTTTCGTCTGCATTTAGCAACCTGTCTTGTTACGATCAAGATTGACTTTCGGACAGGAAGTATTCTTTTCTGCTTCGCGATCGCAAAAACCCATCCCACTTCAAAGAATTGTCAGTAATGCTGTTAAAGTTGGCCCTGGTGTGTACCTGTGACACTAAGTCCTCTGAAGTTTTAAGATTGCAGGCCTTTGCCACTTGTTGAAGATGGTATAAAAAACGTTCTGTAATATTTGTAGTGAGTCGAATGCGGTGGACGACCTTGAAGAAGTTTTAAATACACGATCCGACATTGTTTTTTCGAAAAATGCTCAGATAATTCAAATTAGAGGGCGCTTCGTTCATATGTTTCGACGTTTTTAATTCATCAAAGATTGACACACATGACGGTCGCCGCGCGTACGGGATTCCGCGGTTACCCGTTGGGAACTAAAGGAAGTCACAGTTACAGTTAACATTTTTTCTTCTGATCTAATAAAGCGATTTCGCCGCATGTGTTAGACAGCA
>CM031600.1:97272876-97281165 GCA_018398815.1 Conus ventricosus
GAGACTTTTAAAACCTCCCTAGAGACATATCTTTTCCCTCGGACTGAGTAACGATATCCACTTACCACTGTGCGCGTGTTCGCTGGTGTTGAACGCGCTCCTGTGTCTGCGTGTGAGAGGGTTCCCCCCCCCCCCCCCCGGGTGTGTGTGTGTGTGTGTGTGTGTGTGTGTGTGTGTGTGTGTGTGTGTGTGTGTGTGTGCGTGCGTGCGTGCGCGCTTTGAATTAGAATTTTATCATGTTTTCTGTAATATGCGCTTTGGACTCTTGCGAGGTAAAACGCTCTATAAATATCCTTTTACATTACATTACATTACTATTTGGTCGGCGCCGACGTCCTGTTGTGTTCTTGTCAATGTCCGATTGTGTTATGGTTGATGTTCTGTTGAACATTCATGTCCTAGTGTGTCATTATTGATGGCCTCAGGAGACCTTCAAGCCGGTGAAGTACTTCTCCATTGACCGGGTCTTCCGTAAAGAGAACCTGGATGCCACTCACCTGACCGAGTTCCACCAGATCGAGGGCCTGGTTGCCGAAGACAAACCTGTGGAGAGACCAGATGCAAATGGGGGAACAAAAGAGAAAAAAAATAGAACAGCAGCAGCAACAACAAAAACAGCAATGGTTTGTTGCATATCCACAAGTTCTATGGAAGCATAGTATTCTTTTTGTGTGTTCAGGGCCGTTTCCCTTTAGTAAAACAGTGCTGTGTCAGTTGACAACTATCTCACAACACCATGATGTCTGAAGGAAGCGTTCTTTCTCTTACCCCTGTCCTCACCCTCCCCCCCCACCAGAATTATTAAGTTTTCTTTGCATGAAGCAGGCAAATGTTCCAAGCCCCAGTAATAGTGGTCTCTGTAAGAAGTCTAAAGGCTGAAGTGGCATACTTTTCACTTCTACCCCAAACCCTCACCTCCAGCACAACAAGGGAAAGTGTGGTCATTGATAATCCGTGTCAAAACTGATCTGGCCTGTTGCTTTCAAAGGGGATGTCCTTCATGTGTGTTCAATGGGCACTTGGCAAATGCTTCACAAGCTCATTGAACAAAGAACACACAAAGCTGAAGAGGCTGGGGGAAAAATGTTGCCTTTCGTGGAATTTGAACCCTGAAATTGAGGCTTTCTCGTTGTCCGGCACAACACTGGGCCAAACCAGTACCATGCAAAGATGTGCATCGTCAGGGGAATGGAGTGTGCTGTGTCTGTGCAGGTCTTCAGAAAGATGTGCATCGTCAGGGGAATGGAGTGTGCTGTGTCTGTGCAGGTCTCCAGAAAGATGTGCATCGTCAGGGAATGGAGTGTGCTGTGTCTGTGCAGGTCTCCAGAAATGGGTGGAGGTGGGAAACAGCGGGGTGTTCAGACCGGAGATGTTGTTGCCCATGGGAATGCCAGAGGACGTGTCCGTCATCGCCTGGGGCCTGTCTTTAGAGCGGTGAGTTCTGGTCCTCCTCATCCTCCGACCACTGAGATGCAAGCGTGTGCTTATGTGAATGTGTGTGATTACCTGTCTGTGAAGGTGCACATGAGTTTTCATAGTTACAGATTGTAAACAGAGTAATAAAATCAGACAGGCAAAAAAGATCAGAAGTAGAGGGTGTGATCCCATTGAGAAATCCATCTTTTACTGTGCATGCGCAGTGTGATTAGGTGGTGAAAGGAAAGAATATTCATTCCCAGTAATCTTAATTTCCATTGTTTCAATTTGTCACATTGGTAACCAGTTTCAGAGGGGAGTGTGCAGGGAGTCTAATTTACAGTTTAAAAATAAACGTTGCTCAGCTGAGGTGGGTGTATAGCTAAAATAACTGTTTTGGCTCGGTCCCGCAAGCATTCCACCCCTTGTCCCGCTGTCCTGCTTTCCTCATTATGTTCCTATACCTACAGCTGTACAAGAGACTGAAGAGTTTATTTCATTGAACAGGCATTAGTGTATGCAGACTTGTCCAGACACATTGCACCATATGTGCTGAAGCCCGAAGCCAAAAATCATGGAGGGAGACAAACCTGAGGAGAAAATTTTCTTTCTTTTCTTCTCCTTTTTCTTTTTTGTTTTGTTTAATGAGTTGGAAATTCCAAAATGAAATATTGGTGTATGACTTATGCATCCAGTCAGTGTGCTGGTAGGGTCTTGAGGACCCCTTCATATTTTTCAGGGTTCAGCATTAAAAGCTGTATCTATATAGGTATTTGTCAATACGTGTTAAGAATCAGTCCTCGTGAGCCTACATATTACCCAAACTTTAGCTTGCAGGTGTGTTTGTATAAATGTACGTGAATGAATGTGTGTAGGTATGAGTACATGCATTGTGATAAATCTTTTCATTTTTGGCTTTATTTCTGCATGTGTTTATATGTGTCAGAGCAACTCAGAAAAGACAAGGTTTTAAAACTAAGAAGAGAAGAGGGAGCAACAATGAAACGAAGAACTAAGTGATGAAGTCAAGACAAGAGAGAAAATGTGAAGAGAGATGGAGAAGAGAAGAGAAAGAGGAAGGTGAATTCATGAAGATGAGAGAAAACTGGAGTTGAGGGAAAGGGGAAAGTAAAAAAAGAAGCAGATGGGAGGAATAAAAAACAAATCCCTCTGATATAAACAAGGATGAAACAAACATAAGAGCAAAAACAAAAATGAGAAGAAGAGAAGGCAATGAACAAAAATTGTACCAAGCTGGTAAATAAAAAGGACAGAGGGTGGGATGGAGAAAGAGGGTGGAAAGTGAAGACAAAAAAGCACAATAAACAAAAAGAAAGGCAGAGTGAAAAGTGAGAGGAGAAAAACAAGTAATCAAGAAAGAATGGAGAACAGAGAAATGAATGGACCAAAGGAAGCTGGAGAGTTGGAGCTGAAAGAAGGGGCAGAAGCGGTGGAGGGTGTGCGGGTGGTTGAACCAGAGAAGAGCTGCCACTAAAGACAGAGAAAAGATCACACTGATGGAGGACACCAGCTGCCATAGTTGGCGCATGGACATATGTTGAAAGTAAACAAAGAGCACAGCGTTTTCACGCAGCATCAGACCAGACCGGAGCCAGCGTGGAACCCTATAACATCTTCTTCACCATCTCATCCTCATCGACTGGCATCAAAGTAGTCTCAAGTTAAGTGAAAAATTTTTTTTTAAGGGTTTAAAACTAGATCGATAAAAGGAAATGAGAGCAGAGAAGAAAAAATACTACAATGTGGTTTACTTCCTTTTGATTTCAAAAGAGAAGTAGTTTAAAGCTAGATCACTGGAAGAAATAATGACAGAGATGGGAAAGTGCGTCACGCTATGCTTTTGTTCTTGCCCCAGCCCCACCATGATCAAGTACGGCATCAACAACATCCGCGACCTGATCGGGCCCAAGGTCAACCTGCAGATGGTGTACAACAACCCTTTATGTCGACTGGACAAGTAGGCCAGGAGCTAGCTGTGCTATAGTGGACTGTGTGGACACCTTTCCTGATGACAGGCAGCAGCCATCAGTGAACCAGGGAAACATCCGCCAGTGGGAGACGAGACTGGGTGGCTTGCACAGAGGACAGCTGTGATCAGATGCCGTTCCATCCAGCTTACAACTAGTGGAGCACAGTTGAAGGGTATGCAAAGAAGAAAACAAGAAAAGGGAAAAAAAAGAAAAGAAAAAAAAAAGAAAAAAGAAAAGAAAATTGACCAGTATTTGAAGTGTTATGCCACTTCATTACCGAGTGGGTTTGTAGCAGGTAGTAAACACAGGAACACCAAATTTTGATTAAGCATGACACAATATCAAAGAATAAGCAAATGATAGAGATGCATCACACCACACACACACACACCACACACACACACACACACACACACACACACACACACACACACACACACACGGAGTCTCCCCCAGTTGCTCACAAAGAAATTCTCACTTGACTGATGCTCCATAGAAGGTTATGTGAAGTTATCTGCTTTATTTAACTCTAAGTCAGACAGACTGTTGACATTGAATGAAACATACTTTAAGAAGTTATCTGCTTTATTTAACTCTAAGTCAGACAGACTGTGGACATTGGATGAAACATACTTTAAAGTGCTATACCCTTCATCCTCAGTAGAAAATGAAATTAATTTAAGATAAATTAGATTTCATTTCCTTTTCAGTGCTTCATTCTAAATTCTCATCTTTTTTCTAGAATTTGGCTTTAAATTTTTTTCTCTTTATTTTCTAAATTTAGAATTGTACAAAAATCAGCTTGCTGCTTCTGAAGTTTCATCAAAAGTGTATTTGTGTTGAGATTATGTTGTCACTGCCATGGTCAAGCTTTCACAAAGGTCAACAACCTGCAGTCGTGGCATCGTCAAACCACAGAACTCATGCACTTTTGTCCATATGCTTCACCACAGCTGCTAAGTATGAGACCACACTGCACATGATTTATAGCTGAAGGATAAATGAATAAGACCCTTACACAAGGGCTCAAATCACACAGTTTTCTGCATTGCAAACTCTGTGCAGAGTGTGTTTGGTATGTTTGTTTATTTATTAATTCATTTTTCCATTATTAGGACTTCATATTTGGTGTTAAGCAATCGATCTTATCAGCAAGAGAACCCATCTGGTAATCAAGCTTCTTCCCAAAGCAGATGCATAAAATTCAGAGCTCTGCAGAACTTGGACTTTAAGGTGCAACAAGATAATACACCCCCCTTGTGGTTTGAGACAAAGCAAAAACTCCATTTTGCATACCATCCTCCTGCAGTTCTGTGGGTGAATGAAAGAACAAAAACACATTACTTCCAATGAAACTGCCTGTATTTATCAAGCAGTCAGTGATGGACTACCTAACTTCTTTCTTAGCTACAAATCTCCCTTTTTTACAGTGAGCTTGATTGGCTTCTTGACATATATGCCTTTTGTTGCCATTTATGTCATACCTGGCCACAGAGTCATGGAGGCTTGGATGACATACATATTCAATGATGGTAATGCAAAGAACTAGGTTGGGGTTGTTGTTGGTTTGTGTGTATGCTTGTAGTGAAAGCTCTCTTTGGATTTTATCACCAGTTGAATATATATCTTGAACCGTTCTGGATGGAATGTTTTCTTT
This sequence comes from Conus ventricosus, assembly GCA_018398815.1. NCBI lineage: Eukaryota > Metazoa > Mollusca > Gastropoda > Neogastropoda > Conidae > Conus > Conus ventricosus. The sequence goes on from CM031600.1 coordinate 97,277,941, forward strand.
CTGGCTAGTACTTTGTAAGGTATTTTGAAGAACTGGAAGCATTTCAGACAGTTGTAAATGTAATGAAACTAGCTGAAGGTAGCCTATCGTTTCAGCACCAACCGATAGCCTATCGTTTCAGCACCAACCGATAGCCTATCGTTTCTGCACCAACCGATAGCCTATCGTTTCTGCACCAACCTGTTCCATGTTGTAGTTCTGTATGTGCCACCTCTTTCTCAGCTGCTGGACCATGAAGTATTTGATGATAGACTTACGTTGAAGTATTTGACGATAGACTTACGTGAAGATAGGAGTTCTTGACACGAGCTATTTCTTTTAGCATGAGCTCATTCATCAATGTTTTGTATAGCCAAGACATGGCTATGACATCAATTAACAAACCCTCCTGAATTACCTGCAAAAGCTTGGGGTTTTGGTGGTCACCACCTGTCACTTCCTCTCACAGCTCCAGTGTTCTGCCACGGCCACGTATCGGCCAGATTCTCACATAAACGTTCAAAATTGAAAAACACAGTAAAGATTTATTGTATCCCTCATACCCCAGCATCAGAAATTACTTGACATGTCACTTATATGTCATACATTAAAAAAGCCAGCGTTTTCACAACAAATACCACTTATTCAAGACTGCTACGTATCAGACATGCTGATAGCAATGATCACAAGCTTGCAGTTGCTGCTCAAATGTCGCATGGGGACTTTGTGAATGCCACAAACTGCTGACTGACCATGAGGTTGCTGTGGTTGCCCAGAGAACAGTTGTCTGGGTGGCCATGGAAGATCCCCAGACTGCAGAATATGGCAGGTGAACTCATCAGTTTGGGGAGTTGGATTATTCAAATGTGGAGAATCTTAAAGAATAACTTATGACTCATGTCTGCATCCGTTTATATTTTGTCAAGGATTATGTAGAGTTCCTGGGAATTTCATTTGCTGAGTATGTTGCATAGAGCAATGTGATAAATTTCTCTTTTCATATGTACTATATATATTTGACAAGATTCCTGCTTGCCTTGTTTTCAGGGTGAAATAAAATGTCCCGTAAAACTTTGGGAATGTCCGCAACTTATGGGGGGAGAGGGAGGGAGAAGGATAGGGACAGTTCACTCAAACTTCTTTTTTAACCTTGGCAGAAAACTGTAATTCTCTCTCAGTAAAGTGAATCTCACAGTGGAGTTTGACTCAGCTTGTCCACTGCATATGAAGTTGATTTTATGTCATAGAATATAGTCAGGTGTATAATGTCTTGGAGCAACACTGAAAGCTTGCTACAATCAAAGCTAAAAACTACTCTGGAGGTAAATCATTTCCTTTTTTCACGGCATCTGTTTCCGTAAATTACCCAATATGCAATCGGGAGCAAGTTGTTCATTTTAGTTTATCAAACAGCTTACTAGCCATTGTATGTGATGTCATTTATTATTTATAGCTCATGTGTATTTTACCCATTCATACCTTTTAAAGAGTGAGGAAGCTCCGTGGTGCAGTCCATGTCATGTGCCGCTTACAGTGAAACATAGTCTTTTAGATTGTTGGGACTTGTACGATGTGAGACATAAACACTTTACAGCAGAGTCCATGAAAACCCTGCTCAGAGATGTCCTACCTGACGTGATCTTTGAGTTTTTGAGAGAGATTAACATTTTTCATCTGATTTAAGATTTTACGGACGAAAGATTTTTAACGATGTTTCTGGTGCGTTTGTAGAAGATGTAATTTAAAGAGATGTGTGAAAGATGTTTTTTTTTTTCCTTTTTTTTTTAAAGATGACTTGTGAGTTGATTTTATCGTGGTGACAGCCCTGATGTGGCCCGTTGCGGTCGGCTGGGCTATAAGCAACATTACCTTACCTTACCTTATAGCTCATGTCTTATGTCAGAACATTAGAAATGAAAGGGAGAACTGGGTTTGGCTACAATATATCAAGTCCAGCATCAGTCCAATTTCTCTTCAGTAATATTTCCTTAATTCTATGTGTGTGTTGCACGTCTTTGTGAATAGATCTGGAATTTGATGTGAAAGGTCCATGAATGTGTATGAGCAGTATGTAAATAAATGCATGTGGAAAGGAAAATTGTATTGTGATATTCTGCAAGCTTGAATGTGTGTACCTGTAACTACATGGAAATTATTGCAAACTGGACAATACATTTTATACCAACTTAGCCTGTTGCTCCTTCTGCAACACAGTTCATTTACTCTGCAAAGTACGACCTATTTTTCTCTATCATATTTCAACTTCCACTCATTCATCATGCACAAGCTTCTTCAAACCTTTCCTTTTTGCATGTGCTTTCTCTCAAAGTATTCCACAGCATTTTCTAGTAATAAAAGAATTTATTTCATTTTACAATATCATACATAAAAAAGACTTGTAACAACAAAAGTGTGCATCCATGCATGCTGCAACATTTCACACATAGTCCTACCCTTACACATGCAGACTCTTTCCTTTCTCTGACAGGTGCAAGCCAACCATTCCACATATCATGCATACACATACATCTTTGGATCCAAGCCATCCAAAAAAAAAGGCAACACCACTTCCATTCACTTTATAACGCATGTCAAAACTGTGATCTTTCTGCACATATGTACACACACAACACACACACACACACACACACACACACACACACACACACACACACACACACACACACACACACACAAGCACATGCCTTAGGATGCAAAATGTCCAAAGCAAACAGCACAATCTATTGTACTCAAATGACTAACACACACACGCACACACACTCTTTGTATCCAAGTCATCATCGCTGCCTGCACACACGCACACACACACACACACACACACACACACACACACACACACACACAGAGCTGTGTCAGAGCTGAATGATGATAAAAACATCACTTTCATCACTCACTCCAACCTACAAGCCGCCCGCTTCAACCTCCGTGATGGGCTACATCCAACTGCTAGAGGAGCCAGCATCCTAGCGGGCAATATTGGCCGGCATCTGAGGAACCTCTTTTGGAACGGCCCCGGAAGACAGCGCGACGTCCCCGGTACCTGCGCCCCACACCCTTCCATGAGAATTCCTTCTACGGCTCTGCCTGGTCCAATAGGTTCAATGTCTTATACAATGGTGACATTTTTTGTTGTTTTTGTTCGGAACGAATGTAGCAACCAGTCTACGTCTGTGGTACTAAGCTCCAATGTGTTAAAGCGACATTGTATTCCTTTTTCTTTATAAT
>CM031600.1:97282165-97304665 GCA_018398815.1 Conus ventricosus
TTTTTATGTATGATATTGTAAAATGAAAATAAATTCTTTTATTACTAGAAAATGCTGTGGAATACTTTGAGAGAAAGCACATGCAAAAAGGAAAGGCTTGAAGAAACTTGTGCATGATGAATGAGTGGAAGTTAAAATATGACGGAGAAGTATAGGTCGTATTTTGCAAAGTAAATGAACTGTTGCAGAAGGAGCAACAGGCTAGGCTAAGTTGGTATAAATGTATCTTCCAGTTTACAATAATTTCCATGTAGTTACAGGTACACACATTCAAGCTTGCAGAATATCATGACACAATATTCCTTTCCACATGCATTTATTTACATACTGCTCATACACATTCATGGACCTTTCACTTCAAATTTCATATCCATTCACAAAGACGTGCAACACACATAGAATTAAGGAAAAATTTCTGAAGAGAAATTGGACTGATGCTGGACATGATATATTGTAGCTAAACCCAGTTCTCCCTTTCATTTCTGATGTTCTGACATAAGACATGAGCTCAAAGGTAAGGTAAGATAATGTTGCTTATAGCCCAGCCGACCGCAAAGGGCCACATCAGGGCTGTCACCACGTTAAAATCAACGCACAAGTCATCTTAAAAAAAATTAAAAAAAGATGCAAAGGATATAAACGTACTCCCAGTTTATCCTGAATACGTGTGAGATATTCCATAAAGAGGAAACACCGTCTTGGACTGGTGTAACCGTTAGTAATGACTATCCTGGTAAACATCGGCCATCGTCTGTGACCTATAATGAACATACATTTTCAGAAAGATCGGCCAAGAACGTTCTGAGATTTTCCATAAAGAAGAAAACCATTATGGGCTGTTAGTAATGGCTAAAACGGTAAACTTAAACACAGGGCATCATTCATGACCCATAATGAACATACCTACAAATTTTCGGAAAGATCGACCAAGTGCTTTCTGAGGTATTCTATTTTAAAAAAAGAAAAACGGTTACAGGCCGTTACAGCCGTTACTAACGGCTATAACGGTAACCTAAAACATCGGGCAATTTTCGTGACCCATAATGAACATACCTACAAATTTTCAGAAAGATCGGCCAAGTGCTTTCTGAGATATTCCATAAAGAAGAAAAAACGTTACAGGCCATTAGTAACGGCTATAACGGTAAACTAAAATATCAGGCATTATTCGGACCCATAATGAACATGCCTACAAAATTTTCAGAAAGATCGGCCAAGTACTTTTTGAGATATTCTATAAAGAAGAAAAACGTTACAGCCATTAGTAACGGCTGTAACGATAAACTAAAACATCGGGCATCATCCGTGACCCATAATGAACATACCTGCTAATTTTCACAAAGATCGGCCAAGCACTTTCTGAGATATTCCATAAAGAAGAAAAACCGTTACAGGCTGTTAGTAACGGCTGTAACGGTAAACTAAAACATGGGGCATCATATTGACCCATAATGAACATACCTACAAATTTTCAGAAAGATCGGCCAAGTACTTTTTGAGATATTCCATAAAGAAGAAAAACCGTTACAGGCTGTTACAGCCATTAGTAACGGCTATAACAAGGTAAACCAAAACATCGGGCACCGTCTGAGACCCATAGTGAACATACCTGCTAATTTTCACAAAGATAAGCCAAGTACTTTCTGAGATATTCCATGGAGAGAAAAAGCGTTACAGGCCGTTACAGCCGTTAGAACGGCTGTAACGGTAAACTAAAACATAGGGCATCATCCTTGATCCATAATGAACATACCTACAAATTTTCGGAAAGATTGGCCCAGTAGTTTTGTCTGGAGCGAGTGGAACACATTTTTGACCACGGATACAGACACACACACACACACACACACAGCATTTCTTCGTTCCCATTCTAAAGTACTCCCTGTTCTATAAGAACTGGGAGTACAAAAAGGAAAAAAAAAAAAAACGTCAGGGTTTTCATGGACTCTGCTGTAAAGTGTTTGTGTCTCACATCGTACAAGTCCCAACACCCTAAAAGAACATGTTTCATTGTGAGTGGTACGTGACATGGACTGCACCACGGAGCTTCCTCACTCTTTAAAAGGTATGAATGGGTAAAATACACATGAGCTATAAATAAATGACATCACGTGATACAATGGCTAGTAAGCTGTTTCATAAACTAAAATGAACAACTTGCTCCCGATTGCACATTGAGTAATTTACGGAAACAGATGCTGTGAAAAAAGGAAATGATTTACCTCCAGAGTAGTTTGTAGCTTTGATTGTAGCAAGCTTTCAGTATTGCTCCAAGACATTATACACCTGACTATATTCTATGACATTAATTCAACTTCATATGCAGTGGACAAGCTGAGTCAAACTCCACTGTGAGATTCACTTTACTGAGAGAGAATTACAGCTTTCTGCCAAGGTTAAAAAAGAAGTTTGAGTGAACTGTCCCTATCCTCCCTCCCTCTCCCCCCCCCCCCCCCCCCCTCCCCGTAAGTTGGGGACATACCCAAAGTTTTACATTTTATTTTACCCTGAAAACAAGGCAAGCAAATGGTAAAGTACATATGAAAAAGAAATTTATCACATTGCTTTATGCAGCATACTCGGCAAATGAATTTCCCAGGAAACTCTACAGAATCCTAGACAAAATATAAAACTGATACAGACACGAGTCATAAGTTATTCTTTAACATGCTCCACATTTGGATAATCCAACTCCCCAAACTGGTGAGTTCACCTGCCATATTCTGCAGTCTGGGGATCTTCCATGACCACCCAGACAACTGTTTTCTGGGCAACAACCACAGCAACCTCATGGTCAGTCAGCACTTTGTTACGTTCACAAAGTCCCCATGCAACATTTGAGCTTCAATTGCAAGCTTGTGATCATTGCTGTCAGCATGTCCATACGTAGCAGTCTTGAATTAAGTGGGTTGTTTTTAAAACACTGGCTTTTTTATGTATGACATATAAGTGACATGTCAAGTAATTTCCCTCACAACTGTACCTAAATCATGGAAAGTCTGTCTGCTAACTTTTCCTGGAACTTGCCGTTAACTTTCTTTTTTTGCACCTCAAGTCGTATTCATGTCAGATTTAGGTTTATCTGATGCTGGGGTATGAGGGATACAATAAATCTTGAATGTGTGTTTCAATTTTGAACATTTATGTGAGAATCTGGCTGATATGTGGCCTTGGCAGAACACTGGAGTTGTGAGAGGAAATGACAGGTGGTGACCACCAAAACCCCCAAGCTTTTGCAGGTAATTCAGGAGGGTTTGTTAATTGATGTCATAGCCATGTCTTGGCTATACAAAACATTGATGAATGAGCTCATGCTAAAAAAAGAGCTCGTGTCAAGAACTATCTTCACGTAATTCTATCGTCAAATACTTCACAGTCCAGCAGCTGAGAAAGAAGTGGCACATACAGAACTACAAACATGGAACAGGTGGTGCTGAAACGATAGGCTATCGGTTGGTGCTGAAACGATAGGCTATCGGTTGGTGCTGAAACGATAGGCTATCGGTTGGTGCTGAAACGATAGGCTATCGGTTGGTGCTGAAACGATAGGCTATCGGTTGGTGCTGAAACGATAGGCTAATCTTACAGCTAGTTTCATTACATTTGCAAACCGTCTGAAATGCTTCCAGTTCTTCAAAATACCTTACAAAGTACTAGCCAGAAAGAAAGCAGTCCATCCAGAACTGTTCAAGATATATATTCAACTGGTAATAAATCCAAAGAGAGCTTTCACTACAAGCATACACACAAACCACAACAACCCCAACCTAGTTCTTTGCATTACCATCATTGAATATGTATGTCATCCAAGCCTCCATGAATCTGTGGCCAAGTAAGACATAAATGGCAACAAAAGACATACATGTCAAGAAGCCAATCAAGCTCATTGTAAAAAAAAAAGAGAGAGAGAGACTTGTAGCTCAGAGAAGAAGTTAGGTGGTCCATTACCGAGTGCTTGATAAATACAGGCACTGAGGCAGTTTCATTGGAAATGTAGTGTTTCTGTTCTTTCATTCACCGACAGTAGTGCAGGAGGATGATATGCAAATGGAGTTTTTGCTTTGTCTCAAACCAGAAGGCAAGAGGGGGTGTGTATTAAGTTGTTGCACCTTAAAGTCCAAGTACTGCGGGGCTCTGAATTTTATACAGCTGCTTTGGGAAGAAGCTTGATTACCAGATGGGTTCTCTTGCTGATAACACTGATCGCTTTACACCAAATAGTGCAACAAATGAAGTCCTAATAATGGAAAAATGAATAAATAAATAAACATGCCAAACACACTCTGCAGAGAGTTTGCAATGCAGAAAACTGTGATTTGAGCCCTTGTGTAAGGGTCTTATTCATTTATCCCTCCGCTATAAATCCTGTGCAGTGTGGTCTTATATTAGCAGCTGGGTGAAGTGTATGGACAAAAGTGCAAGAGTTCTGTGGTTTGACGATGCCACAACTGCATGTTGTTGACCTTTGTGAAAGCTTGACCATGGCAGTGACAACATAATCTCAACACAAATACACTCTTGATGAAACTTCAGAAGCAGCAAGTTGATTTTTGTACAATTCTAAATCTAAAAAAAATGAAGAAAAAGGTTTTAAAGCCAAATTCTAGAAAAAGATGAGAATTTAGATTGAATGCGCTGAAAGGGAAATGAAATCTAATTGATCTCGAATTAAATTCATTTTCTACTGAGGATGAAGAGTATAGCACTTTAAAGTATGTTTCATTCAATGTCCACAGTCTGATTTACAGTTAAATAAAGCAGGTAAACTTCACACATGCACAACCTTCTATGGAGCAACTGGGGGAGACTGTGTGTGTGCATGTGTGTGTGTGTGTGTGTGTGTGTGGTGTGTGATGCTCTCTATATTCCGCTTATTCTTTGATATTGTGTCATGCTTAGTTAAAATTTGGTATTCCTGTGTTTACTATCTGCTACAAACCCTCTCTGTATAAAGTAGCATAACACTTCAAATACTGGTCAATTTTCTTTTCTTTTTTTTTCCCCTTTTCTTTTTTCTTCTTTGCATACCCTCAACCGTGCTCCACTAGTTGTAAGCTGGATGGAACGGCATCTGATCACAGCTGTCCTCTGTCCAAGTCACCCAGTCTTGTCTCCAACTGGCGGATGTTTCCCTGGTTCACTGATTGCTGCTGCCTGTCATCAGGAAAGGTGTCCACACAGTCCACTATAGCACAGCTAGCTCCTGGCCTACTTGTCCAGCCGACATAAAGGGTTGTTGTACACCATCTGCAGGTTGACCTTGGGCCGATCAGGTCGCGGATGTTGTGATGCCGTACTTGATCATGGTGGGGCTGGGGCAAGAACACAAGCATAGGGTGACGCACTTTCCCATCTCTGTCATTATTTCATCCAGTGATCTAGCTTTAAACTACTTCTCTTGAAATCAAAAGGAAGTAAACCACACTGTAATATTTTTCTTCTCTGCTCTCATTTCCTTTCATCGATCGAGTTTTAAAAACTCTTTTCTGAATTGCTCTGGCACATATAAACACATACAAGAATAAAGCCAAAATGAAAAGATTTATCCACAGGATTGATCACAATGCATGTATCCATACCTACACATATTCATTCATGTACATTTGTACAAACACGCCTGCACACAAGGACTGACACTTTACGTATATTGACAAACACCTATAAATCCATCTTTTGACGCTGAATCCTGAAAAATGTGAAGGGGTCTCAAGACCCTAACAAAATACTGATTGGATGCATAAGTCATACACCAATATTTCATTTAGGAATTTCCAACTCATTAGAAAAAGAAAAAAAACAGAAGAAAAGAAAGAAAATCTCTTCAGGTTTGTCTTCCTCTGTGACTTTTGGCTTCAAGGTTCAGCACATATGGTATAATGTATCTGGACAAGTCTGCATACACTAATGCTGGTTTAATGAAATAAACTTTTCAGGCTCTTGAACAGCTGTAGGTAGAGGAACACAAAGAAGAGAGCAGGACAAGAGATGGAACTTCTTGTGGGATCAAGACAAAAGTTATTTTAGCTTAACACTCACTTCAACAGGGAAAGCATTTTTGGTGTGTTGTGTGCGTTTTTTTAAACTGCAAATGAGGCTCTCAGCACACTAGCCCCTGAAACTGGCAAAGCCAAACAGTGGAAACTAAAGACTACTGGCAATGGCTATTCCAGCCTCCTGCCATCTTGGTCACACTCTTCTCAATGGGATTAGATCCTGTGTCTCAAACACTGGCACTTAACTCTAGTAACAACTTGTAATAATGAAAACTCATGTGCACCTTCACAGGCAGGTAATCACACACATTCACATAAGCACACGCTTGCATCTCAGTGGTTCGGATGATGAGGAGGACCAGAACTCACCGCTCTAAAGACAGGCCCCAGGCGATGACGGACACGTCCTCTGGCATTCCCATGGGCAACAACATCTCCGGTCTGAACACCCCGCTGTTTCCCACCTCCACCCATTTCTGGAGACCTGCACAGACACAGCACACTCCATTCCCTGACGATGCACATCTTTGCATGGTGCCCGATTTGGCCCAGTGTTGTGTTGGACAACGACAAACGTCTATTTCAGGGTGCAAATCCCATGCAGGGCAAATTTTTTTCCTAGCCTCTTCATTTTTGTGTGTTGGAGAAGAGATAAATATGGCAGGCATTCTGCCAGTGTCCAATGAATACACATGAAGGACATTCCCTTTGAAAGCAACAGGCCAGATCAGTTCTAGCATTGTTTATCAATGGCCACACTTTCCCCTTGTTGTACTGGGGGTAAAAGTGAAAAGTATACCACTGGAACTTCAGACTTAAGATTTCCAACAGAGACCACTTTTACTGGGACGTGAAGCATTTGCCTGCTTCATGCCTAGACAGAAAACTTAATCATTCTGGTGTAGGGAGGACAAGGGTTAGAGTAAAGAATGCCTCCCTTCTGAGATCATGGTGCTGGGAGATGACTGTCAACTAACATAGCACTTACAGTGCTTACAGCACGAAACGTTGAAGACTTCTCCAAAAGGTACCTTTTTTCTTTACCTTTATATTTTCAAGTAACATAGCACTGTTCTACTAACAGGAAACGGCCCTGAACACACACAAATACTATGCTTAAATGGAACTTGTGGATCTACAACAAACAATTGCTGTTTTTGTTGGTGCTGCTGCTGTTCTCCTTTTGTCCCCCATTTGCATTTGATCTTTTCCCCCCCAGACTTAGTTTTAAAAAAACACAACAGAACAAAACAAATTTTACACCGAGATCTAAAATCAATAAAAAAAAAAAACTGAAAATTAGTAATGGACAGCAGTTATGCCATATCACCATATACTGCAGTCTTATCTCCATGGTAACATCACATACCACCAGATACTGTCTTATCTCCATGGTAACATCACATACCACCAGTTACTGTGTCTTATCTCCATGGTAACATCACATACCACCAGACACTGTCTTATCTCCATGGTAACATCACATACCACCAAATACTGTGTCTTATCTCCATGGTAACATCACATACCACCTAATACTGCAGTCTTATCTCCATGGTAACATCACATGCCACCAAATACTGCAGTTTTACCTTCATGGTAACATCTCATACCACCAAATACTATTACTTTCACGGTAATATCTCATACCAACAGATACTATTGCCTTCAATGTAACATCTCATGCCACCAAATACTATTACCTTCATGGTAACACCTCATACCACCAAATACTATTACCTTCAATGTAACATCTCATGCCACCAAACACTATTACCTTCATGGTAACACCTCATACCACCAAATACTATTACCTTCATGGTAACACCTCATACCACTAAATACTATTACCTTCATGGTAACACCTCATACCACCAAATACTATTACCTTCATGGTAACATCTCATGCCACCAAATACTATTACCTTCATGGTAACACCTCATACCACCAAATACTATTGCCTTCAATGTAACATCTCATGCCACCAAATACTATTACCTTCATGGAACACCTCATACCACCAAATACTATTACCTTCATGGTAACACCTCATACCATCAAATACTATTACCTTCATCGTAACACTTCATACCACCAAATACTATTACCTTCATGGTGACATCTCATGCCACCAAATACTATTACCTTCAAGGAAACATGTCATTCCACCTGATAATGTTGTCTCACCTTCATCATAACATCTCATAACACTTGATACTGCAGTTTTACCTTCATGGCAACATCTCCAACCATCTGATACTGCAGTTTTACCGTCATGGCAACATCTCCAACCATCTGATACTGCAGTTTTACCTTCATGGCAACATCTCCAACCATCTGATACTGCAGTTTTACCTTCATGGTAAACATCTTAGACTTCAGGGCCAGTAATCTTACCTTCATGGTAGCTGAAGATTTCCATGCTGGGCTCAGTGTAAGGGTTATAGGCTGGTTTAAAACGCAGCTTCTTGATTCCTGTAGCAAATAAAATCACACTGATATCAATCAAACATTCTCATTCACACTGTTGTATTGCACAAAAAATCTGTAAGCAGATGGCTCAAACTGAAACACCGATTGTGTGTGGTTATAAAACAACAAAAGAAACATCAGAGATCACAGCAAAGATGGAACGTTTTGACACAAGGACGGGTTGAAACGATGAAAAGAAACTTAAACATTAAATCTGCGCCTTTCCCCCATGTGCTTATTGTGATTAGCAACTGGTATGGTGAATCTAAAAAAAATAAGAAGGCAGCTACACCATTTAGCAAGAACCGTTTGACAATTTAATATGGGGAAAGACATTATTACTGCACCACCTGACGATAGAAGAAATGAATTACAAAACAAATATAACGAGTTTTGACTTATTTGGACTGCTTCAGGCAAGACAAATAACATTCAAGCCAGAGAAAACGAAGGATGGACAGTCAGTTTCTTACTTGTTTGGACCGTTTGCAAAAAACTATTTTGCATCCAGTTCTAAGAGATATGTGACTGACTGTTCAGTTTTTCGCACCCACTTCTAAGAGATAAGAAACCGTCTGTCTGTCCTTTGTTTTCACTGTCTTGAGTGTTACTTGTCTTGCCTGAGTAAGACCAAATAGGTCTACGCAATTTGCATTTGGTTTGTAATTTGTTTATTGTTCAGTTAGGCAGTGCAGTAATTCTGTCTTTGCTCTTGTTTCAATTTTCTGCTCGCAACCACCCCATTTTAAAACCCAAATAAATTTTTCATACAAAATCAAGCAAACAGCACACACAGATCAAAATAACATGAAGAAGAAGAAGGTGATGTCTCATTATCATCGGTAATGAAAACACAAAGATGCACAAAATGTTGCTGACCACAAAATCATACTGCAATGTTTTCCTCACTGCATCTCTCAAAGCCAATGTCCATCACAGAGCTTGTGCACACACACACACTCCCTGTTTCTCTCTCTCTCTCTCTCTCTTTCTTTCAAATGTCTTGATATGCCTAGTCTCATATTTTGTGTATTATTCATCAAAATATTGATTGTGATGGTTGTTAACTGTTTCATTGTTTTCGTTACACTGTATATTCTTGATTTCTACCTATGCATTGCTTCGCTTTTTTTTTTCTTCATTATTGTGACTGATATTTATTCCATTTTTTGTGAGGGCAAGATGAAAAAAAGCTGTAAAGCTCATTCTTTAACCCTCAATAAAGATAATTTGACTTGACACACACACACACATACATACACAACTACCCTGTTACGAGACCACAGCTTTGTCTCCACTAACCCAGTTTCATGAAGAACTCATTGATGACGCCCATCAGGTCGCCCAGAGTGAGGCCCCTGTCGGCGACCAGGCCCTCGATCTGGTGGAACTCGGCCAGGTGAGTGGCATCCAGGTTCTCGTTACGGAAGACCCGTCAATGGAGAAGTACTTCACTGGCTTGAAGGTCTCCTGAGGCCATCAATAATGACACACTAGGACATGAATGTTCAATAGAACATCAACCATAACCAGGCTGGGGAACAGCTGATCAAAAAAAATCTCTGAAAAATAGGCCGGGGTCCAGGGGCCGCCTAGGCCCCGGTGGGGTCCAGGGGCAACGCCCCGGTGGGGGGTCCAGGGGGCGAAGCCCCCCGGCCGAAATTGATTTTGAGCACTTTTGAAGACCCTTTCGTGGCTTCTGGTGATAGGCAAATTACCCTGTGGCATGCAAAGAAACCAAACTAAAACATATTTACATGCAGCATGCAAAGAAATTTAAAAAAAAAAAAAAACCTTACTTTATTTCATTTTGTTGATGTGCTGTAGTGCCTTGCTTCATAAGTTCAATAGTTCAGTCTTTACAAATTGAGTCCCAGTAATGTTCAGTGTATGTCTCTGCTAAATGAAGCATCACCCACGGATATATTCAAAGTCAAATACTGACATCAGTCTAGTATATAGTCAACACTCACTCCACTTTCTTAGTGTAATGAAGCGCCTGCTTTAACTGTTCAGTCTTCACACACTGAGGCCCATAAACAGGTAGTTCTTCAGTACTAATGATGCATCAACCTCAAAGTCAAACTTCTTCAAAGTCAAATTAATGGAAATAGTTTAATGCAAAAAAAATATATATATGTAATAGTAATAGTTAACACTCAGTGACTCACTATATCTTTACACAGCATGATAAGACAAAAGGGGACACTATTTAAAAAAACTAGCAATTGAAGCCTGTTTTGTTTTTGGTAGAGTTGAAACTCGCTGATCGTAACCCGCCACTTTCGTTGATTTTTCAGTCCAGTCCCATCTCCATTTGTTGGCAATCGATCCTTCATCAAACGACTCGCCACGATTTACGATGCGTGATACACACGACATTTTGACTCGTGAAAGATGCAGAAAATGACTGCAAATATTGCGTTCGCAGACTGATGCGCCCGCCTCGGCAATGGCTTCCTAAAGCTCGCGGAAATACCCTAACAACCGCGGGCGGAACTGCCTTATACTAAAACCTGGATTGGAAATACTGGATACGGAACGGTACTGGACTCGGGAGTGATCAAGTCCTTCGCGATTTTTTTTTTTCTTCTCAGCGGATTTTTTTTTCCTCGGACGATCTTTTTTTTTCCTCGGAAGTCATTTTAAAAAATCTCGGAATCCTCGGATCCGAGGAGAGTTCCCCAGCCTGCATAACACAGTAGGACATTGGCAAGGACACAACAGGACATTAGTGCGGACAAAATAGGAAGGACATCAAAGTCAAAGCATGACCACAAAGATGGCAAAACTGGGAAATCATCTGGCTGTTCTAGAATCACATTTCAGAAAAAGATACTTTATTTCAGAATAATCAACCAAAGCTCACTATCGGTCTTTTTTCTTTTTCTTTTTTTCATAACAAGAATTATTTGCTAATGTGCCTCCTTCATGATGCTCAGCAGATAACACAATTCCGTGATCTGAATGGCCACAAATCCTTTCCTCAACAACACTGACCTATGTAATATTTAAGAAAGAGAGGGAGAGAGAGAGGGGGAAGGAGAGATACACACACACACACACAGAGAAAGCAAGAGAGAGAAAGATCAAATCCTGACCCAAAGAGGGTGGTGCATATCAAGATTATTTTCCACTGTAGTAGACTTGGTCAGTGTGATAATGAGCTTATAGCTGAAGAATGAAACCTGACCGAAAAACAAAATCTTCTAAACAAGGCCTGATACTAATAAACACACAAAACAATGAGCAACGTCAGTATTCATTCATCCCCTTTGCTGCCACACACACAGAGGGTTTCCTGTGCATAACTTGTGGCTGAATTTTTACTTTCTACATTTCTTGTTGTGTGTGTGTGTAAACCTTCTCCTGCATTGTTCCCTGCTACTTTTCCTCCCCATCTCTGACCTGCCAACTTTCCCCTCCCTTTCTCTCTTACCTGCTGTGCTAGCTTGTACAGCATGCGAGCACTGACGGCAGTGGTGTGTGTTTCGCAGGACATTTTTTCTCCGTCTCATCCATTTGCCACTCGTAGCCATAACTGGAAAAGTTTCAAACGGAAAGCAAACCTTCAGGTCAAATGTCAATGCCATGGATATCATTTTCACACACACACACACACACACACACACACACACACACCACACACACACACACACACACACACAGATAAACACACGCACACACACATATATGAATCGTTAGGCTGAGTAGCAGAGTTTCAGCCTACAGCTTTAAGCCCAGCTAAATGGCATGTCAAGGACTATCAATGCATAAAAAAAACAATAAACAATGAAGTCCATGACAGCCGTCACACAACTTCAGGATCCAGATTACGGCACTGCCAGAGTTCTACTAACTGTTACAAGTGAAAGAAAAAAAAAACTGTAACAGTCTGAAACATAAAACAAATGACAATCATGGAAGGAAGATAACAAAGGTAGAGTCAAAGACTGACAGAAAAGCAGGGTGTTTCCACATGGATGGGTGTACAATGCATCCTGTAAAACCCCCCAAGTATCTTCACCTGGACCTACAACACTCTTTCCATCATGAAGTCAGATCAGGGTTGAGAGGACGACTGTAAGCTTTTTGGATAAAAAATACAAATACTAATAATAATGATAATTACAACAACACCAATAATAACAGTAAGAGTAACAACAATAACAACAACATTAAATAATACTAATACCACCACCAACACACCCTCCACATAAACACACACACACACACAATGTACGAACACATCAACTTTCATTTACCAACAGATAAGTATACATTCTAATGATGCTAAAGATAGACCACACAAGAACACAATGCACACACACACACACACACACACACACACACACACACACAGAGCAGTACTGAAGGGATGGAAACTGGAAGCGTGTGTTACTGACCCTGTGGACCCATAATCCCCTGTGCTGTGAACCCTGGCCACCTTCTGCAGGTAATCCATGGGGAAAGCGCTGGCAGTGCGTGGATCTGTAACAACAGCACTAACTGTCATTAGTCAACCCAGGCACCCGGGGTACAACACACACAGTACATTTTGGGCAATATCTAAACCATAAGAGAAGATGATCTACTGATGGAAAACTTACCAAATAATCAAAGATTTCCTATATCAGATTATATTCTGTTACAGCGGTAAAGCTTATTTTTCAATCCTTCAGTTGACTATGCATACAGTACATTTGTCAACACATAACGTGAACCTGTCGATGCAAAACATTTGTCAACATTTGTCAATCATGTGACTATGCATACACTGTGATACAGTACATTTGTCAAGACATGATGTCAACTTGTCAAAACAAAACATTTGTCAACACACATGGTGCATTTGTCCCTGCACAATGCATTTGTCAGCGTGCACAATTCCTATGTTTTGCCTCACGCCATCCTACCTGAGATGAAGAAGGTGTCCTGGGCATCACGGGCAGGGTGTTTCTGAGGCACGAACAGCGTGTCAAAATTCCAGAAACTGCTCTCAATGAAATTGTTGGTTGGCATTTCTGTGAATCTACAAAACAAACAGACAAACTGGCAAATTATAGCCACAAAAGAAAGTTTAAAAACTTTTGCATATAGGAAATACATGCACAGTAACACATTCATGAAACCTACCAACTTCCTCCTCCACACACAAAAGTGCTCTCTACATGCCCTTACAAATACTGCCACTGTACTACTGTTCTGTAGCAGGGTTCATACAGATTTCCTGACAAAAAAATTCAGCGACTTTTTAAGGACTTTTCCAGCACCTTTTCTTTAAAATTCGACTTACTTCAATGATAATTTCAAGAAAAATAATCATGAAATACTGACACAAATTAAATTACTGTCTGGGACCTTTTCCCATACGTGGCAAAGGGCTTTGCTTTTGTCTCCACCTGGGTCTACCTGCAACCATTCTTTGTACTCTTCTTCCGGCACAACCAGCATTAGGCAAACACTTCCCCGGCATGTACCAGCATTAGGCAAACACTTCCCCGGCATGTACCAGCATTAGGCAAACACTTCCCCGACATGTACCAGCATTAGGCAAACACTTCCCCGGCATGTACCAGCATTAGGCAAACACTTCCCCGGCATGTACCAGCATTAGGCAAACACTTCCCCGGCATGTACCAGCATTAGGCAAACACTTCCCCGGCATGTACCAGCATTAGGCAAACACTTCCCCGGCATGTACCAGCATTAGGCAAACACTTCCCCGGCATGTACCACAGTCCATTAAGCATAGCAAACACTTCCCCAGCATGCTGGCTTCTCAATTTCAAGACAGCAGATCATTCTATCATGTGCGAGGGCTCCATGAAGGCTGGTAACTCTGGTGTTTTTTTTACATGTAGCAGATCGTCAGTCAACTCTGACTTCTTTTACTTTCATACTTAAAAAAAAAATTCAATAAAAAGAATTCAATTTCAATCTTTTCTTCTTTTTTTTTTTTTTAACAGACTCAAGGTTTTACACAGACTTCATTCAAAGGCATTGGCAGTGACAATATCTAAGCACTTTTTAAGGACCTATAAGTAAAAGCCTGATGTTCAAGGACTCTCAAAGCCTTGAAAAGGGGGCCCCCAAAATCAAGCGCTTTTAAGGACTTTTAAGGACTGTATGAACCCTGTATAACTAACATCACCACCACTTACAGACTTTGAGTAAAAGTTTCAAGTGACTCTAAAAATGCAAGTCAATGTACTTCATGTAAAAAAAAAAATTAAGCAAAAAATATCTTGGAAAATTACGTCTCACAGCATATTTCTAAGACTGTCTCTGTTCATGGGAATGTGCGGGTGCTTTGCATTTCCCAAATCCAGTAGCATCACCACCATCCTACTCTTGCTGTCTCCATCTCCCTCCCCCTCCACGGCCCATCTCTGTACACACACACACACACTTACACACACATATGTATACACATACACACACACACGCACACACACTTCACACCCCTAACACCTGCAATGTGACTGACCCCATCTCCAGGAAAATCTGGCGGTACTGGGTGCGCACTTTGAGCAGAGGATGAAGGTGACCCCTCTCCGGTGGCACCCCAAGGGCATCGAAGTTGTAGGGCTTGAAATTCTTGGTCTTCCAGTCACCACTGCAACAAAGACATCAAAGTCGTACAGCTGTAACTCCTTGGTCTTCCAGACACCACTGCAACAAAGACATCAAAGTCGTACAGCTGTAACTGCTTGGTCTTCCAGACACCACTGCAACAAAGACATCAAAGTCGTACAGCTGTAACTGCTTGGTCTTCCATCAACCACTGCAACAAAGACATCAAAGTCGTACAGCTGTAACTGCTTGGTCTTCCATCAACCACTGCAACAAAGACATCAATTGTACAGACTGAACTGCTTGGTCTTCTAGGCACCAACGTAACAAAGACATCAAAGTCGTACAGCTGTAACTGCTTGGTCTTCCATCAACCACTGCAACAAAGACATCAATTGTACAGACTGAACTGCTTGGTCTTCCAGGCGCCAATGTAACAAAGACATCAAAGTTGTACAGATTGAACTGCTTGGTCTTTCATCAAATACTGTAACAAAGACATTAAAGTTGTACAGCTAGCACCGCTTGGTCTTCCAGCCTCCACTGATACGCATCAAAGCTGTGGGGCTAAACTGCTGGTCTGCTAGACACCACTGCAACAAAGACACCAAAGCTGTGGGGCTAAACTGCTGGGTCTGCTAGACACCACTGCAACAAAGACATCAAAGCTGTGGGGCTAAACTGCTGGGTCTGCTAGACACCACTGCAACAAAGACATCAAAGCTGTGGGGCTAAACTGCTGGGTCTGCTAGACACCACTGCAACAAAGACATCAAAGCTGTGGGGCTAAACTGCTGGGTCTGCTAGACACCACTGCAACAAAGACATCAAAGCTGTGGGGCTAAACTGCTGGGTCTGCTAGACACCACTGCAAGACAGGTACCAAGAGTGCAGCGCTGGAACTGCTCAGTCTTCAAGGAACCATTGGAACAAAGACATCAAGGCTGTAAGGGCTTGAACTACTTTGTTCTCCGTTCGTTTGAAGGACCACTTCAATATCAGCATTGTCATCACCTGTCAGCCACTTGCTCACTCATTATGCTCAAACATTGTTGTTTATGAGACTGTACAGCCCCGTTCATAATCACTCAGTTATAAAAAAAGAAGTGCAAAGCCTTAGCTGCATCATCCAGTTTTAATGAGTTCAAAGGTGAGCCAATAAAGATTCTCTGATCTATCAAGAAATGAGCACAAGTGAATCTTCAACATGAAATTCTGAATTAGTATTTACATGATTTTTCTATCTATTATCTTATTATCAGCCTATTGCTAGCACCTCAAACATTATCCAAGATTACCTCTGAATCATTGCAGGGGTCAGGTCAACTTCAAGCTTTTCCACAGAGAGCATAAAGTTGGCTCCTTTCTTCAGCCGATAGCCTGTCTCCTTCCTGTAAACATCAAAAGCACCAAATACATTCAGTCTGACTTCATGGAGCTGTTGGTGAATGCCAGTAGCTTAACCTGACTTCTGAAAGAATTTCAAACAAGAAGAAGCAAGCAATGCACACAAATGTGTCCACTTGTAAAGCCTTTCAACAACTCATCAGCCCTTACTCACCATTGCTCTCATCTGCATTTCTACCATCTACAGGTCATTCCTTTTCCATTTCAGCAGTCCAGAGGGAGCCGAGCAGTCTACCCATCTACAGGTCATTCCCTTTTCCCATTTCAGCAGTCCAGAGGGAGCCGAGCAGTGCCGCAAAACAAACAAGCTCGTGAGAAGCAAGATGAAAGAAGCCAGGGAGAAGTGGATAAGTGAACAGTGCGAAGCCATTGAGAAAGCACGGAGCAAGGGAATAGCAAGAAAGCGTACGAGGCGCTGAAGACGCTCACAAAGACCCAGCAGAACAAATCAACAGTAATCGAGTAATCGAGGACAAAAACGGAACCCTTTTGACCGAGAGCTCTGCAGTGCTGGCCTGAGTACTGCGACGAACATACAACTATCCCATACAGCCAGACACCAGCGTGCTTAAATGGGAAACAAGACACCCAGGAACCTTCCACTGCCTATCATGAGGGAAGAAGTAGAGGAGCCATCCGCAGCCTTCCAGCGGGCAGTCACAGGAGCAGACAACATCCCAGCAGAGCTCCTCAAGCATGGGGAAATGACCGGTCACTGTGGTAACATCACTTGTCAGAGATCTGGGAGCCAAACAATGGCCTGATGAGTGGACAAATCACTCATCAACCCCCTCCCCAAAAAGAACCTATCGAAAGTGTAACAACTAAAAGGACATCAGCGACAGCCACCCACAAGATCATGCTAAGAGTCATCTCACAGACTCAAAGGCGAAGATGAAGAACATTTGGCAGAAGACAAGCCAGATTCCAGGGCAGGCCGAAGCACAGTTGAACAGATTTCAACTGCCGCATGATGAGGGAAACACCTCCAACACCAAAAAGAACTATTACCACAACTTCATAGACTCAAAAAAGCCTCGACAGAGTGTGACCATGAAGGACTGTGGCATGTTTGAGAGGCTTTGGCACGAGGAAGGACTAATTCAAACCTCCAGTCCCTGTACAACTCTGCATAGTGCGGTCCTCCTCAAAAACAACATCGGATACACTAAGACAACGGTCGGTGTCCGTCAAGGTGCCTACTCTCTCGGTGCTGTTCAATCTCTATCTGGAAAACATCATGAGAGAGAACCTACATGGGCCGGAATAGCTCAGTTGGTAGAGCGCGGCTCGTGACCTGGTTGCGGGTTCGAATTCGTATAGGGGATTTTTCCCTCGGAGTAACATTGGTTCTGACTCCATTCCCCATACAGTCCTTCGAATGAACTATAAACCGAGGTTCGTGTGTGAACGCACGCACAACATCTGCACACACGTAAAATCCATGCCAACTTTCGGAAGAGAAGGCCATTTGGCAGTTGGTATGGATGACACGTGACACATAGCATGCAACCATCCCCGAAGATGGAGTATGGCTGCCTTAATGCAGGATAAAAAAGGGTCATACACACAAAACTCCACTGCTGGCTATACAGGATGTCCGCAGGAGTATCAGCTGCTACGCAGAAAGAAGAAGAAAGAAAGAAGACTCTACATGATTTTGAGTCCACAATCTCCATCGGTGGGCGAACGATCAACAACCTACGTTTCGCTGATGACATCAACCTGATGGGGGGCAGCAACAGCGAACTGCAAGGTCTCACCAACAGACTGGTAGACACATCAAAGGCATATGGCATGGAGGTCAGCTGCGAAAAGAGCTAAGTCATGGTCAACAGCGCAAACAACACCGCTGCACAGATCACCATGAACGGCCAACAGCTCGAAGAGGTGGACACTTTTAAATACCTCGGCGCCACACTCCCCAAGACGGACGCTCCACCATCGAAATCAAGACCAGGCTCGTCATCGCAACATCCACCATGGCAAACTTGATAAGATCTGGAGCAGCAAAGACATCCGCTTCCCAACAAAGATCACACTATACAAAGCCCTGGTTCTGTCCATTCTTCTCTATGGCTGCGAGAGCTGGACCATGACAGCTGAGACGACCAGAAGAGTCCAAACGTTTGAGACCAAGTGCTACAGACGCATGCTAGGGATCTCCTGGAAAGACCACAAGACCAACGACTTCGTTCATGCCCAAATAACATCACGGGCAGGCCCACAGGAACCCCTCCTAGCACAAGTGAAAAGAGGAAGTTGACATGGTTTGGTCAGTCACTCGCCACAACAGCCAACCCAAGACAGTGCTGCAAGGAACATTGGAAGGTGGCCACAGATGCGGACGACCAGCAAAGAACTGGATGGATAACATCAAAGAGTGGACCCGAATGGACAGCCCCTCCCTGATCAGAGCGGCAGAAGACAGACCTGGCTGGCGCTCCCTGGCCTGCAAAATGTCCATCATGTCTCCCCCACAACCATCCGTCAAGAGAGAGAGAGAGTGAGTGAGTGAGAGAGTGAGTGATTAGAGACTTGCAAAGTGTTTAGCATCAAGACATGAAATTTTGAGTCAGCAGCTTAACTTACAGCATGCTTCATGTGCACCATTTACATACCAACTAGTAATCTTCCAGTCCTTTCCAATTTTAATCACATTGTATTTAGTATGACTGAAAAACAACTGACAGTAACTGTGGACCATTCAGCGAATCATAGTGAATCATAACACCAACATTACAGAAACAGATACATGTGTTTCAGACTCAACTGACTACTACATTTTAGACTAAATTGGTGTAATTTGAGGAAGCAATTTCTTTCTTTCTTTTTGTTTTAAAGACAAACACAAAGTATTTTATGATTACATTCTAGAAAATCAATCCACAGTTTGGTACATTTAGCACAGAGCAGGTTAGAACACATGCCTTTGTCTACAAATACAAAGTGACATACATAGTGAATAACACATTCACAAAAGTCTGTTCATGACAGAGTGAAAAACATGGGAAACTTTGAAAAGATGGAGTGTTAGAAAAACAGAAAGAGAAATTACAGAGTAACAGAGGGACTGATAAGCAGTAAAAAGAAATTCTCCTCTAAAATCATATAAGAATTGCTCTTCTGGACATAATATACATTTAGGATTCAAACCATTCCAGTTTTCTATCTTCTCCTGCTCAATCCTCTTCTTTACAGCCTACAAATTCAGGATATTTTCCCATTAAAGTCATACATTTAAAGAAAAGGATTAAGACAGAGAGAAATTTAGAAGGAAAGAAGAGAGACAACTATTTTCAAAACTTTATGTCCTGTTTGCCCCTCTCTATTAATGACACTTACCCTTTAGACCGGACTCACACATATAAAGAAAAGGATTGAGACAGTGAGAGAGAGACAAACTTAGACAGAAGAAAAGAAGACAGAGAGCTATCTTAAAAACCTGTCTCCTTTTTTTCCTTCTCTAATAATGACACTTACATTTAAACTCACACATTTAAAGAAAAGGATAAAGACAAAAGACAGAGAAACTTAGACGGAAGGAAAGGAGAAAAGAGCTATTTTAAAACCTGTGTTCTGTTTTTCTCCCTCTCTGATAATGACACTCACCCTTTAGACTCATACACTTTAAGAAAAGGATTAAGACAGAGAACCTTAGACAGAAGGAAGAGGACAGAGAACTATTCTTTGAAACCTGTGATCTGCTTCCCATTCTCTAATAATGGCACTTACACTTCCGCTATCAGTTTCCTTTTCTTGTACTCCGCCTTTGTGGCCTCTGGGATTCCATCCAGGGAGAGGTCCTGAATCTTCATCAGACACAGCTGGACTGTATCCTCAATGGAGTCCACCTGACACAACAGTCGACTACATGCCCTTCATCATTATCACAAAGATACTACAAAAATTCAGTATAACAAAATAAAGAAAGAAAGAAAAAAAAAGAATGAAGCTGTTAAACATGGTTTCAAAGTAATCAGTTACTTACAAGCTTAGCGGACTCAGCATGGAACAAAACACAATCACAAGTGTTCATAAAAGATTTCAGTTCAAGTGGTTCACCCTTTTAGCTCCTTTCCCCCTAAGCCTGCATGTCTTGAGCCCATTAAAAAAGTTACAGCCAACACCGTGTGTTGTGTGTGTGTGTGTGTGTGGTGTGTGTGTGTGTGTGTGTGTGTGTATCCCCTTGCACATGTGTCTGTTTGTGTCACAGCATTAGCTGCCCTTGTGGTCTGTGTATCTGAGCATGTATAAATGTGGGTGACATGTATGTAACAATTTCATTTTGCATTCTTTGTGAGTGTGTGCGCCCTTGTGTTAGTATAAGTAACAGTTTGTATGGAGATACTGTTTCAAGTTTTTTGTCTATTATGTGAACAGCGATATGCATTCATTTCAAAAGCAGGCTTCGAGTTGAAATCTCGCCAAAGTGTACAATAGTGTATCAGATCTTATTATTCTATTATCAAAACCTATCACTGTGTTCTATAAATCAACACTTTCTAATATTGTGTAGAATCACAGATGTTACCACTATCAATTTCTCATTTGATGACAACAGAACCATTCTGGATTCTAGCCTGCACCTCTGACTGCTTGATCATTACAAAGACAACTGGCGAGGAATTGTATCCAACACAAATCAATATTGGAGCCTTTCATGTTTAACAATTGAGATAGTTTCATTCAGACGCTTCTTCACAAAATCATTGCTCTCTCGGATTGTTCTAAAAAAAAAGATATAAAGGTTTTAAAACTGATTGATAATGCACACAAAACAACATATTCATGAGCGTCATAGCAGTTTAATGCCAACAGAACTGTGACCACCTCAGCTTAAAATTTCAGTGTCCCTATCCTATTTCGATTTTTCTGTTTTCAGATCTGGAATCACAAAAGTAGTCCTGCACTTCTATCATCCAGAACCGAACCATCACTGAAGACTTTCACATGATTTTTAAATTTTTCTTCTAAACTGTATTTTTACCGATGCTGCTACTACCTGCAGTAAATTGCACGTTTCAAAGGTCACCATCAGACTTTGTTTCAATCTGCAGACCTACTTTTTAAGTCTGACTTTCAGACTTTGTCATAAGTAATCTATCATGAACCAAATATTGCCCAGAAATCAAGTATACCTGTCTTTGTGAGGTGATTGTTCAATGCATCATTTCTCACTCTGAGTTAATGAAACTTTTTTAGCATGAAACTGTGTCATCTAGATACTCTAGGAGTGCCAATGTTCTTTTAAAAAACTTTTTGAAATGTTATCATTTCTTTCCTGTTGCTGAATTAATTACAAACCTGTTACAAAGTACACTCAGGAAGAGTATAATTGTACTGAAGATCACATCAGATGTTCACCTTTGATCCCTCCCTCATCATTTTTCCTTTTATGCAATATCCAACTTTCCCCTGCCTTCTCTCCCCCAACTTTTGTATCTTCTTTCAATGGTATCACTGTAGCATTGTGAACATCATCTAAATTAGATGCCAACACAATCACCAACATGAGTGATAGGAGAGTAACAACACTTCCCCCCCCCCCCCCCCCCCCCCCTCCTTTCCTGTGCGACCCACCCCCCACCTCGCGGCCTCCCCTCGCCCCCTTTCGATGCGGATCCAGCCTGCGACCATGGCCTTGCTGAAGCCCACCCCTTGGCATTGGGCACCGTTTCTGCACCAATCATAATGCACACGCTTCTTATCAAAGTCGCCTGTAGAATAATTCATGGAAGATGAAAACGCATCAGAGGAAAATACACAGAATGTAACAGAAGCTACAGGGATGACAGTGAGACACAGAGCTTGCAGCAGAAAACGGTGAATTTACAGACATGCACACTTCTCTTTTGATACACGACAGATGTATCACAAAGGCAAAGTTTCCTTTGTAAATTTCAACTTATTTTCCCATGAACACATCTGTAATTGTATAGTGTGAGTGCCAGGGCTCCAGCTGGCAACCACTGTAAAGCAGTAACAAAGGTCATCACTGAGCACTTGAATTATTTCATTCATGTTTTCAGCCATGTATCTAATGCCGAC
>CM031600.1:97309665-97329665 GCA_018398815.1 Conus ventricosus
CTCATGGCAGAAGCTAATATAAAGTGTAAGGCAACTGTTGCTATAGTGTTCATTCAAACCCTGAATTATGATTACTAGACTGTTGCGTTGGAGGTGTGTCCATATTCGAGGTCTGTGATTGGGTAATGACAAGCAGTGGAAACAGCAAGACCGTAAAAAAGGCCTACTAGTTTTTGCTTTTGATCTTGACTGAGAATGAACGCACTCATATGAGTGTAGCGTGCTCATGGTACATTTCAACAAATTTATGGGAGTTCGTAATGACAGATTGTGTGTGGTTTACATAAAGATAGTATTGACCATATTTAAAAAAAAAAAAAGAAAAGAAAAAAGTATTCATGTAGCCTACAGCACTTACAGGACACTTTTACTGATTTTGGTGAAGCAAAAACGCACAAACATTGACAATGTACAATTAAGGGTGTCACTTATTTTACCAGACTTTGATGTGCCAAGTATTTTTTTAAAATGATCCTTTCAATTCATCACATTGCTAGGCTAGTGAAGTATATCTTGTGTTTGTGTAAATTAAAAGAAAGCCTTCCACAAACAGTAATTGAAAAAACCTATTTCATTTATAAACCGAAATAACATCTTGCTGATTTAAAAGTAACCACGAACACTTTTGCTAAATTGCTGGCCTAGAAACCAGTGTTATGTAATACATCCTCCTTAATTGCTTCATAACTGTTTCTGCAGGTTCCTTTCCTTTTTTTATATAATGTATATATAGCAACATCACTTAATTCTCATAAAAATACCAAATGCAAAATGTAAAAAAGTCTGTAGGAAAAAATTTCAAGTTAAAAATATTCTACCTATGTTTCTTGTGCTATTTCTGTTGCTGCCTGTTTTTCTTTTGTTGAAATGATCCCCCCCCCCCCTCCAGTCACTAGTGTGTGCATTTGTATGGCTGGCTGAGTATTGGTCTGCCTGCCTGCCTGTGTCTTTTTCTGTTGTCTTTGTGATTTGTCCCATCTATTAATTTGCTTGTACTCTGAATATAACAACTACTTTTTTCATTATGTTTTTTTATTTTTTTAAATCTTCAGAGTGTGTCACAGATCACTAATCTACATACTCGCTTCAAGCAGGGCTCCCCACAAATGTAGCACTTATATGGGGCCTCAGGACTCCCAGCTCTGAAATTCTAAAGGAACGCACAGCTGTTCAGAGCAAGCCACTTAGTTTTGAGAGTAAGGGGAGTTTACAGCTCGCCCACAGCTGCAAGGGCCAAGCCGTGAATGCAGGTCAGGGAAAGGGGTGTTTTCTGCAGGCTGCTCCCCACCAACCAGCTAACCGCGCTGTACTCTGCGAACTGAATGTCATCTGTGTAAAGCCGGTCTGGCAACAATGTGTTCGGCATTGCTGAGCGGCCATTACAAGTGGGGCTGTTAGTTTGATAATTAGTAGTTGTCATAAAATATGTAATACATCTGTTCTTTTGAGATGACTGAATAGGCAAATTCCAGACAATTCTTTTAATACCAAACTCGACTAGGTTTATTTTCCTGTAGATAATGTAGATACGGCATGAAAGCTTGTACACAAGTGGTCAGGCGATATTCAAACAATGACAACACACACACACAATTGTGCAAAAATGACGTCATCACTTTCTGGGAACTTAATTTTCCCTAGTTAACTAGTACACAAGTTTGATACATGACTATGCTTGGACTACAACAACAAATATGTTGGGTCAGAAATGAGCCTTGTTTGTTCGGCCCTTTAACTAAGTGTCTCGAATGGGACGGAAAAATAAAGCTGTGAACGTGAGACTTCCAGTTCCTGATTCCCAGGATCGTTCATGAATGTCTTGGTTGTTTGTGACAAGTTTCTACTTCTGTTTGTATTCAGGCTTTTAGTTTCATCAAAAGGCATACAGGAAAATACTTCTCTCTCTCTCTCTCTCTCTCTCTCTCTCTCTCTCTCTCTCTCTCTCTCTCTCTCTCTCTCTCTCTTCTCTCTCTCCACACACACACACTCTCTCTGTCTGTCTCAAGTCTGTCTCTCCCTCTGTGTGTGTGTGTGTGTGTGTGTGTGTGTGTGTGTGTGTGTGTGTGTGTGTGTGTGTGTGTGTGAAAAGCGTCAAAGCAACTTCCTTTCAAGCTTGAATTAATGATGCAGTAAAGGGAACTCACAAGGGGCATTCACACAAGTTTTCTATTTAGCTGAGTATGGTGGCCAAGGTAGCTTCCCACAATTAAAAAAAAAAATAATGATATGGTATAATGTACCACACAAAGTGTAAGGCATTATTTTGGACAGGTAAATCTATTGTAAAATTACTTTTAGGTGTATAATTTATATTTGTCTAAGGTTTCAAGGTTAGGATATGGGTCAACAACAACTCCAATGTCATATTCTACTCTAACATTTCAAGTTCTCTGGTTGTTTTTTTTTCTTTCATTTTTCATCAAGTAAGTATGCACAGGGTTTTAAGAAATATATGCATGGCTGTGCTTCTGACTGTTAAACTGTGCTGTTGACTGTTGAAGTTTCAAGCCTGATGTTTGACCATGGAACAAGTAAGTCAATACACCACTGTACCTTCAGTTTCATATGAATATTGTCATAACAGCGGAATAGGCCTTCCCATCATCAGCAAAATTTTGACATCACAGTAGACACTCTAACTTGTCTAAGGCAGATCATATACATAATATATGAATAGAGTGGGACCAAGGATGCTTCCTTGTGGCACACGACTAGTCTCACTTATCTCATCTGAACAAAAACCATTGACAGATATTTACATGCTGTTCTTTTGGGGGAGCTAAGGGTTGTGAGTGAGGTGCTTCAAATACATAATAACATAGCAACTTTTTTTTGTGTCAAATGATATTGTGTTTCAACTTTAAGAAACCTTTGTGTTGTTTGTATAAGCTAGATGCAAGACCCTCTCGAATGCTGAAAAATAGCTCAAGTCAACTCGATTATAGGGAGTTTGATTATTGCATTCATTGTAAAATATTTAATTAATCAAGACTTTTTTTCTTGTCTACAGATGTCGGAGAGAAGTCACAAGTCAAAGATACTGCTTCAAAGTCAAAAGGTAAATATAAAGTTTGTTTCAAATAGTTTTTAGTGATTTTTACCCTAAGCCTGATGGTCATTGTCACGCACACACACACACACACACACACACTCCACACACACACACACACACACACACACCACACACACACACACACACACACACACACACACACAACACACATCACACACACACACACACACACACACACACACACACACACACAACACACACACACACCACACAACAACACACCAACACAACACACACGCATCACACACCACACACAACACACACACACACACACACACCACACATCACACACAACACACACACCAACACACACAACACTTGCAACACACACAACACACACCACTCACACACACACACAACACACACACACACACTTGCAACACACACACACCGCACTCACACACACACACACACACACACACTTACCACTACACACACACACACACACATCACACACCACAACACACACACACACACACACACACAAAACCCACACACACACACACACATCAAACCCAAGAATTCATTAAATATGGCAAGCATTAGAGAAAGAGAACTTTGAACTAAATTGAACAAAACTGCCTTAATGTTTGTGCATGTACAAGAGAGAGAGAGAGAGAGAGACAGACAGAAAGACAGGCAGGCAGATAGACAGACAGACAGAGACACAGAGAGAGAGCTTCTTTGAACATGTGTATGTAAATAGCTCGTTTCAGCCACATTTTTTCTAGTAGGCACACTTTCCTGCTAGAATTTCAGCAACTGCACTTGAGACATTTTTTTCTCAGCATAATCAAATGCTCAGGAGTCTGTTTCAGCATAATGCTCAGGAGTCTGTTTCAGCCACATTTCCTGGAAGGACGCCCTGAACCTGGAATCTCAGCTGACAGAGGAAGAGATCATTGTGCGTGACCAGTTCCGCAGCTACTGCCAGGACAAGCTGATGCCACGTATTCTTCTGGCCAACAGACATGAAGGTTAGCAGTTCAGAGCTAAGCCTTGTGTGTGTGTGTGTGTGTGTGTGTGTGTGTGTGTGTGTGTGTGTGTGTGTGTGTGTGTGTGTGTGTTGCATATCATTTCATGTGTACGTGCATCATGTTTGAATGTGGTTTAGGATTTTTCGGGTGTAAAGGCTGGCGGGGGAAGGGAGGGAAAGCAAGGATGAATGGGTATGTATGTCTGTGTGTGTCAGGTACGGTGTAGGGAGGGGAGAGTTGGGTCTGTGGTGGTATGTATGTCTGTGTGTGTCAGGTACAGTGTAGGGAGGGTAGAGTTGGGTCTGTGGGTAGTATGTGTATCTGCTGCACAATGACAATGCTTGTTCATTATATGTTTGTCAATTCTGACCGACTGACTGAAATCCGTTTGTAGTCAGATTAACCATTGGTTCTACTGACATATAACATGAATGATAGTGAAATCTTAACAGTTTGTGAAATATAGAAACCTTTCAAAATTTGTAAAAGCACACTTTTAACTTATTGAAAAGGGTTTAAATTCATTCACCCATTTACCCCTTCTTTCAGCTGTCTACATCACCATTCCTTCACCCCCTTCCCCAACTCACTCATCACATCTCTGTCTCTGTCTGTGACTACCCTTATCCACCCCCCCCCCTCCCTCCTCTCTCGCTTGTATATTTTTTTAAAAGTAAGATCCCATTTCTGCTACAGAAATGAGGCCTTGATGTATTGCTTTTGTCTCAGATTCCAGAAAGTCTTTGATAGAATATGAATGACTTCAGATGATGATATCACAAACCAAAGCATCAGTGTTTCTTGATGCCTTTTTTACAGACATCATCTGAATCATTTCCATGTATCCCCAGGAACTCACAATAATGTACCATTAGAACCCTGTAACATCAGCTGAATCATTTCCATGTATCCCCAGGAACTCAAAATAATGTACCATTAGAACCCTGTAACATCAGCTGAATCATTTCCATATATCCCCAGGAACTCACAATAATGTACCATTAGAACCCTGTATAATCAGCTGGTGGATGAGAAATGATATCTCACGTGAAATATCTGATTGACTAGATTTCAATTAACATTATAGAGCTGCAAGTGCAGATTTTGAATCAGAGAAAATGAAATTGAAAGAAAGATGACCTGTACTGACAAGCAAAAGAACAAACAAGTCACAAAACAACACAGTGGGTTTCTGCCTCTTCGGTCTTCTTCAGGCAAGACGAACAATATTCGAGACAATGAGAATGAAGAACACAGTCAGTCACCCATCTCCTCAAACTGGGTGCACAATGGACATTGAGAAGATAAGTGACTGTCAATGGTCATGCTTTGTTTTCATCGTCTTGATTGTTGTTGTCAATAGTCATGCTTTGTTTTCATCGTCTTGATTGTTGTTGTCAATAGTCATGCTTTGTTTTCATCGTCTTGATTGTTGTTGTCAATAGTCATGCTTTGTTTTCATCGTCTTGATTGTTGTTGTCAATAGTCATGCTTTGTTTTCATCGTCTTGATTGTTGTTGTCAATAGTCATGCTTGTTTTTCATGTCTTGATTGTTTCATCTTGCTGGAAGAAGACCTACTAATTATGGTTTAATCCGATAAGAGTGCTTTCAGAGCTGGCAGAAACAACCTCTTACCCCTAAGACCTACTAATTATGGTTTAATCCGATAAGAGTGCTTTCAGGAGCTGGCAGAAACAACCTCTTACCCCTAAGACCTACTAATTATGGTTTAATCCGATAAGAGTGCTTTCAGGAGCTGGCAGAAACAACCTCTTACCCCTAAGACCTACTAATTATGGTTTAATCCGATAAGAGTGCTTTCAGGAGCTGGCAGAAACAACCTCTTACCCCTAAGACCTACTAATTATGGTTTAATCGATAAGAGTGCTTTCAGGAGCTGGCAGAAACAACCTCTTACCCCTAAGACCTACTAATTATGGTTTAATCCGATAAGAGTGCTTTCAGAGCTGGCAGAAACAACCTCTTACCCCTAAGACCTACTAATTATGGTTTAATCCGATAAGAGTGCTTTCAGAGCTGGCAGAAACAACCTCTTACCCCTAAGACCTACTAATTATGGTTTAATCCGATAAGAGTGCTTTCAGGAGCTGGCAGAAACAACCTCTTACCCCTAAGACCTACTAATTATGGTTTAATCCGATAAGAGTGCTTTCAGGAGCTGGCAGAAACAACCTCTTACCCCTAAGACCTACTAATTATGGTTTAATCCGATAAGAGTGCTTTCAGAGCTGGCAGAAAAACTCTCACCCTAGACCTACTAATTATGGTTTAATCGATAAGCGTGCTTTCAGAGCTGGCAGAAACAACCTCTCACCCCTAAGACCTACTAATTATGGTTTAATCCGATAAGAGTGCTTTCAGGAGCTGGCAGAAACAACCTCTTACCCCTAAGACCTACTAATTATGGTTTAATCCGATAAGAGTGCTTTCAGGAGCTGGCAGAAACAACCTCTTACCCCTAAGACCTACTAATTATGGTTTAATCCGATAAGAGTGCTTTCAGGAGCTGGCAGAAACAACCTCTTACCCCTAAGACCTACTAATTATGGTTTAATCCGATAAGAGTGCTTTCAGGAGCTGGCAGAAACAACTTCTTACCCCTAAGACCTACTAATTATGGTTTAATCCGATAAGAGTGCTTTAGGAGCTGGCAGAAACAACCTCTTACCCCTAAGACCTACTAATTATGGTTTAATCCGATAAGAGTGCTTTCAGGAGCTGGCAGAAACAACCTCTTACCCCTAAGACCTACTAATTATGGTTTAATCCGATAAGAGTGCTTTCAGAGCTGGCAGAAACAACCTCTTACCCTAAGACCTACTAATTATGGTTTAATCTGATAAGAGTGCTTTCAGAGCTGGCAGAAACAACCTCTTACCCCTAAGACCTACTAATTATGGTTTAATCCGATAAGAGTGCTTTCGGGAGCTGGCAGAAACAACCTCTTACCCCTAAGACCTACTAATTATGGTTTAATCCGATAAGAGTGCTTTCAGGAGCTGGCAGAAACAACCTCTTACCCCTAAGACCTACTAATTATGGTTTAATCCGATAAGAGTGCTTTCAGGAGCTGGCAGAAACAACCTCTTACCCCTATTCTATTTTGTCAGATTTTGACCCCGCCATCATGCGAGAGCTGGGGGACATGGGAGTGCTGGGCCCTTCCATCCAGGGCTATGGCTGTGCTGGTCTGTCCTCTGTGGGCTACGGGCTGATCACCAGAGAGCTGGAGAGGTGGGTGATGTCATGGGACACGAGGAGACAGTCAAAGAGTGTGCAGTCACAACAGTGAAAAGTCAAACAGATCTGCTGGAAAACTGCTGTTAAAGGAGGTAGAACAGGATACAGTGGAGAGCAAGACAGATAGGGGGGCAGTGAAGTAGTTTACACTTGCCTTATGGGTAAGGTGGGAATGATTGGGCAGTGAAGGATCATGTCTCAGAGCCTCAAAGTTGGGATCTTTCTGTACTAGCGTTCGGCTAGTGTTTCAACAATTTCACTCTCCAGATTAAAAATCTTTAGTTACCACCCCAAGTTACATGCCAGACAGTACAAGTCTCAAGCCATACAGTCAGAAAATGTATGTTGTAACTTTGAATTGCGCAACATGCAATGTGGCAAAGAACAAAAATAGAAAAAGCAGAAAATCCTCTCCCCTCCACCCCCCCCCCCCCCCCCCCCCCCCCCCCCCCCCCCCCCCCCCCCCCCCCCCCCCCACCCCACCACACCCCCACCCATCCCACACACACACACCACACACCTTCCCACCCCAACACCCACCCCACACATTCCACACAACACACACCACTCCCACCTACACACAACACACACACACACCTTCCCACCCCATAAGCACACCTCACCTCCCACCCCTCACTCCATCCACCCTGTCCTCCTTTCTTACATTTATAAGGAAAAAAAAGATAGAAAACATTTCATGGTGGAAAAATAGTGGAAAAATATTGTATGTTTTGGAATGCAGAAGGTACTGATACGTATGTGTAACTGTTCGAGACACACTGTAAAGTTCAATTACTTGATTGGAAAAATGCAAGATGATTTTGCAGGGATAAGCCGCAAGTTTTGTGATCATTTTCATAGGCTCTTTTTTGGCAAGTGTTTTTTTTTTTTTTTTACTCTTTTTGTTTTTAACACTGCTTGACAGGATAAGTATAATACTTGGCACTTTCAGAGAAGGGTAAAACTTATAGTGTTATGACCAGTGTAGACTTTCATGTCCATGTTGACATGGCCATGTAGAACTTTTGTCCAGGATGTTCACTTTCCACTTTGCCATAGAGGATGGTCTTAGACAAATCATCTTTGGTAACAACAGAATGACAAGAATTGTCAAAAAGTGGAGGTCTGAACACAAATCCCTCATTTACCAACGTGACCAGCTCTCAAGAGAGCATCAGTGAGGTGGCACTTGTGGCCATGACTTTCAAAATGCTTTTTTTTTCCAGTCATGTATGTATGCATACTTTTTTTGTTGCTTTGTTTTGTACTGTTCAGAGTATCAGAAGATAGACTGAACATATGAAGTAAACATAAACAGGCTGGTTTGTGCTGTGCCCTCTTGCAGGCCTTAATAACTGATGACACGTAGTTTCTGCCACAGACCATTCCTATGAGACTTGTTTTAATTTCCAATGCCATGTTGCAGAAGATGCTGAATCAGTGTGAGAACTATGACAGATCAAACCAGCAGAAGACAAGACATTAAGTCCACAGTCTCTGTGGCATCAGTTGCCATCACCCCATTTTTCACACACAGAGATTTTCTCATATTTTGTAAGATGCAAATAATGAAAATAACAACTTATGATCAACTACATTACACACAGACACACACACACACACACACACACACACACACACACACACACACACACACACTTACACACCACACTACCAACACACTACACACGCACACACACACACGCACACCACACACACACACACACACACACACACACACACACACACACACACACACACACACACACACACACACACACACACAGAAGATGAATTAGTTTTGATGTTAAAGCAACGCTGTCTGTTGGAAAGGACTTGACACTTGAAGGATTAATGAACCTGAATTTTCTTACATCTGTTATAGTGCAAAAAAATGAACATGGCTTCATGCTTAGTGAAGAAACTCGTTTTGAATCTAACAATCTTCACCAAAATGAAAGTATTTAAGAATCAGTTTATAAGTGTACGCTTTCCATTGTAGGGCAGAATGTAAAATGGGCAGTAATGGTTCATTAGAAATGCCTCTCAGTCATCCTAACGATGTTTTGCTCACTGTTGGCAGTGTGGACAGCAGCTACAGGTCGGCCATGAGCGTTCAGTCCAGCCTGGTGATGTGGCCAATCTATGCCTACGGTACAGAGGAGCAGAAGGAGAAGTACATCCCCAGGCTTGCAAGGGGAGAGCTGATTGGCTGCTTTGGTCTGACAGAGCCTAACCACGGCAGTGACCCTGCTTCCATGGAGACCAATGCTAAATACAATCCCAGCAAAAAGACGTTCACCCTGAATGGAAGCAAATCATGGTAAGGGGTTACTCAGAGGTAGATGGTGGAAGAATAGTGTTCTTGTTTTTGATACCTTTTCTATAGGTTTCTAAAAGAACACACACAAAAGAAGATGTGAAAGTCTACGTTGCCTGTATCAAGTGTTGCCAGTGATATTTTTCTTATGTCCGTCTTTTCACCTGTCTGTCAATCTGGTCTAGATGAGTCTGGTGCTGTATTGATCCATTGTTACTGTACTTCCATTGTTGTATTTCCTTGGAAGGAGGACACACACTTCTCCAAGAAAACATGTAACCTTTGGAACTGATTCACAATCTGTCAGTCCCATCTGGAGATCTTTGTCAGATGGGTTTCTTCTGAATTCCTCTGCTCCAGACAGCTTAGGTCTGTGGTCATATGGTGTAGGAACTGCTCATGAAAATGGAGGCAGAAAACCAGCCTCTGCAGAACAGCTCCACCTGCTGAAGGTCTGAAAACAAGATCCAAAACTGTTGAAACAGTTCTATCAGGTGTTTGAAGGTAACATGTTTTCTGCAATTACAAACCAGGCAGAATAGGGGTTTCCAAATGTTATTTTAATCTGATTGCATCTCTTTACTTACCTATGCATTCACTTCTGATTAGATATATAAAGAAAATAGAATTGCATGATGTATGCATGTTCCTTGATGTTCCCCCACTCTCACTCTCCTCATGCACATATTATATCCGATCACCATGCTCTCTCTCTTTCTTTCTCCCTATCCACCCCTTCCTCCCACTCTCCTCTCTCCCTCGCTCTCGTTCTGTCCTTGTGAGATGGGGAAGATGTGACAGTCTGTTCTTCAATGTCGCCAGATCATTGATAATGTTGATGATCATCATGTGACAATGTCTTAACTCAACCTGGCAGGTTTCCTTGATGAACACAGTGATGATCACAAGGACAGTTTTGTACTCTGGCAGGATTACCAACTCTCCCATCGCAGATGTCTTTGTGGTGTGGGGCAAGTGTGATGCCGACAGCAATCGTATCCGTGGTTTCATCCTGGAGAAAGGAATGCCTGGGCTGTCGGCCCCCAAAATCGAGGGCAAGTTTTCGCTGCGAGCAAGCATCACAGGGCAGATTGTGATGGAGGACGTGGAGGTGCCAGCCGAGAACATGCTGCCCAATGTGTCTGGACTGGGGGTGAGATTCTGGACTTTTGTGTGGTGGACAGGACAATAGCATTCGATGAGTTGGTGTTTGTGCATGTACTGTGCTGTAATATTTCTAAATAACATATATATATATATACTGTACACATTTTGCTAAGGATACTATATTAGACATAAAAAGATGAAAAAACAGAGAAAAAGATGCATGTCATTTTCGTGTGCCTGTAAAGGTCAATCTACCGTCAACATGTACTCGTTGCTGTTTGTTCGAGTTTTATGCAGTGCACGTGCTCTATGCAAAGGCGAGTGAGTACCCCATTTTCAAAGAATTTCCTGTCCTTACAGGAAATGTTCAAATGTTATTAAAGGGTGGGATTTCGCTAGCTGTGGTCACTGTGTGCTTGTTCGTGGTTGGTAATGGCAGAGCAACGTCAGAGACGACATTTGTCGAGTGATGAACTGTCTCGTTGTGTTGGAATGCTGGAGGGGGGGTGCACGCAGACTCATGTTGCCAACGTCCTTGGTGTGTCGCAGAGTGTGGTTTCCCGGGCATGGACCAGGTACCACGCGTTCGGTACAGCTGTGAGACGACATGCAGGTGGCAGACAACGAGCAACAACTCCTAGAGAAGATCGATTTCTTGTTGTTCAGGCCTGCCGAAATCGGATCTGCTCTGCTCGGACCCTTCGTTCTGACCTCTTGAACGCCACTGGCACCAATGTCTGCCTCCAGACTATCAGGAACAGACTCCATGACGTCAATTTTTACGCCAGAAGACCCTGCATTCGTGTTCCACTCACTCAGGAACACCGACGACGACGATTGGCTTGGGCCCAAAATCATGTGAACTGGACTGTTGTTGACTGGACCCCTGTGCTTTTCAGTGATGAGTCCAGGTTTTTTCTGCACCACACTGATGGTCGTGCTAGAGTGTGGCGCAGACCAGGAGAGAGGTACCAGGATGCCTGCATCGTCCAGCATGACCGTTATGGCGGAGGGTCACTGATGGTCTGGGGCGGGATCAGTATGGCTGGACGAACCGATCTCCTCGTCCTGCAGCAGGGAACCATGACGGGTCAGCGGTACCGAGATGAGGTCCTTGATGTCCTCGTCAGACCCTATGCAGGCGCTATTGGCGAGGACTTCATCCTCATGGATGATAATGCCCCTCCACATCGCGCCAGGATCGTCCAGCAGTACCTGGAGCAGGAAACCATCGTCCGCATGGAGTGGCCTGCGCGTTCACCTGACTGTAATCCTATTAAACATTTGTGGGACGTTCTTCAGGTGGCCGTAGCACAACGTCAGCAGCAACCCCGCAGCCTCCACGAGCTGGAGAACGCCCTGGTGGCCGAGTGGAACGCTGTGCCTCAGATCCAGATCCAGAGGCTGATCAGGAGCATGGGGCGGCGATGTCAGGCTGTGATTGCTGCTAGGGGCTCCCACACGCGCTATTGAGCCAGCCACAACAGTCTCCTGTCATTCAAAGTGGACTTTGACCAAATGTCTCATTTCAATAAAATGTGCAAATTAGGGGGGTGTTCAGTTTGCAGTCTTGTGTTACCTCATCTGTGATTGATTAATTTTTGACGTTATGAGGTATTCATGAATGAAATACAGCTGTATGATTTACATAATATTTTAGACCATTTGAAATAAATTTTGGTAACATTATATTTGTTTCCAGTTTCTATCCTTAGCAAAACGTGCGCAGTAAATATATATTTTAGTGAAATTATGTATGTATTTGTGTATTTTTGTGTTGTGGTCAGTGAGATATGTCTTTTTTTTTCAGGAGAATTGTGTGTGTGTGTGTGTGTGTGTGTGTGTGTGCGTGTATGAATACTTTACTGTCAATATAAATCTTTGCTTTTGGTAGGTGTATGTGTGCTCATGTTTGTGTGTGTTCATGAGAAACAATATGCATAGGTCTTAAAATGCTTTGTACACTTAAAAAACATAGAAACTGTCTTTGACATTTAGTAAACTAAGTCAAATTTAAATTTGGACAGATCTATAAAACAGAAAATTTCTCAAGTGTATGGGACTCTGTGTGTGTGTGTGCGTGTGCGTGTGCGTGCATGCGCTCATGAGTGTGTGTGTGTGTGTGTGTGTGTGCGCGTGTGCCCGAGCATGTTGGTGTGTGTGTGTGTGTGTGTTGCTGTTGTGAATATGTGTGTGCATTCGTTTTGTGTATGTGTGTGTGCACACACCTCTGTGTACTTGTTACATAACATGTTTGTATGTGCCTGTGTGTTCAAACTGCCATTCAATGGTCATTGATTTCTACTCACTGTGCCAGGGCCCATTCGGCTGTCTGAACAACGCACGCTATGGTATTGCATGGGGAGCTCTGGGGGCAGCCGAGTTCTGCCTGGAAGCTGCCAGACAGTACACACTGGACAGGTGGGTTTGACTCTTCACTGCACATCAGTGAGTCATGTTGCTGGACATTACAAGATGGTAAGGTGGGTTTGACTCTTCGCTACACATAAGTGAGTCATGTTGCTGGACATTACAAGATGGTAAGGTGGGTTTGACTCTTCACTACACATCAGTGAGTCATGTTGCTGGACATTACAAGATGGTAAGGTGGGTTTGACTCTTCACTACACATCAGTGAGTCATGTTGCTGGACATTGCAAGACGGTAAGGTGGGTTTGGCTTACAGTTTCACACATGACAGGGTCCTGTTGTTTGTGCATCTGTCTGGAGCAGAAAGTGAAGTCTTCTACATGGGTTACAGGAGACACATCTTGAGTTGTTGCATGGAAGGGATTTCGTTACACACTTGGTTATGATCTGGCTAGTGTGGGCTGCAGCGGAGAAACAGGAGTTGTCTCCCTCTTCTAGTGTGCTCAGACGCTGGTGATGGCACCATCAAGATGCTGTTGGCGATGCAGTAGAATCTTTCTAAAATGAACTTGCATGTTGAAGAAGACCCATTACTGAATCAGTTCCTTTGATGTCTGTGAGTGCGAGAGAGTGTATATTTGAATGATTTTTTTTTTTTTTTTTTTTTTTGCTGTCCCAACCTCTGACCCACCTCAGAGGCAGTGCACCCACGCCGCTCATCCCGACACCCCGTCCACAACCCGCCGCAGCCCCGGCACCGGCACTCCACAGGGAGCAGTCGGTGTCAAGTCGTCAAGAGGCAACCCACCGGAGGAGATACTACACTGCTGCCGAGTCACTTCGGTGGTGTTCAGTGGCACCTGTTCTGATCTAACATACGCAGGACACCACCTACTAAGCCCCCTACTGACGACAATAATTGCTTTGTCGCGGAGCCGGCGTGAGTGAGCTCTCCCTCCGGAGGGCGCCACCATGTCCGTCCAACGACAGCCCCCATGGACTCGCCAATACCAGTGACCCCGACGAACCAAACCAAGGCCACAGACGTGGAGTGGACATCGAAATTGAGGTCACCATGAGAGCAGGGCATGAAGGGCCGCAGAATTTCTTATTTGAGACTTTTCTTTTAGTGCTGATCGATGAGGATGAGGATGATTAAGATGATGCTACGGATTTCCATTTGGGTCTGAGACTACATGACAGGGCTGTACACGCTTCCTTTCATAATATATCCCGGCGTCGACCAGGCCCGAGAGATACAGGCACCTGCTGTGTTGGTCAGGAAATTTGAGCAACACTCTCAGAAACGCATCCATTAAGTGGATGAAACTCAACTGTGTGGTCCCAGTCTTCCCAACTGAGTCCGTAGCAAACTCAACTCTGGGTAGGAGCCGGTCGGGGCAGAAAAACCCACATGACTCTGATGGGATTCGAACCCACGACCTCCCAGCTGGGAGTTCGCGACGCTAACCACTTCGCCACGGCGGCTGGTGTATATTTGAATGATTGCCTGCAAGTGTGCAAATAGTTGTGTGCTCATGTATGTATATTTGCATGTGTGTGTGTGTGTGTTTTCTTGGAGATGTTGTCTGAATTGTCTTCATTTTAGTCACCTGAAGTGGTATGAACATAAATCATATAAATATTCTCTTTATTTATCCATCTTGTTTGTTGCCCATGGTAGACAGCAGTTCGGTCGTCCCCTGGCCAACAACCAGCTGATGCAGAAGAAGATGGCGGACATGCTGACGGAGATCTCCATTGGACTGCAGGCCTGTCTTCAGGTTGGCCGCCTCAAAGACCAGGGCCTGTGAGTGGCTGATGCTGAAATGTCTGTCTTGATGTATAACAAATTGCTTTGAACTGCAGCTCCTATTCAATAAAAATGAAATTAATTTAGTCTGCTAGCCCAGCGCCTTTTAAAAAAAAAATTTAAATACTTTTTTTGATAGCACTGTTAATTTCTTTGTGAAATATCATCAGCTTCAGTCAGGCCTGTGAGTGGCTGATGCTGAAATTCCTATCATAATGTATAACAAATGACTTTGAACTGCAGTTCACGTACTTCAGTCCCTATTTCATTAAAAAATGAAAATGATTTAGTCTGCAACCCCAGTGCCTTTGTTTCTTTTGTTAGCACCATTCATTGCTTTGTGAAGTATCTGTTCTGATGGTCTTCAGTCTTGCATCAGGATGGACATCATTCATAGAGTTGCTGTCTGTCCGCATGATAGGTTGTCTTCACTCTGTTTTTTTTTAGTATGGAATTATGTTTGTAACAGAGCGGAATCATCTTCAGACAGACGCATGAAAGTATGCTCTGTCTGTGATTGTATCTTCATATATGAACAAGAGTGACCCATGAAGGAAACAAAACAATACAAACCCCATAGTCTGGCAGTTTCTGCCCTTGCTCCTGCGCCGTTGACTGGGAGGGGTTTTGTGTGGAATGACCAGTGTCAGCACGGTGGTGAGCATTGGTGCTGCACTCTAGCTCAACATTGTTTTCTCCCTGACACTGGAAGATTCAGAAAGCTTCTACCTTGTTTACGAGACCAACGTATTAAGTTAGAGAGAGAGAGAGGACGTGAGGATGTTTCCCAGACCAGTGTACCAGAAAGAAAAAGAGAAGAGGGGAAGGAATTGGTTGGGTCAGGGTTGGAGGAGTTTTGCAAGTTAACTTTTCAGCTATTATTACCCCCCGATTTTGCTCATCTACCATGCTCTACTGAACTCCTGACCTTACCTGTTCTTTCTGTCAAAGGCAACTGTGCGTTTTGTTCCCTACTGGGTATAAGAAAATCCTTTTGTTAAGAAATGCAGTTCAAAGTCAGGGGTGGCAGGACTTTGCATGATTATACATGGATTAGAGATTTCCAGAATGAAGATGAGTGACTGCATAGTTATAAGCATAGCCAATACATAGACCAGACACATGGACAGCAAACTATATTTAACACACTGTATTTGTATGGTGATTAAAAAAAAAAGCAATCAATTTATTTGAAAAATTAAATTGAAAGAAAAAAGATTATTGGACTTTCAGTTCAATTTTGGACTGTCTGATGCTGTAGAGAAATAAGCTGATCATTGCAGAAATGTTTTGTTAAAAAACAAAACAAAAGTAGACTAAAATAAACTTTTTTTTTTTTTTTTGCTGTCCCCACCTCTGCATCACCTCAGACAGTGCACCCACGCCGCTCGTTCTGACACCCTGTCCACAGCCACAGCCCGGTCAGCCCCGCCGCATCCCGGGCACCAGCAATCCACAGGGAGCAGTGAATGTCAAGTCGTCGAGACGCAACCCACCGAAGGAGACACTGCACTGCTGCCGAGTCACTTCTGTGGTGTTCAGTGGCGCCTGTTCTGATCTAACATACGCAGGACACCACCTACTAAGCCCCTACTGACGACAATAATTGCTTAGTCGCGGAGCCGGCGTGAGTGAGCTCTCCCTCCGGAGGGCGCCACTACGTACGTCCATCCAACGACAGCCCCCATGGACTCACCGATACCGGTGACCCCGACAGAACCAAACCAAGGCCACAGACGTGGAGAGGACATCGAAATTGAGGTCACCATGAGAGTAGGGCATGAAGGGCCACAGAATTTGAGACATTTTGCTTTTTTTTTTAATGCTGATCGATGAGAATTTTTATGATTAAGATGATGCTACGGATTTCCATTTGGGTCTGAGACTACATGACAGGGCTGTACTCTACGCTTCCTTTCATTATATATCCCGGCGTCAACCAGGCCCGAGAGATACAGGCACCTGCAGTGTTGGTCATGAAATTTGAGCAACACTCGGAAACGCATCCATTAAGTGGATGAAACTCGACTGTGTGGTCCCAGTCTTCCCGACTGAGTTCACAGCAAACTCAACTCTGGGTAGGAGCCGATCAGGGCAGAAAAACCCACATGACTCTGATGGGATTCGAACCCACAACCTCCCAGCCGATAGTCTGCGACGCTAACCACTTCGCCACGGCAGCTGGTGACTGAAATAAACTTGGTAGTTTAAAGGTTAATCAGTTCTTTCTAGCGTATTGCTTTTTTTTCATGCTTCAATTTTCTTTTGAGGGAGGAAGTCTTTACTGCATTGTTTAGTCTGCCTGTTGAGCTAACAGCATGGACACTGTATGTTGTGACAGCGCCACCCCAGAGATGATCTCCCTGATCAAGCGAAACTCGTGCGGCAAGGCCCTGGACATTGCTCGACACGCCAGAGACATGCTGGGTGGAAACGGTATCTGCGATGAGTACCACGTCATCCGACATGTCATGAACCTGGAGGCTGTCAACACTTACGAAGGTCAGTTTGAGGTTCTGGTTGTGAACAGGTAGGTGGTTACAGTAGAAGTGTTGCGCACAGTTCTCATGCATGTGGGCAAGTACACTTGCACAGCTGCCAACCCTCCTGAACTTTTCAGGTATTTTCATAATTCAGAAATAATTCCGGATTCCTGAAGAAGTCCAGAACTTCAACGTTTTGTTAAAAAGTGGGAGGTGGGAGGGGGTCACTTTAGAGCAGGAATGATTAACTCAATCGAGTCTTGTCGGAAGTGGGTTTCCGACACTTCACATTGCTTGAAGGCATGTCGGACGCATACTTCGACAGAGTTTGACAATGTTTAAATCATACCGCCTTTGTTTAAAGGGCAATAAATCTCGTTTTAGGGAACACTTAGGGCCTTTTTTTTGCAGTTGCTTCCCTTAGACAATTCTTCATGTATTCTGTAGTAGCTCTATACAGATTTGAATTGTCCAACTCTCAGTTCCCGCAATCACATGATTTTGAACACGATTTTGACTGAATCTAGCATTTTGTGGTCAGATTCATGTGTTTTATGCAGTTGTCATAAATATATTATTCTCTGTAGCATTAAGTAGTGGATTACAGTGTGCACAAACAGTTTTTGTTTTTCTGCAAATGTGTATCATTTTGGATTACTTACATCATGTGAACTGTGTAGATTCCTCTCTGAAGGTAAGCATTTTTGATAAATATGTTGTTTCTTCTATCCAGTGGTGTATATTTTATGCTCCTAGGTGAAATGGTTGATTTTTTTTTATGATTTTTTGAAAATTGCCAAAAATTGTGTGATCTGAGGGACAAACTGGTCCATTTTGGCTGTGACTTGATTGAGTTAAAGTATTGCAAAATAAAGCCCAAACGATATTATGTGGATGTTGGTAAATACACTGTGTGGAATACACATTTTCTTTCTCAACCCCATATTTGTCAAATGAAACACAAGGCAGTTAGAAATGCTTTGAGTCAAAAGCCGAACTGTTCCCTCTTCACTTCACCCACTGTTGTCATCCTCATTTTCCTGAATTTTGACAGCAGGAAGTTGGCAGCTATGTGCATACATTCCCACAAACATACTCACACACTGTCTGGTTGTGTTCTTTAACCTTTGATGTATCGGCAAATAAAATTGCACATTAATTTTTTCAGTGTGTCCTAAGTGGTGATGATTTATCAAGAAGTGGTGGTAATTATGTAAGCTGGAACAATTCAGAATTATACAGCATGTGTTTGTTGTTTTGCTGCTCACCTTGTTCCTTTGGAGACAAGGGTAGTCTGTCTGTCTGTTGTTGTTGTAGATGAAGATTATTCAAATCTAAAACCAGTTATGAAGTGGCTAAAAAGTTTTTGGAGACTGCTTGGTGAAAGTAACCATGTTTTAGCTTTGCATTCTCTCCGATATTCAGACTCATGTATTAAATGGTCCTGAAGCTTTCCTTGTGGCATGAAATTAACATGTTTATTTTGGTGAAATCTGTGATGCT
Source organism: Conus ventricosus (assembly GCA_018398815.1). NCBI lineage: Eukaryota > Metazoa > Mollusca > Gastropoda > Neogastropoda > Conidae > Conus > Conus ventricosus. Next base: position 97,328,575 of record CM031600.1, read on the forward strand.
TCAAGTCTGTCTTCCATTGGTGGTATTGTTCAGTATGTGCTGATAATGCATGTTTCTGCTGTACATTTTACGTCATGTTCAAACTGACTAGCACTGATGAAAGTTTACTGCACATGCTTAAACCTTTGAACCTGTTTTATCCCACATCAGGGGTCCCTTTACGATGTAAGTGTGTATCCAAAGGAGCTAGCAGAATGCAGAACTCTTGTCTGGAATCTTACTCTCAGTTCTGGAGCACTAAAACCAGCCTGCCTTGCAAGGGAGATAAGTCTTGTTGCTGCCCGCACTTTGTGTTGGGATTTGCTCAGTGCAGAAAGTGATGACAGATCAAAGAAAGCTGTCAGTGAAGCACATTCAAGGATGGATAATGATAGTGACCATTAGGGTTCTGAAGTAGACTGTAGAGAGCAAGACAGATTCACACGACAACAAGCAGATGAAACTGATATTGCCTCTCCGAGTTCCATGAGTAAGGAAAGTGTTTCGTTGCTGACTGAAATCGTTGACTCAGTAAATTCTGGAGTTAGTGCATCACCTCAAGTAAACAACATTCACAGTGCAGATATTGGGGAGTGTGGTCAAGGCAGGATTAGAAGTGCACTCAGACAACCCAGTTTAATTCCATGTACACCTTAAAGATGTGTCACGAATCACTTTACAACAGGCTGCAAACCAAAGTTTTGAACAATATTTGGAGAAACAGATCTTTAACATTTTGTTGTTGTCAGGTTTTTTTGTTTGTTTTTTGTTTATTTGGTTTTCTTTTTTTTTTTTTTTTTTAACATATCTCTCTTTCAGCCTATACCACTTGAAATATACTCAGTGTGTAGTATGAGATTGCTTTAATCGTCTTTGGGAAGAAAAGGATTGAATGCTTATCCTTGGCAGCTTTGTGTCATGCATATTCTTAAGTTTTTGCAGGGACCAGGGATGTAGTTGCTGTTATTTGATTTTGATGATTGTTGTTGCAGGTACACATGACATCCATGCCCTGATTTTGGGCCGTGCCATCACAGGACTTCAGGCTTTCACACGTTAAGGGGACCTGCCTATCACAGAACAGGACAGTGTCCATGCACCTTCATCCCTCG
>CM031600.1:97332165-97349665 GCA_018398815.1 Conus ventricosus
CACTCCCACTCTGTCTACCATCGCTTTAATCCTCCCCTACCTACCATTCTCTCTTCCCCACCCTCCTCTGACCTCTCTCTGTGTGTAGTTTTTGTTTGTTTGTTTGCTTGTAAGTTTCTTTTTGTTTTACCATCTCCATCTCATTAGTGCTTTTATGAGTAGTTTGCTTATCATTGTAGAATTAGATTATCATGTTGCTATGTTGAATTGTCTGTATGAATGATATGTGCTGAAATAATGTATGCATGACAAGGACAGATTGTAAGACTAGGCTTTGGCCTAAAATCTTCATCCTTGGGTATTAAAGATCAATCAGTCAATCAATCTCTCTCTCTCTCTCTCTCTCTCTCTCTCTCTCTTCTCCTTCTTCTTACTGCACTGCTTTTGCTCTCCCCCTTCATCATGCTCATGTCGCCCCCACCCCCAAACGCGCACACACGTATGTCTGCATCGCATCATGCACATTGTGTGGGCGCACACCAAAGTGCCCTGTTTCCTGCATCATGCACATTGTGTGGGCGCACACCAAAGTGCCCTGTTTCCTGCATCATGCACATTGTGTGGGCGCACACCAAAGTGCCCTGTTTCCTGCATCATGCACATTGTGTGGGCGCACACCAAAGTGCCCTGTTTCCTGCATCATGCACATTGTGTGGGCGCACACCAAAGTGCCCTGTTTCCTGCATCATGCACATTGTGTGGGCGCACACCAAAGTGCCCTGTTTCCTGCATCATGCACATTGTGTGGGCGCACACCAAAGTGCCCTGTTTCCTGCATCATGCACATTGTGTGGGCGCACACCAAAGTGCCCTGTTTCCTGCATCATGCACATTGTGTGGGCGCACACCAAAGTGCCCTGTTCCTGCATCATGCACATTGTGTGGGCGCACACCAAAGTGCCCTGTTTCCTGCATCATGCACATTGTGTGGGCGCACACCAAAGTGCCCTGTTTCCTGCATCATGCACATTGTGTGGGCGCACACCAAAGTTCCCTGTTTCCTGCATCATGCACATTGTGTGGGCGCACACCAAAGTGCCCTGTTTCCTGCATCATGCACATTGTGTGGGCGCACACCAAAGTGCCCTGTTTTCTTTCTTAACCACACGTGGTCAGTAGAGACATCCCATTAATCTCATGGTTGACCGAATCGTTGATAAATCGCACACTTTCAAAGAAATGGCACTCTTTCACTTCAGAGAGATCACACACTTTCAAAGAAATGGCACTCTTTCACTTCAGAGAGATCACACACTTTCAAAGAAATGGCACTCTTTCACTTCAGAGAGATCACACACTTTCAAAGAAATGGCACTCTTTCACTTCAGAGAGATCACACACTTTCAAAGAAATGGCACTCTTTCACTTCAGAGAGATCACACACTTTCAAAGAAATGGCACTCTTTCACTTCAGAGAGATCACACACTTTCAAAGAAATGGCACTCTTTCACTTCGAGAGAGATCACACACTTTCAAAGAAATGGCACTCTTCCACTTCAGAGAGATCACACACTTTCAAAGAAATGGCACTCTTCCACTTCAGAGAGATCACACACTTTCAAAGAAATGGCACTCTTTCACTTCAGAGAGATCACACAGCTTCAAAGAGATGACACCCCTTTAGAAAGATAATACACTTCCAAGGAGGTGGCATGCCTTCAAAGAGATGACACCCCTTTTGAAAGATAATACACTTCCAAGGAGGTGGCATGCCTTCAAAGAGATGACACCCCTTTAGAAAGATAATACACTTCCAAGGAGGTGGCATGCCTTCAAAGAGATGACACCCCTTTAGAAAGATAATACACTTCCAAGGAGGTGGCATGCCTTCAAAGAGATGACACCCCTTTAGAAAGATAATACACTTCCAAGGAGGTGGCATGCCTTCAAAGAGATGACACCCCTTTAGAAAGATAATACACTTCCAAGGAGGTGGCATGCCTTCAAAGAGATGACACCCCTTTAGAAAGATAATTACACTTCCAAGGAGGTGGCATGCCTTCAAAGAAATGACATCGTCACAAAGGGACGGTACATCTTCAAAGAGATTTTGCCCTTTAAAAGATATGAAGCACACCTTCAGAGAGATAACACACCTTCAAGGAGGTAGAACAACTTCTTAAAAGATGGCACACCTTCCAGGAGATGGCGCACCTTTAAAAACATGGCACACCAAAGAGATGATGCACCTTCAAAGACATAACACACGTTCTGCATTTCTACTCTTGGAGCAGCGTACACGATCGGCCCTTTTATATTTAAAGCAATGAACATTATTTTGGTTCATAAACATTGTTGAATCCAACATCAGTAGGACTGTTATACATTTATCCTCATCTTGTGCCTTACATATTTATGTATGCCTAATATGTAAAAAAAAAAACAACCTTTAAGTACATTAATCAATATTTTGTCCTCTTATTTTACTCCTGACAGATTAGGTTTTTAAGGTATTTCAATGGAATTGTCGATCCATCACAACCACTCTTGATCAATTAGTACAACAACTATCAGAAGAAAAATATCATGTCTTAGCTTTACAATCATTAAATGTACGGAAGGAAAAGTTACCTATATTAGACGATTATTATTTTCTTCCGATTATTCAAAAAGTAGATAACCATGAAAAAATAAATGTAGCAATATATATTCGTGAAGGAGAAAAATACCTGCCATGGACTAGTCCGGTTCCACCAGACGTTCCCGGACTGCATGCTTGTGCAGTAAAAGGTACAGGTAAATTGTAATGTACTAACAATTGTTAATGTTTATTTACCACAAGGTCCAAATGATACAAACACGGAATGGCTTCACTCGATTCAGTCAGACCAGTCAAATATCTCGTCAGTGGTGACTTTAATGCCCATTCGCCATTTTGGGAAAAAGGATGTCAAGTCATAACTAGTAACCGCTTTATTGAGAACATTGTTGATCATCTCTCTACCTTTTAAACAATGGCAATATAACTCGCATTCCGGACAATCCCAAACATAATCCTAGTGCCATAGATTTAACATTAATATCCCCAGAGCTAGCGGTTTCTTGTGATTGGCAAACTCTTAATGACACATTAAATAGTGACCATCTACCTACTGTCATTACATTTGAAACGATGAGACCTGAAACAAACAATGTAACACACAATAAAGTTAAAAAATACTGTATTTGCTAACTGGAATAAATTTTCATTCTTGTTAAGCTTATTTTATATTGATGAAGAACAAATTAATAGTCAAGATGTAGAAACATTGTATGATCGATTTCAAAAGACTGTACTCTCTGCTGCTAGTGAATCAATTCCAACAGTAAAATCAAAGAAACATTTGGGTAATGTTTGGTGATATGAGACTTGTCAAGAGGCTAAAGTAGAGAAACAGAATAAAATAAAGGAATATAAAAGAGAAAAGGATCCTAAGGAGAAGGTTAAAAAGCTTCTTGAGAAGAAAAGAGCAAGAAACGCACAAAACAAAGTGAATGCACAAGCAAAGTGACAATATTGGTCTTCATATTGTGGGAATGATGTGTCAAATTTCAAAGATATGCAAAAAGCTTGGACACATTTAAAAACAATGAAAAATGGGGTTAACCTACCGCAGTGCCCCATCACAGTAAACAATTCAGAGTTTCCATCAAATTTTGATAAAGCTGAAGCTTTTGCTGATCTGTTTGCAAGAAACAGTAGCATAGACAACTTAACAACTAAAAACACCGTGAAAATGAAGAAAAGAAAAATATATATAATGGTCCACAGCCAGTAGAAGATCATTGTTTAAATTTTATACCTCAATAACATTGCAGGAAAGTCAAAGAATGTATTATGAATTTGAATAAAATAAATCATGGGCCTAGACGGCATTTCTAATGAAATGTTAAGTCATCTTCCACAAAATATGATATATTTTTTGCATTCATTTTCAAAAATGTTGGACAGATGGTAACATGCCTCAAATTTGAAAGCATCTATTATTGTTCCAATTCCTAAGAAGGGGAAACCACTCAGAGATATACATAGTTATCGACCTATTGCATTAACATCAAATACATGTAAATTGATGGAAAAGATTGCTTTAAAAAGACTTGTTCATCATTGTAATAAACATACAATCATACCAATCAACCAAGCTGCATTTCAGACGGCAGATCTCAAATGGAACATTTGGTCAGACTCACAACGCATAGTAAAGCGTCAGTTTGCACGTCGTAAAAACGTACTTGCAACGTTTTTTGATATGCGAAAAGCCTATGAACAAGTATGGCACAAGCGCTTTTGTTTAAATGAAAGAATATTGGTATTAATGAAAACATGTACAAATATATCATGTTTTCTTCATCGTAGGCATATTCAAACCAGAGTAGGAAATACCTATTCTAACCCAAACCTTTACAAATGGGCTTACCCCAAGGATCGGTAATTTCTTTCCAATTTGTTTAATATTTTGATATCTGATCTAACCAAAGGTCTTTCTAAAGACACAGAGTTAGCTCAATTTGCTGACGATATATGATATGGAGTAAAGTAACGATGAAAAGAAATACTCCGTTAAGATCACTGGAAGAAAAAGAAACACCCGAAGGTGCTGGGGAGGACCCGAGAAGCACTGTCTTCACCTGCCTTTAGAGCAGTCCTGTACCACCCTTGGAGGCCTGCGCTTGTTGACGATGGGTACAGCACGCGCAGGACACTCCATTAAGATATCAAGGGACATAACTGCTCCTGAACAGAGGTAAATCGACTACAGGATGCAGCTCATAACAGCCTTAAAGTAGCATCCCATGGGTGTACCAGCCCGTATTTCATGACTGCAGAGCCCACCGGCGAAAACACCACCCTCCAGCTGCCGAGCACACCCACAGACCCAACCACCCCTGCCCACGACGATGAAGACAGTGCCACTCCAGCACAGCCAAGCTTCGCCATACGCTTAGTGCCTCAAGAGAAATCCAAATGTGTAGCTCTTCCCACTGTAACAGACTTCCCTGGCAGTGGTCTTTCTCACGTCACGGACTTCATCCAAGAGGACCTATTCGAAAAGGTAACGACGGCCAAAAGAAAAAAGACACCCCAAGTCGGAGACCCAGAGAACACCCACCTGCCTGACACCCAACCCACCTGCCTGCCCCGACAGTGAACAGGTCAGCACCAGCCACCTTAAGATATCCAGATACCTCAACAAGAAATCGATCTCCGATGCAGCCAAACATCCTAAGTAGCTCCCTTGACCTCCCGTATTTCGACTCAAGCCCACGGCAAAAACCACTCAGACACCGAGACACGAAGACCCAAGAACACCTCCCAGGCTTAAGACCCAGAACCACCCTTGCCTACGCTTTGCCAGGTCAGACCAATTGAGCCTTCCCATTCAAGGACTTACGCCTGGCAGGGTCATTCCTACACGTCAGGACCTATCTCCATGACAGAGTAGCAATGAGACAAACCGATACACCCAAGGCCACCGGGGAGACCAACCCTTCTTCACGACCATGCCACCCAACCACCCCTGCCGCGCGTGACACTACGACCAACACCCGCACTCAGCAAAGGACATACTCTCCTAACAAGAACAAGATAGTCTTTCCACTTCAACAGAATTACTCCCCTGGTCAGTCTTTCCTCACCGTCAGCTTCTCCCGGCACACCACTTAAGCCAGAAAAAAAACACCCAAGGTGCGAGGACAGAGAAGAAGCTGCACCCAGAAAGCACTGTCCCTGTAACATCTTGTAGCCCGGGCCTGTGTTTACCGATGGACAGGACGTCGCATGGATCATTAAATACAGACAACACTGCTCCTACAGTAGGATAAGGCAAACAGATTAAAGACATCCCGTGGGAGCACCCATTGGACCAGCCCACTCGTGAAAACAGCCACCCCGCACACGCCCCCCGGACCAACCACGCCCAACACCACTAAGACAGGCAGACATAACACAGCTCCGACAAGCAAGTTTCCCTGACGTATAGTCCTAAGTGATCCCATGTGACCACCTTTTCATGACAGGCTTCCGTGCACGTCTTCCACGCCCGGACTCACCAGCAGCCAGTAAGGAAAGAAGACAAGAGACACCCGAAGGCTTGGCAGGCTAGACCTCTTCAACCCTTTGAGGCAGCTGTAAGGACCTTGAGCCTGCCTGGTTTAGATACGGCACGCCAGACATCCATTAGATATCAAGGGACATAAGCCTAAAGAGTAAACCGACAGGTGGAGACCATAACAGCTAGTACATCCCCTGGGTTGACACCCGATCCACCGAGCCCACTCGCAGGGAAGCACCCCCCCAGATCAGGCCACACCCCACAGACCCAACCCCCCTGCCCACGGACAGATGAAGACAGTGCCACTCCAGACACAGCCAAGCTTTCGCCATACGGTCTTATGTGCCCTCAAGAGAGAATCCAAAGTTGTAGTCTTTCCCACTGTCAACAGGACTTTCTCCTGTGGTCAGTGGGTCTTTCCTCACCGTCACTGGACCTTTCTCCAGGTCAGCCTAGTTAAGGCAAAGAAGAAAAAGAAACACCCGAAGGTGCTGGGGAGGACCCAGAGAAGCACTGTCTTCACCTGCCTTTAGAGCAGTCCTGTACCACCCTTGGAGGCCTGCGCTGTGTTGACGATGGGTACAGGCACGCGCAGGACACTCCATTAAGATATCAAGGACATAACTGCTCCTGAACAGAGGTAAATCGGACTACAGGATGCAGCTCATAACAGCCTTAAAGTAGCATCCCCATGGGTGTACCAGCCCGTATTTCATGACTGCAGAGCCCACCGGCGAAACACCACCCTCCAGCTGCCGAGCACACCCCACAGACCCAACCACCCTGCCCACGGACAATGAAGACAGTGCCACTCCAGACACAGCCAAGCTTTCGCCATACGGTCTTATGTGCCCTCAAGAGAGAATCCAAAGTTGTAGTCTTTCCCACTGTCAACAGGACTTTCCCTGTGGTCAGTGGGTCTTTCCTCACCGTCACTGGACCTTTCTCCAGGGTCAGCCTAGTTAAGGCAAAGAAGAAAAAGAAACACCCCGAAGGTGCTGGGAGGACCCAGAGAAGCACTGTCTTCACCTGCCTTTAGAGCAGTCCTGTACCACCCTTGGAGGCCTGCGCTGTGTTGACGATGGGTACAGGCACGCGCAGGACACTCCATTAAGATATCAAGGGACATAACTGCTCCTGAACAGAGGTAAATCGGACTACAGGATGCAGCTCATAACAGCCTTAAAGTAGCATCCCCATGGGTGTACCAGCCCGTATTTCATGACTGCAGAGCCCACCGGCGAAAACACCACCCTCCAGCTGCCGAACACACCCCACAGACCCAACCACCCCTGCCCACGGACAGATGAAGACAGTGCCACTCCAGACACAGCCAAGCTTTCGCCATACGGTCTTATGTGCCCTCAAGAGAGAATCCAAAGTTGTAGTCTTTCCCACTGTCAACAGGACTTTCCCTGTGGTCAGTGGGTCTTTCCTCACCGTCACTGGACCTTTCTCCAGGGTCAGCCTAGTTAAGGCAAAGAAGAAAAAGAAACACCCGAAGGTGCTGGGGAGGACCCAGAGAAGCACTGTCTTCACCTGCCTTTAGAGCAGTCCTGTACCACCCTTGGAGGCCTGCGCTGTGTTGACGATGGGTACAGGCACGCGCAGGACACTCCATTAAGATATCAAGGGACATAACTGCTCCTGAACAGAGGTAAATCGGACTACAGGATGCAGCTCATAACAGCCTTAAAGTAGCATCCCCATGGGTGTACCAGCCCGTATTTCATGACTGCAGAGCCCACCGGCGAAAACACCACCCTCCAGCTGCCGAGCACACCCCACAGACCCAACCACCCCTGCCCACGGACAGATGAAGACAGTGCCACTCCAGACACAGCCAAGCTTTCGCCATACGGTCTTATGTGCCCTCAAGAGAGAATCCAAAGTTGTAGTCTTTCCCACTGTCAACAGGACTTTCCCTGTGGTCAGTGGGTCTTTCCTCACCGTCACTGGACCTTTCTCCAGGGTCAGCCTAGTTAAGGCAAAGAAGAAAAAGAAACACCCGAAGGTGCTGGGGAGGACCCAGAGAAGCACTGTCTTCACCTGCCTTATTATTATTATATTAAAATTAAATACCAACACGAACTAAATAAAATCAGTACATTTTTACACAAAAACGGACTATCTCTTTCACCTGAAAAAACGAATTTGATGCTTTTTAATTCTGGAAATGATCCAGATAAGCTTCCAGTTTTCACCTTAGACGACACTATTTTAAACTATGTTAAAAGCGTTAAATTCTTAGGTGTAATCCTAAGTAGTAAAGTAACATGGAATACTCACATTGACCATATTTTAAATAAAGCAAGAAAAAGTCTGAATTTCCTTACAATTGTCAGTAAACAATCTTGGGGGCAAGACACTAAAAGTTTAACTGTTTTAGCAACTGCCCTTGTACGCTCAAGACTTACATATGCTCAGGAAGTATTTTTTAATGCACCTAAACATCTTTTAAATAAACTTCAGAGCACTGATTGCAAAGCCTTCAAAACTGCCTTAGGGGTTCCCACACATGCGTCAAACTTAGGGACATACAACGAAGTGGGAGTTCTACCTCTATCTGAAATTAGAAAGGCTTCTACCTTAAAATTCATCTTTAAAAGTTTCTCACAAAAGAATGTTTGCTCAGAAGAGGTATGTTTAGATTCGGAAAAGGATTTTGGAAAACGTGCACAATATATACAATCCACAAAATCTATTTATTCATTTTCCTCAGATCTTCTAAAAGATACAAAAATAGATAAAAATAATATCGCCGGAAAACCTACGTTTTCACCCATTCCAAAATGGGTACAATCAAAAGCTTCCTTTGACATTGACTACAATAATTAACAAAAAAGGATTCTCCCAACATTTTGAGAAATTTGTCTACTCTCACTTAGAAAATAAGTACAACCATCACTTAAAAATATTCACAGATGGCTCAGTATTCGATGATAATAGCACGGGAGCAGCTTTCATAATTCCTAGCTTAAAAATAGAAAAGTTATTTCATCTTGGTAAAAGTCTGTCTATATATAGCGCAGAATTACTTGCTATACTCAAATCATTGGATTTCATTTTGAATTCCCCCATAAATAACAGTCAAATCGTAATATGCGCTGATTCAAAAACAGCATTGAATGGTATTAAGTCTTCTAATTCATATGTACGATTAGACATGATAACTGAAATTAATCATATAGTACACCTTCTTTCCCAAAAAGACATTAATATTACTTTTTGTTGGGTGCCTTCTCGTTGTGGTATATCGGCAAATGAACAAGTAGACAAAGTTGCAAAAAAGGCAGCTCAAAATCTTAGTGGCACAGTAACAATAAACGTTCGCTGAGATCTGACAGAATGTTTCTCTATCATAAATAAAACATCTCATGATAATGCAACAAAAACACTGAGGAACTCGGACATATATTATTATAACAATTGCATCAACTGTAATGACAAAAACAATGGGATAACATCATACAAAAGATTTATTTCCTCATCCAGGGAGATTGAAAGTCTAATCCATAGGCTTCGTTTAAACTCGTTTAAAACAAAATATTGCAAAGATATTAAATGTATGTGTGGGGATTCTAGAAGTGTCAATCATTTACTGATTCATTGTCCCAAAACAAAAGAGCTGTTTAATAAATCAGGTATTGGGGGTTTTGTTGATGGATCGACTCCTTTATCACTATCTAGTATATTAAACAATTTTGCTACTCTTGAATCTATTTCTAAATGTTTATAGGCTGTTCACTTAATATTTATCTTTAGCATTTGTGATTGTTACAGTTACAATTTTAGTTTAAGTTAAACGTTCTGATGAATAGGTGGGGTGAAGGGTTATGATTACATGTCTTACGTACTACTTTAAAACTTACACTCCCTAAAAAAAAATGCATCTCTTTCATTCCTTACATCAAGCTCACTCTACACTACAATATTGTCTGAATCACTTCTAGTGGAAGGACGTTAAACTGAAGAACAACAACAACACACGTTCTGAAAAATAGTACACCTTTAAAGAGACAATACCCCTTCAAAGAGACGGTACACCTTTAAAAAGGTGACACACCTTCAAAGAGAGAAGAAGAAAAAAGCTGTAGAATAGCTTGACAGCTGAAGGTTTTCAGAAAGGAACCCCCAATCCCCTTCCTCACCGCCATCCCCCCTCAGACAATTTTTTAACCCCTGAATACTTACACCCTGAGAGGGCCAGACATATCCAAGTCATGATTTATGGACGCCCTTCAACTGCCAGATTGTGTGTGTGTGTGTGTGTGTGTGTGTGTGTGTGTGTGTGTGTGTGTGTGTGTTTGCCTGGCGCATCCAGGATCCGAACCAGCAATGTCTGGAAGAAAGGGCGTCTCAAGGTGATGCATTTTTAGACTAGGTCTCACCCACATCGCTAGCGGACATCTGTTTTTAGTTTTGAAAGTTTTTCACTTTTGTTCCTCCTCGCACAGATTCAACTGGAGCACTTTTTCAACTGCTTTTGCTCTTGCCGTTAGTAGGAAGAAAGTTTAGGGAGAGCTTCACAGCAGAAGGTCTTGAGAGAAGAACCCCCCCGCAGACAAGTGTTTCGGCCCTGAACTCCGTACACTCTACAGGGGCCGGGCCGCATCCAGGTCATGACTCCCAGATGCCCTTCTGCTGCCAAAGTTTTGTTTTCTCCTCGACCAGATTCAGCTGGAAGTCTTTTTCAGCTGCCTTTGCTATTGTCTTTAGGATTCTAGTCCTCTTTGCTATTGTCTTTAGGATTCTAGTCCTCTTTGCTATTGTCTTTAGGATTCTGGTCCTCTTTGCTATTGTCTTTAGGATTCTAGTCCTCTTTGCTATTGTCTTTAGGATTCTAGTCCTCTTTGCTATTGTCTTTAGGATTCTGGTCCTCTTTGCTATTGCCTTTAGGATTCTGGTCCTCTTTGCTATTGCCTTTAGGATTCTGGTCCTCTTTGCTATTGCCTTTCGGATTCTGGTCCTCTTTGCTATTGCCTTTAGGATTCTAGTCCTCTTTGTTATTGTCTGTAGGATTCTGGTCCTCTTTGCTATTGCTATTGTCTTTAGGATTCTGGTCCTCTTTGCTATTGCTATTGCCTTTAGGATTCTGGTCCTCTTTGCTATTGCCTTTAGGATTCTGGTCCTCTTTGCTATTGTCTTTAGCATTCTAGTCCTCTTTGCTATTGCCTTTAGCATTCTGGTCCTCTTTGCTATTGCCTTTAGCATTCTGGTCCTCTTTGCTATTGCCTTTAGGATTCTGGTCCTCTTTGCTATTGCCTTTAGGATTCTGGTCCTCTTTGCTATTGTCTTTAGGATTCTGGTCCTCTTTGCTATTGCCTTTAGCATTCTGGTCCTCTTTGCTATTGCTATTGTCTTTAGGATTCTGGTCCTCTTTGCTATTGTCGTTAGGATTCTGGTCCTCTTTGCTATTGCCTTTCGGATTCTGGTCCTCTTTGCTATTGTCTTTAGGATTCTGGTCCTCTTTGCTATTGTCTTTAGGATTCTGGTCCTCTTTGCTATTGCCTTTAGGATTCTGGTCCTCTTTGCTATTGCCTTTAGGATTCTGGTCCTCTTTGCTATTGTGTCACGAACTGTCAAGTATTTTGGGGCGTGCGCCTATGCTCTGCGTTTTACACATGTGTGTGTGTGTGGTGTGTGTGTGTGTGTGTGTGTGTGTGTGTGTGTGTGTGTATGTGTGTGTGTGTGTGTGTGTGTGTGTGTGTGTGTGTGTGTGTGTGTGTGTGTGTGTGTGTGTGTGTGCGCGCGTGCGTACCTCGCGCGCACGCTTTACGCGCGTTATTCTCTGTCGGCTAAAAGTGGCATCGGTGTACAGACATCCCGTGCAGCCCATGCTGATCACTTGGCTCACTTTGATAGCAACTAAGTTCGGGTTCCGTTAGCCTTGACTAGGAACATTCGTTTTTCTTTTTTTCAAGAGTCTTAGAGCGAGATCTTCGGTTGTGACCGCGCCGGTAAGGTTTGGGTCCTCCGAGCCATCGAAGTGACGCTGTCTTGTGTCCTCGGTGAGGTGGCTGGTTTTCCAGAGCCTGCATAGTCTCTAGAGCTCACTCACGGGTTTTGGTGAGTTACCTATCTGTTGTGTGCGTGTATCATTGCATTTAGTTTGCTATTGTTTTATAGGTATATAGTTATATTCTTGCTTTCCCATTTCTAAAAAAAATACTTCACTTTCAGTTACAATTGGATTCAGACAGAGGGGAGAAAGGAAACCCGAGTTAGCCTCGCCTCGTATTCTTTTCGTTGTTGGTGTGTGACCTTTGGTATTGAATAACTGGGGTTTATTTCATGTGTAAAAAAAAAACAAACTTATCACAGAAAGGTGAAGATTTCGTTTTGTACATCTCCGACTCGAATTACTGTATCGTTATACTCTTTTACGGTAAACACAGTGTTTGATGTGGTGTAATGTACCATGATACTATTGTTTGGATGAAAACGTGTTTATTTTGGCTTCTACGATTCTCATTTTTTTGGGCTCGTGTATATAAAAGGAAATCTTTTGAAACCACTCTGGATTTAATCCAGAAGTAGAAGAAAACATTGTAGAAGCCTTATATTGAAGAAGGGGACATTATGTAGTCATTTTATTATAGTCAAGTAAGCATTAACTTGCCCCACACTTTCTTGAATTTTCCTTAACGTTTAATTTCTATAAGAGGGAAGGAAGATGCTAACCAAAGTCATAACTTTTACATGGAAAAACAGACCTGGGGAAAGACTTTTTATTTTTAGTCATCTAAAATATTCCATTTCCCCTCCCTTACGGTAATTTCGCTTTTTCTCCAGGCCTTTCCCTCTGTCCTTGCATATGAGCTGTCCGTCCCCAGTCCTCCACTTCCCCTTCATCATCACCAGCCATTTCTTCCATCAAGTTGTCCCCCTGGAGATTGGGCCCGAGGACCTTCATACCCTCTTCAGGAATTCTTCTCTGCGCTCGCAGGGCTACATTGCCTGCGTGCTACCATCCTTCCCCAGTGCCCGCCGTTAACCTTTTCCCGGGCGCGGGTGCCCGGACGCTGGATATCTCTTCGGTTGCTTTTGTTGTTGTTGTTTTTTTCACAACCGGTCCTCCAACTTGAATTATTTCTTTCTGGCACTCATCATAATCATCCTCATCCCCATCCTCCTCATCATATGCGTTTTGATGTATGTTTTTTTGGTGTGATTTTATTGTTGTGGATTTGTGTACTATGAAATGTCAATAAATGTTGGAAATTGAACTGTGTTAGTGGGTTAGTGTTAGAGTAAGAGTGGGAAAGGGTGTGGGTCTTGGTTTCGTGGGCACTAGGCCTGCGTTACATATTGCCTTTCGGATTCTGGTCCTCTTTGCTATTGCCTTTCGGATTCTGGTCCTCTTTGCTATTGCCTTTAGGATTCTGGTCCTCTTTGCTATTGTCTTTAGGATTCTAGTCCTCTTTGCTATTGCCTTTAGCATTCTGGTCCTCTTTGCTATTGCCTTTAGCATTCTGGTCCTCTTTGCTATTGCCTTTAGCATTCTGGTCCTCTTTGCTATTGCCTTTAGCATTCTGGTCCTCTTTGCTATTGCCTTTAGGATTCTGGTCCTCTTCTTAGCAGAAATCGTGAGCAGTTTCATTAGGCCATAGGTTGATGAGTCTACAAACCCTCTTGCTTCAACTTTTATGGCGAGTACCTTGGCTTTAAGCCAGATTCCTTTAAGCTTCCGGCTACACTGGAATATTGTAGAATCTGCTTTCATGTGACAAAGTGAGTTCGATCAGAATCAATTGTTTTTGATGACCCTGGGTGGAGTATCATATCCGGACTCATGCAACTCTTCCTGATGATCCCTGAATTTGTTCCCATTCTGGAAGGTCTGTCATGCATCCCCAGTCACCCCCTCCAATCTGGAAATCCCTCTTTCATGCCATTGTGGAAGGTCTGTCATGCATCCCCAGTCATCCCCTCCATTCAGGAAACCCCTCTTTCATGCCCTTGATGACACAGTTGTTCCAGACCTGATTTGCAGCCTCCTGTCATTTAGAATCTTGTTGCTGGAGCTTCTGGTGGCGTAGCAGCGTTTCCCCCAACAGTGCTAACCAACAGTACGATCTTCTGAAACCTTTGGGTGTGTCTACATGCGTACCTTTCCTGGGTTATCACTGAGGTGCATGACATCCCCCAACAGTGCTAACCAACAGCACAATCTTCTGAAGCCTTTGGTTGTGTCTCCACGCGTGCCTTTTCTGGATTATCACTGTTTTGTATGACATCAGGACATTTTCCACCGTTTGTTTGCCCTGACAGAGCGGGAACGCAGGGTCATCGATACCCCCCCCCCCCCCCCCCCCCCCCCCCCATTTCATTGGGTTTGAATTCGAGAGCAGAAGGTCATATACAGATCTGAGGATGAAACTGACCATAAGAGATGCCATGGGTGACAATATTTCATTCCAGCTGAGGCTTCTTCTTCGGAGTGCGTTTTCCCGTGTGGTCCATTGCCCCTGTTGGCCCTACTGGACTGCCGTCTGGATTTTCCTGGCACCCTCTTCTGTCTTGGACTCCTCTATTACCATGTCTCTCTTTGCTTTCCCTGTGGCCTTTGGACACTCTTCATTTCTACCTGTCCGTTGGTTTGTGTATGTCCTGTCTTTTCCTTGACCTGGAGGTTTTCATTCGCCCACTGCCTCCTGTCTTTTCCTTGACCTGGAGGTTTTCATTCGCCCACTGCCTCCTGTCATTTCCTTGACCTGGAGGTTTTCATTCGCCCACTGCCTCCTGTCATTTCCTTGACCTGGAAGTTTTCATTCGCCCACTGCCTCCTGTCTTTTCCTTGACCTGGAGGTTTTCATTCGCCCACTGCCTCCTGTCATTTCGTTGACCTGGAGGTTTTCATTCGCCCACTGCCTCCTGTCATTTCCTTGACCTGGAGGTTTTCATTCGCCCACTGCCTCCTGTCTTTTCCTTGACCTGGAGGTTTTCATTCGCCCACTGCCTCATGTCATTTCCTTGACCTGGAGGTTTTCATTCGCCCACTGCCTCCTGTCATTTCCTTGACCTGGAAGTTTTCATTCGCCCACTGCCTCCTGTCTTTTCCTTGACCTGGAGGTTTTCATTCGCCCACTGCCTCCTGTCATTTCCTTGACCTGGAGGTTTTCATTCGCCTTCTGCCTCCTGTCATTTCCTTGACCTGGAGGTTTTCATTCGCCCACTGCCTCCTGTCTTTTCCTTGACCTGGAGGTTTTCATTCGCCCACTGCCTCCTGTCTTTTCCTTGACCTGGAGGTTTTAATTCGCCCACTGCCTCCTGTCTTTTCCTTGACCTGGAGGTTTTCATTCGCCCACTGCCTCCTGTCTTTTCCTTGACCTGGAGGTTTTCATTCGCCCACTGCCTCCTGTCTTTTCCTTGACCTGGAGGTTTTCATTCGCCCACTGCCTCCTGTCTTTTCCTTGACCTGGAGGTTTTCATTCGCCCACTGCCTCCTGTCATTTCCTTGACCTGGAGGTTTTCATTCGCCCACTGCCTCCTGTCTTTTCCTTGACCTGGAGGTTTTCATTCGCCCACTGCCTCCTGTCTTTTCCTTGACCTGGAGGTTTTCATTCGCCCACTGCCTCCTGTCTTTTCCATGTTCTGCCTGTCTTTAGCTTGGGCTTGGTTGATCTCACAATGTTGTCTCCCAAGTCCTCAAGCACAGTGAGCAACCTTGTGTTAGTCACTTTGTGTTCCTAAAGGACGGATTTCACGGGGTTGTTCCAGCCTTGCTTGACGACAGTAGAGTGCAACGTCAGTTAGACCAGGCAGGACACTGAGAGTGCAACGTCAGTTAGACCAGGCAGAACACATGAGAGTGCAACGTCAGTTAGACCAGGCAGAACACTGACAATGCAACGTCAGTTAGACCAGGCAGGACACTGACAGTGCAACGTCAGTTAGACCAGGCAGAACACTGACAGTGCAACGTCAGTTAGACCAGGCAGGACACTGACAGTGCAACGTCAGTTAGACCAGGCAGGACACTGACAGTGCAACGTCAGTTAGACCAGGCAGGACACTGACAGTGCAACGTCAGTTAGACCAGGCAGGACACTGACAGTGCAACGTCAGTTAGACCAGGCAGGACACTGACAGTGCAACGTCAGTTAGACCAGGCAGGACACTGACAGTGAAACGTCAGTTAGACCAGGCAGGACACTGACAGTGCAACGTCAGTTAGACCAGGCAGAACACTGACAGTGCAACGTCAGTTAGACCAGGCAGGACACTGACAGTGCAACGTCAGTTAGACCAGGCAGGACACTGACAGTGCAACGTCAGTTAGACCAGGCAGGACACTGACAGTGCAACGTCAGTTAGACCAGGCAGGACACTGACAGTGCAACGTCAGTTAGACCAGGCAGAACACTGACAGTGCAACGTCAGTTAGACCAGGCAGGACACTGACAGTGCAACGTCAGTTAGACCAGGCAGGACACTGACAGTGCAACGTCAGTTAGACCAGGCAGGACACTGACAGTGCAACGTCAGTTAGACCAGGCAGGACACTGACAGTGCAACGTCAGTTAGACCAGGCAGGACACTGACAGTGCAACGTCAGTTAGACCAGGCAGGACACTGACAGTGCAACGTCAGTTAGACCAGGCAGGACACTGACAGTGCAACGTCAGTTAGACCAGGCAGGACACTGACAGTGCAACGTCAGTTAGACCAGGCAGGACACTGACAGTGCAACGTCAGTTAGACCAGGCAGAACACTGACAGTGCAACGTCAGTTAGACCAGGCAGGACGCTGAACCATTTCCTTCATGTGTTTGTTGACGCTGGTTTCCATTGATTCCACTGACCTAATCCTGATATCTTACGTCATCAGAGGCCATAGGGCTTTGCGATCAGCTTGCATCGCAGACACCAGGCAGATCTTGTGTCTTGCCAGGTGGCCACATCGGTCCATTATCTGCAGGCTGTCTTCTGCTGTTCGCTTGCTTTCCTTGCCCCTCTTTGAGTCTGTTAAGGAGTTGTCACTTCACCACCCAAAGCTCTTGATTGGTTCTTCTGTCGCTGATGGAATGGCTTGGTAGGTTGCAGTGAACGTCAGTGTTCCAGCTGCTTTTCCTTTTCCCGAAGTGAGGCTTCGTAATTTCTTTGGTTTGAAACTCATCATCATCATCATCATCATCATCATCATCTTCTTCTTCTTCTTCTTCTTCTTCTTCTTCTTCTTTCTTCTTCTTCTTCTTCGCTTCTTCTTCTTCTTCTTCTTCTTCCAATAACAGAACCGGGCCGTTTTGGCGTAGTAGGCTCTGCGTTGTGGCGTTGTCGCTCTGTGGTGTCCCAGGCTTGGTTGGTTTAAATACGAACTGATTTTAAAACTATGTGCATGGGTTGATGGGAGGGTTCAGGGGGAGACTGGGGGTGGCTGCAGGTAGTGGGGACTGCAGCTCAGCCTGAACGCCTCCAGCGTGGGTGCTGACGTGGTGGTGGTTGGTAGCTGGTTCCATTCCCT
>CM031600.1:97354665-97367165 GCA_018398815.1 Conus ventricosus
TTCCTCCCCCTCTCTCTCTCTCTCTCTCTCTCTCTCTCTCTCTCTCTCTCTCTCTCTCTCTCTTTCTCCTCTCTCTCCCTCTGTGCTTCTGTTTCTCCATTCTCCTCTCTTTTTCGGTAAAGGAGAGATGGAGATTGAAGTGGACCATGCATAGTGAAATGGAGGGGGATGTGTGGCTGTGGTAGAGAAGGGGGGGGGGGGGGGAGTTGGCAGGGAGAGGGTGGGTGAGGTTGGTGCGCAGGGGTGTGTGGGGGTGTGTGTGGGGGGGGGGGGGGGGGGGGGGGCTGGGGCAAGATGTCAAAACAACAGCCTCTATCACAACCCGGCCAGTGAACAGGACGACCCTGAAGGGAGTGTATGGAAAATCAGCTGTGTCAAAAGTACACATTGGGCCTCCCAGCTTTTCCACGAAAAGAGTAATGGTCTTTTTGTTTTGTTTTTTTTAATGACTAGAATAATACTGATCATGAAAAGAGGTTGTTGTGTTTTTTGCGTTATCACGAAGAATCATTATCACCATAATAATCTGTAATCGTAAAAAGAGCCATTGCCGTCATGAAAGTCATTGTTATGAAGAAATTTGACTGTTATTGTGAAAAGTGATTACGTTGTGAACATTTTGATAATGTTAATGATCTTGTTTTTAGCACTGATGTCATGTCCCATGAAGGTCACTAGGTTTCAAATGAATTATTACGGCTATGTGCAAACACACGAAGCATTGTAAGAAGAAGAAACTGATCTCTGGAGGGTAGGTTTTGCCATAAATATCCACTACTCTGTAGATGAATAATTGGAGATGGAATCTTTATAATTATGCTCATCGCTTGTAAAGTACTGCCCAATTTCCTTCAAAAGTCATTGAATTATAATGTTGTCTTTGTATTCACATAAGACAGTCATGAATGTCGCTTGAAAGTTATGTTCAAGATATTGAATAAATCTTCATTTGTTTTTAAGATCCGAGTTTTCACTAGAAGCAATTCTCCCCCACTGTCTCTTCCCCCCCCCCCCCCCATCGCCCCGGAGTTCTCAACACTCCACCCCCCACACTCGCTTCTCCCTCCCACCCCCCCCCCCCCCCCCCCTTCCCGGGAGTCGATGAATTTGAGAATTGTGTAGATTGTGTATTATGTATTTATCTACATACCATATCTCTTGTGCCAAGCATTCATCAAGTGATCTCAATTTCTTTTTTATTTTTTTAATCACATATCGTAAGATGTATTGTAAGCTTACTATCTTTTTTATTTTTGTTGTTGTTGTTGTCTTGTTTGTTTGTTTGTTTGTTTGTTTTGAATTCACATGTTTAAACAAAGGGAGTCTGTGTAATCACCCTGTTCATATTGTCCGTGTGTATGTGAGCATGTATTTACGTGCCCGAGGTACGTTTCACTTTAGCATTTTCATCGCAGTCACATATGCTAGCATGACTAGACGTGGCAGAACGGCATATGATGGTAAATCCTTTATGGCCATTCTAAACTTGAAAACGTCTCCAAATGGAAAACGCCACAAATCTGTAAACTGCACCTAAAGCAGCATTTTTCAACATCAAAGAATAGACAAATTCAAAGAGTTTTGATCTGTTTTAATCACTGTCTTTAAACACTGATAAAAAAGGAGTTAAATGGTATAACATAAAAAAACCTGTATTTCACATTACGTTATACTACACTTTGATCAGATCATATACTACGATTTCTACCAAGTAGACGAAGAGATGAAGATATATGTATACTAAATTTGGAGCTGAAATAGGCCACATATTATCGTATCTCTCCCAGTGTAGCTACGGAAGACTGTGTGAGTTCATAATTCATGGCAACTTAGGCAAATGAACTAGCGTTTAAGTAGCGATTAAAACCATCGACTTGTTTCAGACATCATGGATCTTCCAAAAACCGTGTGCAAATATATGGCCATTTTCATACTGTTGAAAAATACATCAAAATAGGTGCTAATGGTTATGAAATCGAGAAAAACGCATCAAGTAAAATTGGACATCATATGTGTTCTTTTAAAACTATGTCATCTCCTTTTGTTCTTTCTCTCTTTCCTTGCTATATATTTTTCATTTTTTCACAGCACAGTGGTAAACACATGGGCCCTAAGACGTGATGGAGAGAACTGATAACAAAGTGTCTGTCCAAACTATATTACTGAAAGCGTGTAGACCTTTTTCATGATAGTATAGACAGTACGTCTGATGTGGGCTGTATTTCGTACAATAATAATAATAATAATGAATACTTATATACCGCCTATTCTCGGCTAGAGGCCAAGCTCTAAGCGCTTTACAATCAACACTCGTTTACACAACGGGCTGCCTACCTGGGTAGTGCCGACTGAAGAGCTGCCAGCTGGCGCTTCATTCAGTCGTTTCCCGTGTCATCCATTCAGTATCGTTCAATATCGATCACTCATTTCCCTTACTTCCTTCATTCTTTCCATTTCTCACGCAGGGTGCATGCTATGTGTAACGTGTCATCCATACCAACGGCCAAACTGGCCTACTCTTCCGAAAGTTGGTGATGGGATTTTACGTGTGTGCAAGATGTTATGCATGCGTTCACACACGGAACCTCGGTTTATAGTCTCATTCGAAAGACTGTATGGGAAATGGAGTCAGAACCAATGTTGACTCCGAGGGAAAAATCCCCCTGTACCGAAACGCCCCGGCGGAGGTTCGAACCCGCAACCCCAGGATCACCAAGATTACGAGTCAGGCGCTCTACCAGCTGAGCTATTCCGGCTCCAAACATTTCCTCCCAAGCAAAATAAGAGAATTAGCGTACCAATTTCAAACTACTGAAAAATGCAATGTAAAGTTGAGTTCATGAACATAGCCGCTGGTGCACACTCTCAAGCTAGCCCAGGGACCAGCTCATACCAGCACCTAATTCACAGGTCAGTCGGTGCCAGCACCTGTTCCACTGGTCAGTCAGTACCAACACCTGTTCCACTGGTCAGTCAGTGTCAACACCTGTTCCACTGGTCAGTCAGTACCAACACCTGTTCCACTGGTCAGTCAGTGTCAGCACCTGTTCCACTGGTCAGTCAGTACCAACACCTGTTCCACTGGTCAGTCAGTGTCAACACCTGTTCCACTGGTCAGTCAGTACCAGCACCTGTTCCACTGGTCAGTCAGTACCAGCACCTGTTCCACTGGTCAGTCAGTACAACACCTATTCCATTGGCCAGTCAGTACCAGCACCTGTTCCACTGGTCAGTCAGTGCAACACCTATTCCATTGGTCAGTCAGTACCTGTTCCACTGGTCAGTTGGTATCTGTTCCACTGGTCAGTTGGTACCTGTTCCACTGGTCAGTTGGTACCTGTTCCACTGGTCAGTTGGTACCGCACCTGCTCCTCGGGTCAGTCAGCACCTGCTCCATTGGCGAGTCAGAAGCAGCATCTGCCTTGGAAGCATAGCCATCACACCCGTCAACAGTCGACAAGCAGCTTGGAAGCATAGCCATCACACCCGTAAACAGTCAACCAGCAGCTTGGAAGCATAGCCATCATACCCGTCAACAGTCAACCAGCAGCTGATGGACAGGGACTGGCCAACACAGCATGCCCGGATGCCAGCTTCTCCACCTCCAGACCGGTTTGCACCCCTGGTGGCGGTAGATTCTTCATCACTGCAAGATTCTAGGAACCATGGCTTCTAGGGTCACGCGTATTTGTGTTAAGTTTGTCACTCACAAGCAACTTTGTAGAAAGGTTGCCCCCCCCCCCCCCCCCCCCTTTTCTTTTGTTAGATTCAACCATGTGTCGCAATGTAGGTCGGTTTGGCTACTGATTCCAGTCACATAATTGCACAGAGCAATAGTTTGCTCTGTAGTTGTTTGTGACACACGCGCACTCCCTGTCCTTGGGAATGGCATGAGGGTCTGTACTCTGTCGTTGACCATGGTCTTGACTGTGTTGTCTTGAAAATGAGCCTGTACAAGCTCTTGATGTCCAGCCGAGACAACTGCTGCTTTGAGAGTCAGTTGAGTTTCAAGTCAGAGTTTGTGAAAAACTTCAGGGCACCAAGCAGAAAGTGGTCTCTGATACGTTCTTCACCGTAATCCACAAACTGCATGTGGCAGCCAAGTCATGCAATGCTTTGAGAAATTGTTGGACAAATTCTTCAGGCACTGGCCGCCGCAGCGAAGTGGTTAGCGTTGCGGACTCCCAGCTGGGAGGTCGTGGGTTCAATTCCCATCCGAACTGTGTTTTTTTTTTCTAAGCCCCGACCGACTCCTACCCAGGATTGAGTTTGCTATGGGCTCAGTTGGGAAGACTGGGACCACACAGTCGCGTTTCATTCAAGCAAATAGATGCGTCTCTGAGAGTGTTGCTCAAATTTCCTGACCAGCACTGCAGGTGTCTGTATCTCTCGGATCTGGTTGACGCTGGGATATATTAAGAAAGTAAGCGTTAGTTCAGCCCTATCATGCAATCTCAGAACGGAATGGAAATCCGTAGCATCAACTTCATTACCCTCATTCTCATCGACCAGCTTAATAGGTCTCAAATTCTGTGGCCCTTCATGCCTTGCTCTCATGACGACCTCAGTTTCGATGTCCTCTCCACGTTTATGACTTTGGTTTGATTCCATAGGGATCACAGGTATCGGCAAATTCATGGGGCTGTCGTTGGACGGACGTGGTGGCGCCGTCCAGAGGAAGAGCTCACTCACGCCGGCTACGCGACTAAGCAATTAGGGACCTTTAGATTAGACGTCACGTATCCGATAGGGGATAGATAGGTAACGTATCGACCCCGTATCGCAAAGTATCGCGCGATTTCATCAGACCGTGCGGCTTTGATAGGTACGTGTTGACGTATCACAAGGGACCTTTAGATTAGACGTCACGTATCCGATAGGGGATAGATAGGTAACGTATCGACCCCGTGTCGCCAAGTATCGCGCGATTTCATCAGGCCGTGCGGCTTCGATAGGTACGTGTTGACGTATCACAAGTGATCTATACGTGGCCTTTCCCGTATTTGTTTTACAAGAGCACAAGTCAAGTGTCAGGGTGAGTAACATTTTGGTTGTTTGTTTTAAACCTTTTCTCAACTTAATCTGTATGTTTTCAATCACTGACTTGAATAGTTTGTGCAAAACACTTTCAAAGATACCACCCCCTCACAGGCGAAAGTCAGGCGGCCGGGTAACACGCATCGCCAGTGAGCCTCCTCGTCACGTGAACGAGATTTGAGATCGCGGTTCCCGTCTAGTGCTATTCATTCTTAAATCAGCTCAATTGTGACTAAAAAGCAATAAATATACACGAATCGTGATATTTCAAAGAGTTTTTGATCACATGCTGCTATCATTTTGTTTTGAAAGCATGTATTTCATGTTTTTATGGAACTGGGTCAATTGATGCCCCGCTACAGAGCGGCAGAAGCAGACGACACAGCAGAAAGAGGCGTTTGTCGTCTTTGCTTTCTTTTCTTTTCTTTTTTCTTTCTTTTTTGTGTGTGTGTTTACAAATCATAATTTTATCAGAAAAAAATGCACACATGGGCGATATATAGACAGCATCAGTTTTGATTCCACCAACTTCGGGGATATCTATATTTTTTTTTAATCTGCGGACCGTTTTTAGTTAAATATGCAGTCAGTTATCATAGATCTGTCTTAAGCAGAGTAGTTAGTACGTGTGGCAAGATTACAGGTAAAAAAAAAACAAGAACAACTACATAAATTGTATGAAAGTCGTGCTGTCAGAAAAGGTACTGAGATCGCTGCAGATAAGTCTCATGTATGCGTGCATTTGTATGTGTAGGTGGGTGTGCACATAAGGAGGGGTGTGTGTGTGGTGGTGGGGCGGGGGGGGGGGATCTTATATGTGTATGTAATTAATTTTTGTTTGTACATGTACTATTGCTGTAATCTGTAATTTGGCTGTCATGCATACCTTTTTACTGACCACTCCAATTTCTCGAAAGAGATAATAAAGTGTTTTTGATTTGATCTGATCTGATTTGATTTATCCAAACATAGAGAGAGAGAGAGAGAGAGAGAGAGAGAGAGAGAGAGAGAGAGAGATTGTGTGTAAGTGTGTGCGTGTATAAGGTGTGTGTGTGTGTGTGTGTGTGTGTGTGTGTGTGTGTGTGTGGTATTCTGCATGACATTTGCATATACTTCAACTTAACTTCTGTGTCTCTGTTTTCAGATGGCAGCCGAAGAAGGGAAAAAGAAGAAATTTTACTTTCTACCAAGGATGGACATTCTCCTCATAATGGAGACTTAAACTTTAAAACATGCAACCGTGTAGAATTTCACCAGATTTTATGCTTAAATCATGCACGAAGACTGACACAGCCTGCAGTGTTACTTACAAACGCAAATAGTGGTGTACACACAAAACCAATAAGCAAAACAACATTTATCTAATGCACAATACAAATCTAATCTAACAAGCATATTTACGAAGACATATTCAGACGTACAACCCCCCCCCCCCCCCCCCCCCCCCCGCGCCACTATCTCAGTCAGCATGAAAATCATGTGCCTGTGGCAAAACGACGACAATTTCCTGTCTAATCCTTCCCCACACGTTTCTCCCCTGCTCAAAAGAGCATGTGTTACTTCCCTTGTCTGGGGGAGGGAGGGGGGGGGGGGCTTGGGGGACGTGAGCCGCAAGCCCGTGTAATCTAAACCTAAACTGGAATCACGTACGTCATACGTACGCATCTCGATGCGTGTACGTATATGGCGATACGTCACGTGGAATCTGCAACTCTGTTATTGTCGTCAGTCGGGGGCACAGTAGGTGGTGTCCCGCGTCTGTTGGATTAGGACTGGCACCACTGAACACCACCGAATTGACTCGGCAGCAGTGCTGTGTTTCCTCCGGTGGGTTGCTTCTCGACGGCTTGACACTGACTGCTCCCAGTGGATTGCCAGTACCGGGGCTGCAGCGGGCCGGGCCGGGCTGTGGCTGTGGACGGGGGACGCAATGAGCGGCGTGGGTGCAAATTACACTGAGGTGGTACAGAAGATGGGACAGAAAAAAAAAGAAAAAAAGAAAGCTTTAGGCTACTGACGGTAGTAGCAGGATCGCACCCTCTATGGATTATGTTTCATTTGGAGGTAAAGTGAGAACCACATTTTACCAAACTCTGCTAAAATTATCTCGAGATCAAGCCCATCTTTTACATGCGCTGAGAAAGTGTATGAAGAGAAAACGTTGTCAGCCTCACTGCCCATTGGCATGAACATGGCATGTGATCTATAATTATGTTTCCCGCCTCTGCTTTCAAGATTGTGATTGCACAGTACCTGGTGACACTTTCCTGCCATTTTGGCCCCGGAAAAGGTTTACAGAAGTCAAAGAGAGCTGGTGGGTTAAATTCAGTCATCCTTCATCTAAACTGACACCGCCACTTAAAAAACAAAAACAAAAACAACAACAACAACAAAAACTTTTAACATCAAGCAACGTTGTGGATGTTAAACATAGATAAATAGAGGGACGACTGGATTCTTACCGAGGGTCATCCAAAGAACGACACAGAGACTGCATTCGATTTCTCCAGTACCTCTTCTATCGGAGAGTACCCATGTCTTTTGAGTGGAATAATTACTAATAACTGAATTCTAGCACGGCGGTATTTTGATTTTCTTCGAAGCATGACTAGTGTAATAGTTGACAGGTTTTAGACATCTGCTTCTTAATTCATGGGTACAGGGTCAAATCCCGGCGGTACCTGATGATTCGGAGTATGGGATATTTCCGACTCCGGTCAGTCTGTAGACAGACCTGATAATGGCTGACCTCTTTCCTGCAGTTACACCCCAGCAGTATGAGATGCGTTTGGTAACCCATTTCGCCGTGCGACGGGTTATGACACATGAGAACACCCAGCATTCACCAGGATACGTTGAGAGGAGACGGCAAAGCCCAATATTTGCTAGTGGCCACCAACATGTTATGGTGAACGGACACATAGCAGAAGTCTTGTTGCACATATGATCGTCGCACTACACCCACCACCTGTTAGATATGGTAATGATAAATTTTTAAAAAATTAAGAAAATACAGAACAGACAAAGGAAGAATGAAATCAACATTGTTTTCATTGTTTAAAACAAAATTAAACAATTCAAAACAGAACAACACCAAAAAATGAAAGATAAAAAGAAAGACACAAAATGGTCGTACCAGCCCAAAATATTGTTTCCATTTTTTTTCTTCTTTTTAATCTGTCCCAGCCTCTGCGCCACCTCAGAGGCAGTGCAACCACGCCGCTCATTCCGACACCCCGTCCACAGCCACAGCCTGGTCGGCCCCGCCGCAGCCCCGGCACCGGCAATCCACAGGGAGCAGTCAATGTCAAGTCGCCAAGAGGCAACCCACCGGAGGAGACACTGCACTGCTGCCGAGTCACTTCGGTGGTGTTCAGTGGTGCCTGTTCTGATCTAACATACTCAGGACACCACCTACTAAGCCCCCTACTGACGACAATAATTGCTTAGTCGCTGAGCCGGCGTGAGTGAGCTCTCCCCCCGGAGGGCGCCACCACGTCCGTCCAACGACAGCCCCCATGGACTCGCCGATATCGGTGACCCCGACGGAACCAAACCAAGACCACAGACGTGGAGAGGACATCGAAATTGAAGTCACCACGAGAGCAGGGCATGGAGGGGCACAGAATTTGAGACATTTTGTTTTTTTATGCTGATCGATGAGAATGAGGATGATTAAAGGGGTTCTCACCCATTTTTACAAATCTGTTTGACCAAATACACGGTTTTGGTATGTGGTCGTATTGCAAAACCCAGCCCCGAATCAGCCGCCTGTGCTCTTATCTTGCAGTTTCCTGCGGACTGGGACAGCGAGAGGCTGAAACAGGAACGAGAGCCTCGATTTCGATAAAAGGGGGGTTTCCCGATTGATGACGTAGAAAAGCCAAGTCGCTCTTCGTGTTCGGCTAAAGTGAGATGGGGCGAATGTGTGCTGTGTCTAGTTCATCAGGAAATAAGCAAAGAGTAAGCGTTCATGCTTTTTCAGGTGCCTCCAGCCAGTTTAGGCAATTGTGGATAAATTTTGTAACTACAACGAGGAAAGATTTTGTACTTCGGGACAGTTATCATGGCATTTGCGGTCGTCACTTCGAAGAGCACGGTTTCCAAGACCAACACACCTGGAAGGTAAAGGTGGAAGCTGGAATTAGGGTCCAAAGACAGCTGAATGAGGATGCTGTGCCAACTATTATAACAGAAAAATGTATTAAAGCACTCTCTGTTCATTCGCCAGCTGCAAGTGCAAGCCTCAAACGCAACAGTGACACGGATTCTGTCAGGAGCAAGAGAGCCAAACTCAGAGGTGTAAAGAAGGTAAGGTTTGTGGAATGGATGGTTGATTTTTTGTGTTTCATTTCATTCTCAGTGTATGGTTGGTTGTAAATCTCTCTTTTCTTTTGAACCTGTTACTCAGTCATTAGTTAGAGATGTGATTAAGAATACTACCATTAAGACTTGTGTGCTTGACCCCCTCCCATCCTCCCTGCTATGTGGTGTAATTGATGATTTGATGCCTTTCATCACTGCCATTGTCAATGATTCACTCACCTCTGGTTGTTTCCCCTCTGAACTAAAACACTCTGTTATTCGACCCCTGCTAAAGAAACCCTCTCTTGATCCTGAGATTTTGAAAAACTATCGTCCTGTTTCCAACTTATCCTTTCTGTCGAAGATAATTGAAAAGATTGCTCTTCTCCAACTTCATGAACATCTTGAGCGTAACAATCTTCTCTATCCTTTGCAATCTGCCTATCGGGCTGGCCATAGCACAGAAACCGCTCTCCTCAAAATTGTCAACGACCTTTTCTCTGCTCTTGACGATGGTAAAGTCTCTCTGCTCTCCTTGTTAGACCTGTGTGCCGCTTTTGACACGATAGATCACAGTACCCTTCTGTCTAGGCTTGAGCATACATTTGGCATCTCTGGCACAGCTCTTTCCTGGTTTAGATCCTATCTCTGTGGTCGTACTCAGACTGTCTCTGTGAATGGTTTCTCTTCTCAGTCAGCTGACTTGGAGTATGGAGTCCCCCAGGGGTCAGTCTTGGGCCCCATTCTCTTCGTTCTTTATACACAGCCTATCTCTGACATTGTCACTCATCATGGCATCTCCCACCACTGTTTCTCTGACGACAACCAAATCTACACCTCTGACGATATTTCTCAGCTCCCTTCTATCATTGAACGAACTCAGGCATGTTTTTCTGATATCAAAGCTTGGATGACTGACAACAAACTTCAACTGAACAACGACAAGACCGAACTGATTTTCATAGCATCTAAAAGATTATTGTCTACAAACTGCCTTCCCTCATCTGTCCAACTAGATAATTCAGTCATTTGGACTTCTTCAACTGTCCGTAATCTTGGGATCACACTGGACCAAACTCTATCCTTTCAAAGTCAAATTTCCTCTGTCTGTCGTGCTTGCTATCTGGAACTTCGCCGTATTTCTTCTGTTCGTCATCTTCTCTCGGATGATGCCACCAAAACTCTCATTTCTGCTTTTGTTCTTTCTCGCTTGGATTACTGTAATTCTCTTCTTGCTGGTTGCCCACAGAATCTTCTTGGCAAATTGCAGAAAATTCAAAACAGTGCTGCCCGACTAGTATTGAAACGCTCCAAATTTTCTCACTCGGCTCCCTTGCTTGATTTTCTCCACTGGCTCCCAGTAGGCAAAAGAATTGAATACAAGCTTTCTTTGCTTTGCTACAAATCTCTCAGTGGTCTAGCCCCATCCTATCTTGCTGATCTTCTGAATACCTACAAACCTCTTAGACAGCTACGTTCTTCCTCTGACACTTCTCTTCTCCAAATTCCTCGCTTCCGCACTAGGACCCTCGGTGAACGTTCGTTTTCTTTCCAGGCCCCCTGTTGTTGGAATAACCTCCCTTTGTCTCTCCGCTCTGCGACTTCCTCTCTTCCTTCAAGTCTTCTCTTAAGACTACCCTCTTCCAGTCATGACCCTTCCCCTCTTTCTGTCGAAAGCAGATGTACCCTACACCTGGCGTATGTGTGGTGTGTGTGTGTGTGTGTGTGTGTGTGTGCGTGTGTGTGCTCAGCTTAAGCATGTAGAAATATTGTGTGTGTGTGTTTGGAGATTGCCTTTTGTTGTTTATCATATTGGTTGCTTCTCTTGATTTATTTACTCTTTATTGTAAGCGCTTAGGGCTTTTAAAGATTAGGCGCAAGAAATGCACATTATTATTATCATTATTATTAAAGATAGTTGTTGGTTTTTGTTGAGTGTTGGTATCAAACTGAAACATACATTGCTACTGTCATAGTGGCAGTCAGTCAGTCACACTGCCTGCTGCCACTGAAACTGTTGCATGTTTGTGATTGATTATTTTCCCCTGCTGTTACTGTTTCCAACAAAACTGAAGTCACGATTCTTATTAACAAGAAAGTGTCTATGTCCACAAATAACAACTTATTGGACTCCAGTGAATACTAGTTTGGGTTTTTTTCTTTCAGGACATTGCTGAACATCAGGCACCCCTGCAAGTTCAAGTTTGCGCCCAACAACCATATGCTTTAGTAAGTGAGTTATTTATCAGTATTTGGACACAGGATGGTGACTTAGTGTGCATTTTAAGATACATGCAGGTGTGGTATGTCTGTATGCTATAAACTTCCCTGGTGAGTAAGAGAATAATGAGCTCAGATCAGCAGCTTAGATTTGATGTACGGCACGTCACGCATCAGTTTTTAAAATAACAGCCAGAATCTTTGACTGCAATATATTGTAAAAGACCCCTCAGATTCTAATGGTCATTTTGGAACTTCAGAATGTAAGTGGAGAGAGTGAGATTGAAAATGAGAAATCTAAAAAAAGGGTGGGTGTGTTTTTGTTGTTGTTGTTGTTGTTTTTTGTTTTTTTTGGGTGTTTTTTTTTTTTTTTTTTTTTTGGGGGGGGGGGGGGGGGGGGGCTGAAAGTGAACAGCAATTGAAAAGATTTTTACAGCTCTACAGCAGGGAAGAGAATTAGTGTGATGATGCAGTAGCTGACAAACTCCTGTTAAAGGAAAAGGCATTATCTGATAGATCTAAACAACTGAAGGAAAATGTGGTTTATCATATAATCATTTTATAGTTATTTACATACTACGGTAATGTGTGTGTGTGAACAGATGTATGTATGTGCATGTGTACATCATGTACTATCTGTGTCGTGCGTATGTGTGTACATGTACATAATATGGTCAACCTGTAAAATGTCGAACTGCCTGAAAAGAACACAAGCGTCTGATGGCGAGGGAGGTGGTACTGTACAAGGAGCTGTAGGTTCAAACTGGTACGGCTGAATTTCATACACTTCAGTGAAAATTTCACGTTCGATGTCCTCTTCGTTAGAACTTGACTCGTAGCCGGGAACATCTGCCATGATCGCCGGAAAATAGTTGAGTTTTACGTCCTCATAGCGAAAGCTTTCAGGGGCATGTCTTTTATTCACTGTAGTCTTGGCA
>CM031600.1:97372165-97374665 GCA_018398815.1 Conus ventricosus
AATACAGAAGTTAGCAGTGCGAAGCTAGGGGAGACAGAGCAGAAAGAAGTTAGGGGAGACAGAGCAGAAACAGAAATTAGGGGAGACAGAGCAGAAAGAAGTCAGGGGAGACAGAGCAGAAAGAAGTTAGGGGAGACAGAGCAGAAACAGAAATTAGGGGAGACAGAGCAGAAAGAAGTTAGAGGGCACATAGCAGTAAGAAGTTAGGGGAGACAGAGTAGAAAGAAGTCAGGGGAGACAGAGCAGAAAGAAGTTAGGGAGACAGAGCAGAAAGAAGTTAGGGGAGACAGAGCAGAAACAGAAATTAGGGGAGACAGAGCAGAAACAAGTTAGAGGGCACATAGCAGTAAGAAGTTAGGGGAGACAGAGTAGAAAGAAGTCAGGGGAGACAGAGCAGAAAGAAGTTAGGGGAGACAGAGTGGAAAGAAGTTAGGGGAGACAGAGCAGAAAGAAGTTAGGGGAGACAGAGCAGAAAGAAGTTAGGGGAGACAGAGTGGAAAGAAGCTGGGGGAGATAGAGCAGAAAGAAGTTAGGGGAGACAGAGTGGAAAGAAGAGTGGAAAGAAGTTAGGGGAGACAGAGTGGAAAGAAGTTAGGGGAGACAGAGTGGAAAGAAGTAAGGGGAGACAGAGTAGAAATACGTTAGGGGAGACAGAGTGGAAAGAAGTTAGGGGAGACAGAGTGGAAAGAAGTTAGGGGAGACAGAGCGGAAAGAAGTTAGGGGAGACAGAGTGGAAAGAAGTTAGGGGAGACAGAGTGGAAAGAAGAGTGGAAAGAAGTTAGGGGAGACAGAGCAGAAAGAAGTTAGGGGAGACAGAGCGGAAAGAAGTTAGGGGAGACAGAGTAGAAAGAAGTTAGGGGAGACAGAGCAGAAAGAAGTTAAGGGAGACAGAGCAAAGAAGTTAGGGGAGACAGAGCAGAAAGAAGTTAGGGGAGACAGAGTGGAAAGACGTTAGGGGAGACAGAGTGGAAAGAAGAGTGGAAAGAAGTTAGGGGAGACAGAGCAGAAAGAAGTTAGGGGAGAGAGGCAGAAAGAAGTTAGGGGAGACAGAGTGGAAAGAAGTTGGGGGAGACAGAGCAGAAAGAAGTTAGGGGAGACAGAGTGGAAAGAAGTTGGGGAGACAGAGCAGAAAGAAGTTAGGGGAGACAGAGTGGAAAGAAGTTAGGGAGACAGAGTGGAAAGAAGTTAGGGGAGACAGAGTGGAAAGAAGTTAAGAGAGACAGAGTGGAAAGAAGTTAGGGGAGACAGAGTGAAAGAAGAGTGGAAAGAAGTTAGGGAGACAGAGTGGAAAGAAGTTGGGGGAGACAGAGTGGAAAGAAGTTAGGGGAGACAGAGTGGAAAGAAGTTAGGGAGACAGAGTGGAAAGAGTAGGGGAGAAGAGTGGAAAGAAGTTAGGAGACAGAGTGGAAAGAAGTTAGGGGGAGACAGAGCAGAAAGAAGTTAGGGGAGACAGAGGGAAAGAAGTTAGGGGAGACAGAGTGGAAAGAAGTTAGGGGAGACAGATGGAGGGAAAGAAGTTAGGGGAGACAGAGTGGAAAGAAGAGTGGAAAGAAGTTAGGGGGAGACAGAGTGGAAAGAAGTTAGGGGAGACAGAGTGGAAAGAAGTTAGGGGAGACAGAGCAGAAAGAAGTTAGGGGAGACAGAGCGGAAAGAAGTTAGGGGAGACAGAGTGGAAAGAAGTTAGAGGAGACAGAGCAGAAAGAAGTTAGGGGAGACAGAGTGGAAAGAAGTTAGGGAGTCAGAGTGGAAAGAAGTTAGGGGAGACAGAGTGGAAAGAAGTTAGGGGAGATAGAGTAGAAAGAAGTTGGGGGAGACAGAGTGGAAAGAAGTTAGGGGAGACAGAGTGGAAAGAAGTTGGGGGAGACAGAGCAGAAAGAAGTTAGGGGAGACAGAGTGGAAAGAAATTAGGGGAGACAGAGTGGAAAGAAGTTAGGGGAGACAGAGTGGAAAGAAATTAGGGGAGACAGAGTGGAAAGAAGTTAGGGGAGACAGAGTGGAAAGAAGTTAGGGGAGACAGAGTGGAAAGAAATTAGGGGAGACAGAGTGGAAAGAAGTTAGGGGAGACAGAGTGGAAAGAAGTAAGGGGAGACAGAATGGAAAGAAGTTAGGGGAGACAGAGTGGAAAGAAGTTAGGGGAGACAGAGTGGAAAGAAATTAGGGGAGACAGAGTGGAAAGAAGTTAGGGGAGACAGAGCAGAAAGAAGTTAGGGGAGACAGAGCAGAAAGAAGTTAAGATAGTCTGTCTCTGTCTCTGTATCCCCCCTCTCTCTCTGTCTCTCCCTCTCTCTCTCTCTCTCTCTCTCTCTCTCTTTCTTCTCTCTCACACACACACACACACACACACACACACACACACACACACACACACACACACACACACACACACGCATGCACACTGACACACACACACACACACACACACACACACACGAGCGCGCGTACACTCACACACACACACACACACACACACACACACACACACACACACACAACACACACA
>CM031600.1:97379665-97404665 GCA_018398815.1 Conus ventricosus
TCTTTTATAACAACTTTAGAAAAGCTATTATATCTGCAGCTGAGAAAGCAATGCCAAAGTGCAAATCTTCTATAGATAAAAAATATAGAGGAAATAGTTGGTGGAATGAAGAATGTGCAGAA
Source organism: Conus ventricosus (assembly GCA_018398815.1). Lineage (NCBI taxonomy): Eukaryota > Metazoa > Mollusca > Gastropoda > Neogastropoda > Conidae > Conus > Conus ventricosus. The sequence continues at coordinate 97,379,788 of CM031600.1, forward strand.
GCCGTATCTAATAAAAAGAAAACGTACAAAACGTGGCTCAAAGATAGAACTGATGAAAACTTTATTGAAATGAAACGTGCAAAAAGCCACAGTAACAGGGTTGTCGCAAAAGCAAAACGTCTCTATTTCAATCATTTTTGTCATTCAGAAATATCTTCATCTAAGGACATGTACAGAGTAGGAAAAAGGTAAAGGAATTAAAAAACAAGTATTATCTGCCTTCATATCCTATTAAATTAGAAAATAATACTATTCCAACATCATCAGAAAAAGCTGAAGCATTTGTACAGGCTTTTTCAAAAAATAACTCATCAACTAGACTACATACAGATACCAAAAAATGCAGAGAACAAGAGGAGAAAAAGGATACTTATTATGATCCACACCGGATCCATACCATTACTTAAATGCATCTATAACATTTGAAGAATTTAAAGAAGCACTATGTCATTCTCCTCGAATAAGACAGCTGTTGGATTAGATGGAATTTCATATCAGTTGCTATGCCACTCACCTTTGTGCTGGAAGCAATTACTTCACTCTTTTTACCAAAAATGTTGGTTAAATGGAACTCTTCCTACTTTCTGGAAGAGGATAGTTGTAATACCGGTTCCAAAACAAGGTAAACCTAGGTCTGCAATTGATAGTTACCGACCTATAGCATTAACATCTCAAGTTGGAAAAATATTAGAAAGATAGTTGAAAAACGCGTTTTACATTATTGCGAAAAGAATAACATAATTTCCAACAATCAAGCAGTTTCAGAAAGGGTAGAAGTACAATCGATCACCTTGTAAAACTTGCAAGTCATGTTAAAAAACAATTTGCTCGTAGAAAAAGTACACTTGCTACTTTCTTTGACATCAGAAAAGCATTGATAGTGTGTGGCATTCTCGTTTACTTTATAAGTTGAAAAATATTGGGATTAATGGTGCAATGTATCAATTCATAAAATCTTTCTTATCTGAGAGATCAGTTTGTACTAGGGTTTAGTAACTGTTACTCTTCATTTAAAGATATTGACATTGGCATCCCTCAGGGCTCCATTATTGCACCTGTTCTATTTACAATTCTCATTCACGATCTTCCTAAAATACTATCTAAAAATATGCATGTAGTGCAATATGCCGATGATATTGCAATGTGGATGAACACAAACATTAAAAAACAGACAAATAAGAGAACCATGTTATATATACAAAAATTATATCAAATTGAAATTGACAAACTAAATAGATATATGAATGAAAATGGACTAGAACTATCAGGAGAAAAGACACAATTAATGTTATTTAACAATGGTAAAAATCCAAAAGTTTTGCCTCAACTTGTGCTGGAAAATAGAACTCTTCAATATTCCAATAATGTTAAATTTTTAGGTGTTCATTTCACTCCTAAATTAAACTGGAGATTCCATATTGAATATCTTATAAACAATGCCAGACAAAGGCTATCGTTACTAAAAATAATCAGTACACAATCTTGGGGTCAAGATATCCAAACTCTTGTGCATCTTTCTATTAGTCTGGTTCGTTCAAAATTGACTTACGGGCAGAAGTATATTTTTCAGCTTCTCAAACATTACTTAAGCGGTTACAAAGTATAGACAGTAAAGCTATTAAAGTAGCCCTTGGTGTTCCAGCGCATTCTAATACTTTTAAAAACATATAAAGAAGCTAATCTCTTGTCACTTGATGATCAACGCAAACTAGCAACAGCCAAATATGTAGCCAGAAGTCTTTCTGTATCAAATTCAGTAACAAATGAAATATTTCTTGATTCCAAATCGGATTTTCCTAAAAGGGCACAGAATATTTCTTACCTGCAGCCCATTCGAAATTATACTGATGATTTATTTAGAAAATGTGACATCGATATTACATCCATTTCAAAACCTCCAACTATGCCCACGGTTCCTCAATGGGAGCATATTTCTCCAAATTTTGATATAGATTACACTACTTTAAAAAAAGAAGATAATATCAATTTGATATCAGTAGAAGCAAAAAGAACATCTTGAAAACACATATCCACATCATCTTAAAATCTTCACGGATGGTTCAGTTTTAGAATCTTATACAGGAGCTGGATTTGTAATTCCCGATTTAAAAGTAAGAAATCATTTTGTTTAGGAAGGAACTTTTCAGTTTTCACTGCTGAACTATACGCTATCCTTATGGCCTTATCTTGGATATCTGATCTTAATGTGGCAATTTACAGCATTTTAATCTGTGTGACTCTAAATCTGTACTTTGTAGCTTACGAAATTGGGATGCAAATGTAAGGAAAGACTTAATTTTTGATATAAAATTTATTATACATTCGTTATGGCGAAAGGAACTTTTGTAGAGTTTTGCTGGATCCCATCCCATTGTGGTATCTGTGGAAATGAAATAGCTGATAAATTAGCAAAAGAGGGTGCTCTTAGAAAAAATCCAGATAGTAAATTAAAATTGGATAAACATGAAATCAGTTCTCTATTAGAAAATTGTATGAACAATGAAAAACTTCCTGCAAAAACGAAAGCGTTATTATGTCAAAGATCGTTGTCCAGTATAATTTATAAAATGCGTTTTAAACTCTTGGAAAACCAAATTTTCTGAGGATGTAGATTGCGCTTGTGGTCTCCCATTATCTATTCAACATATTCTTTTTGAATGTCCAGTTCTAACATCTTTATATAATATTCTAAAGATAGATATTGCTTCATTAGGGGCTTTGCATGAAATTCTTTACAGCCCAAAAATGATTGATATAGCAAAGGCTATATCGAGTTCTGTTATTATTCATTTGCTGTAATTGATTTATCAGTTTATAATTATTGTTTGGTCGTTTAATTGGCAAACTTTCATGTATTTGTGTCCGCGCGTGCGCGCGCGCGCGCAGCACGCACGCACGCACGCACGCACGCACGCACGCACGCGCGCACACACACACACACACACACTCACAACACACACACACACACACACACACACACACTCTCTCTCTTCTCTCTCTCTCTCTCTCTCTCTCTCTCTCTCTCTCTCTCTCTCTCTCTGTCTCACTCTCACTCTCACATACACACACGGGTGCGCGCATGCACACACGCGCTCACACGCACACTCGCGCTCACACACTCTCACATAACGCACTTACACACACACACACATGTATATAAGGTGGGTTGTTTTTTTTTATTTTTTTTTTAAAGTCTAATATCACCATCGTTGTGAACAGACTCTAAATTAAATCAATCAAATCAAATCAAATCACTTATATTGCATTCATTAAACAACCACTCGTTGCGTGTAATTTCGAACGTGTATCCTCAGTATAGGTAGGCATATTTAGTGTTTCATATTCCAATATCCATTTGGCTAAGTGACCTAGTTGTATATCAGCATATTTCAGATTCAAAGTTTTCTTTTATATCTTCAAATTTCTTCAAACTTATGTAGAAAGAAAGTCTCCTTTTGATGGAGTTCAGCCTGCCTGTTCTAGATATCTATTGTTTGTATTTGTACATTCTTTGCTGCAATTTACGTTCGGATGATGAGTGCGAGACTTGCGATTTATGTCACTTGTTAAGTAAATGACACTGACTAACACTGAAAGTAGTGTGCTTGTGTGTGTGAGTGTGTGCGTGTGTGTGTGTGTGTGTGTGTGTGTGTGTGTGTGTGTGTGTGTGTGTGTGAGTGTGTGAGTATGTGTGTGTGTGTGTGTGTGTGTGTGTGTGTGTGTGTGTGTGTGTGTGTGCGTGCGTGCGTGTGAGTGTGTGTGTGTGTGTGTGTGTGTGTGTGTGTGTGTGTGGTGTGTGTGTGCGCGCGTGTGTGTGTGTGAGAGAGAGAGAGAGAGAGGTAGACAGGCAGACAGACAGATAGACAGAAAGATAGACAGACAGACAGACAGAGAGTTGCTTTTAACGTACAGGCAGATAGACAGAAAGATAGACAGACAGATAACCAGACAGAGAGAGAGAGAGAGAGAGAGAGAGAGAGAGAGAGAGAGAGAGAGAGAGAGAGAGAGCATGCGTTTAACTTATATCTGGAAATCTTATAGTTTTTTTCCCCCGAATAATGTCTTTGTTATGCATGTGTCCATCGAGACACCTCAGACAGTAAACTAGAAAACTCAACCTCACAAAAAAAACTCGGATGGATCATACCTCAGTCACACTGACTAACACTACGTGAAGTAAAAAAAAAAAAAGAAAAGAAAAAAAAGTGTGATGTTGAAATGTGCAGGTACAAGTGTTTTCCAGACTGGCCACAGTCCAGGCCGAAGGACAGCCTGTTTCTGGTCAGAGTGTACATCTACTCCGCCTTCCTGGCGCTACACCCCCCCTCCTCCCCTATCCCCCGTCCCCGCTCTGTCAGCCAGGTGCACATTGTGGCATTCCAGGAGGGCCGGAGACTGCTGCTCTGAAGTGCTGTCTGCTGCTCCCTGGACAACAGCCTGTCGAGGGACCGTTGGTGAGAGAGAGAGAAGAGAGAGAGAGAGAGAGAGGGAGAGAGAGAGAGAGAGAGAGAGAGAGAGAGAGAGGAGAGAGAGAGGGAGAGGAGAGAGAGAGAGAGGAGAGAAGGGAGAGAGAGGGAGAGGGAGAGAGAGAGAGGTGGGGGGAGGAGAGAGGAGAGGGGGGGGGGGGAGAGAGAGGGAGGGAGAGAGAGAGAGGGGGAGAGAGGAAGTGGGGAGGGATGGAGATGGAAGAGGGGGGGGGGGGGGAGGAAGAGAGAGAGAGGAAGAGGGAAGGAGAGAGACAGGGGGAGGAAGGAGGAAGTGGGAAGGGAAGAAGATGGAAGGGAGAGAGAGAGAGAAGAGAGAGGAAGTGGGGAGGGATGGAGATGGAAGAGGGAGGGAGAGAGAGGAAGAGGGAAGGACGGAGAGAGAGAGAGAGAGGGGGGGGGGGGGGAAGGGAAGGAGGGAGAGAGAGAGAAAGGAGGGAGGGAGAGAGGAAGTGGGGAGGGAAGAAGATGGAAGAGAGGGAGAGAGAGAGAAAGAGAGAGAGAGCACATACACATAATGCGCGCGCGCATACACACATACACGCACACACGCGCGCACATGCGTGCGCGGTATAAACGAGTGAGTGAGAGGGGGGGGGGGCGAGAAAGAGAGGAGAGAGAGAGAGAGAGAGAGAGAGAGAGGAGAGAGAGAGCGAGAGAGAGACAGGCAGGCAGACAGACAGATAAACAGGCAAACAGAAAGAGAGAGAGAGAGAGAGAGAGAGAGAGGCAGACTGACAGACAGACAGAGACGGACAGACAGGCAGGCAGGCAGGCAGGCAGGCAGGCAGGCTGGCAGGCAGGCAGGCAGGCAGGCAGGCAGGCAGGCAGGCAGGCAGGCAGACAGGCAGGCAGACAGACAGGAAGGCAGACAGACAGGCAGACAGACAGACAGACGGAGACAGAAACAGAGACAGAGACATAGGCGGGGATAGACACAGATACAGACAGACAGAGAGATATTGCTTTCAACATTCATCTTTTTTTTTCTTTTCAAATACACTATATTGCTGTACATCTCTCTTCTTTTGACACTACAGAACGCAGACAACAAAACCCCGGTTCAGTGCTTCTTCTCTCCTCTACACTATTGTTACAGTATAGTTCTCTCCTCTACACTATTGTTACAGTATAGTTCTCTCCTCTACACTATTGTTACAGTATAGTTCTCTCCTCTACACTATTGATACAGTATAGTTCTCCCCTCTACACTATTGTTACAGTATGTTCTCTCCTTACACTATTGTTACAGTATAGTTCTCTCTCTACACTATTGTTACAGTATAGTTCTCTCCTCTACACTATTGCACATATAGTTCTCTCCTCTACACTATTGATACAGTATAGTTCTCTCCTCTACACTATTGATACAGTATGTTCTCTCCTCTACACTATTGTTACAGTATAGTTCTCTCCTCTACACTATTGTTACATATAGTTCTCTCCTCTACACTATGATACAGTATAGTTCTCTCCTCTCACTATGTACATATAGTTCTCTCCTCTACACTATTGTTACAGTATAGTTCTCTCCTCTACACTATTGATACAGTATAGTTCTCTCCTCTACACTATTGATACAGTATAGTTCTCTCCTCTACACTATTGATACAGTATAGTTCTCTCCTCTACACTATTGATACAGTATAGTTTTCTCCTCTACACTATTGCTACATATAGTTCTCTCCTCTACACTATTGCTACAGTATAGTTTTCTCCTCTACACTATTGATACAGTATAGTTCTATCCTCTACACTATTGTTACAGTATAGTTCTCTCCTCTACACTATTGTTACAGTATAGTTCTCTCCTCTACACTATTGCTACATATAGTTTTCTCCTCTACACTATTGTTACAGTATAGTTCTCTCCTCTACACTATTGATACAGTATAGTTCTCTCCTCTACACTATTGTTACAGTATAGTTCTCTCCTCTACACTATTGTTACAGTATAGTTCTCTCCTCTACACTATGATACAGTATAGTTCTCTCTCTACACTATTGTTACATATAGTTCTCTCCTCTACACTATTGTTACAGTATAGTTCTCTCCTCTACACTATTGATACAGTATAGTTCTCTCCTCTACACTGTTGTTACAGTATAGTTCTCTCCTCTACACTATTGTTACATATAGTTCCCTCCTCTACACTATTGTTACAGTATAGTTCTCTCCTCTACACTATTGTTACAGTATAGTTCTCTCCTCTACACCATTGTTACATATAGGTTTCTCCTCTACACTGTTGTTACAGTATAGTTCTCTCATCTACACTATTGTTACATATAGTTTTCTCCTCTACACTGTTGTTACAGTATAGTTCTCCTCTACACTATTGTTACAGTATAGTTCTCTCCTCTACACTATTGTTACAGTATAGTTCTCTCCTCTACACCATTGTTACATATAGGTTTCTCCTCTACACTATTGTTACAGTATAGTTCTCTCCTCTACACTATTGTTACATATAGTTTTCTCCTCTACACTGTTGTTACAGTATAGTTCTCTCCTCTACACTATTGTTACAGTATAGTTCTCTCCTCTACACTATTGTTACAGTATAGTTCTTCTCCTCTACACTATTGTTACAGTATAGTTCTCTCCTCTACACTATTGTTACAGTATAGTGTCTGGGCTTCCACCAAATCTTTTAAACAGATTGCAGAGGGTAACCGTAACATGCGAAGATGCGTCAGTCGGGAAGGGGACATGAAGACAGGGACAGAGCTAGCTATTCAGTTTTTATGTCGCATTGCGCCTGATACTCGATTAATACTTCCGTTCTTATGAACAATTCCTCATTTGATTTCTTTCTTTCTTTCTTTCCTTCTTCCTTTTTCTTGTTTTCTGCTTTTACAAGCTAACGTTGACATAAGATTTCCATCCTCTTTAATTTGTCATTCACACTGTTATTATTGTGATCAAAAACAACTCACACTATTATTATCGCGATCAAAAACAATCTCATGTTCTTTTCTTTTGCTTACGTTGCCGTGTTTTTCTACCTTGTCAATATTCTTATCGTTTTTGGTTGTTGTTTTGTTCAAACATTTCAACGCTGTCATTTGTAGTTCCCTTTGATATTATCTATTCCATGAAATTCGACATCATCTGTGTGTGAAAGTGAAAGCGTGCTTACGATGCGTGTACGCGCGCGCGCGCGCGCGCGTGTGTGTGTGGTGTCTTAAGAGTAGGAAAATGTGGAGTGGATGGTGGAAAGGGGAGGGGTGGGTAATATGGGGGGCTTATGAGGTGATCAATGTTTAGACAAATGTGTTGGTGCATGTACGATGAAAATGGAACTGGAGTGGATTGGTGTCTGAGCTGTTATGGTTTTCATTTGTCTTTGTAAGCGCACTGAGCTCAACAAAGACAGGGCACATACACGTCATTATCTTACTGATATTCTTTGTCATATATTCAGTATCAACATTTTGCTGTTGTTTTTTTTCAGGCCCAACTTGACTTTTCTAAAAACCCAATAAACCAAGTAGACCCTCCCCTACGTAGACATGGCTCCCAAATAGGCGTCGTTTACCGCTGTCATCTCACGTACTCTGCGCAACAGCTCCGCGAAGCCCATATCACTCTCATCTCTACGTCATGTCCGGTGAAGTCGAACGAATACTTACGGATACAGGAACCGGAACTGCGCCCTGGACATGTGGGCCTCTGCGCTAAAGTGTTGTTCGGGCACGAATTGGATCCCCGGTGGCTCGTGGAGTGGTTCGAGCTGCAGAGGCTGCTGGGCGTGGACAAGGTCGTGTTGTTTGACCTGAACCACACAGAAGGGATTGACAGGGTGCTGAGGTACTACCAGGACTTGGGACTGCTCACGCGCTTACTGTACAAACTGCCAGGTAGGGATGGGTCGTGATGTGTTCAGTTAAACTCATGCCCACAGATAAACTATGAATTCTTTAACTTGTTGCATTAAAGACGGTCACACACATAGAAATGTTTACCAATGCTGAACCTTGGATCTCCAACCAATGAGCGAAAAGGGAGTAAGAGCTCAGTTATCAGGTTTATTGGTAGTTGCTAGATAAGTGACAAAGATGTCTTGTATCGAAGAGCAAAAAAGTTGCAGTCCAAGACGTCATACCATATCCAATCGGTTGACTACGACAGCAGTTTTATCAAACGTAAGTAACTGCAAAGAAGACATACTATGATGGGCTGGACTCGTGTCAAGGGACCAAATGAGCCTGTTTCAATTCAATTACCAGTTTTCTCAAAGATGGCAGTGGCTGCTGATACTGACAACGTTGCTGAATAAAGAAGGGTATTTGTTAATGGACGTGTTTGCATCAGATTTGGCAGACCACCAGAAAAGTACTAAATCAAGCAAACAAATAAAAATTTTCAGCAACACTTGCCATTTAGATTCTGACAGATTGCTGGAAGAAGACGAAGTTGGGAACAAAATATTTGCTGTCGCAAAAATTCTTAACTCATTTCAAAATAAGCAAGCAGGCAAACTCAGTGAACTACGTCGCACTGCGTTAAATTGTAATGCGTCGTTGGTAGTTCCAGAGAAACCGTAGATTTTTTCTCTCAGAAATTGCCAGTTGCGCGCAAAATATACCTACCCCACCTTCCACTCCCACCCTTGGTGGGCGTCCGTCGGTAATGACACTTGCGACATTGTCACGAACCCGTTGATTTATTTGATTTTAGACCTCCAGTGTGATCATATGGATATTTCCTAGATCCTCCATTCAACGACTTCAAACTGAAATAAAGATGAACCAAAAGGAATGGAAGACACCTCCTGACAGTAAACTCTTCAAGTCCATCCAGACTTAATGAAACGTATCCATCTCTGGAAACGGTAAAGAGGAAGTTGCTGAGCAGATCACATGCTGGTCTTATCTAGTTCAGCCATTCTTCCTTTATAAAGGGTGAGGAAGCGCCATGGTGCCCCTGTGTGATGAACCACTAGTTTAGCCATTCTTCCTTTATAAAGGGTGAGAAAGCGCCATGGTGCCCCTGTGTGATGAACCACTAGTTTAGCCATTCTTCCTTTATAAAGGGTGAGGAAGCGCCATGGTGCCCCTGTGTGATAAACCGCTAGTTCAGCCATTCTTACTATATAAAGGGTGAAGAAGGTCCATGGTGCCCCTGTGTGATAAACCACTAGTTTAGCCATTCTTACTATATAAAGGGTGAGGAAGGTCCATGGTGCCCCTGTGTGATAAACCGCTAGTTCAGCCATTCTTACTATATAAAGGGTGAGGAAGGTCCATGGTGCCCCTGTGTGATAAACCACTAGTTTAGCCATTCTTACTATATAAAGGGTGAGGAAGGTCCATGGTGCCACTGTGTGATAAACCACTGGTTTAGCCATTCTTACTATATAAAGGGTGAGGAAGGTCCATGGTGCCCCTGTGTGATAAACCACTAGTTTAGCCATTCTTCCTTTATAAAGGGTGAGGAAGGTCCATGGTGCCCCTGTGTGATAAACCACTAGTTTACCCTTTCTTACTATATAAAGGGTAAGGAAGCTCCGTGGCACCCACTGTGTGATAAACCACTTAGCATCGCACATATCATTTTCACTGAGTGTTGGGATGTGTACGACGAATGGCCTAAAGGTTTTACTGCGGAATTCATAAAGATCTTGTTTCAAGATGTTCCATCTGATGTGATCAATTTCTTTTGAGGAAATCAGCTCCTTTATTTTTATCTGACTAAAGTGGCTTCTTATAAAGTTTGTTTTCAGATCAACCTTTTAATTGATGATTTGACCGACATGCTTTTGAATTTTTGAATTTCTGTCTGAATTTGCTTGCTGCTGTAGCGTGGCCTCCGTGATCTTCGTCAGGATGTCGTAGATGTGACATGGATGCTGACCATCCTTTTTGTGGGTTTTTTTTTAAATGTTTAAGACCGACATCTATGCAAAACGTTTCATTATTTTGGAATAATTTCTGAGTGGACTAATCACCAGTCTCCTCAAGTTTTGGATCTAGAAAATGGCTTGCCTGTATATTTTGTTGGTTTTTCTATCTATATCTATCACTCGTTTTCGCCCCCCTTCCCCTCTCTCTCACTCTCCCTCCTAGCCTTCTCCCCCCCCCCCCCTCTCCTTTTCAATCTCCATGTGCTTAGCTGTTCCGGAAACTTGCTTCCCCCACCATTCCCTAGCACAAAAATAGAATTAGATATAATTAAACAAAATGAAATAAAATAAAATGGACCTGAAACGGCAGATTTAGTGAGAACCAAAACACTTTCTTTGAATGCAGATTATTTACTGTCCATCCCCACCTCATCCTTACCTGCCACCCCCACCCCCACCCTTAACCACCACCATTCCAATCTTCTGCCTTCATGAGCAACGCTTTCCTGTTCGAGTACTTCAGTGTAAGCTGGGTTAACAATGACTGTGCCATCCGTCGACCTCCGTCGAGGCAGACTCCAAAAGTGTGCTACTCAGTATTCAAGGGAGGAACATCGTTTCAGACACCACCCGGGACGTAGGAACTTCTGGAAAGGCAGGAAAACTCAACGACTTGAGCCATGAGATGTAGCTGGCATGTTTTCAGCCTTTGCGGAGTCAGATGGGAGATAACGGAGAACTAAAGCTAGAAGAACGGCGTGTCGTGTACAATAGCAAAGACAAACATGTACATGTCGTGGGGAATTTTGTAAACAAGAACATCAGGAACATTGTACTGGATGCTGCCTTGTTTTGTGCAGGGTCTTGACCATCTGCCCGTGAAAAAGAAAACACTGACCATCACGGTAGTAAAACTATAAGCTTCCATAGAAAGAGCAGTCAAAGCTATGGGAATTAGGTGTTATCGTTAGACGCCAAACATCAGATGCATTGATCATGTCACCAATGTACACCAGCACGTTTGACAGTGGACTACATGAAAATCTACTGACATCAGTTGAGAAAAGAAAAAAACTACGTTTGTGAGGCCACGTAACAAGATCCAATGCCTTGCTGACACAACCCTCCAGGGAACTGCTTGGAGAGAGAGAGAGGAGACGGAGGGGAAGATGGAGATCGAGAGTGGACTGAACTATTGCAGAATGGACAGAGAAACCTTCTGCAGACACCCCGGCCTTGGCACATAACAATCAGAGCTGGGGGAATCTGGTGAACTGTTCTTCAGTGTGGCTTCCTGAAGACTCCCCACGGAGCTACCCCTACCATTTGCATCTGATTCCTTCCGCCTCATATTTGTCTTTCAGTGACACTCAGTAAACAAGAATAAATACTGCCACTAACACCGCCACCCCACCCCTTCCTCCTTCCTTCTTCTCTCTCTGCATCTTCCTGTTCCTATTTTGATGACTCTGCGTAAGATGTTTTATAACACCACCCCGTACTTCCACCACCACCACCACCATATCCTTTCCCATTTCCTCCTCCCGCTCAACACAGTTTTGGCCGCAGTAGACCGATAGAAAGAGAGTAGACCCCAACCCCCCTGCTACTTTTCCTCTCCCTTCAGTGTGTTAAATTGAAATCCCACTCAGATCCCCCACTCCCTCCCTCCGTCTTTCCCTCCGTCCCTCCCTCCGGTTATGCTTCCACCCGCCAACCGCTTGTCTATTACACACACACACACACACTGTGTCTTTTGCCCTTCGCCAAATCTTCATTCTTGCCCTGTGTCCATGGCAATTCCAGACTCTGTGTTCCATTCCCAGATCGACCCTGGGGCAGGGACATTCGGCGCGGCACTAATCATGACAACTTCGGTGACGAGCAGGTGCTGACCACGTGGGACTGCCGCCTGCGATTGGCTGGTTACGACTTCGTCCTTGCCCTTGACCTGGACGAGGTGGTCGTACCCCACAACTTCCTTTACCTCAAACCTTTTTTCCGGGTAAGTCGGCTTTGACGAATTTCTCACTAATCTTCGATAAATGTTAGCGAACTGCCAAGAGAAACGTGGACAAACGAATCACAAGACAAAACACGACGCGTTTCGACCTCTTAGGTCTTCTTCAGCGCAAGGTAGGCAGGCGTTGATTCAACGCCTACCTTGCGCTGAAGAGATCTAAGCTAAGTGAAACATTTGTTCATTTTCATTGTCCTATTTGTTTGTGTCTTGCCTGAAGAAGCATTAAGAGGTCGAAACGCGTCGTGTTTTGTCTTGTGATTTGTTTGTCCACGTTTCTCTTGGCGGTTCGCTAACATTTATTTAAGATTTGTTTGGATTTCCGCCTGCAGTCTAGTTGGGTCAAATCCAGGAGTTCCGTGACCGTGGAGTGAAGAGGTCCGTTTCTCAGCGGTTATGACTTCCCTAGGGGTTAAATAAAAAATTTAGACCCCATGACCCTCCCAAAAGTGTGGGCATAACTTTTGAGAGCCCAAAATCAAAAATGGCCACCGGCGGCCATTTTGAGAAATAGCTTTTCCCTAGTTTGGATTCGATTGCCAAACAAAGCATGCTTTCAGGGGTTTTAGGGCATGGGGAATTCATATTTTGAATTATGTTGATGATTTGACCTACTTTCGATGGTTAAATTCAAGATGGCCGCCAATTTCTGGCAATAAATGGTGAAATGTGCAAAGTCGTCATGTGTCCTCTACAGAGTGCTCTCATGAGGGCTTTGTATGTGCTGAGCTGAGTTATGGAGGTGACACATATATTACTCACTGTAATGTGCATACCTTCTTCTGTAGAACTGATCTGTTGATTGAAATAGTGTGTCTTTATTTATGTTTCAGGTTATTGCATGTGGCATGGCTTAAAGCGTATCCATCGTCAACTGAAGATTTGGAATAAATATCCAAGACAATTGGAACAGAAAAAATGTCATATGAATGTATATTGAAATGTGGAAATCCTTGTGCATCGTCTGATACCATCAGCCAAAGCAAATGGGAGACTCTACAGTCAAGGCTAAAAACTGGTTAGGACTTGACAGATACTGTGATGTTTACGACACCACTTCACGGGAAGATGGGCCTGGGTCTTACTACATGCACCAAAGCTGTTACATAACAATTTCATCTTCACGCAAACTTGAACTGTTCCGACAACGCAAAAAGAAGGAAAGTGATAGTGCCTCAAATTCGAGCCAAGCATCAAGCTCCAAAAGGCAGGATAGATCTGCTGATGAGACAGAGGAACAGAGGCCCGCCAAACGCCTGCGATCATCTGTGGGTGGGCCACTGTATGAGAAGGAAACCTGTGTTTGGTGTAAGAAGGGTGCTGGCACGAAACACCCAAACAGAGTATGTGGCAAACTCTTCAGAGTCAATACAACTTCAGCATGGCACGCCTTCAAGCGCCACACTGTCCTAATCGAGGATGAGGATAAACGAGTACGCCTTGAACAGCTGATTGCATCAACCACAGACACATTTGCCAATGACATAAAGTACCACCAAGCCTGCTGGAAGAAGCATATCATCCACAAAAACATTCGAGGTCAGTGAAGCGATGCATCTTCAGAATGTGTCCCTTGATGACGCAAGAAAAATTTGTTCTTCAGACACATTGATTCGGTGATCTTTTAAGAGCGTGAAATTCGCTCACTGCAGTCCCTCTTAGAAGACTACAAACGTATTGTCAGTAACTTTGGCTATCCAGTGGGTGATATCAAATCATACCTCAAACAACTGCTCATCAGTGAGTATCAAGAAAAAATTCGCTTCTAGGAGAGAAATCAAAATAACACGACTGCATTTCCAGATGGTGGGTCTACCTTGGCACAAACTGGTGGCCCACTCTTGCTGCGAGGGGGGCATCTGTATTGATTGACTTTGTCATCTCCGCAGAGTTCGGTTTCAGTTGATCTGAGATTTGCTTCTTGATCAACCTCACAACAGGCACTTCAACTGGTTTCTTCTCATCGCTTTCTAACTGCACAAACATGACATTTGTTCTGTGAGCTGTTTTAGCACTGCCTGATATTGTGTCAATTTTAAAATCATCATTGTCCACAATGACAACTCAAGGCTGGCCATTCGCGATCTCTGGTGGGTAAGATGCTGACGCCTCAACATCTTTCAATGCCCAATGGTCATACAGGAGCAGCATGTCTGTGTAGCCTACACAGACACCACTTTCGTGCAGAGTGTCTGCAAGGTCTTTGTTCCTTGTCATGCCGTGCACCTTGACTCCAAGGTTAACTACAGTTGAGGTGCGTTTACCTGTAACATGGTATGTAATCAATGAGGCAAGGCTGAGTGTCGTATGACTGAGATCAGCAATTTTTCTAGAGGGCTGTTTGAGCCAGGTCAACAGCTTCAACAGCAATTCACACACCTCATCACCGTCTTCGAGATGATAGATGCTTGGAGGCCATTGGAGAGTAGGCGTCTCTTTGATCTTCTTTGACAATCGGGGTGCCAGGTTCTCAATTAGCTGGTCATCGCTCATGCCAAGAGACGAAATGGCAGCCTCAATATAGTCACCTCCTCCTCCAACATCATACACCCATTCACTCGTGTTCTTTTGATTTCTCTCCTGGAAGCCAAATTTTTTCTTGATACTCACTGATGAGCAGTTGTCTGAGGTATGATTTGATATCACCCACTGGATAGCCAAAGTCACTGAAAATACGTTTGTAGTCTTCTAAGAGGGACTGCAGGGTGCGAATTTCACGCTCTTGAAAGATCACCGAATCAATGTGTCTGAAGAACAAATTTTTCTTCCGTCATCAAGGGACACATTCTGAAGATGCATCGCTTCACTGACCTCGAATTTTTGTGTGTGGATGATATGCTTCTTCCAGCAGGCTTGGTGGTACTTTATGTCATTGGCAAATGTGTCTGTGGTTGATGCAATCAGCTGTTCAAGGCGTACTCGTTTATCCTCATCCTCGATTAGGACAGTGTGGCGCTTGAAGGCGTGCCATGCTGAAGTTGTATTGACTCTGAAGACTTTGCCACATACTCTGTTTGGGTGTTTCGTGTCAGCAACCTTCTTACACCAAACACAGGTTTCCTTCTCATACAGTGGCCCACCCACAGATGATTGCAGGCGTTTGGCGGGCCTCTGTCCCTCTGTCTTATCAGCAGATCTATCCTGACTTTTGAAGCTTGATGCTTGGGTCGAATTTGGAGCAATATCACATTTTCTTCTTTTTGCGTTGTCGGAACTGTTCAAGTTTGTGTGAAGATGAAATTGTTATGTAACAGCTTTGGTGCATGTAGTAAGACCCAGGCCCATCTTCCCATGAAGTGGTGTCGTAAACATCACCGTATCTGTCAAGTCCTAACCAGTTTTTAGCCTTTGACTGTAGAGTCTCCCATTTGCTTTGGCTGATGGTATCAGACGATGCACAAGGATTTCCACATTTCAATATACATTCATATGACATTTTTTCTGTTCTAATTGTGTTGGATATTTATTCCAAATCTTCAGTTGACGATGGATACGCTTTAAGCCACGCCACACGCAATAACCTGAAACATAAATAAAGACACACTATTTCAATCAACAGATCAGTACTACAGAAGAAGGTATGCACATTACAGTGAGTAATACATGTGTCACCTCCATAACTCAGCTCAGCACATACAAAGCCCTCATGAGAGCACTCTGTAGAGGACACATGACGACTTTGCACATTTCACCGTTTATGGCCAGAAATTGGCGGCCATCTGGAATTTAACCATCAAAAGTAGGTCAAATCATCAACATAATTCAAAATATGAATTCCCCATGCCCTAAAACCCCTGAAAGCATGCTTTGTTTGGCAATCTAATCCAAACTAGGGAAAAGCTATTTTTCAAAATGGCCGCCGGTGGCCATTATTGATTTTGGGCTCTCAAAAGTTATGCCCACACTTTTGGGAGGGTCATGGGGTCTAAATTTCTTATTTAACCCCTAGGGAAGTCAAAACCGCTGAGAAACGGACCTCTTCACTCCACGGTCACGAAAATCCTGGATTTGACCCAACTAGTCGTCTCACTTTGCAACTAGATCATGGGATAATCGTCAAGGGCACCGATATTATCACTTTAACATGCATTAAAGACGTATTCGAAATTGTTGTAAAATTTTAAAGCAAAATCTACATGTGTGTGTGTGTGTGTGTGTGTGTGTGTGTGTGTGTGTATGTGTGTGTGTGTGTGTGTGTGTGTGTGTGTGTGTGTGTGTGTGTGTGTGTGTGCGCGTGCGTGCGTGCGTGCGTGCGTGTGTGTGTGTGTATGCATGTGTGCGTGTGTGCGTGCGTACGTGCGTGCGTGCGTGCGTGCTTGCGTGCGTGCGTGCGTGCGTGTGTGTGTGTGTGTGTGTGTGTGTGTGTGTGCGTGCGTGCGTGCGTGCGTGCGTGCGTGCGTGCGTGCGTGCGTGCGTGCGTACGTGCGTGCGTGCTTGCGTGCGTGCGTGCGTGCGTGCGTGCGTGTGTGTGTGTGTGCGTGCGCACGTTCGTGCGTGCGTGCGTGTATGTGTGTGTGTGTGTGCGTGTCTGAGAGAGAGAGAGAGAGAGAGAGAGAGAGAGAGAGAGAGAGAGAGAGAGAGAGAGCAAAAAAACGTCCCTCTGTCGAAAGGAATCGGAGAATGAAGGGTGTGTTACTAGGCTACCAAACGAAGAAAATGTGTTCGTTGCTTTCGTTTGGTGGCCCGATAATATACCTTTCTTTGTCATACACCTGTTTGAATAGTTTGTAGGTCTGTGAATACACCTTTCAGTCTCGTGTCATTTGTCTATTCCATTAGTTTGGACATCTAGTTACACACATTTTGTTCTTCGCTTGTCATTTATCTGTTCTGTAAGTTTGGACGTTTGTGGGTCCCTTACGCTGACACCTGTCCGTAAGCTAACAGCAATACATGCTCCCTCGTAGAGGTATGTAGCCTACTCATTTTATTCCCAGCGCCTGGGGTACAGGCCGCCAACCAAGGACCTCCAGGCATCTCTGTCCTGGGGGCTCTTTCTTCCAGCTGGTTCCAAGTCATCCCCGTGTTCCTGATGTCTGCTCCCAGGTCCCTGCGCCATGTGTTCCTTGGCCGGCCTCTTTTTTTTTTTTTTGCTTTCCTTGGGCTTGTCTGGTGATGTTGCTTGCAGGCCTCCGCAGCGTATACCCAATCCAGCCCCAAAGTCGTTTCTTGATTTCCTGTTCTGTGGGTGGCTGGTTTGTTCTCTCCAAGAGCTCGTTGTTGTTGATGGTGTCTGGCCACCGGATGCCGAGAATCTTGCGCAGGCAGTTGTTGATGAACACCTGCACTTTCTTGGTGGTGGCGACTGTAGTTCTCCAGGTCTCCGCTCCGTACAATAGAACTGCATTGATGTTGGTGCTGAAGAGTCTGACTTTGGTGTTGACTGACAGTTCCTTGGAGCTTCAGATGTTCCGTAGCTGTACGAACGCTGCCCTGGCCTTTCCGATCCTTGCTCTGACGTCGGCGTCTGTGCCCCTTGCTTGTCGATGACACTGCCCAGGTAGGCAAAGGCTTCTACTTCCTGTAGCATCTCGCTGTCCAGCATGACCGAGTTGGTGCTGACAGCGTTGGCATTGAGAATCTTGCTCTTGCCTTTATGGATGTTGAGCCCTACTTGTGCTGATGTGGCTGCTACGTTGCTAGTCTTCTCTTGCCTCTGCTGTTGGGTGTGCGAGAGTAGTGCCAGGTTGTCGGCGAAGTCCAAATCGTCAAGCTGCGTCCAGGGTGTCCACTGGATCCCATGTCTTCTCTGATCTGTTGAGGTCTTCATGACCCAGTCGATTGTCAGTAGAAATAGAAATGGTGAAAGCAGGCAACCTTGTCTGACACCAGTCCTCACTTCGAATGCCTTCGTGAGCTGCCCTCCATGGATGACTCCACAGGTCAGACCCTCGTACGAGTTTTTGATGATGGTGGTGATCTTGACTGGCACACCGTAATGTCGACGAAGCTTCCACAGGGTGTCTCGGTCTGCGCTGTCCAAGGCTTTCTCGCTGTCGATAAAGTTGACATAGAGGGATGAGTTCCACTAGTTCGACTGCTCAACAATGATGCGAAGCGTTGCGATCTGGTCTGTGCAGGATCGATCCTTGCGAAAGCCAGCCTGCTGGTCGCGGAGTTGAGCATCAACGGGATCCTTTAACCTGTTCAAAATGACTCTGTTGAAAACCTTTCCTGGCACTGACAGCAGTGTGATTCCTCTGTAGTTCGCGCAGTTACTAAGGTCGCCTTTCTTGGGAATGATGATAAGGTAACCCTCCTTCCAGTCTGCTGGCACTTGCTCCTCTTCCCAGATCTTGAAGAGAGGCGAAAAGCATCTCTACTGTGGTCTCTAGGTCTGTCTTCAACGTCTCTGCGGGAATGTTGTCAGGTTCTTCCACCTTTCAGTTCTTCAACTGTTTGATGGCCTTCCCAATTTCTTCTTTGGTTGGTGCCCCGCAGTCTATGGGCAGGTCTGAGTCAGCCTCTTCGATGTCTTGAGGGTTCTCTGGCTATGGTCTTTTCAAAAGCTCCTCGAAGTGCTCAACCCATCTGTTCTTCTGCTGCACTTCTTCTTGAGTTGCCTTCTCTCCCTGCCTTTTCTTGGTCGTTCTGGTTTCCTGTATTTTCCTGCCAGCTTCTTGGTGGTGTCATACAGTCCTTTCATGTTTCCCTGTTTTGCTGCTTGCTCGGCTTCTGTTGCAAGGTCATCTACATATTTCCTCCTGTCTGTTCTGATGCTCTTCTTTGCTTGTTTGTTTGCTTCAGTGTGTTCTGCTTGTGCCTTGACCTTCCCTGCTCTTGTTCGGCGGTTGTTGATTGCCGCCTTCTTCTCTTTCCACTGTTGGATCTTGCATAGGCTGTCTGCCGAGATCCATTCCTTGTGCTGGTGCTTGTTGTGGTCAAGCACTTCCTGGCAAGTTGATGTTACTGCCTCCTTGATCTCCTTCCACTTGTCCTCTTGTGTACCGTCTTCCTCATCCAGTAGTTCTTGCAGTACTTGAAACTTGTTGTCAAGAAATTGTTCTATATTCTTGGATCTTGTTAGCATCTCTCAGGAGAGCTGTGTTGTACTTGTGTCGTACTGCATGTGCCGTCATCCAGTTCTTCTTTAACTTCAACGTAAGCCTGGTCACAACGAGGTGGTGGTCGAAAGCCATGTCTGCTCCTCTCTTTGCCCTCACATCCTGCATGGATCCTCTCCTCTCTTTGCCCTCACATCCTGCATGGATCTTCTCCTCTCTTTGCCCTCACATCCTGCATGGATCTTCTCTCTCTTTGCCCTCACATCCTGCATGGATCTTCTCTCTCTTTGCCCTCACATCCTGCATGGATCTCTTCTCTTTGCCCTCACACCCTGCATGGATCTTCTCCTCTCTTTGCCCTCACATCCTGCATGGATCTCTTCTCTTTGCCCTCACACCCTGCATGGATCTTCTCCTCTCTTTGCCCTCACATCCTGCATGGATCTTCTCCTCTCTTTGCCCTCACACCCTGCATGGATCTTCTCCTCTCTTTGCCCTCACATCCTGCATGGATCTTCTCCTCTCTTTGCCCTCACACCCTGCATGGATCTTCTCCTCTCTTTGCCCCCACATCCTGCATGGATCTTCTCCTCTCTTTGCCCTCACATCCTGCATGGATCTTCTCCTCTCTTTGCCCTCACACCCTGCATGGATCTTCTGAATTTCTCTTTGCCCTCACATCCTGCATGGATCTTCTGAATTTCTATTTGCCCTCACATCCTGCATGGACATTTTTCTACTTCCTCTCTTTGCCCTCACATCCTGCATGGATCTTCTCTGAATTTCTATTTGCCCTCACATCCTGCATGGATCTTCTCCTCTCTTTGCCCTCACATCCTGCATGGATCTTCTGAATTTCTCTTTGCCCTCACATCCTGCATGGATCTTCTGAATTTCTCTTTGCCCTCACACCCTGCATGGATCTTCTGAATTTCTTATCGATGCAGATGTGGTCAGTCTGGTTTTCTGTTGTGTGATCTGGTAAAACTCAGGTGGCCTTGTGGATGTTCTTGTGGGGGGAAACGCTGCCACCGATGACAAAGTTGTTGAGTGCACATAGGTCCGCCAGTCGTTCACCGTTCTCGTTCATGTCCCCCAGTGCAGGCTTCCCATGATGGTCTCATACCCAGTGTTGTCCTTTCGATTTTGGCGTTAAAGTCCCCCATCAGGAGGGTTATACCTCTCTCTGGGTACTTTTCTATGATAAACTGCAGTCTATTGTAGGACTGGTCCTTGTCAGTTTCCTCACCGTCATTTGTAGGAGCATAGCACTGTATTATTCATGTTGATCTCCTTCTTCTTGGTTCTGAAGGATGCCATGATGAATCTTGGGCCATGAGCTTCCCACCCAATAAGCGCTCTCTGAGCTGTTTTAGACAACATCAATGCGACTCCTTGAGTATGGGGGGCATTGTCCTCTTCATGTCCTGAGTACAGCAGCATCTCTCCCGAGGTCAATCGTTTCTGTCCGGACTGTGTCCAGCGGGTTTCACTGACCCCAAGCAGGGTTAGGTTGTAGTTTTTCATCTCTGCTGCTACTTGGAATGTCTTTCCTGTCTCTTACGTGGTCCTGACGTTCCATGTTCCGATGTTGGCTGCCCTGGTTGAAAGAAAGGCGGTCGGCCTTGTGGCTTCCTGAGATTTCAGGCTTTCACCACATGGCGTCATACATCTTCTTGTCGAAGACCCATCCCTTGCCAGGGCTGAGGTGTCGATTTGATCTTTGCTTGGCGTTTTCGTAGCTGTGGTTTGTTTTATGGGGTGGGGTAGCTGGCCCCACGCCCAACCCTCCTCCTTTATCCGGGCTTGGGACCGGCATGATTCCCCAAAAGGGTCTCCTGGCGGAGTTCAGCTAGCGCGCGCCATTAGCAAAATTCCCACACACTGGAATTCTTACTGTTTATTACTGGCATGTGGGCTCTCTCTTCTCTCTCTCTCTCTCTCTCTCTCTCTCTCTCTCTCTCTCTCTCTCTCTCTCTCTCTCTCTCTCTCTCTCTCTCCTCCCCTCCCCCTCCCCCTCCTCTCTCTCTCTCTCTCTCTCTCTCTCTCTCTCTCTCTCTCTCTCTCTCTCTCTCTCTCTCTCTCTCTCTTCTCTCTCTCTCTCATAGTTACCAAATAGTGCGGACAGAGGCACTGAACCGGTTCTCATTGAAGGCGCACAAAGCAGACAATACCATGCTACGTATTTGTTTATCAGGTGGGGGAGGATGCTTTACTGTGTTTCATTACAGAAATCGTGTTTTCTTAAAAAATACCCTTTCTAAGCGGTGGAGTCCGTACTCAGTGCATTAAATACAATACGCATAGTTGTCATTTATGGAAAAAGTGCCGAAAATGAACCCAAAATGCTCTGTTTAAGACTGCTGTATGGATACGGTGCTGCTATAAACGTAAGGGGCCCACAGACATGTGTTTATACAAATCTTATCCTCTACGGGGTCATTTGTCTGTTCTGTTACTACTTTCGTTCTCTACTGTGTTTTTTTCTTTTCTGTATTCTTTGTTTGGAGATCTGTTTATTTACATTTTTGTATGTATCTTATCATTTGTTTGTTACATTCATTACTTTGGAAGTCTGCTCATATACTTTTTATCTTCTACCATGTCATATTCCTGTTTTCATTCCTTTGAAAGTCTGTTAACATATGATTTTCTATGTTGTCATACGTCTGTTTCATTAGGTTAATGTTTACTTATTACACCCTTTATTCTCTACGTTGCCCCATGTCCATTTCATTCTTTTGCAGGAAAATTTATTCACCCTTTATTCTTTAAATGTGAAATGTCTCTTTCATTAGTTCGAAGGTCAGTTAATACTCTTTTCTGTTCTCTACGTTGTGGTCTGTTTCATAAGTTTGAAGATCAGCCATAACGCCCTCTATTCTCTACCTTTGCATAATTATGTTCGCTTCATTATTTTGATGTCATGTAATACGCCTTTTATTCTCTACGTTGTGATTAGACCGTTTCATGAGTTCGAAGGTAAATTAATACATTTTTGTAATTCTCTGCGTTGTCATACGTCTGTTTCATTAGCTTGAAGGTCAGTTAATTTTCCTTTATTTTCCACAGTGACACAGATTTGTTTCATGAACTTGCAAGTCGGTGAATACTCCTACTATCGTGTCCGTTGTCATTCGTCTGTTCCATTACTTTATATCTTCCTTCAGCTCCCATCCAAAGGCACTCTTCCTACAAAATTCTATATGACTTTCCTACTACCTGACCCCAACACCAACCTGGTCTGCACGTGTTGCACAGGCGATGTTCAAAGCACGTGACGACCTGGCCGCCATCTACTTCCGGGTTCAGTTCTTCGTGGAAGAATGGGGCCCAGTGGACAGGACATCCCCTTTACACGTGCTGAGTTATCTGAACAGCACGGTGCCGTGGGAGGCGAGGTTCAAATATGTCTACATCCCTGCCAAGACTCACCAGGCTCTTACCCACCACATGATGCCATTCCCAGGATACACCAGGTCAGGGGAGAGAATTAGTTGGAGGGATGAAAGGAAGGGGTATTTATAGAGGAGAGAGAGAGAGAGAGAGAGAGAGAGAGAGAGAGAGAGAGAGAGAGAAGAAGAAGAAGAAGAAGAAGAGAAGAGAGAGAGAGAGAGAGAGAGAGAGAGAAGATGGCGAAGAAGAGGAGAGAGAGAGAGGAGAGAGAGAGGAGAGAGAGGAGAGAGAGAGAGAGAGAGAACGAAAGGTTTTAATTAGTATAGGCCATGGTCACTTCCGATGGGGGTACAATATAACAATAACAATTAATACAGTAAGGTATCATGATATAGTTTAACAATAAGAAGTTGACAGATAAGCACGCTAACTATACACAATGAAAACGTCGGTTGGGTTCAATTAACAGACCATAGTTGTGCGTCTCTTAAAGGCCTTGTATAAGTATACGCATATCCTCTTCAGTACTTTTTCATTTTCATTTGCCATGAGCTAAGCGGCTCGAAATAAGCAAGGGTTTTCAGAATTTCCAAGGAGTGCATTCATATCGTAAATCCTTCAGCACAGGACAGCAAAGTAGGAAATGCAATTCGTCTTCATTTGCGTCTTTGCATAAAGGACAAAGCATACTAACATTATTAGTATTTGCAACCTACACCTGTATTTGGTAACCTACACTTGTTTTCCCCCACTACTTAATTGTTCAGCATTATTGGTATTTGCATATCGATACTGATGCCCTTTGATGTCTGAAATTCCTAATCTAATTCTTTTCATCAGAGAACTTCTAATAAGCCTGTCAGTATTAAGTGAGAGATATTTCCACAACTAACAGACGTCTTTATAAAATGAATATCGCTCACTGTTCTGGATAGTTTCATACCAGTTTTGCCATCGATTATCAATCAGTCTTTGCCGAAGTTGCTTCAAAAACGCATTTACATCTCCAACCCCTTGATTCATCCCAACAAACCCAAATCCATTATGAAACAGAACATCTCGTACGCCTGAAAGCCACGTTCTTTTACCACGCCATTCCAATCCCTGCAACATGGTCTATGCTTTTAGTGGTAATCTATCATCATCCATCTGAACAATCTTCAGCCAGCATCTAATGCACTGCACAGATGAATTGATATAGATTGGATAGCGGTGTGTTTCCCCATAAACACATTCATCAGGTGTCTTCACGTGAACCCCTGGACATTTCTTGAGCAAATAAATGAACTCTTTCTGCATGAACAGCAGATTTATCTAGGCCCCAGATCTCAGCACCATACTGAGCAACCGGTTGAACCTGAATATCAAAGAGTTTCAGAAACACTGTCAAGGAATTATTATTCAACATGTATCATTTTTTCAAGATTTACAATAAGCTTTTTTTCGCTCTGCTTGCTAGATCCTGACAAGCGACTGCAAAGCTTAAGTGTGTAGAGAAATAGATACCAAGGTATTTATAACCATTTACAACAGCCATTCACTGTCCATTGAAATACCATCTTTCGCCTGCTGCCAAGTGACCTTTTCTGAAAATCGCAATATTACTCTTTTCATATTCACTTTTAGCTGAAGTTTAGAAGTTCCTTGGCACAAATTGTTTAACTGAGTCTGGAGGCCAGTTGGAGTCGCAGATAATAAGACAATATCATCAGCAAGCAACAACAACAAAAAAAATCAATAAAATCAGGAGAAAGTGTTGCACCGTGTCTTCCTTTCGCTATCATTTCTAAAGCTAATTCGTTTATAAACAATGAGAAAAGAACAGGGCTACAAGCATCACCTTGGTCGAGAGCGAGAGCGAGCGAGCGAGAGAGAGAGAGAGAGAGAGAGAGAGAGAGAGAGAGAGAGAGAGAGAGAGAGGAGAGAGAGAGAGAGAAGACAGACAGACAGACAGACAGACAGACAGACAGACAGAGAACATTCGAACATAAAGTTGGTAGAATTGAGAAGTACTGGGTGGGGAAATGAAGCGTAATACACACCAAAGGAAACAAGTGAGTATTAGAGGGAAGGATGGGAGATAACGAGAGACAAGGAGACGGAGAGAGTCAAATAAAAAGACAGA
>CM031600.1:97407165-97427165 GCA_018398815.1 Conus ventricosus
GATAGGAATGAACAGTGTACGCAGGCGGGAGGAAATGTATCGATGGACTATTGCGGTACGTTTTTCCCTGGGCAGGGTATTCCTAACGTTAGAAACTTAACTGTCGCCAGGAGAAATGTGTTGCGATTGTGAACGTCATATAACGCTACGCAATGCAATGCAAAGCAATGCAACAGAATGCAATGCAATGCAACAGAATGCAATGCAATGCCACAGAATGCAATGCAATGCCACAGAATACAATCCTACAGAATGCAATGCAACAGAATGCAAATGCAATGCCACAGAATGCAATGCTACAGAATGCAATGCAATGACACAGAATACAATGCAATGCCACAGAATACAATGCAATGCCACAGAATGCAATGCTACAGAATGTAATGCAACAGAATGCAATGCCACAGAATGCAACGCAATGCCACAGAATGCAATGCCACAGAATGCAATGCAATGCAGCAATGCAACGCAACAATGCAATGCAACAGAATACAATGCAATGCAACAGAATACAATGCTACATAATGCAATGCAATGCAACAATGCAATGCAGCACAACGCTACAGAATGCAATGCAATGCAACAGAACACAATGCAATGCAACAGAAAACAATGCAATGCTACATAATGCAATGCTATGCAACAGAACACAATGCAATGCAACAGAAAACAATGCAATGCTACAGAATGCAATGCAATGCAACAGAATACAATGCAATGCAACAGAAAACAATGCAATGCTACAGAATGCAATGCAATGCAACAGAATACAATGCAATGCAACAGAAAACAATGCAATGCTACAGAATGCAATGCAATGCAACAGAACACAATGCAATGCAACAGAAAACAATGCAATGCTACAGAATGCAATGCAATGCAACAGAAAGCAATGCAATGCTACAGAATGGAATGCAATGCTACAGAAAGCAATGCAATGCAACAGAATACAATGCAATGCAACAGAAAGCAATGCAATGCAACAGAAAGCAATGCAATGCTACAGAATGCAATGCAATTCTACAGAATGCAATGTAATGCAACAGAATACAATGCAATGCAACAGAAAGCAATGCAATGCTACAGAATGCAATGCAATGCAACAGAACACAATGCAATGCTACAGAATGCAATGCAATGCAACAGAAAGCAATGCAATGCAATGCTACAAAGCTTGATCAGTCTCATGTTTGGGACTTCAGTTCCCGTACTAAATAGAGTTATTCCCCTTTATGTGCTCGCAATGTTAACATTTATTGAAGTCACTGGTTTGTTTACCTTTGTTTTAGTTACATTCCTGAATATTTGAATTCAAAGGCATCAGGTTCATTTTGACGGAATGTTTTTAAAGCTTGCATTTTTCACACCTGGAGCTATTATGCTGCGAACGGACATACATTTTGTTTATAGTTTGAATGATAGAACCAATATTACATCATTATTTTTTTAATCCAATCAGATTGTGCCAATCGTGTGCATCCAATAATTCCTCAAAGTTTTTGTCCATACACCTTGATCAGTCTCCTGTTTCTGCATTTACTCATTTACTAAACATAGATATTCCCATTTACGTGCTCGCAATTTAGACAGGTTTACAGGTTGGTTGATTTGTTTACCAATTTGTGTGACATTTGTGGATCAATGAATTCAAATGCATGAGGTTCATGTCGACTGAATGTTTTCACAGCTTGTATTGTCCCTATCTAGACGTATTCTGCTACGAACTGACACACATTTTTTTTAGTTTGCCACATAAAATGAATATCATATCAATTTCTTTTTGTCAATCAGTCAGATTGGACCAATCGTGTGCGTTCAAAATTTATCACAGTCTTTCTCCATAGACCTTGTTCAGTTTCATGTCTGTGCACCGTTTACTGAATCTAGTTGTTCCCGTTTGAGTATGCACAATGTAGACAGGTATATGTCGGTCTTTTTGCTTACCTTTCATTGTGTCTTCTTCTTCTTCTTCTTCTTCTTCTTCGTACGCAGGCTGATACTCCTGCGGACACCTCTTGTATAGGGAGTGGAGTTTCGTGTGTATGACCGATTTTATCCCGCCATTAAGGCAGCCATACTCCAACTTCGGGGAAGGTGCATGCTATGCGTAACGTGTCATCCATACCAACGGCCAAACTGGCCTTCTCTTCCGAAAGTTGGTGATGGGATTTTACGTGTGTGCAAGATATTATGCGTGCGCTCACACATGGGACCTCGGTTTATAGTCTCATTCGAAGGACTGTATGGGAAACGGAGTCAGAACCAATGTTAACTCTGAGGGGAAAATCCCCCTGTACCGAAACGATCCGGCGGAGATTCGAACCCGCAACCCAAGATTACGAGTCCGGCGCTCTACCACTAAGCTGTTCTGGCCCCCCTTTCTTTGTGTTATATTTATTGAACAATGAATTCAAATACGTCACGTTCGTATCGACTGAATGCTATCAAAGCTTTCAGTTCGTCTACGTAGATCTGTCATACTGCGAACAGACACACTTTTTAAAAATTTGTTCATAAATATTATGAATTTTTGTTTCTTGTCAGCCAGGTAGACTGAGCCACTAGGTCAACAAAATCGTAAAGTTTCTCCTTCATTTTTAAAAAAGCTAACCGAATCCATGACAAAGGTCATGGATGAACACATACCTCTGTTTCCTGCATGAAAAGGACTCATGATACCACAGAGAAAGTTTTAAGAAAACATTTACAACGCAACTGCATTTGACAAAAGTCAAACTGAGAAACCAAATTTGAAACAGCAATTAATAACTGCTTATTCAAGTTGCTGAACGTGCTAATGATTGTAAACGGTGTGTTTATATGTGTGTCTTTCTGTAAATGTATCTGTCTCAGTCAATCTATCTGTCGCTCTATCAGTCTGTTTATCTATCGGTCAATTATCTGTCTGTCTATCTATCTATCTATCTATCTATCTATCTATCTGTCTGCCTGTCTCTCTACCTATAATCGTCTATTTCTATCTATGTATGCATCAATCCATCTGTCTGTTTATCTATCTATTTGTAGGTCTGTTTGTCTGTCTGTCTACCTATCTCGATCTATCTATATTCGTCTATATATAAATACATGCGGTTTCACCTTCTTTGATATTTTATATATATATATATATATATATATATATATATATAAACTAATACATTCTAAGAATAAGTAACCGAGCACCATTCCAGCAACTTACAGAGCAGCTTGGTGTTGCAATAAATGCAAAAAATATATTCAATTATAAACAAAGCTTACTCTTATGTCTTAGATTGAAGAAATAGGGGGAGATGAGCAGACATATCTGCAGTGGTAGATAATTCTGCCTAACAGAATTATCTACCACTGCAGATATGTCTGCTCATCTCCCCTATTTCTTCAATATAAGACATAAGAGTAAGCTTTGTTTATAATTGAATATATTTTTTGCATTCATTGCAACACCAAGCTGCTCTGTAAGTTGCCGGAATGGTGCTCGGTTACTTATGCTTGGAATGCATTAGTTTATATAACTAACAGTATGTGCTTGAGTGGGTGAATGGGGAATAATAAATGCTTCTCAGAATGAGCCTTCAGCAAGCTTATAGTTTCCAAGGGGGAGACAATCTCCAATGGGGAGGAAACTCACTAACATATAACTCCTGGTCAGATACCGGTATTTCGAAACCTGATTGTTTCTCCTCAGTGACCGCGGAAAGTGGTAACTTGACTCCTCTACCTTTTCGGTTTTAATAAGAATGCTATCCCAGAAAAAGGCTGGTGTGCAATACCGAAGTATGTTTGTTGACTTTTCACTAAACCAACCAAAGGTGCCACCTAAGAAGCAAAAGAAAATCATGAAAGAGCAAAACAAGCTACATTTTCTTGTGAAAAGTAGAAAATATAAGAAGATAACTTCTTAAGACACAAGTCTGAGGGCCAATTCTTGGAATAAATCCGCAAGGGACTAAATTACAATAAACTAATAAATTCCAAGGATAAGTAACCGAGCACCATTCCAGCAACTTACAGAGCAGCTTGGTGTTGCAATGACTACAAGAAATATATTCAATTATTAACAAATCTTACTCTTATGTCTTAGATTGAAGAAATAGGGGGAGAATGAGCATACATATCTGCAGTGGTAGATAATTCTGCCACCAGTCACCAGTTCCATCCTACGACAGTCACCATGAAATTGTTCCCACGAAGTTATCAAGAGCGTAGATATTATATCGGAACTGCGGTCACCACGAGAGTAGGACATGAAGGGCTCATAATGATAGAATGTTTCGTGGATCGCTGAGAATGAAGTTGAAAGGGACGCTATGGAATGCCATTCGGGTTAGGGATTAAATGGCAGGGCTGTGCTTACCCTGCGCTTACTTTCATAACATATCCTGGTTTCAACCAGGCCCAACAGTAACAGACACCTGCGGTGCTGGTCAGGTAATTTGAACAACGCTCTCAGAGACGCATCTGCTGAGTGGGTGAAACTTGACCTTGTTGTTCCAGCCTTCCCATTTGAGTTATAGTACACTCCGACTCGGAGTTGGAGACGGGGCTGAAAAAATCCCACAGATAATGCCTCTGGTGGGAATTGAACCAGCTCCTCCTTCCACCTAGGCTGAGTATCCGCGACACCAACCATTGAACATTGGAAGCAGCATGTAATGCAATCTTCATGCAAGATAATCAAAATCTAGTGTTAATGACTTATTAACAAAGATTCGCATTTGGTAATTATAAGATTTATAATGCATTAATGTCACAACCAAGCAGCCATGGGGCATGAATATATTGGGAGCCGGAATAGCTAAGTTGGTAGAGCGCCGGACTCGTAATCTTGGTGATCCTGAAGTTGCGGGTTCGAACCTCCGCCGGGGCGTTTCGGTACAGGGGGATTTTTTTCCCTCGGAGTTAACATTGGTTCTGACTCCATTTCCCATTCAGTCCTTCGAATGAGACTATAAACCGAGGTTCCGTGTGTGAACGCACGCACAACATCTTGCACACACGTAACATCCCATCACCAACTTTCGGAAGAGTAGGCCAGTTTGGCCGTTGGTATGGATGACACATTACACATAGCATGCACCCTGCGTGAGAAATGGAAAGAATGAAGGAAGTAAGGAAAATGAGTGATCGATATTGAACGATACTGACTGGATGACACGGGAAGCGACTGAATGAATCGCCGGCTGGCAGCTCTTCAGTCGGCACTACCCTGGTAGGCAGCCCGTTGTGTAAACGAGTGTTGCTTGTAAAGCGCTTAGAGCTTGGTCTCTAGCCGAGAATAGGCGCTATATAAGTATTAATTATTATTATTATTAATACGCGTGTTATCGTTCTCAAGACATGGTTAAGACTGATGAAACGAAGAAAAGACTCCAACAAGAAGTGATCATGACAAACTTGTTTCACGACAGCTCTGATAAGATAAACAAATAGTTGTGACCACAGACAAATATGTCACTGTTCTTGTGCCGGTTACTACAATGGAGGAGGAAACCAAATATGCAAAGTGAATATACGGTTAAAAAAATCTTGGTTGTTTTACATTTATTTAGTCATTGTGTTGACAGATTATTAGGTTTGACTTATAGTATGAGCAATTGTAAATAGGTCTCTCTCTCTCTCTCTCTCTCTTCTCTCTCTCTCTCTCTCTTATATATATATACACATATATATATATATACACATATATATTATATTATATATATATATATATATTTATATATATAGAATTATAAACAAAGCTTGCTCTTATGTCTTAGATTGAAGAAATAGGGAGAGATACGCATTCATATCTGCAGTGGTAGATGATTCTGCCTAACTAACAGTATGTGCTTGAGTGGGTGAATGGGGAAAAATAAAATAAATGCTTCTCAAAATGAGCCTTCAGCAAGCTTATATTCTCCAAGGGGGAGACATCCTCCAATAGGGAGAGAAACTCACTAACATATAACTCCTGGTCATATACCGATATTTCGAAACTTGGTTGTTTCTCCTCATTGACCGCGGAAAGTGGTAATTTGACTCCTCTGCCTTTTCAGTTTTAAGAAAAATGCAATCCCAGAAAAGGCTGGTGTGCAATATCGTAGTATGTTTGTTGAGTTTTCAAAGAACCAACCAAAGGTGCCATCTAAGAAACAAAAGAAAATCATAAAAGAGCAAAACAAGCTACATTTTCTTGTGAAAAGTAGAAAATATAAAAAGATATCCTCTAAGACACAAGTGCTGAGGGCCAGTTCTTGGAATGAATCCGCAAGGGACTAAAATACAACAAACTAATAAATTCCAAGGATAAGTACCGAGCACCGTTCCAGCAACTTACAGAGCAGCTTGGTGTTGCAATGACTGCAAGAAATATTGAATTATAAACAAAGCTTGCTCTTATGTCTTAGATTGAAGAAATAGGGGGAGATACGCATTCATATCTGCAGTGGTAGATGATTCTGCCTAACTAACAGTATGTGCTTGAGTGGGTGAATGGGAGGAGAACAGTAAAATGTTCATTCTAGCTTTACTGCCCTCAACCAGTTTCGGGCAGTAAAAGCTAGAATAAACATTTTACTGTTCTCTGACAAGTAAGACTTCAACAATGAATTAAAAATGATAATCCATCACACATTCTCTTTCAATAAACAAAAAAATAACGATTTTTTACAAACAAACATACTGTGTAGGGTTGTCCGTTTTCAATACTAATTTACTAAACTTTTCAGATTTCAGTTTTTGTTTAATCCTCCGTTTTTCCTGATCATTTTCAATAACATCATTTTCGCGCAGACATTCATCAAATGAGTCTCTGTCTTTCATGTGAAATAAAACTACAGTCTTTAACTGTTCTCTAAAGTCTTTTAAAACTGAGTTATATTTTTGACATAAAATCCATACACTTATCCCAGCATGTCTTCCACTGAAGGCTAGTTTTGACAAAGTGGTTCTTTTTTTTAACTATGTCTCTTTCTGCCGAACAGTCATCTATAATAAATAGTGTCTGCGTTCCTTCAAACAGTTTATAAAAGCGTTCTAAACACTCACTCAGTTTATTGCTAGGATCAACTAAATATATGTTGTCATCTGTCCATATAAACCTTCTATCATGATATGCTTTGTTCCATTTAAGTGTTGGGCAGAAAATCACAATATAATCAAAATTATAGCGATAAACTGTTTGTAATAGGTCGAGGACAAATATTGTTTTTCCACAACCAGTCTGTCCACAAATCAGTGAACAATGAGGGGTTTTTATCATAACGTTTAACTGCTCCATAGTTTTATAACAGAATTTAATCTAATCCAGTTATTATGTTTATCATACTCTCTGTCAAAACTTGTTCAGTATAATAAAATCCTATAAGATCTAAATGTGTAAGATTAATCCAATTCAGTTCTGTAAGATTGTTTCTATTTAGACTAATATTGATTTTGTCACTGGTTGTAATGACCTTAATCCCCCCACCGTCGTAAAGAACGACGACAGTAACTTTAAGTTTTTCAACGCCTAAGTTTTGCCAGCTAATTAGAATTCCTTTTAAAAGGACGTCACTAACGCCCACAACCCCATCCCTCTCCTCATCTTTTAAGACAGAAATTTCAAATATCATTGTGAACGTGTCTCCTAATTTCATTTGCGGAATGAACTGTAATTTTGTAGAAGCATCTTTCAAAACTGATTCTCTTCTGTGGAGGATGTACTGTTTATTCCCATACGGCTTTATTTCAATCTCTTTCCGACTATTGTCCTCTGGCATAAGACTTGCATGTAAAGGGCCAGAGTTGAATGCTTTTCTGAAACTTTTTTGACGGCTAAAAAATGTAAATGGGCTTATGAATTCAAATTTTATATCCCATTCTAAATATGGTTCTAAGTGCCATTTGCTGTCAGGTTTTCGAACTATTTTATATTCATACTGGCCAGCATTATTTGCTTCTACATTGCGCAGTTGCTCTAGTTTAGGAAACTTTTTGTTGTCGCCAACCTCTTTGCGTTTATAATCACCATCTTTAGTGTACTCAAAACCATACAAGCGCCTATCTCACCATTCTGTTCAAAGTCGCAACGTCTGCAAGGTCTTTTAATTCTAAAGTTATACACCTTACAGGCGCTAATGTAACTCCTGGCTCTTCTGGTCCACGCGACATTTTTTAGTACAGCTTATTTTTTTTTCCAAAACAATGTGCAGGTTATCACATTTCACAACTTTCCCTTTTTTGTCTGCAATTTTTATATTAAATGATCCGACCCTTCCACAAACTAATCTTTTAAACTGTAAATTAGGGAATTGTATAATTTCATAACGCAATATGCAGCTTTCCCTGATGGAAGAGCTCTTAAAACAGTTGAGGGCCTTCCATTCATATAAGTTTTCATCAGTGCTCAGCTCATCCAAATGAACATAAAGTAATGAATGTAATGCAAGATCGAGCGGATTTTCCCCTCATAAGTACTTTTGTTTGGTTGTAACTCTAAATCTATGATTGTCAGCTGCAAAGCCTAACATTTTAGCTAGCTCTTTATCAAAATAGTAACCTGCTTCTTCTTCAGACTTGAATGTTAACATTTTTTTAGATTTGCATTGTTAAGTTTGAGAGTAATGTCAAAGTTACTCATTGCTTTTTTAGTGAGCAAAACCCGTAATAACCATCAGGTATTGTTAACTGGCTAACTTTGGCCCCTGTTTGTCAACTTTTAGAATCTTATTATTATTCTTCGATTCACTTATATTAAACCATACAACTTTGTAAAAAATTTCATGAAGTGCAACCATTTTGGTTCCGCAATCGTTATTAATAGCATGTTCTAAAAACGAAGGACGGTCTTGGGTTGTTATTGTTACAAACATTTTTTAAACGAAATAAAAATGAGTGCATTCAAATATACTAATGCAAAATATTCTGTTGGGCCTCACTACAATCTTAAAAATATAACAACTGATACTCTTGACATTTCTGTGACTCAGTCTGACGCCTTTCAAGTAAAGGTGAGTACTCCATTAAACAGATATCTTAACCCCCCTATTAAAAAAGACTACATTGCGAAAGTGTGGTTTAGTCATCCGATGCAGTTTTACCAGAACCAGTTAAACTTTGCTGTGTTTTGTGCATCAACTGGGTGTGGAGTGTCGTATGCTGATCACTTAAATCATCCTGATCCTTTGGTGAGGTCAGTGTACAGATTTCATTTCTATTACACCTTCAGACGTATTTTGACTGAACTGCAAGCGCCATTACCAAATGATAAAACGTTTAATCCATTCAGCAAACAGAATAGACATGAAGGCTTTTGAAAGGATCTGTAACGAATTCAATATTAATGTTAAGACAGACTTTAGACAAAAGTTGGATCTTAATCATGGTCTAGGCACCCTTATTTTGGGGGCGTGCACAGAAAGTATAACTATGACTGGGATCCTCCTTACACATCTTTCTCTTCAGGCACAGGGGTTACACTCGGGTCCATAGAGCAAGAGCATAAAACAGCATGGACAACATTTATCTTAGACACTTCTAAGGGCCTAACTAAAGCAGGAATAGAACGAATAAACGACTCTGTTCGTACTTACGTTTGGTGTTTGCTAGGTTCGCAAGCACAAACGAGATCGAGCATAACTGATCCTTCTACTGGCTTTGACGCACAAAAACAATACCTAGCAAATTTAGAGGACGCCATTAATTCTACAGTTGATTTACCTTCAAGTTTTAAAAGATACCAAAATGTTTTACAATACGCAAGATCGAAAGTAGACTTTGCTGTTGGCACTGGTTTATACATGCTGCCTTCTGACCTCAGGCTCCAGATAGGTACAATAATAAACTACAATAATGAAATCCTCGTGGCAGGCAATGAACAGAAGGTCGGGAAAAACGAAATAAATTCTGAGCCAGTAATATTGCAAGCAGTAAACAAACAAGTCGACCCCCCAAGAATAAGTCATCCAATCCCTGCGGTCCAAAGCCCGAAGGCTGTTGACCACGAAGTCAAAAAAAATAATGACCATGAATATGAAAAGACAGCGCTTGTTTTTGGATTAACTGGCCTAGGATTACTTGGTCTTTATCTTACTAAAAATTAACCCAACTATTAAGAGAACTAATGCCCATAAGTGCTCGGCCATAAAGCCAACTACTTTGCTTGCAGTAGACAAAAGCCAGCTAACAACACCCCCTAATATACCTGGTAAAGCGTCCAGGGCTTTACTGGCTAATTTTTTTAATAAACCCGCAAGATGATCAAGCTGTTTTTTTACCACGATTTATCAGGAGGTGGTGGTGGCGATGGCGGTGGAGGCACCGGGATTTGACCACCGCCGCCTGTAATAGCCATCACCAATGTACTTATATCCTAAGGACCGTTATAACGCTTACTAATGTGACTCCTTGCTCTCTAAACAGTGTTCGTATTCGTTCTGCTAGCGTTGTGTCTTCATATAAAATTCTTTGGATAGTTTCTCTTATTCTGCTCACTTGAGTTCGTAATTGTTCACGGCTAGTAGACGGCGCTTCTTGTATTGCTGATCTTCGTTCTTCAAGATATTTTAGTCTTGGGTTATTCTTTCTTTATCCTCAGGCCCTAAGTTAGCATCATCAGCCTCAGCGAGTTTTTCTTTTCTCTTTTTATATGCTCATCTAGTTCATCCAGTTCAACCTGTTTTGCTAAATTGTTTGTTAATTCACCTCTAATGGTTCTCAAAACATGATCTATTTCTCGCATAGGCATGGGGGATCATTAATTGTTTTTAATGCTGTTTCTTCTGAAAGACTGGTTTCTGCTTCTATTACATTTATTATTCACCTGCTGTTTGATTTAATTCTTTAAGTTCCATGTTTTGTATTTGGTTATCTGTTGGGAGTTCTTGTAGTGTGTTTTGAAGTTTAGCAACTGCCTCCCCCTTAATTTTGGTTTAGTAATGCCAAGGCGATTTCGATCTTCCGCCCCAAGTCTTTGTCTAATTGTATTCATGCCTACAAACTTTGATGGGTTTCGTTTATCTGTAAGCTGAACAAGTTGTTCTCGGCCGGGGCCGCTTTTCACAAAACAAATGACCATCTTTTACTTCAAAATCAGGGTCTATAATTGGGGAGGTTCTAGACCTAAACTTTTGTAAAATGCTCCGGCCGTACTTTCTGTTAATTCACGCCGCAATGAGGCGCTGAGCGATGCTGTATCAAAGGGGTCATTTCACTCATGTCGTCTCCAGGATCAAAAACATCATATCTTCTTCACCTTCAATTCTGCCATGTTTTAAATAATTAACTTTTTTTTTTGTTTTATAAAAATGTCACAAGCATATGGTTCAATTCTTGACCCGCATAGAAGACTGAAAGAGCCCCTTGGCGTGAAGGAAATAAACGGAATATTACTGTTCCAAAAAATTTCCATCTACTATTGATGCAGATCAAATTTTTTACTGGTCAATTTCCAGACCTAGGGGGCAGATGAAGTGTTTGTGCCGGGCCCTCTGCGCAACTTACTTTCAAAATAGAACTCGAATCGGGAAACAGACACAAACAGGACAGTTGTCCAGAATCTGGGACGGGCAATCGTTAAGAAAATTTTATAAAACTTGAGGGCAAGAAATATTTTCTTTACACAATGCAGACATATTTTAACCTATTCTGATCTATGGCTAACCGCGAATGAAAGGGCCGACTTTGCGTTTCAAGGAATCGAAAATGAAGAAGCACTAAACATAGAATAGGCGCCCCAGATGTTAAAGACGGCAAAAAGTATGTAGCTGAAATTTTGCGTATGGAATCGCTTTTCTATTTCCCCTTTGATTTTGAGTGTTAAAAGCGCATGGGGCCATACTTTTAAGGAGCATTAAAAGACAGATTGTCAATATGAACTAACTTTTAATGAATACAAACGTGTTATCAATCACAGACACCGAAGCATTTCTGACATTCATTAGAGTTTGACGTTGCTAGAACCCTAATTTAGCAAGGCTGTTGAGCACAATATCAGTCAAAATTAGCAATATATTACGAAAGAGTGATTCATCATACAAAAAACCCAAAGCAGGGGAGACGCTATAGGAATTTTAGTTTTAGTGCCCCAGCAAGATCACGTAAAGGTATTTATTGCTGTGTGAAGATGAAGAAACATTCAAAAAGGGAAGTGAAAAGTTTATTAATCCAAAAATAACGAAAGTACAATGTTCGATTGGGGTTTCCAAAACCAAATCTCGCGAGGGGCTTGGACCTTATCAGTTTTTGACGAAATAAGAAAATTTTTTGGGGGGGGGGGGGTGTAGAAGCCCAAACATACACCTTTGTGTCAAAAGATCTCACCTTCACATTTTTGACTCGATGTTTTTTTTAACAACAAAAATACGGTTTAGGGGTTGCCCTAAGGTCAAAAGGGATAATCAGTGCAAAAAGGGGAAAACTTTTTAAAGAGGGAAAAACTTCAAATTGATAAAGAAAAAGTGGCGAAAACCATTAAATTTTACTTTGTTTTTAATATATGTGCGCGGGCAAAATATTAAAGATAACGTTAAAAGATATAAAACAAAAATTTTTTTTTTTTTTTTAAAAAAGCATGTCTGTTCGGGGTTTATCCAAAGGGCCCCTACACGCCAGAGTGCCGAAAGAAAGGGATAGTAGAACCCCCCAACAAAAAAACCTTCGTTAAACAAACATTACACAAATGAAACAAAAACAGAAAAGCCTTTAAAAAAACAGCAAACAAACAAAAAGGGTTTTGCTCCCTTTAATGCTGTTAATAGTTAATACGGAGCACGCTTTTTTTTTGCTCTACAGAGGAACAAGTAGGCCCCCAGCAACAGGTTGGGGCCACCCGCAGCTTACCCTAGGGGGTTTTGTCTTTAGCTTTGGCCTGTGTTCTTACTGTAAGTCTGCTGGAAAAAAATTTAAAAAACTAAACCCCAAAAAGACAAGCTAGGGTTCAACTAATAACCAAAACTTATTGTTAAACTGACAATAAATAAAGCGTATTGATAAAACATCACGGATGAAGAATTTAAAGCGTTTACAGGCGATTTTGTTTAAAAAAGAAAAAATTTTGTTTTAAAAAAAAAAGGAAAGGGCAAGTTTTTCTCAACGCCAGGACCCCGGCAGAAAAAAAAGGAATGTTTAAAAAAATAAACGAAACTTTAAATCTTTTTTTAAAACAGCTCATTTTAACAACACAAAGGGGTCATTTTTAGTTTATAGCCCAAACACAAAAGCCCGTTGAATTGATTCTGATTAACGATTTTTGGGTCTTTGTTTTTTTTTTTTAAAATAAATATTTTGGTTAGAAAAAGAAAACAACATGGAAGATTTAAAGAAGGAGGGCGAATTGTTTGAAGGAATGCTTAAGAAAGCGTTTATCAAAAAGCTTTAAATGATATTAATCTAGAAATCTTTTCCTGCAAAAGTACAGGCAAGTGTTGTACATGCAATTCTCAAATTCCAGGAAACTAAAAAAAGACCCCCCAGTTTAAGTAATGTTTTCTGTTTTTTAAACGCATTAACAATAAAAGAAAAAATCTAGAAATCTGGGTCTAACAAACAAAAAGGTTATTTTTTCTCATAATGATTAACACCGGTTGGGAGCCAAATGGGTTTAAAACGTTTGATGGGCCCCCTGAAGAGCCAAAAGAGAGGTCTGGGTTGGGGAAGGGGGAAAGTCCTAGGATCAGATTAAAACGGGTAAGTATAGCCGTTGTTGGAAGTCTTACTTTCCCTACCTCAGCATTGTTGCAAAAAGGCAGTTCTAAACTAAAGAATCAGACAACAAATGTTTTATGTGGTGTGTTCTTGCAAGGCTTCATTACGTCCGCAAAAACGCAGAGAAAGTATCTAACTATGAACCTTACACCAATGATCTTAACTTTAGTGGAATATCCTTTCCTGTTAGCGTGGATCACATTGATCAGTTTGAAGAACAAAACAAACCAATAACTGTTAATGTATACACATGGTCTGAGAAAACAAATTTGGTGCCTATTAGAGTGTCTAAAAACAGCCCAACAATAGGTGATCCAGACAAAAATCATGTGGACTTACTCCTAATGTCTTCGCCAACAGGGCTACTACATTACACATTGATACGAACAATGAGTAGACTAATGCGGCATACTTCAAAACATCATGGCAAACAAGAATTCTGTAGAAAATGCTTAACAAGAATTCCATCCGTTCCAGCCGCGCTTGAACATATAAAACATTGTAAAAGTTCTGTAGACTGTAATACAGAACTAACTACGCCCCCCACCTGGATCTAAAGTAGTTTTAAGAACTGGAAACGACTGCAAACAAGTCCATACGTAGTTTACGCAGACTTCGAGTCGCTTATTGTTCCCTATGAAGGGCCAGCACCACAAAAACTCCGAAAAACAGTCTTAATGAGTAATCATCAGATTTGTTCATTTGCTTTTGTTATTGTTAGGTCGGATGGTGCCCATTCGGAGCCAGAATTGTATAGAGGACCAGATGCTGCAAAATACTTCTTAAAACGCATGCAGCAATTGCGTAATGACGTTCTAATAATCTAAACTTATCTGAAATCATAATGACGCCTGAAGACCAACAACAGTATGACTCAGCCACACATTGTTGGATTTGTGGTTTAGAACTAATGTCTAACAGTGAAGACGCCAATCCGACAGTAAGAGACCATGATCACATTAGCGGAAAGTTCAGAGGAGCAGCGCACAGTGAATGCAATCTTCAGCTAAAGTTTGATCCTAAAGACATGGAAGCTGCCCATCTTCTTTCATAACTTGCGAGGCTACGACTCTCATCTTATAATGCAAGCAGTAGGCTGCGACACCAGCGACACCAGCGACTCCAACGTCTTCAGGGTGTCATGCATTGCACAGTCATCAGAAAAGTACATGTGTTTTCACTTTAAATAACATGTCTTTTTATGACTCTATGCAACAACCTGATGGGATCATTAGAGTCACTGGCTATGTCCTTAAAGTCCTGCCCAATAACGGAAGAATATTTTGACCCAACTCTTGTTAGAAAGGGTTTTACCCTTATGAATACATGAACAGTTGGGAAAGGTTTGATGAAGATACACTTCCGCCTAAAGACGCGTTCTTTTCTAGTCTTAGAGGAAAGGCCATTAGTGATTCTGATTACCAGCATGCTCAAGAAGCATGGCAGAAGTTAGATTCTAAAACGATGGAGACTATCATGATTCATACTTGATGGCTGATGTATGTTTGTTGGCGGACGTCTTTGAAAATTACAGAAAGACCTGCATGAAACATTATAGCCTGGATCCCGCGCATATACATTTCTGCCCCGGGATGAGTTGGGATGCTTTCTTAAAGTTTACTGGAGTACAGATTGATTATTGTCAGATTTACCAATGATTCAGATGGTTGAAAACGGATTGCGTGAGGAATTAGTATGGCGTCGCATCATTATTGTAAAGCAAACAACAAATACCTAGATGATTATGATCTCAGTAAAAGGTCTAACTATCTCATGTATTTAGAGCAAACAATCTGTATGGTTGCTATGGCGCAATCACTTCCATTACGTAACTTTAAAATGCACACAGAGGGCGGTACGAATAATTTTCAAGGAGATTAAAGGGTTGACATTTTAAAACGCCAGACAACACGTGGATACATTCTAGAATTGAAGAATCCTCAGGAACCCCATGCCCTACATAATGACTATCCTTGCAGCAGAAGTTAAAGTGGAAAAA
Organism: Conus ventricosus; assembly: GCA_018398815.1. NCBI lineage: Eukaryota > Metazoa > Mollusca > Gastropoda > Neogastropoda > Conidae > Conus > Conus ventricosus. The sequence continues at coordinate 97,422,827 of CM031600.1, forward strand.
AACAGAGCCGCCTAAACTTGTGCCTAATTTTCGGGCAAAAAAAAATATGTCTGTCTTTAAGACTTCTACAATTTTATTTAAGAATGGTTAAAGTTGCAGCAGTTCATCTATAATTGTTTTTGTAAGAACATTTATGAAGCCAACATCATGAAAAAAACTGATCTCAAAACTAAACCCACAGATGTTCAGAAAAAGATTTTTTCAAGTGATGAAAACAGCTGTTTCGGAAAGACTAGGGAAAACCCACACAAGCGTAAAGATGCAATGGCCCCAAAGAAAACAAAGCAATTAAGTGACTTCTAAACCTAATTATCAGACTTTAGAGATTTCAGATCAGCTTTTTGGTAAATGATAAAAAAAAGAAAGTCAAATTAGACAAACCTGTATTTATAGGGTTTTCTGTTTTAAAATTATAATGTTTTGATGTTGAATTTTTTTATGACTGTTTTAAAACCCCCTCGATCCCGGCCCAGAGTACTTTACACGAACAGATAGTTTTTTATAGATTCCCTTGAAGAATCAAAAAAAGACAGGGAAAATGAAGTAGCTAAAGGGCATGGGGAAAGGGTACAACCATTGTTTATCCAAAAGATTCCCCCTTTGCTTCAACCGTTAACAAGAAGGTTTTAGAAAGATGAAGGATAATTTATTGAGGGGTGATAAAAGGAGTTTTTTGTTTTAAAGGGTCGAAAATGTACGTATTCGAGCCAGGAGAAAACCTTTTAAAAAAAGCAGGGGGAATATTCGCAGTGTTTTGCAGTCAAACATTCGCAGACAACTACAAAGAACATTGTTTATAAAAATTTTTCCCTCATGACAACTTTAAAATACGATCAAATCTACATGAGATCAAACAACAGTTGTAACAAAAGGTATAGTAGAACAAAAACAAAACGTTTTGTTAATCCCCGGTTTTCATATGCAAATTGGGCACTGGGGGAAAATATAATTACATATCTCTAAATTTGTATAAGCCCATTTGTTTATATTTTTTCCCCAAATTTTTTAAAAGCCAATCATAGCTTATCCAATTCACCAAATTATTTTTCATGTTGCTTGATGCGCTCGAAATTTTTTTTATTATTTCAAAATATTCTTTTCCCCTATTTGAAATCAAAATTGGTTTGGGCTGTAGGTGATCTGGGGTTTTAGCATGTGCCCATGAATCCATAAATGTTCCTTAATAAAGAACCCAAAGCTAGATTCCCCTATCAATTCCCCGGTCTTCCCTTTTTCATTCTTGTTTGTTCTGCGCTTCATTTGGCTTCCATTTTTTGACGCAAATATTTTTCTGTAAATTAATTAAGCAACTGGAACTGTGTTGGTGGGGGTTTTCTCGTTTTTCCCTTACAAAAGTCTTAGGAGCCGGTTTTTTTGTTGTGTCAGTTTTTCGTTTAAAAAATAAAAGGGCGGATTTATTTTTAAATTTTTTTTATTTTATGGATCAACACCAAATGGTCGGTTGCCTGATCGAGCGTCCCCTTTGCTTTCCCCCGGGAAAAAAGGGACCTTTCTTTTAAGCCAAACGGCAAAATTTTTCTGGTTTTTCTGAGTCTTCAGCAAATTTTTGTTTTTTTTTTTTGCTTGTGCTGGGTTTTTGCCCTTTAAATTTTCTTATTCATTTCGCGAAAAAAGAGGGGGTCTTCTAACCCTTTGGTTGCAAGAATTTTCAATCAGCTCTCTGGATACTGGTAGGGAAAAGTCTTTCGGATAACTGTTTGTTAAAGTTTTTAACTAAAGCCCGTGATTGTGGGAAATCTGAATGCCTCTTTTTAAAGGAACTCTTGTTTTAACAAAAAATTTATTTACTTGGCCTTAAATTCTTTTTCATCATTGACTTTAATCATGCGAGGATAAGTTAAAGGGCTTGTTGGTATATCAGTTTTAAAGGCAAAACAACAGCAGAAGCACTCTTTTGGTTAATGGTTCTGACTTTTTTTTCTTTAAGCTAGTCAATAGTAGTGCACTAAAAACTTTTTCTTAAATGTATCAGGGGTAAATATAGAAGATCCATTTGTGGGTGTGTTCGGGATTTTTATTTACAAAAAGTGGTCTCTGTTCGTCTAGGTGCGGTAAAAAATTTGCCAAACGTTGTTTGGTAAACCCTTCCTTTGCGTTTGTTCACTGACTCCCGCTGTTGGCTTAGCTTTTTTATTGCCCTATTCCCTTCCAATATCCTTTTGGCGAATAATAGATTTTGTTCATTTTTATTCAGCCAATATTATGTGCAACAAAATACACAACGGTCATACCAAAGATAACAAACACGATTTCTTGCATCTTTTGTTTTTCTGATGGTTGATAAAAGTCGCTGAATTTTGGTGGGGGCAATGTCTCGATTGGTTTGCCTGTTACAAGAAAATATTCTTTTATTGCTTGATCAACATCTTTAAATGTGTAAGCTGCATGTCCCTGTTTTTTCAGTTTGTTATTAATAAAATCTAACTGCTCAATTCTCTGCTTTTCATAGGTGTCTTGTGCTGCGGCTAGTTGCTCCATAGCATTGTTATGTCTTTTTCTCTCACCATCATCCCGCAGTTTACTAAATGCTAATTACTTCCGCTAAAAGCAAGCGCATTCACTACAGCGCCGCCTATCATCATTACGAATGAAGCCATTTTTAAATGTATTTTTTTTAATTTTACATATTGATACTGTCAGGAATTATTCCTTGCTTAACTAGAAAAATCTTTCGTAGCAAATGAAGCTGTTATAACAGCAATCAGCTTTGCTGAGTCTTCAAAGTCTAGTTTGCCAAGATCAGCCGGTTTTATTTTTAACAGGCTTTTACCAAGCATTGTGTATCCTACACTTAGGCCTCCAATAACAGCAGAATGGTATACAAGGTTGGTAACAGTTTTTTCGGTGCTCATTTTTAAAAAATAAAATAATTATAATTAATAAAAAACATGAACGGCGATGATCTACTGCAGCTACAGGGCAGCCTAAACCTTCCTGAACTTATGATTACAAATGATCAAGTTGATGACCAAGCTATTATGCCCAAAAAGGAAAGGCTGTATTCTTTGGCAGCATGTGGGAAAACAAAACAGTTCCTCGGAAATGAATTCAGCATAGAACAGATTCAACAAATGCCCCACAAGACATTGTAAGTATCATAACAGGTATGAAGCGCAACTGGGATCAAGAATGGTAAAAAGTGTCGGGCAAACGGTTCTTAGTTTGTACACTAAACTAGTAAGCAAATTTGCGCCTATTGATTCTGAACAAGACTTTATGTATGATTTAACGCAGGATCCAGTTTTAACAAAGTCATTAGAGTCTCTAGGATGTGATCTATATTACAGATTTGGAACATTATTGTCACCGCTAATCATGGGATTAATTACTTTTAATCATATAGATTTTGTTTCCCTAAAAAATGACCGAGCCAGAAAATCAGCAGAATCAGAAAACATTGAATCAGGTGGAGAAAGTGACCAGTAAAAAGCCTGGGCGCGTTGCAGCAGGAAAAAATTAGCAGAGTGGAACAAACAAAGAAAATTACAGTTACAATCACAGAATATAACTCATAATGAAAAAGTGCTAGAGCCGCAGCCAGTTGTTTCAACGCCAGCTATAAACACGCCAGAACAAGTTGATTCAAGACCTACGCCGCCAAAGTCTTCATGGAATATTGTACTTAAAGCAATTGTCATTTTTGGCGGCATTGCTGTTGGGGGTGGTTATTACGGTTATAAAATATATAAACAAAGGCAGCAAAAACTGAAGCAGTCAAAAAAATCTCTGCCACTAAATACAGAAGCCGAACAAAAAAGCATGCCAGAGCCGCCAACAACAAAAGTTCATTTTGATCCATTTCAGATGCAATAACACTTTAAGAACTTAATAAATAATTATAAGTTGACTTGAATAAGAACTTGGTAGAACTTAAAGGATGACTTAGTTATGATCTTGGGATGACTTAAGTTAAGAACTTAGAAGTTACTTGGGGATGACTTGAGTAAGAACTTAGAAGTTGCTTTATTAAGAACTTGGGGTAACTTAGGACGACTTGAGTTAAGAACTTAGAAGTGACTTGAGTAGGAACTTAGAAGTTACTTGATTAAGAACTTGAGGATGACTTGAGTAAGAACTTAGAAGTTACTTGATTAAGAACTTGGGGTAACTTGGGATGACTTGAGTTAAAACTTAGAAGTGACTTGAGTAAGAGCTTAGAAGTTACTTGCATGCACGTTTGACACAGTTAGAGGGCTTGCGACTTTATATCTATGTCAAACGGGCATACATGCACGCCTGTCCTAGTTACAAGCACCACTACATCCTGTTAGACTCATGCTGCTAAAAAAGGTCAGTTATAGTAACAGCCCTCTTGCTG
>CM031600.1:97434665-97492165 GCA_018398815.1 Conus ventricosus
AATGATAATAATAATAATAATAATAAATAATAATAATAATAATAATAATAATAATAATAATAATGATAATAATAATGCTGATAGTAATGATAATAATACTGATAATGATGACAATAATAATGATGATATAATAATAATAATAATAATAATAATAATAATAATGATAATAATAATAATAATGTATAAGACTCAAACAAGTAAAACGCGGTAACGCCGTTGTACAAAGCAAATTTTCGGTTTATTACAAACCTTCTTCAGGCTAAAAGACTGGCCAACTGAACACGAACACACACACAGACATCCAAGTCCCTGTCACATAAAACAAAAGCTGAATTAAGTTCAAAAAGAATTAAAATCACTTGCACGAACATATCGTTTGAGAGGCAGTGGAAAACATGTCGGTGTGCTCACACACACACACACACCACACACACACACACACACACACACACACACACACACACACACACTCACACACACACACACACACACACACACACACACACACACACACACACACACACACACACCACACACACACACACACACACACACACACACACACACACACACACACACACACACTACCCCCCCCCCCCCACACACACACACTAACTCACACACACACACGCACGCACGCACGCACGCACGCACGCACGCACGCACGCACGCACGCACGCACACACACACACACACACACACACACACACACACACACACACACACACACACAAACACTGCATCAACCCTGGCGATTTTTCCCATATACCCAGCATCAAACACATTCATTGACACACACACACACACACACACACACACACACACACACACACACACACACACACACACACACACACACACACACACACACATACCCGCACATATACACTGCATCAACCTTGGAGATCTTTCACACATACCCAACATCAAACACATTCATCGCCACACACACGCGCGCGCACACACACCCTCCCACCCCACCCCACCCCCACACACACACACATACTCGCACAGACATGTATTCGCTTAAGCGCATCCAGATAAGCACACTCATATACATATGTAAGCATAGTTCGCATGGGGGTGAAAGGGAGAGAGAGAAAGAGAGAAAGGGAGAGAGAGAAAGAGAGAGAGAGAGGGTGAGATAGAAAGAGAGAGATGGAGAGAGAGAGAAGTGGAGAAGAAAGAGACAGTGAGAAAGAAAGGGAGAGAGGGAGCAAGAGGGAGGGAGAGAGAGAGAAAAAGAGAGAGGGAGAGAGAGAAAGAGAGAGAGAAAAATGGGCTATGGGAACGGGGTAAGGGATGGAGGAATGAAGGACGGTACAAGGGGACAGGAATAGTTGGACGGGTGGCTGAGAGGGAAGGGGAAAGGGGGCGGTGGGAGGGAAAGGTGGTGGTGGAGGGGGTAAGGGGGAAGAGAGAGAGAGAGAGAGAGAGAGAGAGAGAGAGAGAGAGAGAGAGAGAGAGAGGAGAGAGAGAGAGAGAGGAACAAAGGGGTGCACCGAGGAAGTTAAAATGATGAGAAATATACTTAATAAAGGGGGGGGGAGGGAAAAGAAAAGGGGGGTGAGGGCAAGAAGTCTATTTGAGGGGGAAAAAGAGGTTGGGGGGGGGGGATTCTAGGGGTTTAGGGGTTAGGAAGGTAACGGTAATGAGCAAAACGTAATGGAGATAGTAAGTAGTAGAGATGGAGGGGGGAGGATTAGGTGGAATAAGAGCAGGGGAAGTTAAAGCATGTGGTAGGAAAGGATGTGGGCGTGGATGGTTGTAGACTGGGGTGGGGCAGAGAAGAAAGTGGAAGGGGGATGTGGGGGCGGGGGTTAAAAAAAAAAAGGGGGGGGGGGGGCTATAGGGCGAGGTGGGAGGGGCGGGGGGGGGGGGAGGGAGTACAGGGGGGCGAGTGAGGGGAGGAAGCCAAGGGGGTGGCGATATGATGGGGCGAGTATAGGCTCCCACTTCTAGGGGCATGAGAAGCTGGGGACAGTAATGAGCACAGTAAGGTGGACAGCAAAGAGCACAGCAACCAATCAACATCAACACCTTCAGTATCCCCCACCACAGTCTTGGCAGCACATGACATGTTTGTCCAGAACAGGAAGTTACATAGGATTGGTCCAGTCTAATCCCAAACGTTCAGGCCGTCCGGGTAGTTTGTCTTCAGTGTGTGTCGCCAGTATTTTTCTCTATATTTACGTGTTGATGCATTTGGTTGTCTAATTTGTTCTATGGCTGTGCAGGTCAGGTCGGTCAGTGTGTGATTTTTGCTGTTGAAGTGTCTAGCTACGAGAGTGTTTTTGTTTGTTTTGATGTCTGAACGGGGATGATAGAATCTGTTTTGTAACGTTTTGCCTGTTTCCCCTACGTATTGAGTGTTTCTGCACCTAAGACAATCTATGAGGTATATGATGTTAGTGGATTGGCATGTCATGTGATCCCTAATGGTGAACTGTTGATGAGTGCGTATGCTTGTAAATGTTGATGTAGTTTGTAAGTGGTGTTTACATATGATGCACTTACTGGCAGAACATTTGTAACAGCCACGTGGAGCTGAGTTTGCTGGCATGTGGAGTGAAGGAAGTTTGGATGGCATGAGGATTCTCCGTAGATTTTTGCTGTTTCTTTCTCCCACAATAGGCGGAAGAGGTACCGCTTCCTGCATGCGGCGGCTGGAGTGTAGGGTCCTCATGTTTTCCTTCAGCCATCTTCCCAGGGGTGGGTTGCTAGGGTTGTGTGTCACCATATAGGGGATTCTGTGTGGTGTTATCTTGCTCTTGTAGCAGAGAGTTTCTTGCCGGGGTATGGAAGCCACCTTCATAGTGACTGCGTCGAGCAGGGGTCTAGGGTAGCCTCTCCTTGACAGTCTCTGGCACAGCTCCTGACATCGTTGGCTGAAAGTTGTGTCACTAGAACAGATCCGGCGGATACGCAGGCACTGACTGTAGGGAATACTACGGACACAGTGTCTTGGATGGCATGAATTGAACGGAAGAGAGAGATGTGCATCGGTGTTTTTGATGTACAGGTCAGTGTGGATGCGGCTATCGCTGATGCTGACACTGACATCCAGGAACGGGATGTTGCTGGTGCCGTAGTTGGCTGTGAATTTAATTGTGGGATGCTGTTGGTTGAGCCACTTCAGAAATTTGCACAACTGCTCTTCTCCTCGAACCAGAGCATGGCGATGTCGTCTATAAATCGGCGCCAAATGTTGCTGTCCACCCTCCATGAGAAGTTGAGAGGAGGCGTTGCTCCAACCACCCATGAAGATGTTGGCCACAGATGGCGCCATGGGAGTGCCCATGGCTGTACCCAAGATTTGCAGGTAGCACTTGCCTTCGAACTGAAAAACGTTGTTTCGTAGGATATGTTGGACAATATCTAGCAACATAGTGATGGGGGGCATGGAGTCACATAGCTGTGGGGAAGAGGCCAGGATTTCTTTGAGGGACGTGTTTACCTCGGAGTGAGGGATGTTGGAATACAGTCCTACGACGTCGATGGTAACGAAGAGGGTACCTGGTGGTAGTGGTTCATAAGTGGCTTTCCACTCCTCTAGCGTCTGGAGAAAGTTTGTGGTGTCCTTGACGTACGATGGCAGGGTCTGGACTGTGGGCTGGAGCCAGTAGTCAACATGTTTCACAGTTTTTCTGTCGGTCCGCCTATTCCTGAGATGATGGGTCTTCCTGGAGGTGAAAGAGCACTTTTGTGTATTTTTGGGAGATGGTAGAAATAAGGGGTTTTTGTTTTTTCTGGGTCCACAGTTCCCCACTTGAAGCAGTTTTCACTGATAATATTGTTATCAGCATTATTATTATTATTATTATTATTATTATTATTATTATTATTATTATTATTATTATCCTGCATGCGGCGGCTAGAGTGTAGGGTCCTCATGTTTTCCTTCAGCCATCTTCCCCTGGGAGATGGCTGAAGGAAAACATGAGGACCCTACACTCTAGCCGCCGCATGCAGGATAATAATAATAATAATAATAATAATAATAATAATAATAATAATAATAATAATAATATGCTGATAGTAATGATAGTAATACTAACAATGATTATAAAAATAATAATAATCATGATGATGACAATAATAACAATGATAGTAGCAGTAATAATAATAATGATGATGATGATGATGATGATAATAATATAATAATAATAATAATAATAATAATAATGCTGATAGTAATGATAGTAATACTAACAATGATTATAAAAATAATAATAATCATGATGATGATGACAATAATAATAATGATAGTAGCAGTAATAATAATAATGATGATGATAATAATAATAATAATAATAATAATAATAATAATAATAATAATAATGATGATGATGATGATCATGATGATGATGATGATGATGATGATGATCATGATAGATCGCTTTTAATGTTGGAATGCTACTGTTCTTCTAGACCTTTGAGTGCTGTATGACGGAAATGATTCTCTCTTAATTCGCTTTGGTCTGGATAGAATGAACTAAATTCAATGAAATGTAAGTTGAGTTTTTCTTTGAAATGTCTATCGAAGACGGCAGATAGAATCGATATTGGTATTTAGGTCGGGGGGGGGGGGGGTATCTAAATCGCCAGATGTAAAGACTGGCGGTACTTTGGCATCCTCAAAAGCTTGTGAATTGTAACATGGAAGTTGTTTCTGTAAATAGATGCTCACGTATAGTACGTGCAGATATTTTCAAAATTCCGATATCGATATTGTCAAGGACCACAAGAATTACACGTTTTTAATGAGGAGAATACTCCACACCCTTTCTGAACACACAGACATTGAAATTTAATTTGTAATCACTTACTTCTAGGCATAAAATTATTTTCATAGTATTGACAAACCATTGTTTGCTTTAAGGTCAACCTCCATTTTTTTAATCTATTGTTGAAAAGTGATTATCGAGTTGTTTTTTCGGTCATCAGTATATTCTAGAAGGAACAACAGGCTTCTCATTAACGGCTATCCGGATAGACTTTTTAAAATTATAAGTTCATTGAGATCTTTTCTTTGAGCATACCTTTTTTAGGGAGTTACTTTACCTAGTTGTTTTTCAGACTTGTCGTTTTTCCCTGTTGACTGTGATAATCTATAGGCTGCAGTAATTTCTCCAGTTGACCACTGTTATTTACCATAAGAGCTAACACGTTCAAGTCAATGGGCGCATGGTAATCACGGATAAAGAAAATGTGCGGTACTTCGCTGAAAGTGCTTTGTCCGAATCGTTTGGCAAACACGAGTCAGGTACAAATTCCAGAGTGTGAATTGTAGAACAAGGAATAGATATAACTGTATTCGTGCAAAAACCGGCAGTCTTTGCACCCTTTTCAGACCACATTAAACCTAAAGGAAAGTGATCATCTAGACTATAGAAAAGTTAGAGGAAATTATAAGAACCACGGGTTCTTTACATATGTATTGCTACTAAATATTTCAGACAGTGATTTTGTCTCGTTTGAGTGTAAATATATTGCGCCGGTTTTTCTTTAATTTCTTTCTTTTTTTTCTTAAATTCCAAATCGTTTCCCTGTATTACGAGGATTAAGCAAATCAGAATTTAAACCTCTTAGTAAAGAACATCTATGGAATAATGCATAATTGGAAACATTATCTATCCCAAGTTCAAACGAACAAACCACTCTACATCTTCCCCTTTGTTTCTACAGAAAACAACTAACCTAACAGTGTAAACGAACGAACAAAATGAAGAAAACTACTGTTGTCCCTTTCGGACGAATATCTATCCAAACACATTCAATGCTGTCCTTGTCAAATACATCACTCCACAACTTAACAAGCTGTGCACATATGGGACTAAACCTGTTCCTAGTTTTGCCACAAAATCTCTTCTAATTAGAATATGATCTGAAATTGATGCGAAATAATGTGATACAACTTTTGACAATTGTGACTTCGAACCCACAAAACATTGAAAATGATTATTTGCTTTTGATGAAATGGAAGATATAGGCTATCAGATAGGCTACCAACCATGTGACATGTATTTTAATACAAATTAATGTAACCTTTTATCGTTAATGATATAATCTGTCAAAGGGAAGAAAATAACGTAATTGTTCTTACGACTGTACACACCCTAAAAAAATCCACACATACTCAAATTAAAATGAAAAACAAATGGGGGAAAAATGCAGTCAAATATCAAACAGTCTTACTGAATTCCAGGAAAAAATACCCACCCTAAAACTAAAGTCAGTGTATGTATTGAACAAAATTCAGGAAATATAAAAGAGTGAACGAAAACATGAATCGATTCAAAATCTAACTCCATTCTTTTCATTTACCTATGAGTATGCAAGCCAGGCGTGAGTAATACCAAACATGACAACGATTACACCAACTAGTTTATATTTTAAGTCCTCATCCTTTTCCCTTTACCATCCTTTCTTTCTTCCCTCTTCCCCTCCATCCTCCTCCTCCTCTCTGAACCGAGCTGGCCACCCTAAGAGAAGACTACATGACACTACAGCACAAACGCAACATCTTGGAAAACACTGCCAGGGACAGTAAAGCAAAGCAAAAAATGGCACTGCTGCTGTTGACCAATCTTTAAAATGCCACAGAACTATCAGTGAACGAAGCACTGGAAAGAAAAAACACACAAGAAAATGCAGTCCTTACAAAACAAATAACCAAACTTTCACTCAGCAGAGACAGCCAAGGAAACACGCTGGGGGACCTCAAGAAAGCACTTGATGCACATCAGACAAACCATACTTCTTCATCTCCAAAGCATACTTCAAATACAGTACAACCACTCCTGGATTCTAACACAAGCACTGTTTACAAAACTGATATAAACCACTCAAGCAAAGCGAGCCAGTCACATACGTCGTCACCCACCGCCCACAAGTGGACAGATACTAGCATGAAAGCCTCATATCAACACAGCATCATCATCGCAGAAGCCAACTTCCCCTGTCTCCCTATCAAACCGTTTTGCTGCACTTGACACAGATCACGAAGATGACCCCGATCCTGACACTAACAACCCTGAAATAAACAATTCAAATTCGACATCAAAACTGGACAGAAAAACATCAGCCCATACTCAGCTCTCCCAGCATTTTTCCTCAGTCAAAGGCAATGTTGATTGGAGACGATAATCTGTTAGGTGTAAACGCACAGAAAATGTCCTTGCACAACCTCCAAGTTCAAAACCTTGTTGCCTCTGGACTCACTGACTTACAGAAACGGTCGTAACACTACAGTCACATCAACACATCAAACACGTTCTACTCCATGTAAGTATCCACAGCTGTGAAAATGGTTCAGTCAAACAAACTGCATGGGTCCAACTCATTCAAAAGCTTTCAGCAGTTTTTCAGCAGTTTTCCCACAAGCGTCCATCCAAGCATCCTCCGTGATAACCCCATTTGGTCGTTATACTCTGACATAAGCTGCTGCTCAATCCAACTCAAATCTCAACTCAGTCTGCCATCAGATAAAAATTCAATTCACTGATCACACTCCCACATTTCTTCCAAAACTGGTGCTCCGCGACAGGGTCTCTATCATGACAGATTATTTCCCGGCACTGAAGGAACAAAACTGTTGGCCCTCAAACTCCGTGATGGAGACATTTACCATATTCAGTCGCATCCACACATTCCAAGATCAAAACACACCAGCCAACCCCTCTGCAAGAGCACAGACAGCGTCAGAATAATAGAAGTCATTACCACCGCTCTAACCAAAAACCACAAACTCTCATGACCACGTAGCATGTACCATCGCGCGTCACACTCAAAAACAAGCTTTCTCCTCAGACTCACTCGCCAGTAGATCAGTATGTTGTAAAGAATAGACAACATCCAAAGCACAACCAGCAAAACAATCCAACACCACACCATAGGACCCCCCCCTCCCCTTTACCAACACGATCTACAGCTCCACCCTGGATGACCTCCTCCAGTCCCTAAAGTCCCAGTGCAAGGGACACCAGTGTAAACACCAGTATCGGCCCTGATCCCATGCAAGCAATGAAGATCATAGCACAGCTTCTTCAGGCGTTCTGATGAGCCTTCTGTGTTGGTCAGACTATAAAGATCATAGCGCAGCTTCTTCAGGCATTCTGATGAGCCTTCTGTGTTGGTCAGACTATAAAGACCATCGCACAGCTTCTTCAGGCGTTCTGATGAGCCTTCTGTGTTAGTCAGACTATAAAGATCATCGCACAGCTTCTTCAGGCGTTCTGATGAGCCTTCTGTGTCGGTCAGACTATAACGATCATCGCACAGCTTCTTCAGGCGTTCTAATGTGCCTTCTGTGTTGGGCAGACTCAGACCTGTGCTTTGGTTATTGGGAAGTCTTCAGTCTGTGTATTGTTGTTGTCCTAACTCCTTGCTGCGTAGCATTTTCACCCCTTTTTCCCTTCCAAGTTCCTGTTTTAAAATATATTGCTTGTCACACTGAAAACAAAAACAAACTGTGACAGTTACATTCGTAAAGAGACAGTCAGACAGGCAGTCCTTGGCAGTGACCTTTAGATTATTCTTTTAAATTGTTGCTGCTCAGTTTTATGTGTGCGTGTGTGTGTGTGTGGTGGTGTGTGTGTGTGTGTGTGGTGTGTGTGTGTGTGTGTGTTGTGTGTGTGTGTGTGTGTGTGTGTGTGTGGTGTGTGAGAGAGAGAGAGAGAGAGAGAGAGAGAGAGAGAGTATTATCGGGCCAGTGTGCATGTGCTGCTCTAAGAACCTAATACTTCCAATGTGTCCCCTGATCGGCATGACTTCATCTTTACAGGACACTTTACGCGTGGTTCGCTGAAAATGGGCTTACTTTGACACTGTGTATCAGCCATCAACTGTGCCTGTGTAGTGTTGGAGCAAAGGATTTCCTTCTTTTGTGCCGCGAGAACCTGCAGTAGCTGGTCTTTTCGTGTGGACTGCACTCATATTTGACCACGTGTACTCTAACCTTCTTTTTTTTTTAGCCTAACGCTTTCTTCACGACTTACATCGCACACTTTTTACGTTGCTGTGTGTTGTTAATGATGAAATTTAAAAGAGTTAGAATCCTTTTCATTTGATCACTCTGTTGGGGTTTACCATATCACTCTGTTGGGGTTTACCATATCACTCTGTTGGGGTTTACCATATCACTCTGTTGGGGTTTACCATATCACTCTGTTGGGGTTTACCATATCACTCTGTTGGGGTTTACCATATCACTCTGTTGGGGTTTACCATATAGTGCCTTGTTACCACCTTCACACTCTGTTGCCGTGGATATTTTTGTTTCTCATTTGTTATTTCGTCGTTGCCAACTTTTGTGTGAGAATTACTTTACTTTCACAACCGTACAAATGATTATACAGGTAATCAATAGACATGACAGATTTTTTTTAAAAAGGAATAGAAGTTACAAACTGGCCATTTGAATGAAAATCGCCTTGCAAACAAAGTGACTGATATTAATGTGTTTATAAATAGCCATATCCATTTCCATTTCTTTGGTTTTACTGAAACCCACCTAGGGTCTCATATCAGTGATGAGAATATAGCGTTCCGAAATTACTCTGTCATTAGGAAAGATCCCTCAGTCCCTGGAGAAACTGGAATAGCAATTTATATCCATCGCTCCATCCAACATCTTATTCGAAGACGTTCAGACTTAAAATTAGACAAAGTGGAGTGCATATGGATAGAAATAAAACACAAGAAAACAACTCCATTACTCATATGTACTTTATACCGCAATGCTACATCCACAATTTCCCGTGTATGATTGACGAGATAGGTATACAGTTAACAAGTGGGGTATTTTTTGCTCCCATAAGAAAACCTAACACAGAGTAACTTTTATTCAAGACTGGCACAGCCTTTTAAACTTGAATAAAGTCAGACAAATACATAGACGAACAATCTAATAGTGGGGGAAAAAACAAGCGCAGGCCAACAACTGAACTGTCTTCATAGTAATGACTTGGCAAAGATTTGGACTTAAGGAGATAGATATAAACAAACAAATAAACAAACAAAAACAAAAATACAAAACGATATTCTTTTACTCGGGGACCTTAACACATAGATATCCTTAAACAACACCAAGCCTGGAACTCCACCATAACGTTGCTTAACACAGTTCGTGACGACACCAACTAGGGTGACGGCAACATCTGCCACCATTGTTGATCACATTTACTCAAATAACCCCAACGCAGTTGAAGATGTTAATGTTGCAAAACTGACAATCAGTGATCATTATACCACTTATTGTAATGGAAATCTAAAATACCTACATTAAAACAGAAGGGACACATCTGCATACTGTATAGATCCTACAAACACTTTATTGAGACTGACTTTCTCATGAATCTCCCACAGCCCCTTTCCATTCCCGACATCACACAAGTGATCCTAACACTGCCTTCCAGACTTGACACGATAGTTTTCTACAGGTTCTAGACAAACATGCACCCATATGACAAAAGAGAGTAAGGCACTCTGTTATACCATCTTGGTATACAAAAGATATCGATGAAGCCAAAATTCAAAAAGACAATTTCAAACAAGAGAAACGTTTTAAAGAATTCAGACCTCAGTGTATTAATTATCTTAAACATGTGATACGAAAATTAAAAAATCACTACTTACTAGGCTTATTGAAACCACCAGAGGTACTTCTACCATATGGCGAGCCATCAACACTGTAACTAGTGGTTCCAAACAAACGTTCCTCCATTTGTACCTCAAACTTTCACAGCACACACTTTTCACTATTCCTCCTATAGGTGGACATGACGTTTGAAAACTAATATTATCAATAAATAAACAAAAAAGCTTCAAGGCCAGACTCTGTCCTATATTGCAGAAAGCCTCACATATATATATATATATATATATATATATATATATATTATATATTCAATTATAAACAAAGCTTGCTCTTATGTCTTAGATTGAAGAAATAGGAGGAGATACGCATTCATATCTGCAGTGGTAGATGATTCTGCCTAACTAACAGTATGTGCTTGAGTGGGTGAATAATAAAATAAATGCTTCTCAAAATGAGCCTTTAGCAGGCTTATATTCTCCAAGGGGGAGGACATCCTCCAATAGGGAGGAAAACTCACTAGCATATAACTCCTGGTCATATACCGATATTTCGAAACTTGGTTGTTTCTCCTCAGTGACCGCGGAAAGTGGTAATTTGACTCCTCTGCCTTTTCAGTTTTAAGAAGAATGCAATCCCAGAAAAGGCTGGTGTGCAATACCGTAATATGTTTGTTGAGTTTTCAAAAAACCAACCAAAGGTGCCATCTAAGAAGCAAAAGAAAATCATGAAAGAGCAAAACAAGCTACATTTTCTTGTGAAAAGTAGAAAATATAAAAGATATCCTCTAAGACACAAGTGCCGAGGGCCAGTTCTTGGAATGAATCCGCAAGGGACTAAAATACAACAAACTAATAAATTCCAAGGATAAGTACCGAGCACCGTTCCAGCAACTTACAGAGCAGCTTGGTGTTGCAATGACTGCAAGAAATATTCAATTATAAACAAAGCTTGCTCTTATGTCTTAGATTGAAGAAATAGGAGGAGATACGCATTCATATCTGCAGTGGTAGATGATTCTGCCTAACTAACAGTATGTGCTTGAGTGGGTGAATGCAGATATGAATGCGTATCTCCTCCTATTTCTTCAATCTAAGACATAAGAGCAAGCTTTGTTTATAATTGAATATTTCTTGCAGTTCTCTCCACCAAGGGTTCAAAGAAGAATCCAACAGCACCCCAAAGCAGCCAGCGAAGGGTAGTAAATGGAACAAAACGAAAGTGTGGACAGGAAAAAAGTTGCTGAAAAACTAAAAACATGCAAACAGTATAAAATGTAGGGGACAATCTTTGAGCTTATGCTTGAGGATCCATTTAAAGATGCAAGGGAGATCAAAAGATATGGAACAGTCTGAGTGGTCAGCTCTGCTGTTCAATAACCCAAGCATTGTCAGCGGCTAAGAATTGTGCAGAACAACCTTTACTTGGATCTCCTAAGGGATGCAATCGCCCACTGATTGACCAAACAATGTAATGCTGAAGAATTAAGTAGTGGGGGAAAACAAGTGCAGGTTAACAATTCTTCCATCATTGTAATAAATGACTTGGCAAAGATTTGAAATTCAGAAAAAAAAGTGGTTAAAAATGAAAAAAAGGGAAAATGTATATTATGAATTGAAAACCAGTCACTAGCTGCATGAGGGAACCGTCGCAATCCCTCTCAAAGGCAGATCTGTATATATCGCCTGCTCCTAGGCCTTTCGTCTGCTGGATCAGACTTATCAGGGAGACACAGCTGATCGTGTCTGTGCTCTTGGCGTCAGATAGAGACACACCACAGTCCGTAATTCTATGGTGTTCTCTCCACCAAGGGTTCAAAAAAGAATCCAACAGCACCCCAAAAAGCAGCCAGCGACTAGTACGGCAAGTATGAAAAATGGCTAACTAAGCCAATACTTTTACCGTTATAAAATAAAGAATCACTGTCATTGTCATTGTCATTCTCTCTCTCTCTCTCTCTGTCTCTCTCTCTCTCTCTCTGTCTCTCTCTCTCTCTCTCTCTCCTCTCTCTCTCTCTCTCTCTCTCTCTCCGTCCCCCTCTCTCTCTCTCTCTTTCTCTCTCTCTCTCTCTCTCTCTCTCTCTCTCTCTCTCGCCCTTTCTCTCTCTCTCTCTCTCTCTCTCTCTCTCTCTCTCTCTCTCTCTCTCTCTCTCTCTCTCTCTCACATGCATGTGAGAAAGTCGATGCAAATGTCATGGTCTGGCTGTCTATGACTCACTTTGATGTTTGTAATATATTCAATCGCATCTGGTCAGTCTAGCAGTAAAGTACTGATTATTATTGCCTTGCCTGTCAGCGTGTCTGCTTTCTCATTTCCCGTGACACCTGCATATCAAGGGTAGTACATCCATATCAGCTTCAGCGAGAGGAGGCTTCAGATTCATGTCAATCTGGTGTGCTTATTCCACCCCAATGTTTTTTGTTTTTGGTTGTTGTTGTTTTTTTTGCGAGGGGGTAGGTGGGAGAGAGAGAGAGAGAGAGAGAGAGAGAGAGAGAGAGGAGAGAGAGAGAGAGAGAGAGAGAGAGACAGACAGACAGACAGACAGAGACAGAGAGAGAGAGGAGAGAAGAGAGAGAGAGAGAGAGAGAGAGAGAGAGAGACAGACAGAAGACAGACAGACGGACAGACAGACAGACAGACAGACGGACAGACAGACAGACAGACAGGCAGCAGGCAGACGGACAGACAGACGGACAGACAGACAGACAGATGGACAGACAGACAAGAGAGACGGACAGATAGAGAACTTGGCTGGCGTATGTGCTTGGTAGCAGTTGGACAAGCAAGCTACGCGTAGCCTGTAAGCTCTATTTTGCACATAAAATACATTTTCATCGCAGTTATGAATATATGGAAAGAATATGACAGAAATACCTACATCCACAGGAAGCAATGCCGCTGCAGCAAGATGTCTCGGTAGGCACAGATTGTCTGTCACCCATCTTACAGTAGAGCCAGTTGACTTCACAATTTCCAATTTTTTTTTTTTTTTTTTGCTGTCCCAACCTCTGCACCACCCCAGAGGCAGTGCACCCACGCCGCTCATTCCGACACCCTGTCCACAGCCACAGCCTGGTCGGCCCCGCCGCAGCCCCGGCACCGGCAATCCACAGGGAGCAGTCAATGTCAAGTCGTCAAGAGGCAACCCACCGGAGGAGACACTGCACTGCTGCCGAGTCACTTCGGTGGTGTTCAGTGGCGCCTGTTCTGATCTAACATACGCAGGACACCACCTGCTAAGCCCCCTGCTGACGACAATAATTGGTTAGTCGCGGAGCCGGCATGAGTGAGCTCTCCCCCGGAGGGCGTCACCACGTCCGTCCAAACAGGCCACAGACGTGGAGAGGACATCGAAATTGAGGTCACCATGAGAGCAGGGCATGAAGGGCCACAGAACTTGAGACATTTTTTTTATGCTGATCGATGAGAATGAGGATGATTAAGATGATGCTACGGATTTCCCTTTCGGTCTGAGACTACATGACAGGGCTGTACTCTACGCTTCCTTTCATAATATATCCCGGCGTCAACCAGGCCCGAGAGATACAGGCACCTGCAGTGTTGGTCAGGAAATTTGAGCAACACTCTCCGAAACGCATCCATTAAGTGGATGAAACTCGACTGTGTGGTCCCAGTCTTCCCAACTGAGTCCGCAGCAACTCAACTCTGGGTAGGAGCCGGTCGGGGCAGAAAAACCCACATGACTCTGATGGGATTCAAACCCACGACCTCCCAGCCGGGAGTCCGCGACGCTAACCACTTCGCCACGGCGGCTGGTAATTTCCAAAACTTTATTCTTCGTTCTCCCTGTCCGTTTGGAGGCTGGTCACACGTTACGTTAATCCTCTTCATCCCGCGTCCCGGAATATAAGGCGCCAAGCTCCCTCCAGCCCTCTCTGTCCAGGGCAAGCCAGCTCAGTTCATTCCAGGTCTTGCTTGCCTCTCTCATCTCCTCCTCCACTGTCTCCTCCAGGTGCCAAGTGGTCTGCCTCGCTTCCTCTTCCCTGGTGGTGCCCATCTCAGCGCAGTATGAGGGAGTCTAGTCTTGCTCATCTGAAGGATGTGTCCCAGCCACCTCCACCGCCGCTGCTTCACCTCGGCCACAATGTTGTTTATGCTGGTGTGCCTTGACACTTCCCTGTTGGTGACACGCTGTGCCAGTGAAGTTTCAGGATTCGTTACAGAACTGTTGAATTCTCCTGTCAGTCTGTCTGTCCGACTGTTTGTGTGTCTGAGACCAGTGTTGCTGCAGGGCTGCCTGCTGTCTCTCTAATTCCCGTTTCTACCATGTGGTACTCGTCTCAGGAGATCGACTTTCTTTATCCTGCCATGTTTGTTCTTGTCTGCCGAGTTCATAGCGTTACAGCTCCTCATGGGACATTATCCCTGGATGCTGTTGTCTTAGCTCCTATCAGTGGAACAGAATGAGAATACTCAAGAAGGAAAACGAGTAACGAATCGTTTCCTCTTGCTCATCATTATGTTCCACATGTCAGCTACGTGCCAAGGATGACTGATGGAATCGTCTTAACTGTGCACTAAAGACAACTCTTGGGACGACACGGTTTAGATAACTTTCATTTAGAATCTCCGTCTGAGGGCTGGAAGAGCCAAAAGTCCCAATTCTTCCTCCTTACACAAGAGGGTGTGTGTGTGTGTGGGGGGGGGGGGGGGGGGGGTGTAATATTTATTGTTAGGAGTTTCCCTCAACTGGCTATCGGCCGACCTTCATGAAGAGTAGGGCAAAGGGGAAAAAAATCAAAAGGATTACGGCTTGAAACCCCCTACTAAACAAGTACACTGATTCTGATAAGAAGGACGAGATAAAAACAACAACAACAACAACAACAAACAAACAAACAAAAATAAGTAGTCGCCCTTTTTATGGTCAGATAAACTAGATATGTCAAGGAACAGTAATTTCATGTTGCTGGAATGCGGAACGACGCAGTTAAGATTTTACATTTCTTTGAAAAAAAAGGCTGTAAAATTAATTTTGTAAATAAGTGTTGATATAGTTAACTGGCCAGAGCCAACGGCAAGCTGGTCACCATGGGGTAAAGATCTCTCTTTTGCTTCCGGTAAAAATAGACTCTACACCCTAGTGCAACTCCACATCTCAGGAGTCTACCCCCCCCCCCCCCCCCCCCCCCACACTCCCCCTGTCCCCTGTCCCCTTCCTATTTCCCCAAGCTCACAGTGCCATCCAAACACCGCACAAGAACACAGTCTGCCGTTTACAACAAGAAAGATTGAGATTTGTGCATCTTCAGCTTGTTTTCTAGACTGACGCCTCTTCTGTTCTAAACATTGGTGTGTAGTCTGCCGATGATTGCACTCGCTTTTGCAATTCTCCTCTCTGTTGCAAAGACAGTCCATGTGTTGCCACACAACAACCTATGTGCCTCACCAATGGAAGGCATAGGCTCAGAAATTACACACTTTGGTTTGTGTATTTGATAGAGCTTTTGCAAAATGCACAAAAGTGTCCGTTATAATTAATGGCAGGACAATATGTACTAACATGCATGATTGCCATAGTCTTGAATTTTTCTTTCTTACTTCTCTGAAGTCTTCGCACATCCATGGAATGTGAAGAAAATCAACATTAACACCTCAACACTGAGGACCGTGTGTCCAGGAATCGAATATTTCTTCAGTCAAAGCAAAACAAAGATACAAATCCTGCACGTTAATGTGTCATCCCGTTGGGAATTACCCAGGTTTACAGAACATTCAGGAATAGCGTATGGCATGTGTGGTGTTTCCACCACTTGTTGTAAAATCTACGTGAAGTTTTCACACTGGTTCCACGTTCACGTTCATCTTCAACGCCTCGCCTTCTGGTGTGATGGAAGGCCGTGGGAAACAAGTCTATATTACACAGCAGGAGTGAAATGCAGCTATCATAGTCTTGATGAAATGTTCATCCAATCTTACGAAAACTACATCTCTGTGAGCCATTTAAACAACCCTTCAGTTAGAATAATGTTTAACAAAGTTAAAAGTGTGAATTTTGTTGTACAATACCTATCTGGAGATTCTGGGTGTTTAATAAAACCGAGCACGAACGATAGAGGACATTTCAGATTTGGACTGAATGGTGCACCAGGTCATGGCATTATGATCAGTGTCAGGCGATCATACTTTAATGCGCGTTGGCGTGGTGCTAACGAGTCCATGGTACTGAAATACCAAAAACCCAATACAACTCATCCAACTGTGCAACTTATGCGCATCACACAATTCACACCACCTGGCATCTTTTTTACAACATATCTTGCAATTGAACATACCGAAGATCCATCTTTACATTGTTTTGTTCTCTTTTTTTCTATAGTACCTGAGAATGATCGACCACGTGAAGTTTCCAATGGTTTATTCAATTGCTCTGTGACGAATTATTCTGCTTTCCAGGATCATTTACATTGTAACCTGAAGCCAGAGTGTGAAGATGGCCAAGACGAAACAGAACACTGTCCCTTCAGCAGTCCTGAATGCAAAGGATTGGTGGCTTCCAATAACAAATGTTTGAAACTGATCACATTGAATAAGAGAGTACCGATTGTTATTGGGTCTTATTGGTGCAGAAGTATAGGTGGAAAACTGGCATCGATAAAAACAAGGGAGGAACAGGAAGACTCTTTACATATATTCAGAAACTTTGAAACTATAGAACTGGGGTTTGGTTATATATCGGGCTGGAACAAGATGCATTTTGTTTATAGCAAATTCCCTAAATGGTCTGACAACACGCTGATTTATAGCATTAACCCGTACAGTTTTCCGGTATGTTCTGGAAGAGTCATTCGCACTACAATACTTTGGCCAAAGATCAGGTGGGATAATCTATATGAATCTGCAACTCAAGTCTTTAACTTTCTATGTGAAATCGTTTGGACACCATTCCGAAAATTCTCTTCGCAAAGTGCATTAAACCAGTTTAATGCATGGTTTACAAACACAAAGCAGTTTTTGTGCGTGTTTCCAAAGAAACAAGTGTCGCACGCATTTCTGTATTCTGATTTCAAAAGAAACTGCGGTAAAGCACAATGCTCACAGCTACACTTGTTTGCAAACTTTAGTCACCGGCAGCATTGTCACTCATCTTTTGAAAGGATAACGATTGGAGACACGTATGCCACGTTCGCATGTGGTGATGACTTTACAACAGTGACGTATACTTTGCTCTGTGACTTCAGACAGGACTGCCCGGATAACAGTGATGAATCTTTCTGTCAGCATTCTTCATGCCACGGTTTCCTTTGCTCCAGCGCCCAGTGTCTCCTGCACAGCCAGCATTGCAATGAATATTCAGACTGTCTGGACGATTCTGATGAAGTCATGTGTTATGGACCCTCTCCCCCTTTTCTAGGCACATTCCAGGCGGGAAGATTTTACATCAACTTAGACGGCTCTGGTTACTTCACTCACCAGGTGATGAACGCTGAGGAGCTGTGCCCAGATACTCATTACAGCTGCACAACCAAGTGGCTGTACTGCCTTCCGGTCTATACTCGATGTAACGGATATTATGATTGTGTTTATGGGGAAGACGAACACAACTGTGACAGAGTTGCTTGTCCTTACCACTACCGATGTAGAGAATCCAAAGTCTGTGTACATGAAGATCATCTGTGTGATGGCTGGGGTCAGTGTCCAAAGCGGGATGATGAACTGATGTGTGATAGGACCTGTCCCAAAGGCTGTGTGTGTTTAGGTCACTCATTCTGGTGCAATTCCTTATTTCCACTAGATCTCTTCCCTCGTTTACGCCAGGTAGACGCCACTTGGTCAGGAATGTCTCTGACAGATTTCACAAAAGCTGTGTACCTCGTATTCCTGAGCCTATCATCTTGTTCCATAAGTAACATTTCAACTGCGGAGTTCGGCAACTTGCAGTTTTTGGATCTCACAAACAATCATTTGAAGACTCTAGACGTAGCTGTTTTCGTCCAGCTGCCAAATCTGAAGACTATATCTTTAGCCAACAACCCTCTGTGGAAGATGACGAACCAGCTGTCAAAACATATTGACTATACGCTGAGCAGACTAGATTTATCAAAGACATTTCTCAGCATTCTTACCAGTGAAATGCATCCTTATTTACCAAATTTGGTCCATTTCAATTTGTCATCTTCTGCCCTTGAGACCATTGGAGACAGAGGCTTTAAAAACATGCCTAAACTGACTGAACTGGACATGAGATCCAGTCCAATAAGCTATTTCCTTTGGATTTGTTTTTCAGATCGCATCACCTGAAAAACCTGTTTTCTTCAGATTACAGATTGTGCTGTGACAGTATACATTCTAAACAAACACATCAGGTGAACTGCTTAGCAGCCCCCACAGTACTCCCATCATGTCAAACACTGATTCCTTCTGAATTGCATTCAGTTTTCTTTTGGCTGATGACTGTAGTTGCTGTGGCAGGGAATGCAGTTTGTTTTGTGATCCATCTTAGAGTTAAAAAACTGTTTGGAAAGAAGTTCTTAACCGTGCTTGGCCATTTGCATTTTGCTGACGTATGTATGGAAGCAATGTTGCCATCGTCATAGTTGCTAATGAAATATTTTATGAACAATACATCCTGTTTGAAAGAACATGGACCAGAAGTGTCCCTTGCAAGGTGAGTGGTTTTCTCTCCTTCTTATCCAATGAGGTATCAGTTTTTATTATATTCTTCATCAGTTTGGATCTTATTTTCATCTTGTATGTTCCCAAATACTCTTGGACATCCAACAAAAGTTCCAGAAACGTGATATTTACGGTAGTTTGGTTCACTGGGATGTTATTATCTCTGGTACCATTTCTTCCTGGACTTTCACACTTGGGCTTCTCTAATCAGTCTGGACTTTGTCGTCTGGCATTATTTCAGTCGTACCAATCTAATCGGAAATTCAGGTGGTTCGAAGTTATTGTAGCAATTAATTTCACCGTATGCCTTATAATTGCAAGCAGTCAGGTTGCCATCTACAGGTTATCACCGACATACAGAATTACGTTAGATCCAACCAACAGTTTGCTTTACATTCAAGTCCATCTGATGAGAAAAGTGGCTGTCATGGAAGCTGTCTGTTGGTTTTCATTTGGTTTGGTCACCTTGATGAAAGCTGAAGGTACGTCTGAGCTGGACAAGATTCACGGCACTCTGGTGGTATTCATGTTACCACTCAATTCAACCCTTAACCCTTTGTTGTACACGTGGACCGTAGTGGCACAGAAACGGAGGAAGACCCGAGAAGACAAATTACTAGCAAGATTGAAAATGAGACTTGATGTTCCACAAAAAAATAATTTGCAAAAGAAATACGTGGATAAATACATCAGAAGAGAATGAGTGAAAAGAAGAAATTATCTACTTTCAGGAACTCAACATAAATGGTAAATTAGCAATTTTGACGCCAGTCGGCCAAAATACAAGTGCACACAACAAAGTACAACGCAATGCTCTGAACATACCAGATTTTCTAGTCTTGTGGTTTACCAAAAACTCAATTCAAAACTCTGAAAACCGTGAATGTCATGTGAACAAACACTTTGTGGGGTTGTTAACAAATATATTTCAATTTTCACAGGACGTTACTCAGCTTCACACTGGATTACGGCTATGTCTTCTATGGTTCTGCTCATTTCAAAATTTTGGAACCTGTATACCATCAAGGGCATCAATTCAGCTAGCACCCCTGGCGTACAGCAATTACTCACAGGCTGGTTGTGAGGGGTGGGTGGGGGTAAGGGGGGGGGACATCTCTTTTTTTATTTTAGACTAAAACTTTCCTCACACTATCGTTTGAACATATTCTATGGTGAAAAAAATGCTCTCCACTTTAAACTTCTTTGAAATATGACACTAACATTTTTCTCATTTGGGTCCCAGTCAATCAGGCATTTGAGGCAATATGATGACTGATCATCTAGCCAGGAAATGACACTAATAAACAGATGCCCACTTCATCTACCCCAGACATTTCATAGTTATGTCAAAGAGCTCTGGCAAGATGACTAGAACAGAGAAACAGATTAAGTTATTTCAGAACCAAATTCCCTCCACCTGCCACTCTTGGCTGTGACTAGGTGGGACATCCCACACACTTAAGGTGCGCGCTGGTGACCTACTCATTGTTGAGTGAACCAGTCTTTTAGGAAGAAGAAGAAGAAGACTTAATATGTGCATTTTGGAATGTGTGACCGACACACGGCATTACCAGCCCAAACCAGTCGCTCTGCACTTAAGCCATCCCCAACACAACATCGAGTCACGCTGCTTTGGCAATCAGAGTTTGACAACTCTGCGTGCGTTATGCAGGAAATCTATCTTGTAGCCAGACTGGGGGCCTCTGCCCAATTGGCCTCAACGTCCTAACATAGCATGTACCTATCCACCCCAACAGCACTAGCTCATGGTGTTCTTCACAGACACACTACCTCACCACTCATTATTTACCTTGTGTATGCGTTAAGCTTTTCTCTCTTCTCTTCTTTCTTTGCTATCTTCATTTTCCCCTCTCAGTCTGTTCTTTACTTGCTCATTTATTCAACCCCGTTTCTTACCCTGATTTTCTTTCAACTACAGATCCTTCTTTCTTTCTTTCTCTCTTTCTTTCTTTCTTTATTTCTTTCTCCCCTTTTCTGTATTAACAGTACTCTTAACTTCTTACTCAATCATAAGCTTCATTCCTTTCCACCTACTTATTTCTATTTTATTATTGTTATCATTATTATTATTCTCTTTATTATCAATGTCATTATTATTAATAATAATAACATCATCTTCGTCGTCATCATTATTACTATTATCATCATAATCATTATTATTATTATTATTATATTATTATATTATTATTGTTGTTGTTGTTGTCACTATACATGCTTTTTGTACTCCCAGTTCTCATAGAACAGGGAGTACTTTACAATGGAAATGGAGAAATGCTCTCTGTGTGTGTGCGTGTGTGTGTGTGTGTGTGTGTGTGTGGTGTGTGTGTGTGTGTGTGTGTGTGTGTGTGTGTGTGTGTGTGCGTTCATGTGTGCGTGTGTGTGTGTGTGTGTGTGTGTGTGTGTGTTGTGGTGTGTGTGTGTGTGTGTGTGTGTGTGTGTGTGTCCGTCCGTGGTCAAAATGTGTTCCCTTCGCTCCAGACAAAACTGGCGGATCTTTCTAAAAAATTGTAGGTATGTTCATTATGGATCACGGCTGATACCCGATATTGTATTTTACAGTTATATCCGTTACTAACGGCTATAGCGGTCCATAACGATTTTTCTTCTTTATGGAATATCTCAGAAAGTACTCGGCCGATCTCTCTGAAAATTTGTAGGTATGTTGATTATGGTCACGGATGATGTCCAATGTTTTATTTTACTGTTACATCCGTTACTAACAGCTATAACGGCCCATGAAGGTTTAGCGGTCCATAACGATTTTTCTTCTTTATGGAATATTTCAGAAAGTACTTGACCGATCTCTCTGCAGTTTTGTAGGTATGTTCATTATGGGTCACGGATGATGCCCGATGTTTTCTTTTACTGCTATGTCCGTTACTAACGGCCATAACGGCCCATAACGGTTTTTCTTCTTTATGGAATATCTCAGAAAGTAATTGGCCGATCTTTCTGAAAAATGGTAGGTATGTTCATTATGGGTCACGGATGATGCTCGATGTTTTATTTTACCGTTATTCCGTTACTAACGGCTATAACGGTCCATAACGGTTTTTCTTTTTAATTGAATATCTCAGAAAGTGCCTGGCCAATCTTTCTGAAACATTGTAGGTATGTTTATTATGGGTCACGGATGATGCCCGATGTTTTATTTTACCGTTATATCCGTTACTAACGGCTTTAACGGCCCAAAACGGTTTTTCCTGTTATGGAACATCTCATGCGTATTAAAGATCAACTGGGAGTACTTTTATATGCTTTGCATCTTGTTGATTAATTACATTCCTTTTGTACTTTCTAGACTGTAACGCATTTATATATTTCCTAGATGTTGTATTACTGTTTCCTATCTCCATTATCATTATAGATATTATCAATATTGTTATTTTTGTTGTTGTCATCTTTGTTATTATCATTATAACTATTAGCATTAAAACCTCGGGTTTCTACAAAGCCACTGATTCCTGTTCATATCTGGACTGCACACTTTCCCACCACACATCCACAAAAAAAACCCATAATTCTACACTCCGAATTCCTTAGCTTGTACAAACCTTGTACAAACCTTGCCCCAGTGAAGGAGCTTTCACACTGCAAGCAACAAAAATATTTCAGTTTTTCACCACTTATGAATACCCCAGTACCGTCATTAATAATGCTGTCATCTGTACAACAGCTGTGTCCAGAACGACTGCTTTGGAAGCCCATCCTCCAAAGAAACAGACAGACCCACTGCCTGCCTCCTCTTCCACCCACCCACTTTTCCCATCTGCAGGATCTTTAATTCCAACTGACACACAGCAGAAGATCGACAACCTACCTTTTGAGACCCAAACCTATGATTACTTTCACGCTCGACAAAAACCTCAAAGGTCTACTTGTGTATTCCAAACTGAACAAATTCTCCCGGTACTTTCCGTGCTCAAAACCCAACTGCAAAATCTATCTTTTTACCAAGCCAGACATTATCCTACATGACGCCAAAGGCTCGTTCAAATATACTGAACAACATTAAAAACGCACCGTTTTGATTTGCCGATTTCCCATTTGGAAAAAAATGTGTATTTGGATTTGGTATATTAACACAATTTTTAAGGGACACAGATTCACACTGCCTCGGTTTCTCCGCGCTTGCCGACGTTCGTGTGACGCCCACGTGCAACTCGCCCAAAACACTTTTTTGCCACTGGGGCCGAGACTGACCGTAGTACATCTGTTTCTTTGTCTCAAATGGTGAGTTTGAAGTCATGCCGACTGGAAAACGGTATCAGTTGTCATTCGACCAGGCGAAGTGGTCCGAAAACAATGCCGCGACTGTCTATGCAAGAACGCGAGCGAGCCATTGGAATGTTGATGGTCGGCATGTCATCGAGAGAGACAGCCAGACAACTGAACTGCAGTCACTCTACAATTGTAAGGCTATCACAATGTTTTGGCAGCAACTGGTTCCACCACTGATCGGCGCCGAACGGGCCAACCTCGTGTTACCACACCAGCGCAAGATCGATACATTCGACAGCTTCATCTTCGTAATCGATTCCTTACAGCAGCAGAAACATGTCGCCAGGTGGTTGGTCGACAGGGTCCAGTGTCTGGACAAACCGTTCGACGTCGATTGCAAGAATCAGGGCTCAATGCAAGACGCCCTCATGTTGGCCCAGTCCTCACCCTTAGACACCGTTAGCAACACCTGCAGTGGGCCAACCAGCATCTGCCATGGACACGACGTCAGTGGAGAGCTGTGCTGTTCTCTGACGAAAGTCGCTTCGCGTTATCTCATGCTGACGGGAGAATGAGAGTCTGGAGGCGTGTCGGGGAACGCTACGCCAACTGCTGCGTGTTTGAAGCCGATAGATGGGGAGGGGGCAGTCTGATGGTTTGGGGGGCATTCAGTCATGACTACCGGACACCTCTGTACTTTTTGACAACCATGTGAATGCCAACACGTACCAGCAGGTGCTGCAGAACCACGTCGTCCCACTGTTTGGCCAGCACCCGGAGCTGCAGTTCTTCCAGCATGATAATGCACAACCCCACACCGCAAGAGCCACCGCTGCGTTTCTCCAGGCGAACAACATTGCCGTGTTGCCCTGGCCATCTCTGTCCCCTGACATGGCTCCCATTGAACACGTCTGGGATGAGCTGGGGCGTCTTGTGGCCCGTGGAAGACGTCCACAGACTCTCGATCATTTGAGGCGCGCACTGACCGAGGAGTGGGATGGACTGCCACAGGCGTTCTTGCACAACCTTGTCTACTCCATGAGGAGGCGCTGCCAAGCGTGCATCGGGGCAAATGGCGGACACACTCGGTATTAGAGCTCGCGGACGGACATGCTCGTCGTGGTGTACTTTTTGACAGGGACCCTAGTGAAGTCACCTGCTAATTTCAGATGAATTCGGCCATTCTTGTCAAGAACAGACATTTTGTTTAATTGAAAAATGGATGCGCAATCAAATATGCTTACTTTCATTAAATAATTCTGTACTACCAACGTTGTCTGGGTCTTTTGGCAAGCGGTGCGTTTTTAATGTTGTTCAGTATATTAACGTACTTTCGCCCTACAGAGCTGCAGCATTCTGTATGCCATCTACAGTGAACTGTTTGGTCAGATCTATGTAGTTAAGACATTCCGCACACTCGGTATTTCAGAACACCTAACCAACATCCACTATCATCAACCCTAACCAGTTGTTCGACTGTCCTCAACACAACGTCAGTCATGCTAAAGTCCCATTGGTTTAGCAGTTACAGAGTGACAACTCTCAGGTGCACCTTGCAAGAATCCTGTCTGGGCTGCCGAAGTGATGTGTGAGCACTCTCTCAGCCCTTCGGGCTTACGTTTCTTCAGCCTTCGGCATCAACCCCATAGCTTCGCTACGGCCTTTATTTTGATGAGATCATCGATCAGACGGGAGTAGACTGGGACACAGCTTCATCGAGTGATAATTCCCTCCTTACAAACCTCCTCCTTTTAAAAGCGCGGCGGCGTCGGGTGTTCGGCAATCTGGCACGCGGCAAACTGGCATGTCCCCGTCTGGGCATCCTCTGCCCACCTGGCCTCAACATCCAAATGCAGAATGTACACACGTACCTGTTCCTCTCCATACATAGCACTGGCCCACGCTACTATCTGTAGACACAACCACTTTACCTCTTGTATATGTTACTATCTTTATCGTTACTTACCACTCTTTTCTTTACGTACCTGATTTCCTTTCAAATGCATATACTTTCTCTCTCTCTCTCTCTCTCTCTCTCTCTCTCTCTCTCTCTCTCTCTCTCTCTCTCTCTCTTTCTCTCTCTCTCTCTCTCGCTCTCTCTTATATCAAGGGATCTCTCGGCTTTTTACTTACTTATCAGTTTTGTTTCTTTGCATGTACTTATCATCATCATCATCATCATCATCATCATCATCATCATCATCATCATCATCATCATTATTGTTATTACTACTACTTCTACTTACTACTACTACTACTACTACTACTACTACTACTACTACTACTACTACTATTAACTATTGTTATCATCATCATCATCATCATCATCATCATCATCATCGAGATATACCACCTATATTTGTATTAGTCCTTGGACATATAGCCGAACAATCACACTAGGTCTTCTAATGGCTTGCCAAATTCACAGTCAGTGGGAAAGAGAGGGGCTGGAGGGTGAGGTAGGGTGGGGGGGGGGATTACAAGGCAAGAGCAAGTAGCACCCTTTCTGCTACATTCGTTGGTATAAACACAGGCTATAGTCATACGTCGATTAAAGTTTCAGTTAAAAAAATATGTCTCAAATTCTGTGGCCCTTCATGCCCTGCTCTCATGGTGACCTCAATTTCGATGTCCTCTCCACGTCTGTGGCCTTGGTTTGGTTCCGTCGGGGTCACCGGTATCGGCGAGTCCATGGGGGCTGTCGTTGGACGGACGTGGTGGCGCCCTCCGGAGGAAGAGCTCACTCACGCCGGCTCCGCGACTAAGCAATTATTGTCGTCAGTAGGGGGCTTAGTAGGTGGTGTTCTGCGTATGTTAGATCAGAACAGGCGCCACTGAACACCACTGAAGTGACTCGGCAGCAGTGCAGTGTCTCCTCCGGTGGTTGCCTCTTAACGACTTGACATTGACTGCTCCCTGTGGATTGCTGGTGCCGGGGCTGCGGCGGGGCCGACCGAGCTGTGGCTGTGGACGGGGTGTCGGAATGAGCGGCGTGGGTGCACTGCCTCTGAGGTGGCGCAGAGGTTGGGACAGCAAAAAAAAAAAAAAAAAGTTTCAGTAAGGACGTCATTTCCATCGTGAATTATGAAAGGAAAAACGATCAGGGATTTTGCCACTTATAGAAAAAAACAACTGCTAATTACAGGACGCTCTGAAAGAAGAGCACTAACATGATCGTTCGAGTTTGTTTTCCAGTACACCTGACAAACATGGCAGTCTGACTAATTTGTGGAAATCGAGAGAGAGAAAGCCCTGAGGGACACGCTAAAGAGTCAGTCTCTCTCTGTCTCTCTCTCTCTCTCTGTCTGTCTGTCTGTCTCTCTCTCTCTCTGTTTCTCTCTCTCTCTCTCTCTCTCTCTCTCTCTCTCTCTCTCTCTTTGTCAATTTATTTATTCAAAGCATTCAAGTTGCGATCGTGTATCTGTCATAATGTATTATTTCGAATATGTATTTGTTATGTTTGCGTGCAGTTGCTCAGCTACAAAGATGACTGTAATTAACACGCAATCCCCTTCACGAGGGGCTATGGCCTAAAACGTGAATAAATTATCTTGAGTCTTGAGTCTCTCTCTCTCTCTCTCTCTCTCTCTCTCTCTCTCTCTCCAGAGCCAACAGATAAACACGTCGGTCAGTTGGATAGGTCACGAAAATACACGAAAGACACACACAAATGTGGACATGGGCAGAGAGAATGCGAATGCGAATGCGAATGCGAATGATTTATTCAGATAAAGGCCATAGCCCATACTGAAGGGGTGACACCCGTAATACAACACACAAGAACAATTCACAGTAAGAAAATGGAAAGAAAAAGCTGTTACACGTATATGCACTACGCACATTATTATGAAAAGACTGTTCGTATACGCTTTTGAGCTTCATATATGTACATAGCAAGATGGAAAAGGTCATTTTCATTTCTTGTTGCTAACAACAAGTTGACTCTAAAACTACAGGGGTCACAATAATACTTCGCCTTGACAAATTTAACTCTAAGGTCACTGAGTGCAGGACAGCAAAGTAAAAAATGTATTTCATCTTCCTTTGCCTGATTACACAAGCGACACATCAATTCGTTATCTTTCAGAACACTGTATCTAAACCCGATGGCAAGCAATGTCAGAGACACCAAATCTAACTTACTCAATGCACTCTAAACATATCTATTTATATTCATTTCAATGTATGGTTCAACCACATGTGCTGTTTTAAAGAGTCTGTATTGTGCAAATCTGTCACTGCTATAATATGGTCATCCAGTCTTGCCATCTGCAGTCGATCATTCTTTGTTTAAAACATTTCAAAAATCCCGATATACTTTCAACACCCTGGTTGTCCCAAACATAACCCAAAGCCATAAGAATTTAAGCACTGACGAACATTGGTAGCCCATGTCTTCTTGCCATTACCATCCAACTGTCGCAATGTCTTATAAGCTTTGATGGTATCTTACTTTCCTCCATTTTGGTTATTTCAGCCAATACTTAATAATTTAAAAACAGAATTGATATAAATTGGATACCTTCCGAGCTCACCATAAACTAAATCATTTGGTGTTCGATTGTCTACATTCAAAAATCTTTTCATTGCATACAAATGAAAAATTCTCCATTTCGACATTTTCTCGAGAGCCCAAATTTCAGCCCATATTGTAAGTTGGCTGCACCTGCGAATCGAATAACTTCGAAAAAAACAGAAAATGCGACTACTATTCAATTTATATAAATTATGAAGAATAACTGTGACTGCTCTCCTTGCCCTATTTGCTAGATCTTGACACCCAAAAGTGAAACTTAATCTGGTAGTAAAATAAAATCCAAGATATTTGTATGCGTGACTACATCAATGAATTCACCCCCGTAGGTCCTTTTTTTCATTACGTGCCAAATATCCACCTTTACGAAAACACAATGATATTGGTCTTATTCATATTTACTTTTAATTCTAAATTAGTAGCAGCTGTATGCAAGCTGTTCAGTTGCCTTTGCAGACCAACAACAGTTGTAGACAGTAAAATAATGTCGTCAGAAAAAAGTAATACAAACAGTTCCAAGAGATCAAAAGTAACACCGTGTCGTCCATTTTGAATAATCTCCAAGGCCAATTCATTTATGAACAGAGAGAATAAAACTGGACTACAACACCCCCTTGCTTAACCCCTCTTGTACACTAACAAAATCTGATAATTTTGCTCCAGCTCTAATTCTTGCTTTTACCTCTTTATACATGCTTTTAACGCAACGATACAACTTACCTTTAATTCCATTTTTTAACAAAATAGGCCACAATATATTCCGTGAAATGAATCAAAAGCTTTTTCAAAATCTACAAAAGCCACATACAGCTTCTTGTTATTTACAAATTGTTTTTGAACTGCAGCTAGTAAACTAAAACATATGATCAATGGTAGAATAACCTTTTTTAAATCCTGCTTGATGTTCACCAGTTATACCATTCTGAGATACCCATTCATGGAGTCTATTATTAATAACTGAACTATAAAGTTTACTACATACATTGCACAAAGAAATGCCTCTATAATTATTTACATCGTTTACCTCCCCTTTCTTAAATAAACGGTAATATTATGGATTCTTTCCAATCTTCAGGATAAATCCCTGTATCAATAAATGATTAAACAATTTTAAACTAGAAAACTTAAAACAGTCCCACCAGAATTCTTAAAAAATTCCCCCAATTAGGCCATCAGGTCCGGCAGTTTTACCATTCCTTAATTTCTTAATAGCTGATAATATTTCCTCCATGGATATTGGTCTGTCGAAAGTATATTCTTCATTACTCAACGCATTGTCAGTTTCAATGGACTCCACATCGTCCTTATCCAAAAGGTTTTTAAAGTGTAGGAACCAGTCCTGCACCGAATGTTATTTGCAAGTCGGATTTTCTTTTTAGAAATCTTGTGTACAGTATTCCAGAATAACTGCTGATTTTTGGCCGAAGACAAAAGATCATTCAAAAGGGAATCATTATATTCTTTCTGTTTTCTTTCATTTAAATGTTTATATTCCCTTCTCGCAATGCAGAACACTACTCGGTCATTTTTGTCCATTGTTTTTAGAAAAATTCTGAATAATCTACGAAGTTTACGTTTTGCTACTCTGCATTCTTGATCAACCAATTCTGTACAAACATTCTTGTTTGTTTTTTATAGTTTTCCTCATAATTTCTGCTTGCTCTTTGACAGTTGTGTTTAAACAGATTTATTGGTTCGTTCACGTCAGCAGAAATAAGATTTTCAGCGACATTTAGCTTTTCTAGAACATTTGGTGAATTCATTGATGAATAAAATTGTTGACTGAAGTCTTGTTTCCAACAATATCTAACAATAAACTGAACACCATCTATATTACGAACAAAACTGACATGTGACTGATCATTTTGCATTCCAATACGTAGTGCTAGTGGTAAGTGGTCAGATCATATCTTTCCATCACATTCAGAGTCATTTGATTACACATTCGTTCAAAAAATTCTACTGATGCTAGAAAATAGTCATTTACACTGCTCCCGTATCCGAAACGTATGTAAATCGACCTTCGAGTCGCCATTACATAATCCATTTAAAATTGTCAATCCCAATACAGTGCACATGCTAAGCAGTTTTTTCCCATACAGATTCAATACCTTGTCTTGAGAGCATCTTTGATATTTAATATCTTCTTCCTTAAAGTTAGTATATAAGTCACCATCGTATACAGTTACTGGAGAAATATTTGAAGTTCTTGCATTCATGTCACCACAGAACAGTAACTAGTATCATCAAAGGACAACAACTTATTAACAATACAATCTTCAAACATTCCAATTCCATTATCAAACCATTTAAAGTATAGAAGGGTGCATTCTCTGGAGGTACATATGTACAAACAAGTAGGACAGTCTTATCAAAGCAAAAAAGGTCTTTATCAAATCTGAATAACATGGTTTTACAGACTGTCACAATCACTTGGTGCACGTAAGGGACAAGACTTTTGCGTATCATGCAAACCAGTCCTCCTGAGCAATGTCCTTGCTTAGTAAATTTTACGGCCGGTTTTACAAGTACTTCATGGTCATGAAAAAGGTTTGACTTAAACGACTCAGCAAAAGTTTCCACTAAACAAACAAAATCAAAGGTAGAAATAAGCTGAATAAAATCAATATTATCTATTTTTTTAATAAGCCACATATATTTTCCAGTGAAGGAATGACACACTATTTACAAGCTTGTTGATATTTTTTACACCACGTGCACTTTGACCGACATGGCTTAACTCGTTTGTTTCGCTGCACGAACTGCTGTCACATTGAACACGATGACACACATTGTCAGCTTCATGATCATTGACGCTCGATGTAAAGGAGGTGTGTGAATAATTCATACAGTCAGTCATACTTTTCATTTCATCTAAATATCTTGTCACACATTCACCGCCATGCATTGCCCCAGTCGTTGTCGTTGTATCAACACTAGTCACAGGGATAGTCACTGTCGCTATGTCAGTTCTAGTCGTGGAGTTTGTTACTGACGCAGAGTCTCTGTTGACATCTAGTACATTCGTTGTCAAACAGTCAACTATTCTGGAAGTTTCTTTCACATAACTATTGTCACCGATCTTATTCACACACTCTAACATTGAAAATCTCATTCAAATTTGCAAACTCATCGCCACTGTTTCTTTCATTCACACTGTCACATTCAGCCCTTTTCTTTAATTCATCGACATGTGTACTCTCACCACCACGCTCATCCGCATAATCACACATTTTCTCTCTATATCACTTTTTCTTTCTAAATCACTATGTATGTCTACAGACTTATCAAATTGGACAACAGATAACAAAACATTGCTGTGTAAAAATCGAAGCGGAATCATTCTCCACATTTAACACGTTAGCTGAAAGTGTGTCACTGTGATCTGGCACGCCTTCACCCCACCGATGTCAGTGACAACCTGCCCGGGATTTTCCTCGCCTGCCCGCTTCAAGTCAACATCGTTCCCTGCCCCAGCTGAAATAACTTCACGTGAATTGGAACAGGCACTCTATACGGTGATGGCTTAAATTTCCCCTCCCCCTGACTCTGACAGCAGAACATTATCTGATGACAGGGCCGGCCTGAATCCTATTTCAGTTCTACCAGATTGTCACTGATGTCCAGAACGAACTTCTTACTGTTGATCACCAGGTGATCATAGACCATGGACACTTTCATGCCCTGTGACCTGGCGGACTTAAGGTGTGGCACAAGCTTTTTTCTGGTCTCCCTAACCGAAAGAAAGTCCTCACTCACAAATATATCCGTTCCTTTAGTTTTTGTTTTGCACGCAGAATCTTATCTTTGTCTTTGAAGAATGTGCATCGTGCTATTACTGGCGAGTTCGGCTTTGAATTCAGACGGTGCACACGGTCGAAAGGAATGTCGTTTGAAAGTTCCAGCGTATCCGTTATCATGTCTTGCACCCGCTCTTCACATTCTTGCCAAGACTCACCGGCCTTACGAGGAATGCCATGGATGATTATGTTGTTTCTCTTCGATCTCCCTTCTAGGTCGTTTATTTTCCTGTCCAAGGATTCCACCCTACCGGCGAGTCTCATGTTTTCATTCCTCAACTCGTCATTTTCCTGTTTCAGGCGGACATTTCCCGTTTTAGACCGGACATTTCGTCCTGCAGATTTGCACACATTGTCTTTACGTCCCTCACGACCACTCCAAGCCGATCAAATTTTCCAGTTAGATCATTCAAAATGGCCATCACGTCTTTCAAAGTGGGATCGGACGGTAACGCAGGGCAGCAGGGGCAGAGCCCGGTCCATGACCACTGTCTCTACGGGAACTTGCTGCGTCTCCGGACGGGTTTGCCGTTTGCTATCAGACTTCACAGTGGTAGGTCCTGGATTCGCTCCACGTCACCACATCGTTGAAGCAAATGTCCGTAGCAGAAAAGAGACAGTAACAGGCCTACAGTAACACCGTCCATGCGCGATCTCAACTTCAGCACAGACATTTTCATGGCGGATTTAAACTTCATACGTTTCAACATGAAAGCTGCGAAATGTGCGCAAATACACCACCACATACCTAAAAGTCAGCGATGCAGCAGGCATAGTCCACCACACAAGTCACTGCCAACTCACAAGACACAGCACTACACACAACTAGCAGAAAAACGAGAAAAGCACAGAGCTAAAAAAGCGTGTCATTCAACTCCGTGTACCACAAGCGTCCCCCATGGCAGAGAGAGAGAGAGAGAGGGAGAGAGAGAGTAGAGAGAGAGGAGAGTAGAGGGGAAGAGAGAGAGAGAGAGAGAGAGAATACAATGTTTACGAACGTATATTCAGATTTAAGTTCAAGGCCCGTACTGAAGAGGCTTTCAGACAATGTTATTCACGCACACGTCAAATAATTACAGTTGTCCCCCCCCCCCTCTCCTCTCTCTCTCTCTCTCTCTCTGTGTATGTGTGTGTGTGTGTTGTGTGTGTGTGTGTGTGTTGTGTGTGTGTGTGTGTGTGTGTGTGTGTGGTGTGTGTGTGTGTGTGTGTGTGTGATTGCCTGCTTTAATGCGTTAACAAGTAAAAGTTTCTACTCATCATTACAACTGCTGTGGAACCATTATGTGGTTGTTGTACTTAATATACTATTTGTGGCTGGTTGGTTTCATGGTCTGTATTTCAGTTGAAACTCTTGTAGATGAAAATCGTCTTACAATTTCAAGTCACAATGATTTGTCAAAGGTTATGCGCGACTTGTTCTGGTAATGACGTCACTGTCATCCGGGTACGTGACAATCAAAAGAAACAGAAGTGAGATTCAAACAGTCGTCACAGCCAGTCTTTCTCTGTGCCAGCCAGACATTTTATTATGTTCAGTTTCAAACCATTTACAGCACGAAATTGAAGTCACTTTTTCACGCTACAACGAAGATGGGTTGCATAGCACTGGTGGGTTTTATAGCGATCGTGAGTTCATTGTACAGATATTTGAATGGTTTCTAGGTGGATCGGTTCTAATAGCGCTCACATGTGCCGCCCTGGTGATGTTAAAGTCAACGTACAATTTAAAAACGGATGGTGTTTTACAGGAAACAAACACACAATTTTTTCCAACTTTTCCTGTCCTTTTTCCTGAAAATAAGGCACCCCAGAAGCTCGCAACTGGACTCTGGAATTGTTCGTGGAAGACTATTCCACTTTCAGCATCACATGGCGTGTAACCCGAAGACAGAGTGTGGGGACGGACGGGATGAAACAGAACAGTGCCCCTTCAGCAGTGCTGAGTGCCGTGGAATGGTGGCGTTATGTGGCCGTTGTTACAGAATCCTTGTGAAAGGTCTGTCTGGTAGACAATACCAGAAAGAGCTGTTGAAATATGTAGTATTTTTCGGGGGTAGACCAGCATTCCTACGTGTATGTATGATTCATATAGTGTAATTACTGACAAATCCAATCGACAAATGGACCGCACTGGGACTCTTTTTCGTTGGCTTGCATCGTAACGATCTGACGTTTCCTAACTTGTATAGACATAGTCTACACAGTGAGGACAGAACGGTGTTCCATCATGTGTTTAAAGGTTCCTTTGTAAGCGAAGGTTGTAAACATCCTCTCATTCTGTCCTTAAAACAAATGTCAGTCTCAGATTACATGTTTATGCAAGGCCCTAGCAAACGTGGACAGTCAGTGATTTGTAAAGTCAGCGTAAATAAAGCTAAAGAATCCTTCAGCCCAAACAGCATTGCTGTAGGTGACACCAAATTATGGCTACCCAAAACACAACACTCTGTAACAGTTTGCAGACACGGAGATGTGACAGTGACGCAACTGTTCTGTGGCTCTAGCCAGAATGAAGCGTGTAGTCAACGGTATTCATCTCTGTGCCTTTCTTCTGATCAACTATGACTATGAGCATGTCGACTCCCACAGACTTTGATGTCACTTTAACTCCCACATTTCCCTGCAGTGTCGGCGACACAACCACTGTGTCCTACACCTTGGTGTGTGACTTCACAGCTGATTGTCCAGATTCCAGTGATGAATCTTTCTGTCGGCATCCTCTGTGTGACAGCACAATGTTCACATGTACAAGTGGTCAGTGTGTTCCATATAACAGTTTGTGTGATCAACTGTCGCACTGTCAGGATGAATCAGAGGAAAAGAACTGTGATGTTTTCGAAAGTAAATACGTGGACATGTCACGTGTTCCTTCTCCTGTTCTGGTCAATTTCGATGGAATTTCACAGTTTACCATTACCACAATGAACCTCAGCGAGCCATGTCCGGACAGTCACTACCGTTGTCCCGGTCAGCTCAGTGACTGTCTGCCAGTGTACACACGGTGTAATGGAATGTATGACTGCGCAGGGCACGAGGACGAAGACGGATGTGAGGAAGTAAAATGTCCAGGTCTTCTCCGATGCAGGTTTTCAATTATCTGTGTACATAGCGATCATGTGTGTGACGGCTGGCCTCACTGTCTAATGCATGATGATGAGCTGTGGTGTAATGTCATTTGCCCTGTTGGTTGTCTCTGTCAAGTTCATTCCATGCGTTGTCTTCAGCCATTCCATGCAGCCCTCTTCCCTCAGATCCGCTCTTTAGATGCTACAGGTTCCGGAATGGCACTGTCTGATGCAGGTAACAATGCTTATCTTGTTCGCCTGATGCTCGCCAATTGCTCTCTGACCATCTTGCCTGCATTACAATTACTGAATTTGAGGTTCCTTGACCTCAGTGACAACAATCTACAGCACATCAACACCACTTCTCTTCTTGCTTTAGAAAACATGCAATCGTTGTTCTTGT
Organism: Conus ventricosus; assembly: GCA_018398815.1. Lineage (NCBI taxonomy): Eukaryota > Metazoa > Mollusca > Gastropoda > Neogastropoda > Conidae > Conus > Conus ventricosus. Next base: position 97,469,944 of record CM031600.1, read on the forward strand.
CTAACAATCCTGTCACAAGACTCTCCTCTGATTTTTCTTCCGACATCCAACAAACCATGCTGTCTTTGATAGATCTGTCACATACAGCACTAACAGAATTTGATTCTAAAGTCTTAGCACAGTTTTCTGCATTACGGACATTGAATTTAACTGGTACTTGCATTCACACTATATGTTCAAATGGTTTTCGGTTCACATGGCGGTTGACTGAGCTGTACATGCATGGGAGTCCTATAAAAACGTTTCCACCAGACATGTTCACAGGTCTTTCTCGTCTACACACCATCTCTTCACAGAACTATAAACTATGCTGCAGTGAAGTTCTACCTCCTGACTTCGACGTTTCCTCTTGCTATGCCCCCAAAGATGAAATTTCATCGTGTGAAGATTTACTACAGTCATGGACATACCGAGGGTTTCTGTGGCTGGTCGCCTGTCTGTCCGTGTCTGGCAACGTCTTCTGTTTCTGTGCGCATTTGTTAAGGAGAAGGGTAACCTCTTCAGGTGGTTTCAGTGTGTTTGTCACCGACCTGACCATGGCTGACTTTCTGATGGGTGTTTACATGGCTATCATAGGTATTGCTGACAGCCATTACCGAGGCAGATACCTCCATCATGATGACATATGGAAACACAGCGTGACCTGTAAGGTGGCCGGTGTTCTATCTCTGTTGTCCAGTGAGGTGTCAGCTCTGATCATCTGTTTAATCACTCTAGATCGTTTTATTGCCCTCTGCTTCCCATTCAGCACGTGGCGATTTGAGAGAACATCAGCAGCCATGGTTTGTCTGATGATCTGGCTGACTGGCGGGTTTCTGGCATCGTTGCCTTTACTCCCGGCAACATCCCACTGGGAGTTCTATTCTCAGACAGGCATCTGTATTCCACTGCCGGTGAAAAGACAAGAGTTCAATGGAAAACACTATTCTTTTGGCGTGCTGATTGTTCTGAATTTCGTTCTGTTTTTACTCATCTCTGTGGGTCAACTAGTCATCTACTGGTCAATACAGAGCAACACTTTGAAGACTAACTCTACAAGGACGTCCCAAGACATGACCATAGCTCAAAGACTGATCACTATAGCATTGACAGACTTCATGTGCTGGTTTCCCATTGGACTGTGTGGGATGTTGGCATTGTCTGGAAGCCCCATACCAGGAGAAGTGAATGTAGCCCTGGCAATATTCATTTTACCTCTAAACGCTGCGGTAAATCCCTTTCTTTACACGTTCAACACTTTGACAGAGAAGTGGAGAAAATCCAAAGAATCTAAGCTGCTCAAATGGATGGAAACCCATCCTGAGCTGATTCCACGTTAAAATTGTCCACACTGTCCTGATTCACTGCGTCCTTCAAAGGCGAAGCCTCTTCAATTGTATACTTCAAGGGAAATTTCAGTCTTCACGTATTTAAACAAAAACAAGACTGGCAATGCTTATTAGACTAAGACTAACATAATTAAGATAATATATATATATATATATAATATATATATATATATATATATATAATATATATATATATATATATACATATATATATATAGCTGGTAATATATTTTCCGGCTTTTCTTTGAAAAAGTGCTCAACCATGCGGGAGCAGCTAAAATAATGATTAAAAGCAAATCTTAAAACCCGGGACGACAAACTTGTTTCGAGGAGAGAACAGGAAAACACCGATTCTAGGCCACCCTAGCCCCTCACCTAGGTTCGGGGCTAGGGCGACCTAGAATCGGTGTTTTCCTGTTCTCTGACAAGTAAGACTTCAATAACCAAAAAATAACGATTATCTACAAACAAACATACTGTGTAGGGTTATCCGTTTTTAATACTAATTTACTAAAGTTTTCATAGAGTAGCGTAGGGGAAAGTAGCCGTGGCTGAACACGACCCATAGAGTAACGTAGGGAAAAGCAGCTGTGGCTGAACGCGCCCATATACACGGTGGTGCACTAGGCTATCCGATTACTTCGCGGTGTGTTAATTACAGCGTTGAGTTGTTAGCAGAGAGAGAGGCGCAACCAAAGCCCGTTAAGGTCAATTTGCCCTCCGTGTGGTGAAGGATTGCTTGTGGGTTTAAATAATATTTCTATTTAGACAGGGAGGAAAGACAGTCTTGGAGCCATAGACATACGTGCGTATGCGCACACACACACAACACACACACACACCACACACACACACACACACACACACACACACAAACACACACACACCCCAACACACACACACACACACACACACACTCACACAACAACACCACACACACCACACTCACACACACTCACACACTCACACACACACACACACAACACACACACACACACACACATATACACACACACACACACCAACTCACACACACACTCACCACCAACACACACACACACACACACACACACACACACACACACACACACGCACACACACACGCCGCACGCACGCACACTATTTATTAGTTCTCTGCATGTTTTCCACTGAAAGCCAGTTTTTGACAAAGTGTTTTTTGCTGTACAGTCATCTATAATAAATAGTGTCTGCGTTTTAATTTAGCCGGTCGCCTCAGCCTGCTGAAAAAAAAAATCAATACTGCCACACCTTCCTCCCCCTCTTCTCCCCTCCCGCCCAGCCTGCCCCATTATAACATATGACATCAGCTTTCAGAACCCTTCACTCCGTTCCACGGCTGAACTTGGAAGGGGTGGGCTCTCTTTTCAGTACTGTCAACTCTGTCAGGGCGGTGTCAACGACCCTGCTCTGCCACGTCACGGGCCCGCTCACATGACCACACATTCTTCTACTGACTCCCGGACTAGCAGGACGCGTTTATTGTGCTGTTTTTTTGGGTTTGTGTTATTCTAAAATTGGCAACCGTTTACTGAGGAACAGAATCGTGCTATTCATGATCACAAGTTTTACTTTGACTGCATGTAGAGTATTTGTCAAAAAAAGAATCAGGTGAAGCATGTTCGTTACCGCCGAAGCCGAAAAGAAGTATTGCTTTCCTAGGGGGTGGAGAAAAAGAAAAAAGTGAACCGACTGCTTTGGAAATGAAACGACTATCTTCAAGGTTTTTTGGGTTCAAGGAATGAAAAGACATTACCGAACAAGATGGGGTCAATTATAATAAGTGTTTAACGTTGATGAATGCTTCCTTTTTTAAAAAAAGTGGCGCTATGTTGATAAAACAAAATAAAAGCAAAACAATTCATCACGCGTTGATTGTTGGACGCTGGCTTGAGAAAAGCTAAAGCCATGTTTGAAAGAGCAAAAACGCATCAAACATGGCGTTCATTTCTTCAGGCGCAGGTGGGCATGTCTGATTCATATGCCAAAAAAACTTATTCAGCTTTCAATATGTTTTACCACTATCCTAAATTCTATAAGCTGGGATTAGCATTGCTGAACTTTTATATCAAACGTCAAAGTTTTATTAAACTTATGCAACTGGATAACGATTTTTGAATGTTCTGGCAAGAATAGATAGGGTTAGGCAGGTCTTAGTACATCTACCAGTATGGAGAGGAGTAGTGTGTTTGCCAGCACTATCTCCATAAAAAATGCTCCAAATATACAAAGACGGATGTACTACAACTGGCGATTAGAGCCGCCATAAAAGCTTGGCTACAGCAGAACTGCGTAACTCTGCCAAAGCCATTGCAAGCCTGGTTGAGAAAAAGAGGAGCACAGCAGCGAACTAGTCAAACGTTCCTGTAAGAACGTTTGACCTGCAAAGCGCGGCAGTAAACTGGGTCAAGTGATCCCCTAGGAACGTTTGGCCTAGTTGCTGGCCTCAGTCACAAAGAAAGTGGCCCCAGTTCTACTTTGAGACACTTCACCCAAGTCACCCCAATCACCCCAAGTCCTTAATTAATTCTTGATTAATTCCCCCCAAGCCCTTTAAAATTAAGTTTTTAATTAAGTCAACCCCAATTTCTTAATTAAGTTCTTGATTAAGTTTTTAATTAAGTACATCAATTCTTAATAAGTTCTTGATTAAGTTACCCCAAGTCATTAATTAAGTTTTTAATTAAATCACCCCAAGTTCTTAATTAAGTTCTTAATTAATTTACATCAAGTTCTTATAAGTTCTTGATTAAGTCATCCTCAAGTCATCCCTAAGTACAAACAAGTTCTTATTCAAGTTATCTTATAATTATCAAAAAAATACAATCTATGTTTTATCTTAAATAGTAATGTCTAATATAGTACACACACACCCTCAAAAAAACGCGTCATCGCTGAGAATATCTTGCTCGGCGTTTCTGCGCGAGTTTGGTCAGCATAGATCTTAATGAAGTTCTTACATCCGAAGCAACCGCATTGATACAATTCTGGTCAATGGAAATTTTCTTTTATAGACTCCAGGGTCTTTATTTATTGACTTTATCATTTTAATAATACGCCATGTTCTATTTTTATTAAAAAAATTTAAATTTAAGTTCTTAAAATATTTTTCCCCATCTAAAAAGGATCAAAATGATCTTTTTTTATTGGCGTGCTGGCGTGCTGTTGTTTTTTTGTATTTAGCGTCAGATTTTTTGATTGTTTTTGTTTTGGCTGCCATTGTTTATATATTTTATAACAATAATAACCGCCCCCAGCAAGCAGCAAGGGGGGCCCAAAAAAGGCAACAGTTTTAAGTTCAATATTCCACGAAGACTTGGCGCTGTAGGTCTTGAATCACATGGAGTTTTTATAGCAGGCATTGAATCAACTTGTTCTGGCGTTGGCGGCGTTAAGTTTTATTATAGCAAATTTTGTAACATAATTTTTTTTGTTTGTTCCACTCCGCAAAATCTTTTTCCTGTTTTAAACACGCCCAGATGAGGTTTTTACTGGTCACTTTCTCGACTTGATTCAATTTTTTTCTGATTCAGGGTTTCCTGATTCTGCGATTTTCCGACTCGTTCTTTTTTGAAGGGAAATAAAGTCTATATGATTAAAATAATTAATCCCATGATTAATGGCGATAACAATGTTCCAAATCTGTAATACAGATCACACCCTAGAGACCTAATGACTTTGTTAAAACTGGATCTTGCGTTAAATAAATACGTAAGATCTTGTTCAGAATCAATGGGAGCAAATCTACTGACTAGTTAGTGTACAAACAAGAACCGTTTGCCCCACACTTTTCACCTTTCAAGACCCCAGCTGCGCTTCATACCTTTTTATGAACTTTAAAATGTCTTGCGGCGACATCTGTTGAATCTGTTCAAAATGCTGAATTCAGTTCCGAGGAACTGTTTTGTTTTCCCACATGCTGCCAAAGAAACAGCCTCTCCTTTTTGGGCATAATAGCTTGGTCATCAACTTGGTCATTCATAAGTTCAGAAGGTTAGACCGCCCTGTAGCTGAGTAGATCATCACTGTTCATGTTTTTATTAATTATAATTATTTTATTTTCTAAAAATGAGCACCGAAAAAACGTTGCTAACCCTTTGTATACCTTTCCCTGCTGTTATTGGGGGTCTAAGTGTAGGATACTCAAAGCTTGGTAAAAGCTTGTTAAGAATTAAACCGGCAATCTTGGCAAACTAGACTTTGAGGATTCAGCAAAGCTGATTGCTATTATTGCAGCTTCGTTTGCCACGAAAGATTTTCTAGTCAAGCAAGGAATAATTCCCGACAGTATAAATATGTAAATAAAAAATACATTTATAAAAAAGGGCTTCACCCGTAAGATGATAGGCGGCGCTGTGGGGTTTAAAGCGCTCGCTTTTAGTGGAAGTAATTACGCATTTAGTAAACTGCGAGATGAAGGCAAGAAAAAAGACATAACAAAGCTGTAGCAACTAGCCGCCGCACAAGATCGCTATGAAAAACAGAGAATTGAGCAGTTAGATTTTATTTAAAAACACACGAAAAAACAGGGGCATGCAGCTTACACATTTAAAGAGTTGATCAAGCAATAAAACAATATTTTCTTGTAACAGGCAAACCAATCGAGACATTGGGCCCCCACCAAAATTTAGCGACTTTTTTTCATCCATCAGAAAAACAAAAGATTCAAGAAATCGGATTTAATGTCTTTGGAAAGACCGTTGTGTATTTTGTTGCGCATAATATTGGCTGAATAAAATGAACAAAATCTATTATTCCCCAAAGATATTGGAAGGGCATTACAGCAATTTTAAAAAACTAAGCCAAAACAGCTGGAGTCAGTGAACAAACAGCAAAGGAATGGTTATCTAAACAACGTTTTGGCAAATTTAATTACCTCGCCTAGACAATACAGAGACCACACTTTGTGAATACAACTCCAAACGACACCCATCAAATGGACCTTCAAAATTTACCCTCTGATACGATTAGACGAAAAGATTTTAAATACGCACTTACAGTCATTGACGTAGCTTCAAGATACAAAGAAGCGGAACCATTTAACGCAAAAGAGTGCTTCTGCTGTTGCTGTTGCTATACAACTAATATACCAACGAGGCCCGCTAACTTAAACCCCGCATGATTCAAGTCGATGATGGAAAAGAATTTAAAGGCCCAAGTGAATCAATTATTGTTGAAACATAGAGTTACCATTAAAAGAGGGATTCCGGGAGTTCACAGATCACAGGCTTTAGTTGAAAACTTTAACAAACAGTTATCTGAAAGGCTTTTCTCCTACCAGTATCACAAGAGCTGATTGACAAAATTCTCGCAACACAGAATGGGTTAGAAAACTGCCCTCAGTTTTGCGCGCAATGAATAATGAAGAATTTAAAGGGTTTAAAAACCCGTACAAGCAATCAAAGAAAAACAATAAATGTTGCTGAAGACTCCAGTACACCCCGCAAACTATTACCGTTTGGTTTAAAAGTAAGGTACCTTTTTTACCGGAGAAGCAGAAGGGACACTCGCATCAGGGCAACCGATCCAGTTATGGGTGTTGACCCGTATGAAATAAAAAGAATTGTAAAGATGAATCCGCCCGTGTATTATTACGAGAAACTTACAAAAACAAAACAACCACTCCTCAAAGATCTTTTGTGAAAGAAAGAACTGCAGATAATTCCGCCAGAACACAGTTCCGCTTAATTATTTACGTAAACATAATTTTGGGTTTTAAAAAGGAAGGCCCCGAAGGGAAACGCAGAACGAAACAAGAATGGTAAAGGAAGAGACCTTGAAAATGATACGGAATCATTTCATGCGTGTAATGCTATTAAGGAAACATTTCGGGGATTAATCCCAATGCATGCTAAATCATCCAGATCACCTACAACCAAACCCCCAAATTGGGAAAAAGAATGTCTTGAAATAATAAAAAAAATTCGAACGCGTCAAGCAAAACATGAAAAAGATTTAAATGAATTGGATGAAGCTATGATTGATCTTTTAATAAAAGTTGATGAAAAATATAAACCCCCCTGTTTATGCGGTCCTCCATGCCCGATTGCATAAAGAAAACTCTGGATTTTCAAACACACGTTTTGTGTTTGTTCTATCTAATGACTTCTTTTTTACAACTGTTGTGTTGATCTCATGTAGATAGATCGCAGTTTTAAATTGTCATGATGAAAAGTCTTATTGCCAAAATGCTTCTTTGTAGTTTTCATGTGAAAATGTTTGACTGCACAACGCTGCAGATATTCCCTTTGCTTTCTTAATGATTTTCTCCTGGCTCGAAATACTGTACATTTTTACCTTAAACCAACAAACTCCTTGATCACCTTTTCCCGATAATTTTATCCTTCATCTTTTCCCAAAACCCCTTTTTATTAGTAAATTGAATGCAAAGGCGAATCTTTAGGATAATCGGACGTGTCATACCATCCCCCCATGACCTTTAGCTACTTCTAATTCCATGTCTTTATAGATGCTTCAGTAAAGGGGAAATCTATAACAAAACTGTCGTATCTGTGTAAAGTACTCTGGACTCAGGATACGAGGGCTTAAAGTAGTCATAAAGAAACTCTAACATCAAAAGCTTTGATAATTCAAAACAGTAAACCCAATAAATACAGGTTTGTCTAATTTGACTTTCTTTTTTTTTATCATTATACCAAAAAGCTGATCATGAAATCTTCTGAAGTCCCTGATAATTAGGGTTTTGAAGTCAGCTTAATTGCTTCGTTCTCCCCTGGTGACCAATCTGACATCTTTGCGCTTGTGGGGATTCTCCATAGTCTTTCCGAAAAAGCTGTTTTTCATCAACTTGAAAAAGTCTTTTTCTGAAGCATCTGTGGATTTGGTTTCTGAGATCAGTGTTCTTCATGATGTATGGTTTCATGAACTGTTCTGATCAAAAGCAATTATGCGAAAGAACTGCTGTCAACTTCAAACCATGTCTTAAATAAAATTGTAGAAGTCCCGTAATGGGCAGACATAATTTCTTTTGCCGCGAAGATTAGGCGCAAGTTTAGGTGGTTCTCTTGGATCCATCTTTAGACTTTCTGCTGCTAAAGGATATCATTATGCAGGTCATGGAGTTCCTGAGGATATTCTAAGTCAACTTCAGAATGAAACCACGCTGTTTATCAGGCGTTAAACTGCCCAACCACTTTAATGCCTTTTGAATATTATTTGATCGCCGCCTGTGTACATTTAAAGTTACGTAATGGAAGGATTGCGCCATTGCCCAACCATACAGATTGTTTGCATCTAAATACAAAAGAAAAGTTAGACTTTTTACTCGATCATAGTCGTCCAAATATTTGTTGTTTGCTTTACAGTAATGATGCGACGCCATACAATTCTCCCACCAATCCGTTTTCAATCATCTGAATCATTGGTAAATCAACAATAAATCAATCTGTACTCCAGTAAACTTTAAGAAAGCATCCCAACTCATCCCGGGCGCAGAAATATAATGCGCTGGATCCAGGGTGTAATGTTTCATGCAGGGCTTTCTAAAATTTTCAAAGACGTCCGCCAACAAACAAACGTCAGCCCTCAAGTATGAATCATGAATAGTCTCCCATTGTTTTACACTCTAATTTCTGCCACGAAACTTGACATGCTGGTAATCAGAATCCCGTTTGCCCCTTTCCCTAAGATTTAAAAAAACGCCCTTTTAAAGGGGGAAAGTGTGTCTTAAAACAAACCTTTCCCAACTGTTCAAGTACCAAAAAGGGGTTAAACCCCCTTTCAAACAAAGTTGAGTCAAAATATTTTTTCTTTTAAGGGGCAGGATTTTAAAAAGGACAAAGGCCAGTGACTCTAATGAACCCATAAATTGGGGCATACATCATAAAAAGAAAATTTTTTATTTGTTAAACCCACATGTATTTTTCCCTAAAGGACTGTGCAATGCATGACACCCTAAGAATCGCCCCACTGTTTTAAATTATAAATGAAGTCGTAACCCCCAAATTATAAAAGAAGATGGGCACTTCCATGTCTTAGGATCAAACTTAAAGTTGAAGTTTGAAAGTTTTTTGGGGCGCTGCTCCCCCAACTTTCCGCAAATGTGATCATGGTCCCTTATTTGTCGATTTGTTGCTTTTTTAAACTGATTTTTCTAAACCGGCAAACCCAAACCCAATTTTGGCGAGCCCATACTGTTGTTGTTTTTTCGGGCGTCATTATGTTTTCAGATAATTTTTAAAATTTTTAAAACAGACATTAGGGCACTTTCTGCATGCGTTCTAAAAAAGTTTTTCCTCAGCATCGGGCCCTAAAACAATTTGGCTTTGAATGAACGCCATCCGCCCTTTAAAACCAATGAAGGCAAATGAACAAATCTGATGATTACTCAAAAAAACTTTTTTTTCCGAATTTTTTTGGGGGCGCGGGGCCCTTTCCCATAAGGAAAAATGAATTAAATTAAAATTTTTCGTAAACAAAAACGGGGAAAATTTTTGAAAGGCCTTTTCCATTTTTTAAAAAACTAACTTTAGATCCGGGTGGGGGTAAATTATTTTCTGTATTACAGTCTACAGAACTTTTACAATTTTTCTTATTTCCCGGGGCTTGAACAGATGGAAATTCTTTTTAAACTTTTTTCTACAGAATTCTTTTTTAAGCCCTTTTTTTGAAGTATGGGCCAATAATCTACTCATTGGGGCTACCCAATTTTAATGGGGTTTAGCCCCGCGGGTGAAAACTTTTAGTTTTAAGTCAACATGTTTTTTTTGTCGGGTTTCGCCAATCTTTTGGACGTTTTTTGGCCCATTTTAAAACCGGCAAAAATTTTTTGTTTTTCACCCCAGGGTGTAGACATTAACATTCCTTTGGGTTTGGGGGGGGAAAAACTGATAAATTTGATCTACACTAACGGGAAAGGACCCCCACTAAAGTTAAGATTTTTGGGTGTTTTGGGCCGATATTTAAATCACTCCTCTGCGTTTTTCGGGGACATATCAGCCCTTGCAAGAAAAAAACCACAGAAACATTTGTCGTCAAAATTTTCTTTATGTTTATAACTGCTTTTTTTGGGTTTGCCAGGCGGAGGTAGGAATGTAAGCCTTCCAAACCCAAATCGGCGCATAAATAACTTTTTAATCTGATTCTAAGACTTCGCCCTCTGCCCCAACCAAAAAACCCCTCTCTTTTGGGGGCTTTTTCAGGGGCCCAGCGCAAACTTTTAAAAGCATTTGTCTGCCCAACCGGGGTTAAGTCTTTAAAGGGGGAAAGAATACCCCTTTTTGTTTTAATTTGAGCCCCAAATTTTTTCTAGTTTTTCTTAAATTTATTGTTAAATTCGATTAAAACAGCAAACATTACTTTAACGGCGGGTCAAATTGTTATTTTCCCTTTGGAACGGGAAAAATTTGCATGTACAACGCTTTCCCCACTTTTTCCCCTGGATAATAACTTCTAAACAAAAAAATCCTTCAGGGGCTTTAAAAACCTTTTTCTCGGGCTTTTCCTTCAAACTTTCATCGGGCCTTCATATATTTTTTAACCCTTTTTCTGTACCTATTTCAAAAGCCAAAAATTTTTTTTAAATTAAAAAAATTTTTAAAAATTTAAACCCAAAATTTAAATACCCAGGGTCTTTTTGTGCTTGGACTCAAAACTAAAAAATAAAAAACCCTTCGAAATTTGGGGTTACGGGTTGGGGGTTTTGAAAAGGGTTTAATTTTCTCGTTATTTTTAAAAATTTTCCCTTTTTTTTTCTGCCGGGCGTCGGCGGGAGAAAAAATTTTTCCCCCGCCTTTTTTTTGGGAAGTTAAAACTTTTGTCTTTTGGGGGGGGGGTATAAAAAAAAGCCCTGAAAAGGGGGGAAAATTCTTCATCCGTATTTTTTGAGCCCAGCTAGTGCTTTTTTTTTGGGGCATTTTTTGAACGAACTAATTTACCCCGTTTTTATTGAACCATAGCGGGTGTGCTTTTGGAGTTTATTTTTTTAATTTTTTTGCTAGCAGCCCCTACAGCAAAGAACACAGGCCAAGAGCTAAAGACAAACTGCCTAGAGGAAACCCGGGGGGGTGCGCCAAATGCCCTTGCTAAGAGACCAACACTCTTTCCCTGCTGAAAAGAGCACTTATAGCCCGGAGGGCTCCAGTATTAACATATGTAACAGCTTTACGGGCCCAGAAAACTTCTTTTGGGGGTTTGGGGGGGAATTTTGAAAGTCTTGCTCATTTTTTTGGGGGGTTGGGGGGGCATTGGTTAATTTTGGGGTTTTTAAAGGGGTTTTTTGGGGGTTAAATTTGGGCTTTTACTATCCCCCTTCTTTTGGGCGACTCGGGGCGCTTTTGGGGCCCCACTTTTGGGAAAAACCCTGAACAGACATCCCTTTTTTTAAAAAAAAAAAAAATAATTTAGTAGGGGGGGGGGGGAACTTTTTAAAATCTTTTAACTTGAATATTCAGCTGCGCTTTCAAATATTAAAAACAAATGTGCATTAACTGGTTTTTTCGCCATTTTTTTTCTTTATAAATTTTTGAATTTTTAAATTACTTCAAAAAACCCGTTCCCCCATTTCCCAAAGCAACGTTATCCTCTGTCGCCCTTTGGGTCAACCCAATAAGCCGTTTTTTCCGGTTGTTAAATAATCTTTCGATTTCAACTTTGGGGAAAGGGGGGTTGATTTTTAGACAAAAAGTAAACCTTTTGGGTTTTAACTAACCCTCCCACCCCCAAACAATTTTTTTTAATTGGGTCAAAAGGGTTGAAAAGGGTTTTTAAAAGCCCGCTAGCGTAAATTTAGGGGTTAGGACTGCCCTCAATGGGAACATTGTACTTTCGTTATTTTAGTTTTAAAATAAACTTTTTTCATTTCCTCTTTCAAAGGGTTTTCTTATCTTCACCAGCAATAAAATCCCTTTAAGTGATCTTGCGAGACGCTAAAAATTAAAAAATTTCCCTATAGCGTCGGCCTTGCTTCGGGGGTATGTTGTATATGAATCACTTCCTTTTTGTAAAAATTGCTAATTTTTACTGATAAATTTTTGCTCAAACACCTTGCTAAATTGGGTTTCTAACAACGTCAAACTCTAACGAAAGTCAAAAATGCGGGACTTTTCTTCAGTGTCTGTTGATCTAATAACACTTTTTTATTCATTAAAAGTTAGTTTTTATTTGACAAAACTTTTTTTTAATTTCCCTTTGAAAGTTGGGGGGGGGCAAAGCGCTTTTAAAAAAACTCAAAAACTAAGGGAAAAAGGAAAAACGATTACCATACCAAAATTTACAGCCACAAACTTTTTTCCCTTTATTACATCGCGGGGCCTAATTTTATGTTTTAGTGCTTTTTCATTATCTATACCTTTTAAACCAAAAATCGGCCCCCTTTTATTTTTCGGTTTTGCCATAGATCCCGAAAGGGTTTAAAAAAATGTCTGCATTGTGTAAAAAAAAAAATTCTTGCCCCTCAATTTATAAAATTTTCCTTTTCGATTGCCCGTCCCCAGATTTTGGGCAACTGCCCTGTTTTGGGGCTGTTTTTTTGGGTTTCCCAGTTTTTATTTTAAAAGTAAGTTGTGCAGAGCTTGGGACAATCCTTTTATCTTCCCCGGTCTGGAAATTTTTACAGTAAAATTTGATCTGCATCAATAGTAGACGGATTATTTGGAACAGTAAATATTCCCTTATTTCCCTTCACGCCAAAGGGCTCTTTTACCTTCTAAAAAAAGGTCAAGGGAAACGAGGCCCCTATGCTTGGACCCTTTTTTTATAAAAAAAAAAAAAATAAAAAAAATTAATTATTAAAGAAACAAAGGCAGGCATTGAAGATGAAGGGGTTTGAATTTTTGGGGGGGCCCGGGGACGACATGAATAAATGATCCCTTTAATACAGCATCGGGCCCGCGCCCCCAAATTTGGGGCCCTCAATTAAAAAGAAAGTAAGGTCAAATCATTTTTTCCAAAGGTAAAGGCCCCAAACCTCCCGAATTTATAACCCTAATTTATTTTGGGGGAAAAGGGGGACCATTTGTTTGTGAGAAACCAACCAAAACACCCTTTTTCAGCTTACAACTAAACCAACCAAATCAAAATTTTTAAAAAAGAGTACAATTAGACAAAGCTCGTGTAACGAACAAAAAACGCCTTGGCATTAAATAAACCAAAAAAAAAATTTGGGAGGCTGTTTCTAAACTTCAAAACACACTACCAAAAACTCCCAACAGATAACCAAATACAAAACATTGGGAAATTAAAGAATTAAATCAAACGGGAACGAATTAATAAAAAGCAATTTGAAGCAGAAAACCCGTTTTTTCAGAAGAAAAAAAGCATTAAAGACTATACACACTCCCCCACACCCAAGGGGAGAAAAAGCGGGCCCCCTTTATCATGCTTTTTAAAACCCTTAGAGGCGAATTAAAAAAAAATTTACAAAAATGGGTGAAATAGGGTGAGCAAAAAAAAGAGAAAAAGAAAAACCCCTTGAGGCCAAGAAACCCTTAGGGCATGAAAATTTTTTGAAAAAAAATAACCCAAAGACTAAAAGATCTTGAACAAGAGAGATCAGCAAGACTAGAAACGTTTTTCTACTAACCGAGAACAATTGCGAACTCAATTTAGGGAAATAAGAAAACTAACCAAAGAATTTTTTTATGAAACACAACGGCCCAGCAGAAAGAAACAACACCTTTTAGAGAGCAAGGGGGGGTCACATTAGCAACGTTATAAAAAGCCCTTTGGGTTTGCAAAAAAGGGACACTGGTGTTGGCTTTTTTTACAGGCGGGGGTGGTCAAAGTCCAGTGCCCCCCCTGCCATCGCCTCACCTGATTTAAAACATGGGTAAAAAAAAAGCTTTTTCATCTTTCGAGTTTAAAAAAAAAAAAATTAGCCAGTAAACCATGGGCGCTTTGGGCCCGGGGATATTTTGGGAGTATTGTTAAACTGGGTTTTGTCTCCCGCAAGCAAAGTTGTTGGGGTTTTTGGCCGAGCTCTTATGGGCATTAAATTCTCTTAAAAGTTGGGGTTTAAAAAATTTTTTAAGATAAAGACCCGGGGTTTAAACCCAACCATTTTTTCCAAGAACAATTGGGTGTCTTTTCATAATTTATGGCATCGCGAACAAAGTCCGGGGCTTCAAGCCTTTTGGGGTTTTTGGGGCCACGGGGGTTGGATTACTTTTTTCTTGGGGGGTTTATCTTTTTTTTTTTTACTGCTTGCAAAAAACGGCTCAGATTTATTTTTGGGTTTTTTCCGAAATTTCTGTTCAATTTCCTGCCACAAGGGTTTCATTATTTTATTTTTTTATTTTACCCATCTGGGGTCTGAGGCCGAAAGGGAACATGTATAAACCCTTCCAACACAAAAATCTAAAATTTCGATCATGCGTTTTTTGTAAAACCTTTTTTAACCCTTTAAAAACTTAAGGCAAAACAAAAAGTAGAATTAATGGCGCCTCTAAATTTGCCAAGTACTGGTTTTTTTTGCGTCAAAAAACCCGAAGAAGGATCAGTTACGCTCGATCTCGTTTTTGCAGCGAACCTAGCAAACAAACCCAAAAGTAAGAAAGAACAAGTCGTTTTTTCGTTTTATTCCTGCTTTTTTTGGCCCCTTTTAAAAATTCTAAAATAAATGTTGTCCCCGCTGTTTTAAAGCTCTTGCCTATGAAAAAAAAAAACCCAGGTTGAAAATTGTGCCTGAAGAGAAAGATGTGAAGGAGGAAACCAGTCCCAAAATTTTACTTTTTTAAACCCCGCCCCAAAAAAAGGGGGGCCTAACCAAAAATTTAAAACCCCAAATTTTTTTCTAAAGTCCGTCTAACATTAAAATTAAAATTTTGTTTTCAGATCCTTTCAAAAAGGGCCCTTTAAATTTTAAATTTTGTTGCCCGAAAGGATTAAACGGGGTTTGGGGCATTTTGGGGAATGGCGCTTGCAATTTAGTCAAAAAACTTTTAAAAAAGGGGAAATAGAAAGAAACCCCTTTCACTGACCTCACCCAAAAAAAGGGTGATTTTAAATGAAACAGCATACGACACCCACACCCATTATGCACAAAAAACAGCAAAGTTTTAAATGGTTTTGATAAAACCCGCATCGGATGACTAAACCACACTTTTGCGATGTAAATCTTTTTAATAGGGGGGTTAAGATAAACTGTTTAATGGCTAAATAACCTTGCTTGAAAGGGTTCAGTCTGGGTCACAAAAGTCAAGAGTATCCTTTTTTTATTTTTAAGATTTTAGTGCGGCCCAACAGAATATTTTTCAAACATTTTTTTTAAATGCGCTCATTTTTATTTCGTTCAAAAAATGTTTGTAACAATAACAACTCAAGACCGTCCATCGTTTTTAGAGCATGCTATTGATAACGAATGCGGAACCAAACGGTCCGCGCTCCATGAAATATTCTACAAAGTCGAATGTTATAATATAAGCAAAGCCAAGGAGAATAATAAGGTCTAAAAGTTGACAAAACAGGGGCCAAAGTTAGCCAGTTAACAATACCTGATGGTTATTACGGTTTGCTCGCTAAAAGAAGCAATGAGTAAACTTCAACATTACTCTCAAACTTAACAATGCAAATCTAAAAACAATGTTAACATTCAAGCCTGAAGAAGAAGGGGGTTACTATTTTGATAAAGAGCTAGCTAAAATGTTAGGCTTTGCAGCTGACAATTATAGATTTAGAGTTACACCAAACAAAACTACTTATGAGGGAGAAAATCCGCTCGATCTTGCATTACATTCATTACTCTATGTTCATTGGACGAGCTGAGCACTGATGAAAACTTATATGATGGAAGGCCCTCAACTGTTTTAAGAGCTCTTCCATCAGGAAAAGCTGCATATTGCGATTATGAAATTATACAAATCCCTAATTTACAGTTTAAAAGATTAGTTTGTGGGAGGGTCGGATCATTTTAATATAAAAATCAAAGACAAAGCGGGGAAAGTTGTGAAATGTGATAACCTGCACATTGTTTTTGGAAATAAAATAATACGTACAAAAAAATAATGTCGCGGGGGCCAGAAGAATCGGAGTTACATTAGCGCCTGTGAGATGTATAACTTAGAAATAAAAGACCTTGCAGACGTTGCGGACTTTGAACAAAATGGTGAGATAGGCGCTTTGTATGGTTTTGATACACTAAGAAGGTGATTATAAACGCAAAGAGGTTGGCGACAGCAAAAAGATTCCTAAACTAGAACAACTGCGCAATCTAGTAGGTAATAATGTTGGCCAGTATGAAAAAAATAGTTCGAAAACCTGACCTCAAATGGCACTTAGAACCATATTTAGAATGGGACATAAAAATTTGAATTCAAAAGCCCATTTACATATATTTAGCCGTCAAAAAAGTTTCAGAAAAGCATTCAACTCTGGCCCTTTACATGTAAGTCTTATGCCGGACGACAATAGTCGGAAAGAAATTGAAATAACGCCATATGGGAAAAAACAGTACATCCTCCACAGAAAAGAAACGGTTTTAAAGAAAGCTTCTACAAAATTACAGTTCTTTCCAAGCAGAAAAATTGGGAGCCACTTTCAAAATGATATTTGAAATTTCGTCTTTAAAGTTTGGGGAGAGGGAGGGGGTTGGGGCCCCCGGTTAGTGACGTCCTTTATAAAAAGGAATTAATTTTAAGCCAAAACTTGACGAAAAACCCCTTTAACTTTAACCATCGTCGTATTTTCACAATGCGAGGAAAAATTAAGACCCAAAACAACAAGCAAAAAAAAACAATGTTATTTTTAAATAGAAACAATTTTACAAAAAAAAAATTTGGGATTAATCTTACACATTTAGGCCCATGGGGTTTTTATTATACTGAACAAGTTTTGACAAGTATGATAAAAATAATACTGTTTAAATTTTTAAATTCTGTTAAAAAACCCTAGGGGGCAGTTAAATTTTAAAGACAAAAACCCCTAAATTTTTCTTAAATTTTTGGGACAAACGGGTTTTGTGGAAAAAAAAATTTTTTACCCTAAAAACCCTTTTTAAAAAAAAAACTTTTTATCGTTAAAAATTTTAATCATATTGGGGTTTTTCTGTCCAACATTTAAAATGGAACAAAGAAAAATCATGAAAAAAGGTTTTAAAAATGGACAGATGATGAAATATTTTTTATTGACCCCTAGCAATAAACGATAGTGTTTAGAACAGTTTTAAAATTGTTTAAAGGGAACCCGCAGACACTTTTAAATTTTAATAGATGACTGTTCAGCAAAAAGACATAGTTAAAAAAAAGAAACACTTTGCAAAAACTAGCTTTCGGGGGAAAGGGCATGCGGGGATAATGTTGGTTTTTTGCCAAAAATATAACTCATTTTTAAAACTTTAGAGAACATTTAAAAAGACTGTATTTTTATTTCCCCATGAAAAAACAGAGTGCATTTGAAATTTTTTCGTGAAAATGATTTTAAATTTAAAAAATGACCGGAAAAACACGGGATTAAAAAAAAAAATTTAAAATTCTGAAAAGTTTAGAAAATTTAGTAAAAAAAACAGATAACCCAACACAGTAATTTTTGGGTTTTTGTAAAAAACGTTTTTTTTGGGTTATTGAAGTTTTTACTTGCAAGAAAAAAAAAACCCAACCGTTTTCAAGGTCGCCCAAAGGCCCCAAACCTGGGTGAGGGGCGGGGGCCCAAAATTCGGTGTTTTCCTGTTCTCTCGAGGTCCTTCCCTTTTCGATCCCGTCCAATCCCCTGCTACGACCCCCAATTGAATATATTTTTTTGGATTGTGACTTGGTTCAGGGGGGTTGTTTGCAGGGTTTTGGGGAAAGGGGGGGGGGCCTGTTAAGGTTTAAGGTTTTTTTATTGGGGTTTACTGAAGGGGGGGGGTCCAATCGGGGTTCCATTTTTTTCCCTTTTGAAAAAAATTTCCTTTTGTGCCTGCAACTGCCTTTTGTTTTCCCAACTCTTGTGTTCAATGTTCCCCATACAATTGCAAAAAGGATAAATCCACTTTTCGTCGTGCACAAATTTACATCTCCTTGGGCTATTATTGATGCTGCTGTTTTTTCTGATTATTTTCCAAAGGAGTTAAAATCTGTTTTTGTTTTTAAAGATCCCATATTTTTTTATTTAAATTCTTTTTGGTTTTTGGGTTTTTTTCCATATTTTGAAAAATTTCTTGTGATTGGGGGTACCTATTTTTAAATTTGGGTTTTTCTGAAACCCCATTATTTTCCTCTTTGCTGCTTTTCGTTGTCACAGGGGCGGGTATCCCGTTTGTTATCAAAGAAAATTGGTTTTTCCCAGGGGGCATTGTCCTTTGATTGTGCATTTGAAATTTTTCCGGGGGGTCCCCCCTCTTTTTTTGACTTTGGGGTTTTCTTTTTTTTTTTTGGGAAGAAATAAAATTATTTTTTTAAAAATTTGGCATACAAAAAATAAATATTTTTAGATAGTTTTTCCTTTGAATTTTTGAAAAGTTTATGGTTTTTCGGGAACGATTCTTTAATTTTGAAAAATTCTTTCCCCAATGTTGGTTTTCACTCTAAACCATCATAGGGTTTGGTTTAATCCCGGGTTTTTTTCCCTTTCTTTTTTGTTTTTTTTCCTGCTTCCAGTGGTACATTCGGGTTTTAAATATTTCAACTTGTAGTTGTACCCCATTTTTCAACAGTGCTTTTTGGGGTAGTCGTTCTGAAATCGTTGAACATTTCTTCATTTCGGGAAAAGGGTTTGGAATAACCTCTTTTTTATCCCTTGTGGTATATTTTTATAAATTCTGGGGGGGTTTAAACTCATGGCATTTACTTTAAAAAGGTTTTTATCTTTGGGTTTTTTGTATGGTCTTTTATTGGTTTTTTGTTTAAATCTGTGTTTCATCTAAGTTTTTTGACTACTTTTTTTGTTGGCTCTAAAGTAATTTTTAAGTTGTGGTTTTGGAACAACCTACACAGTTCTTTCTTTTTATTCTCTACCTCTCTGGGTGTATTTTTCCCGGCGCAATCCGTAAACTCGTACAGCCCCAAAATTTATGCCCCAAATAGTTTGTGCATTTTTGACAATACAACAGGGCCCCCTAACTCGCATGTTTTTGCACCATCGAAAGGAAAACCCCCCGTGACGTCCCAAAAATGGAATTAGAATCCCGCTTTTTTCATGTAAGGCCCCCTTTTAATTTTAAAAAACAGGTTTTTTTTTTGTTGGAAAAATGATTTCCAAATTTCCCAAAATTTTATATCTCAGTATAAATTTTGGGATGAAATTTCCAAAACTTCCCCAAAAGTTCTTCATTTATGGGTGGGGGAAAAAAACCAAAATCCGAATGCAATAAAGGTTGTTCTTTTTGTTTGGGGTTTGGGGGGGGGAAACCCTTGCAAACCAAATCATTAAATATTTTTTTCCCAAAGGGGTTTATTTTAAGATTTGAATTTTGGGATCAGCTACTATTTTTCTATATTTCTTTCTTACTCTTCCTAGTTCAGACTTTTTGGGTTGATCAGTCTAAAATGAGGGGTTGTTTTGAAATTTTTGTTTTATGGCCTTGAGTGTTTAAAAACGCTTTCTCTTTTTTTTCTGTGGTTTTTTAAACCTGTCATTTATTCTAAGCGTTCCACCAGTTTCTTTTTTTCTTCCTGATGAAAGTAAAAACTTTCCCCTTCAGCTTCTTGTAGTTTTTTTTGGGTTTTTACTGAAGGGGCCGCTCGTAATCTTTTTCTTCCATTTTGTTAAAAAATTAAATAGTTTTGTCTGCTTTTTAAAAAATATTCTTTTTTCATCATTATATCTTTTATATTGAGCTCAGAGAAATTTTTGGGAAATTTTTTATTTATTTTCCTAAATTTGGGGGGGGGGGAAATCATGCTTTTTAAACTTTTCCCCAAAACTCCTCAACTCTTCAATAAAAAGGCTGGTGTGCAAAAACCATAGTATGTTTGTTGAGTTTTTTCAAAAAAAACCCAACCCAAAGGGGCCCCCCTAAGAACCAAAGAAAATCATGAAGTCCTTGGAAAATTTTTTAAATTTTTTTGGGAATTTTTGTCCCTTGTTTGGGTTTAATTTCCCAAAAACCCGGGCCCCCAGCAAATTGTGTCTTTTGAGGTTTTTCTTTTTTTAATTTTTCCCCTTTCCCCAAGAAAATGTACTTGTTTTTCTCTTCCATGAATTTTTTTTTTGCTTCTTAGGTGGGACTTTTTGTTTTGGTTTTTTAAAACTCAACAAAAATACTACGGTATTGCACACCCACCTTTTTCTGGGAAACTTCTTCTTAAAACCGAAAAAGGGAGAGGAGTCAATCCCCCCACTTTCCCCTGGGCACTGAGGAGAAACAATCAGGGTTTTGAAAAACCGGTAAAATGCCAGGATTTTTATTTAATGAGTTTTCCCCATTGGGGATTGTCCCCCTTGGGGACTGTAAACTTCTGAAGGGTCATTTTGAGAAACCAAATTTTTTTTTTCCCCAAAAAATTCACTCAAACACATACTGTTAGTTAGGGAGAAAATTTTCTACCACTGGGTATAATGTTTTATCCCCCTATTTTTTCAATCTTTGACATAAGAGCAAGCTTTGTTTAATTGAATATTTTTTTTTTTCAGTCATTGCAAAAACGAGCTGCTCCCGTTAGTTTCTGGAATTTGGGGGCGGAAAAATTTTCCTTGGAAAAAAATTAGTTTATTTTTAAATTTTGGGCCCCTTTTTTTTTCATTTTCCCAAAAACTGGCCCTCACACATGGTCCTTTAAAAGGTTATCTTTTTTTTTATTTTTTAACAAATAAATAATATGTGGTGTGTAAAAAGCGCGCGCCCCGTGTGATACCTAAAAGGAAAGGGGCAAAGGGCGGATGGGGACAAAGGGGGGGAAAGGGAAAAAAAGTTATTTTAACACGCCGCGTTCGCACGCACACACATATCACTTGTCCCGGGCGGGGGGGCTTTGTGGTCCGTGATCTCTAAGGCTCTGCTGACAAATGCCCTTTTAAAAACTTGGGTTATTTCCCATTTAAAAAATTCATCACGCCTGTATAGCCCCGTTGCTGCCTACCCACGCACAAAAGAGGCAGTTGATTACCCGGTAAAGGGGCCCCAACAAACCCGACGGGCTAAGGGGGAGGGCCCTGAAAAGAAAAAAGTTTAACCCACCGTTCTTTTTTTTGCCTTTTTTAAAGGGAAATTTTTTAACCCCCGCTTTTTTTCTTTGCCTTTTTAAAGGAACTTTGAAAACCCCCTTTTCTTTTTTTTTTTGCCTTTTTTAAAGGGAAATTTGAAAACCCCCCTTTTCTTTCTTTTTCCCTTTTTTAAAGGAATTTTTTGATCTTTTTCTCAAAGAAGTCCTCTTTTTCCCAAATTTTTCTTTTCTCGGGGGTCTTGTTTACACCTGCCGTGCCAAACCCTGCAGTCGATCTGTGAGGAGCGGAAAGAGATCTGGTACGAGAAAGGGGAGTAATCTCAAAACATTTCCCCCCTTTGGGGTCGGACCTCCCAAAACCCGAAAAATAATTTCGGCCCATGTGTATCAATAAGCTACCCCTGCCTGGGGCTGGGTCAAGACAGGCAGTTCCTCGGCTGGTCAAGGTAGTCCCTGCAGTGCTCAGCTCTCTGTCCCCAGGAGCTGGGTATTATCAGGGGATAGTCTTATTTGGGTGCCGTTTGTCGTCTAACCCTCCCGAAAACCTGGAGGGCATCATGACACAAGGTTCTTGGCTCTGGCCCCTGAGTTGGACTCCATGCGGATGGGTAATTGAGGAATGAAATCTCAAATCAAACAATATGGCTTCTTCTGTCGGCACATTACTCCCCCCCCCCCCCCCCCCCCCCCCCCCCCCCCCCCCATCCAAACTCCGAAGGCCGTAAACAAGAAGAGAAGAGATCATGATCATCATGAGGTAGCCTCTGATTTAGATTTGGATCTGGGAAGAGACACTGTTTGCAGACTACATGGCTGGTAGAGGAGGCTGCTGATAACGACAAG
>CM031600.1:97502165-97532397 GCA_018398815.1 Conus ventricosus
GCCTGACGACAAAGGACTATCCTTCCCCTCGTTACTATCGTCACTATGACCCCTACAGATCGAACTCCGCCTGACGACAAAGGACTATCCTTCCCCTCGTCACTATCGTCACTATGACCCCTACAGATCGAACTCCGCCTGACGACAAAGGACTATCCTTCCCCTCGTTACTATCGTCACTATGACCCCTACAGATCGAACTCCGCCTGACGACAAAGGACTATCCTTCCCCTCGTCACTATCGTCACTATGACCCCTACAGATCGAACTCCGCCTGACGACAAAGGACTATCCTTCCCCTCGTCACTATCGTCACTATGACCCCTACAGATCGAACTCCGCCTGACGACAAAGGACTATCCTCCCCTCGAGAGAACGGGAAATACCAATCCTGGCCACTTCCGCCCTCACCCAGTTTCGGGCGAAAGTAACCCAGGATTGGTATTTCCCGCTTCTCTGACAAGTAAGACTTCAATAACCAAAAAATAACGATTATCTACAAACAAACATACTGTGTAGGGTTATCCGTTTTTAATACTAATTTACTAAACTTTTCAGATTTCAGTTTTTGCTTAATCCTGTGTTTTTCCTGGTCATTTTCAATAACATCATTTTCGCGCAAACATTCTTCAAATGAGTCTTTGTCTTTCATGTGAAATAGAACTACAGTCTTTAACTGTTCTCTAAAGTCTTTTAAAACTGAGTTATATTTCTGGCATAAAATCCACACACTTATCCCAGCATGTCTTCCGCTGAAAGCTAGTTTCGACAAAGTGTTTCTCTTTTTAACTATGTCTCTTTCTGCCGAACAGTCATCTAATAATATGTGTCTGCGTTCCTTCAAACAGTCTATAAAACTGTTCTAAACACTCACTCAGTTTATTGCTAGGATCAACTAAATATATGTCATCATCTGTCCATATAAACCTTCTATTATGATATGCTTTGTTCCATTTAAGTGTTGGACAGAAAACCACAATATGATTAAAATTATAACGATAAACTGTTTGTAACAGGTCGAGGATAAATATTGTTTTTCCACAACCAGTCTGCCCACAAATCAATGAGCAATGAGGAGTTTTTGTCATAAAGTTTTAAACTGCTCCATAGTTTTATAACAGAACTTAATCTAATCCGTTATTGTTTTTTATCATACCCTCTGTTAAAACTTGTTCAGTATAATAAAATCCTATAAGGCCTAAGTGTGTAAGATTAATCCAATTCAGTGCTGTAAGATTGTTTCTATTTAGACTAATATTGATTTGTTGCTTGTTGTTATGACCTTAATATCCTCGCCATTGTGAAGAATGACAACAGTAACTTTAAGACTGTCAACGTTTAAGTTTTGCCAGCTAATTAGAATCCCTTTAAAAAGGACGTCACTAACGCCCACAACCCCATCCCTCTCCTTATCTTTTAAGACAGAAATTTCAAATATCATTGTGAACGTGTCCCCTAATTTCATTTGCGGCATGAACTGTAATTTTGTAGAAGCATCTTTTAAAACCGCTTCTCTTCTGTGGAGGATGTACTGTTTTTTTCCATACGGCTTTATTCAATTTCTTTCCGACTATTGTCGTCCGGCATAAGACTTACATGTAAAGGGCCAGAGTTGAATGCTTTTCTGAAACTTTTTTGACGGCTAAAAATATGTAAATGGGCTTATGAATTCAAATTTTATGTCCCATTCTAAATATGGTTCTAAGTGCCATTTGAGGTCAGGTTTTCGAACTATTTTATATTCATACTGGCCAACAATATTTGCCTCTAATTGCGCAGTATGTCCTAGTTTAGGAAACTTTTGTATGTCGCCAACCTCTTTGCGTTTATAATCACATCTTTAGTGTACTCCCAACCTACAACGCACCTATTTCAACGCGATCTGTTTCAAAGTCCGCAACGTCCTGCAGTCTTTTAATTCAAATTATACACCTTACCAGCGCTAATGAAACCTCCTGATGTCTCTGGCCCACAGAACATTGTTTAGTACAAACTTATTTATTTTAATTCCAAAACAATGTGCAGGTTTAACGCATTTCACTGCTTTCCCCTGTTTTGTCTTTGATTTTTATATTAAATGATTCCGACCCACCCACAAACTAATCCTATAAACACGTAAATTCGGGAATAGTTATAATTTTCATAATCGCAATATGCAGCTTCCTGATGAAGAGCTCTTAAAACATTTGAGTGGCCTTCCGTCATATAAATTTTCCACATGCTCAGCATCATCCAAATGAACATATGATTAATGATTGTAATGCAAGATCGAGCGGACTTCCCACCCTCATAAAGTAGTTTTGGTTGGTGTAACTCTAAATATATAATTGTTAGCTGTAAAGCCAACATTTTAGCTACTCTTACAAAATAGTAACCTGCTTCTTCTTCAGGCTTGAATACTAACATTGTTTTCAGATTTGCATTTTAAAGTTAGAGAGTAATGTCAAAGTAACACATTTGCTTCTTTTATTGAGCCAAAACCCGAAAAAACCATCAGCTAATGTTAACTGCTAATTTGGTCCCTGTTTGTCAAATTTTTGAATCTTATTATCTTCCTGATCACTTATATTAAACCATACGACTTAGTAAAATAATTTCATGAAGCGCAACCATTTGCCCCGCATTCGATATCAATAGCATTACTAAAACGAACGACGGTCTTGGGTTGTTATAGTTACAAACATTTTTTTAAAACGAAAAAAAAAGATTGCATTTCAAATATACGGTGCAAAATATTCTGTTGTGTCCGCACTAAATCTTAAATAAAGCAACTGATACTCTGACATTGCTGTACCAGACTGCCTCCTTTTTCATAAAAAGGAGAGTACTCCATGACGACTCTCTTAACCCCCCTATTAAACGACCACACAAGAAAGTTGGTTTAGTCATCCCGATGCAGTATTATCTACAAACTAACCATTAAACTTTGCTGTGTGGGCCATCAACTGGGTTGTGGATGTCGTATGATGATCAGTTAAAATCACCATGATCCTTTGGTGAGGTCATGACAGCTTTCATTTCTATTACACCTTCAGGCGTATTTTTGACTGAACTGCAAGCTCCATTACCAAATGACAAACCGTTAATATCACTCAGCAACATAATAGACCATAAGGCTTTTTAAAAGGATCTGTAACGATTCATATTAACATCAGACAGCTTTAGACAAAAGTTGTATCATAATCATGGCCTAGCGACCTTATTTTCGGGGCACCACAAAAGGTAATAACTATGACTGGCATCCTCTCTTTCAAATCTTATCTTCTTTTTGGCACAACTGTTGAGGCCCGGGCCCTACAAGCAAGAGCATAAAACAGCATGGACAACATTTTATCTAGACACTTCTAAGGCCTAACTAAGCAGAATTAGAACGAATAAACGACTCTATTCGTACTTACGTTGGGTTTGCTAGCTCGCAAGCACAGGCAAGATACGAGCATTACTGATCCTTCTACTGGCTTTGAGGCACAAAAACATCTTGGCAATTTAAGGACGCCAATTAATTCTACATTGAAATACCTTCAAGTATAATAAGATACCAAAATGTTTTACAATACCAAATCGAAAGTAGACCTTTGCTTTGGCACTGGTATACATGCGACCTTCTGACCTTAACTCCAGGTAGGAAAAATAATAAACTAAAATAAAGAAATTCTTATAGCAGTCAATGACCAGAAGTTGGGAAAAAGCGACATAAATTCTGAAGCCAGTATATTAACAAGCAGTAAACAAACACCAAGATGAAGTCATCTATTGCCCGAGTCCAACCCCCCAAGTCATTGAACAAGACTCAGCCAAAGCTCGCAGACTCTGTTCGCGATTACCATGAAAAATGAAAAGACAGCGCATGTTCTGATAACTGCATAGGATTACACGGTCTTAATCTTACTAAATATTAACCCAACAAATTACAAGAACTATGCCCCATCAGTGCCGCCGATAAAGCCACTATTGCTTGCAGAAGACAAAGCCAGCTAACGATACTGCCTAATATACCGGGTAAAGCGTCTACGCGTCCTTTACTGGCTAATTTTTTTTAATAAACTCGCAAGATGATCAGTTGCTTTTTACCCTGATTATCATGCGATGGCGGCGAAGCACCTGAACTTTGACCACCAACCGCCGGTAATAGCCATCACCAGTGTATTTATTGCAAAACTAAGGCTGAAATAACGCATTGCTACTTGCTCTCCTTGCTCTCTAAACAGTGGTTCTTATCCGTTTTCTGCTAGCGTTGTGTCCTTCATAAAAAAATTTCTGGAATAGTTTTCTCTTATTCTATTCACTGATTTGCCTAATTGGTCTCGGTTAGTAGTTAGCACATCTATCTTGCAGAACTTTCTTGTACAAGATCTTTTATGTTCTTTGGGTTATTCTTTCCTTAATATCATGCCTAAGTCGGCGTCCTCACCTCAACGAGTTTTTTCTTTTTCTCTTCTATATGCCTATCTAGTTCACCTAGTTTTTGCTAAATTGTTTGTTAATTCGCCTCTGATTGTTCTTAAAGCATGATCAGGGCCGCTATTTCTCGCATGGGTACGGTTGAGTCGTGTATAGTCTTTTAAACGCTGTTTCTTCTGAAAAACTGGTTTCTGTTTCAAATTGCATTTATTAATTCGTCTGCCGATTGATTTAATTCTTTAAGTTCCATGTTTTGCATTTGGTTATCTGTCGAAGTTCTGTAGTTTTTTGAAGTTTATAGCAAAACTGCATCCCTAATCTAATTTAGGTCTAACAATACCAAGGAGCGATTTTGATCTTTTTTTACGACTAAGTCTTGTATAATTGTACTCTAGCTAAAAACTTTGATGGTTCTTTTAGTTGTAAGCCGAACAGATTCTCCATGTTCCGCCCCTAACAACAAATGACCATCTCTAATTCAAAATCTTTGGGTCTATAAATTCGGAGGTTCTAGCCTAAACTTTGTAAAATGCTCCGACCGCACTTTCTGTTAATTCACGCCGCATTGAAGCGCTGGAGGCGAGTGTGTCAAAGGGATCATTTCACTCATGTCGTCTCAGAGCAAAAACATCAAATCTTCATCGCCTTCAATTCCTTCCAATGTTTTTTAAATAATTAAACTTTTATTTTGTTTTATAAAATAAGTCACAAAGCAAATGCTTGATTCTTGACGCCGTATAGAAAGCTGAAAGAAACCCCATGGCGTGCAGGGAAATAAACGGCATAATTACTGTTTCCACATAACCAACTACTAATTGATGCAGATCAAATTCTTACTGTAGATTTCCAGACTAGAGCGATGATTGATCGTGCCAGGCTCGCACGGCTTACTTTTAAAAATAGAACTCGCATCAAAACAACAGAACCAAACCGAACATTGCCAGAATTTGGGACGGGCAATCGTTTAAGAACAATTCTGTAAAACTTGAGGGGCAAGAAGTATTATCTTTAAACAATGCAGACATAATTTAACTCTATTCTGATCTAAGGCTAACCGCGAATGCAAGGGAAGATCTTGCGTTTTCAAGGAATCGCCAATGAAGAAGCCACAAAAACTTAGAATAGGCTCGAACTCGCCTCAGGTGCTAAAAGCACAAAAAGGCTATACTGTAAGTATATGCGTATGGTAATCTCTTTTTTTTCCATTCCCCAAGATTTGAGTAGTTTTAAAACGCGCATGCCCCATACCTTCAAGGAGCATTAAAAAACAGATTGTCATATGAACTAACTTTTAATGAATAACAAACGTGTTATCAATCAACAGACACGCGAAGCAAAGTACAGCTTTTCTGACCTCTCGTTAGAGTTTGAACGTTGTTAGCAACTCTGATTTAGCGGGGCTGATTGAGACCAATATAAGTCCAATTAGCAATATATTACGAAAACGTGCGTCATCATTTCAACAATCCTAAAAGCCAGGGCAGAACGCTATATGGAATTTTAGTTTAGTGTCGCATGTAAAATCGCTTAAAGGTATTTTATTGCTGGTGTAAGAAGAAGAACCATTCGCAAGAGCAAGTAAAAGTTTTTTTAATCCAAAAATAAAACCAAAAGTAACAATGTACAATTGACGGCAGTCCTAACCAAATCTATGCTAGCACTTAGACCTTATCATCATTTGACGAAAAGAAAATTGTTTGGGGAGGGAGGGTAGAAGTCCAACAGCAACCTTGCGTCTAAAGATCTACCACCTTCACAGTGTTAGCTTGAATGATTATTTAACATCAAATAACGGTTTATGGATTGACCTAAGGTCAACAGATGATAAACAGTTGCATATAATGTAGAAGGTTAAAGACGTAAACATTCAAATTGAGAAAAGAAAAAGAAGCTGATAATCGCTTAATGACATTTGTTTTTTATTAATAGGATGCACAACTGAAATTGAGATAGCAGATTACAATATGTACTATACTAAATTATTTTTTTTCATTTAAAAAGCATGTCTGTTCTGGATTATCCAAATGTGCCCTACACACTCTGAGAATCCAATAGAAAGGATAGTAAAAACCCTAGCAATAAAAACCTTCAGATTAAACAAAAACATTACACAAATGCAGCAATGTACTGAAGAAAGACCTTTCAAAATACAGCAAAGCCAAACGAAGGTATCTGCTGCCTTTAATGCTGTTTACTATGTTAATACTGGATCATCGACTATAAAGTGGCACTATCTGCAGGAACGCGTGTTGGTCCCTCTTACAACCGGCATAGGGCGCACCCGCAGCTTTACCTCTAGGGCGTTTTTGTCTTTAGCTCTTCCTGTGTTCATTAGCTTAGGTGCTGCTAGCAAAAAATTAAAAACTAAACTCCAAAAGCACACAGCTATGGTTCAACTAATAACATCGTAAACATAGTTCCTTTAAGCTGAACAAAATAAAGCGCATAGCTGACTCAAACATCACGGATGAAGAATTTAGTCGTTTACAGACTGATTTGGGATGACTACAAAAACAAAATTTGATCTTCCAAGAAAGGCGGGGACAATTTTCTCAACGCCAGACCCCGACAGATAAAAAAAGGAATCATAAAAAAAGTAAACGAAACATAAAACTCAGTCTAAACAGCTCACATTAACATCCAAAGGCGTTTAAATACTTTCTTTTTATGAGTCCAACGCAAAAAAGACTGTCGAATTGAATAATTATTTATTTTAATTAAATAAATATGTTGGCTAAGAAAAGAACGACAGCATGGCTAAGATATATAAGGACAAGACGAATTTTTTGAAGGAATCTCGAGAGAAGAGCGTTATCAAAGCACATGAATGATATACTTTAGAAAGTCATTTGACCCAACAAACGTACAGTGCAAGCGGTTGTACATGCTATTTCTCAAGTTCCAGCAAAACCTAACATAACCCACCGGTAAAGTAATGTTTAGCTGTTTTAATCGACTATGTAACAATAAATGACGAAAATCTAAAGTCTGGTCTCGACTAAAACAACAGACTATTCTTTTCCTCATATTGACTTAACACCCGTTGGCACTCGACAATGCTTACACAGTTGACGCTGGCGCTGAAGAAGCTACAATGAGAGGCCTCTGTTTGGTCCAGAGGGCGGAAGTCTTAGAGATTAAGATTAAAACAGCAAAGTATGCACCGATTGAGTAGGCAAGGCTTACAATCCGCTAACCTGGGAGTTGTTTTAAAAGAGCAGTTTAAACATAAACAATTCAACAACAAATTTTTCCATGTGGTGTGTTCTTGCAAGCTGCATCATGTTCCGCGAACACGCAGAGAAGTGTCTACATCGGCAATACACCAAAGATCTAACTTCAATGGAATATCCTTTCCTGTTAGTGTAGACAAATTGATGATCAATTGAAGATAAAAACAAACCATAACTGCAATAATATAACCATGGGATTGAAGGAAACAAATCTACAAGACCGATTAAAGTGTCCAAGATCAGTCAACGATTGGCGAGCCAGATAAAAATCATTTGACTTACTAACTAAGTTTTCACCAGCGGGCTGCCACATACACATAGATACGAACAAAGAGTAACTAATGCGCATACTTCAAAAGATGGGCACAAACAAGAATTCTGCAGAATGATTTAAACAAGAATGCCATCAGTTCAAGCCGCAAAGCGAACATAAAAACATTGTAATCGCCCAGTTTGACTGTATTACAGAACTAATTAACGCCCCCGCCTGATCTAAATTTAGTTTTAAGAACTGGAAAAACTGCAACATTCTCCATACGAAGTTTACAGCAGACTTCGAATCACTCATTGTTCCTAATGAAGGTCCAGCGCCACAAAACCTTCGAAAAACAGTCATAATGAGTAATCAACAATTTGTCAATTGCCTACATTATTGTTAGGTCGGATGGTGCCATTCAACGCCAGAAAAATACAAGGAACCAATGCGGCTAGCAGATTTTTAACAGCGCATCACAAGTGCGTACTGATTTTCTAATAATCTGAATTTATCTGAATCATGATGACGTCCTGAAGACAAACAACAGTATGCCTCAGCCACTCACTGTTGGGATTTGTGGTTTAGGCTCTCATCAAACTGCAGCGAATCCAACAGTAAAAGACCATGATCACATTAAGGCGAAATTCAGAGAGCTGCGCACAACAAATGCAATCTTCAACAAAAGTTGATCCTAAACATGGAAGCAGCCCCTCAGGATCATAACTTGCGAGTACGACTCTCATCTTAGATTGCAAGCATTAACCAACGCTTCAGGTAGCACATTGCCCAGTCTCAGAAAATACATGTGGCTTTAATCTAAATTACATGTCTTTTAATGACTCTATGCAACACAAGAATGGATTCATTAGTGTCCCCTAGCTATGTCCTTAAAGTCCCTGCCCCATTACGGAAGAATAATTTGACCCAACTCCCTCGTTAGAAAGGCGTTATACCCTTTCTGAGTACATGAACATAGGGAAAGATTTGATGACACACCCTTCCTCCTAAGTCGCGTTCATATCTAGTCTCAAGGAAAGGACATTAGAGATACCGAATACCAGCAATGCTCAAGAGGCGAGGCAGAAGTTAGAGTGTAAAACGATGGAAGACTACACTCCTACTTGATGGCTGAAACAGATTGTTAGGCGGAACGTCATTGAAAATTATAGAAAGACCTGCATGAAACATTAATAGCCTGGATCCGGCCGCATTATATTTTTTTCCCTGGCCGCCTCGGGATGGAGCAGACGCTTTCTAAAGTTACTGGAGTACACAGATATGATTTATTGTCAGATTTACCAATGATTCAGAAGATTGAAAACGGATGCGTGGAGGAATTAGTATGCGTCGCATCATTACTGTAAAGCAAACCACAAATACTAGATGATTATGAATCCGATAAAAGGTCTAACAACTCATGTATTTAGAAGCAACAATCGATGGATGGGCTATGGCGCATTCGCATCCATTACGCAACTTAAAATGTACACAGTCGGCGATCCGATAATATTCAAAAGGCATTAAAGTGGTGGGCCAGTTTAAACCCTTATCAACAGCGCGGTTCATTCTAGAATTGACTAGAATATCCTCATGAACCTCCATGACCTGCATAAGGACAATCCATAAGCAGCAGAAAGTCTAAAATGTATCTTCCTAGAGAACCGCCTAAACTTGTGCCTAATCTATCGAGGCAAAAAAAAATATGTTCTGACATTACAGACTTCTACAATTTTATTTAAGACATGGTTAAAGTTAACAGCTGTCCATCGTATAATTGCTTTCGACAAGAACAGTTTTCATGAAACCTACATTCATGAAGAACACTGGATCTCATAACAAAATCCACAGAAGCCTTCAGAAAAAGACTTTTTCCAAGTTGATACCAACAGCTATTGAAAGACTATGGAGAATCCGCACAAGCGTAAAGATGTCAGATTGGTTACCAGAGAGAACGAACCAATATAACGACTTCAAAACCTAATTAACAGGACTATTTAAAGAATTCATGATCAGCTTTTTGGCATAATGATTTAACAAAAAGATAGTCAAATGACAAAACCTTGTATTTATAGGGTTACTGTTTTAGAATTATCAAAGCTTTTGATGTTAGAGTATTCTTTATGACTACTTTTAGCCACGTATCCGAGTCCAGAGTACTTTACACAGATACAACATTTTGATATAGATATTCCTACTGAAACATCTAAAAACATGGAAATGAAGTGCTAAAGGACATGCGGATGGAGATTACATCTTATTACCCTAAAGATTCGCCTTGCATCAATTACTAACAAGAAGGTATAGAAGCATGAAGGGGATGAAATTATCGGAAAGTGATTTAGAGTATGTTGGTTTAAGATCAAAAAGGAAAGATTTCGAGCCAGGAAAAATCATTAAGAAAGCAAAGGAAAACTCGCACGTTGAGCATCAAACATATCACATACAATTACAAAAAGCATTTTTTTGGCAATAAACATTTCATCATGACAACTTAAAATTACGACTAATCTACATGAAACAACACAACTGTTTAACAAATGAAGTTCCCATTAGATAGAACAAACCCAAAACGGTGTTTTTGTTAATCCAGAGTTTTCATATGCAATTGGCACGGAGAACCGTAAATTAATTAAAGCGGAACTGTGCCCGGTGGATTATCTGCAGTTCTTCCATCACAAAAGATCTTTGAGGAGCTGGTTGTTTTTGTTGTGTCAGTTTTCTCGAAAATAATACACGGGCGATTCATTTTTACAATTCATTTTATTTTCGTAACGGGTCAACACACCAAATTGGATCGTTGCCCCCTGATGCGATTGTCCCTTCAGCTTCCCCCGTAAATAAAGGACCTTCCATTTAAACCAAACGGTAATAGTTTTGCCGATGAAGACTCTCCATCACAACATGTATTGTTTTTTCTTTTGATTGCTTTACTGATTTAGGCCTTTTAAATTCTTCAAATTCAATTGCGCGCAAAACTGAGGCAGTCTTCATAACCCAATCTGTTTGCGAGAAATTGTCAATCAGCACTCTGTGATACTGGGTAGGAGAAAAGTCTTTCCAGCTAACAGTATTGTTTAAAGTTTTCGACAAAGCCTGAGATCTATGAACTCCTGGAATGCCGCCTCTTTTACTAGTATCACTGTGTTTTAACAATAATTGATTCACTGGCCTTAAAATCTTTCCCAACATCGACTTGAATCAAGCGAGGATAAGTTAAAGGGCCTCGTTGGTATATCAGTTTTTTATGGCAACAGCACAGCAGAAGCACTCTTTTGTGTTTAATGGCTCCGCATCTTGTATCTTGAAGCCATACCAATGACTTGAGTATTGGGGGGGGGGGGGGCGTACTTAAATCTTTTTTCGTCTAATCCTATCAAGGGTAAATATAGAAGATCCATTGATGGTGTCGTTTGGATTTTTGGTTCACAAAGTGCGGTCTCTGTATTCGTTTGCGCAGGTAAATAAATTTGCCAAATCGCTTGTTTAGATACCATTCCTTTGCAGTTGTTCACTGACTCCCGCTGCATGGCTAGCTTTTTAATTTTGCGTGATGCCCTTCCAATATCCTTGGCGAATCATAGATTTTTTCATTTTTTAATTCCTCCAAATATAATGAGCAACAAAATACACGCCGGTCATACCAAAGCAATAAACGCGATTTCTTGCATCTTTTGTTTTCTGATGGTTTAAAAAGTCACTGACTTTTGGTGGGTCAATGTCTGGACCGTTTGCCTGTTACTAGATAAATTGCTTTTATTGCTGATCAACATTATTAAATATTAACCTGCATGCCCCTGTTTTTTCATGTGTCGTTAATAAAAACTAATCTGCTCAATTCTCTGCTTTCATAGCGATCTTGTGCTGCAGCTTAGTTGCTCCACAGCTATTGTTATGTCTTTTCTCTCGCCGTCATCACCGCAGTATCTAAAATGCGTAATTTACAATTCCGCTAAAAGCAAGCGCATCACCACAGCGCCGCCTATCATTATTGCGAGTGAAGCCTTTTTTTATAAATGTATTTTTTTCTTACATAATTTTTTGTCTGGAATTATTCCTTGCTTAACTAGAAAATCTTTCGTACAACCAAGCTGCAATGATAGCAATTACTTTGCTGAATCCTCAAAGTCTATTTTGCCAAGATCTGCGGGTTTAATTCTTAACAACTTTACCAAGCATTGAGATACCTACACTTAGACCACCAATAACAGCAGAATGGTATAACAAGGTTAGCAACAGTTTTTTTCGGCGCTCATTTTTAGAAAATAAAATAATTATAATTTTTAAAAAAACATAACAGGATGATCTCCTACAGCTACAAGGCAGCCTAAACCTTCCTGAACTTATGAATGACCAAGCTGTTTGGGCCAAGCTATTATGCCCAAAAAGGAGGGGTTGTATTCTTTGGCACATGTGGGAAAACAAAACAGTTCCTCGAACTGAATTCAGCATTGAACAGTTTCAACAGATGTGGGCCACAAGACATTTTAAAGTATCATAACAGGTATGAAGCGCAGCTGGGTCTAGAATGGTGAAAAGTGTGGGGCAAAGGGTTCTTAGTTTGTACACTAAACTAGTCAGTAATTGCTCCCATTGATTCTGAACAAGATCTTACGTAGATTTAAACGCAAGAATCCAGTTTTTAACAAAGTCATTAGAAGTCTCTAGGGGGGATTTATACTATAATTTGGAACATTGTTATCGCCATTAATCAGGGGATTAATAACTTTTAATCATATAATTTTTTTTCCCCTTTCAAAATGAACATCTGGAAAATCAGCAGAACCAAAAAACACTGAATCAGGTGGAGAAAGTAACCAACCCAGAAAATCAGCAGAAAACGCTGAATCAGGTGGAGGCCATTAAAAATCCTGGCGTGTTGAAGCGGGAAAAAAATTAGCAGAGTGGAACAACAAAAAAAATTAATGTTACAGAATATGACTCATCAAAAACATAACACCGCCAACGCCAGAACAAGTTGATTCAATGCCACTAAAAAAACTCCATGTGATACAAGGGCCCCAAAGTCTTCATGAATATTGAACTTAAAACGTTGCCATTTTTGGCGCCATTGCTGCTGTTGGGGCATTATTAGGGCTATAAAATATATACACCAATGGCAACAGAAAAAAAAGGGAAATCAAAAAAATCTGAGCCACTAAATGCAGAAAAAGACACCAGCACGCCAAAACCCCCAAATAACAAAGCATCATTTTGATCCATTTGAAATGTAATTAATATTTTAAGAACTTAATTTTAAATTTTTTTAATAAAAATAGATCATGGCGTATTATAAATGATAAAGTCAATAAATAAAGACATGGAGTCTATAAAAGACATTTCCATAGACCAAATTGTAATCAATGCGGTTTGCTTCGGTTGTAAGAACTTCATTAAGATCTATGCAGAGAACGCTGAGCAAGACATCCTCAACGATGACACGTTTTTTGAGGCGTGTGTGTACTATATTAGACATCTACTATTTAAGATAAAAACAAGCTTGTATTTTTTTGATAATTAAAGATAACTTAATAAGAACTTGGTTGTATTTAAAAAGGATGACTTAATCAAGAACTTATCAAAAACTTGACCCAGAACTTATTAAGAACTTACTTAAGAACTTACTTAAGAACTTATTAAGAACCTGGGCGACTTAATTAAAAACTTAGAAGTAACTTAAGAAAGAACTTGTGGATAATTTAAAGGGATGACTTAAAGACAACTTGAGTAAGAACTTACTTTGGGGTAACTTAAGTTAAAAACTTAGAAGGAATTTGGGTGTGTGCATGCTGGTGGGGGGGGGGCGGGTGGGGTGGAGGGGGGGTAGGGGGTGTGCATCGTGGGGTAGGACAAAACAAACACAAACAAACAACAAACACCCAATAAACAGTCCAGGGGGGGGTGGAGGGACGTGCGTGGGGGGGTAGGCCAAAACACACAAACACCAACAAACAAACAAGAAGTGAACTACCAGGCTGTGTCCCGCGCGCAACCTCAATAAACCCCCCAAGTGATCACATAGGGTCGTTTGGCCTAGTTTGCCGCTGAGCTTTGCTGGTGCTGCCGCGCTTTGTAGTCAAGCGATCACATAGGGTCTTTTGACCTATTTGCCACCGAGCTTTGCAGGTGCTGACGTCATTGGGCAAGCGATCACATAGGTTGTTTGGCCTAGTTTGCTGTGCTCCTCTTTTCTCAACCGGGCTTGCAACTGGCTTTAGCAGAGTACAGCAATTACTGCTGGGGGCCAAGCTTTTAAAGGCGGCTCTAATCGCCAGTAGTAGTACTCCTCATTGTATATTTGGAGCATTTATATGAAATAGTGCTAGCCACACACTACTCCTCTCCATACTGGCAGATGTACTAAGGGCCCGCCCAACCCTATCTAGTTTGTTTGCCAGAACATTCGAAAATCGCCATTCAGTTGCATAAGGCACACTTGAAAGGGAGATGAACTGGGTTTGAATTAGAAAAGTAAAAAGTATACACATCTTAAACACAGATCAGCTTTCCACATAAACACTGAATCTGTAGTTAACAATCAATCAAGTCAATACAAACTGAAACATTTTTTCTTGGGAGGGAAAAGCAAAAATGTTTCAAATATAAGTTTTTTAGCATACGAATCAGCCGTGTTTACCCCCGCCTTAAAAAATGAACCCATGTTTTTTAAACATGGCTTTAGCTTCCCAAGCCAGCTCCCAACAATCAACGCGTATGGTTTGTTTGCTTCGGGCCCAAATTTCAACAATGCAGCGCCATTTATTAGATAAGGGAAACCCTCTCATCAATAGTCAAACACTAATAAAACGGGTAGTCAACAATACTCCTTCAAACGTTTTTATTTCCTTGAGCCAACAAACCTTTAAGATACACAATTCTGTTCTTCAGTAAACCGGTTTTGACACCCACAGCGCAGTAAAACACTTCCTGCTTGCCCCAGTAGTTTAGTGGAAGAATGTGTGGGTGAACCTAGTCGTGACGGCCGCTGATTGGCCAGCTGTGACAGCGCCCCACGGGCAGTGTTTTTTCTGATGTAATATGGTGCGAACGAGCAAGCTGGGCAGGAAGGATGGGGGGGGGAGGGGGTTTCACAGTATTGATTTTTTAGCCGGAGGCACACCTGCAATGTAAACGGGAACACGCCACTGTAGGCGGGTATGCTACTGTAAACCCGGGCACATTTTTTTTTTAAAAAGTGTGTTGGTGTGTGTGTGTGTGTGGGTGTTTTTGGGGCGTGTGCGCGAATGAGTGAGTGTGCGTGCGTGCGTTCATGCGTTTGCACGTGTGTTGTGTGTGTGTGTGTGTGTGTGCGCGACGTATTTTTTTGAAACGCAGAACAACTATGTCTAGGCTCCGTGTCTAAAATAAAAATATCACAAAGAATCCTTCGCCACACGGTCAGGGTTTCGCCACCCAACCTTATGGCGCCATAATTACAGGTCATAGATCCGTCCAGGTACTGCCTGCCACAAACCCCAAGCCCTCTAATTAGGGTGTTCGCACAGTGTCTCAGCTAAGTTTTAGTTTGGTGACTGTCCCCTGCAAAAAGAAAGTAAATTTAAAATGACTGTCTGCCGAAAATGATGTTATTGTTAATGATCAGAAAAACGCGAAAACTGAAATCTGAAAAATTTAGTAAATTTGTATTAAAAACGAATAACCCGCACAGTATGTTTTTTTTGTAGATAATCGTTATTTTTAGTTATTGAAGTCTTACTTGCAGAGAACAGGGAAAGGGCATTCTGGTTACTTTCGCCCGAAACTGGGTGAAAGGGGGGAAGTGGCCCAGGATTGGTATTTTCCCCGTTTTTCTCCTCGCACTATCGTCCTATGACCCCTACAGATCGAACTCCGCCTGACGACAAAGGGCTATCCTTCCCCTCGTCACTAAACGTCCCCTATGACCCCTAAAAATCGAACTCCGCCTGACGACAAAGGACTATCCTTCCCCTCGTCACTATCGTCACTATGACCCCACAGATCGAACTCCGCCTGACACAAAGGACTATCCTTCCCCTCGTCACTATCGTCACTATGACCCCTACAGATCGAACTCCGCCTGACGACAAAGGACTATCCTTTCCCCCCTCCTATCGTCACTATGACCCCTACAGATCGAACTCCGCCTGACGACAAAGGACTATCCTTCCCCTCGTCACTATCGTCACTATGACCCCTACAGATCGAACTTCCGCCTGACGACAAAGGACTATCCTTCCCCTCGCACTATCGCACTATGACCCTACAGATCGGAAATTTGCCTGACGAAGACTCCGACAAACAATGAACCAAAAGAACCACGTGACTTAAAGGGGCAGAGTTCACAGCCATGACAAATAATGGTGCGTGCGCACACGTTCCCCCACCCCCCCCCCCCTCCCCTCTACTGTTAAAAAAAGTATCAACGTCAATGAACTGATATCCTCTTTGACCTCCGTTCAGGCACAAACGATAGCGAACGGAAATTTCCAAAAGCCAGCTGTATGCCGATGATCGTCAAGGTCCAATCCTTGGAGCTACCAGAGGGTTTACAGATTGATTGTATCGCAAATTGTTTTCTATCATTGTTAGAAATATGGGTTGCATTCAGAAGAAAATAAAACATGTCTCCTTCTTTGAAATGTACGTGGTATAGTAGTACTTCGTGAATTCGAGAACAACAGAGACTTTTCTTATCGAGAAAGATTGGATTGCGAAATCACTCTGTTTTTGCAACAAACGTCAAAACACACAGAATGTTGGCGAGGAAACCAAAAACTCCTTGATAACCAGATTTACTTTCACAGGTCCAATGTAAAATCGAATAAATAAGCAAATAAATAAATAAATAAACAGCCTAAATAAATATATAAATAAATAAAAACGCCAACGTTTTGGCACAACATTTACTATCCTGACGATTCCCTTGCCAATTTTAAATGCATTGTCACTGAAAGGGTGCATGACGAAAATCTTTACTATAGACTAAAAAGTGAAAACTTCTGGATTACTGAATTAAAAACGCTTTGACCACTGGGTCTAAACGGTCAAGATAACCAGTACTGGACACTCTGTATGGGTTGGCTTTAGATCTTTTCCATACTTGCCCCTCTCTGACCCTAAACGATGTGCAGGATGGCTTTTATGTCTATTTCTACTGTCTTCTGTTCGGACTGGATTCATCTATCTTTTTTTCTGTTTTACTCTATACGCTCTGAATCATCTCTTCTTGAACTGTCTTACTCCTTTTAGACTGGTTTTTACGTCTTTTTGGTACAGGTTGGCATTAAGTACTCGTTACTGTTTCACTCTGTAGGGGGTTGTTTTACATCTTGTCCACCATTTTATTCCAGTGGTTACAGACATTTAACATTATTTAAGATTTTAACATTTAAGATTTATAACTTGCTTATTCTTATTTCGATTGCAACTTTAATGTGTTTAATCAACTAATGTATTTAATCTCTTGCCCCCCCCCCCCCCCTTTTTTTTTTTTTAAACCTGTGGCTACATTTTTATTCACTTTTTGCTATTTCATGTACATGTTAGGTCAATGTTTTCACAGTTTTTAAATTGTTTTAATTCCTTAAGGTGACGTAAAATTTCTATCACTCACATATCTAAATAAGCAGAGATTTATATTCGTAAAGAAACGGAAATATGTAGACTATGCACGTGTGTTCGCACGTATACATAATAACAGACGTACACATGACTTTGTTATCAATAGGAATATAAGCGTGTGTGCGTGTGTGCGTGGATGTGTGTTAATATGCACCCTTGAATTGTTTGTAGACGCATGGTACTTATTGTATTATTCATCTTCTTCTTGGTTTCATCTATGTTTTCTTGAACCTTTTATGTATTTATAAGCGCATAAGGCTTATGATGTAAGATTAACCGCCATAAAGAATCATCATCATCATTATTATTATTCTTTTTATTATTATCATTATTATTATTATCATCATTATAGTGGAGAGCGGCAGGATGGCCGGGGTGGCGGGGACAGGGGGTGGGGGTGGGGGTGGGTGGGAGATACGTGCTTAGTGGGATGTGATAGGTGTGTAGAGGCTGGGAGAGGGGAGGGATTTGGGAGGTGGGGGCTCGGGGCTGAGTGAGTGAAAATATTTATGACTTGTTTTCTTCATGAGTTGATGACTTGATACCTGGGCTTTATTCTTGTCATGAAAGTCCCCCGAGGAAGACCCTAGAAGGTCGTAATATTGGGAATATTTGGTGTGTTGTTTTTAGCTCTGTGTTATGTGCGTCTCTCTCTCTCTCTCTCTCTCTCTCTCTCTCTCTCTCTCCACACACACCACACACACACACACACACACACACACACACATATGAACGCACATGTGTGTGTGTGTGTGTGTGTGTGTGTGGGGCTTCATCTTTTTACCCCACCGTGCACTCACACGGGCCCCACTACCACCCACCCTTCCCTCTTTCACACACACACACACACACACAGAGGTTCTTCAACAATATGCCTTGTCCTTCTCTTTCAACAAGAACGCTAACAGGAGTAAATCAGTCATTACTTCACTCCTTCCCAACCCTCTTTCCCCTGCCCCTTTCCCCACACCCCCTCTCCCTCCACCAATCATCTTCCACAGTGAAAGTACTGTAGCGCTAGCAAAGCCCTGTTAAGTTCAGGGCTGGTCAACCGTGACGACTGGCCTTGAACTGCGCGGCGGGTCAGAGAACGACTTTCCTCTCATGGGCTGTTACATGACAGGACAAAGGCCGAGTCACGGTCGACAGACTTCTGTCCGTCTTCAGTGTCAGTTTGTGGCCTCGCAGTCCGGGGTGGTAAGTTCTTTTTACCACGTCAGTTCCAGCTGGGCCACGGAAACGAGCTATTCCGACAATTGCCGAGCCCGTTCGAGTGG
The DNA here is from genome assembly GCA_018398815.1 of Conus ventricosus. Lineage (NCBI taxonomy): Eukaryota > Metazoa > Mollusca > Gastropoda > Neogastropoda > Conidae > Conus > Conus ventricosus. The sequence goes on from CM031600.1 coordinate 97,520,933, forward strand.
ACACGAAGTCGGCCGATCCCGATCAAAACCTTCGTCTGCATTGTGCGCGGATACTTTGAAGATAAGGTAAGATAATGTTGCTTATAGCCCAGCCGACCGCAAAGGGCCACATCAGGATACTTTGAACGCAGAGTGGTGAGCTCGTACAGATGAGTACGATAGCCGCACGTTTATTCTGTTCTTATCTATGGATACATCACACTTGTTAAATTGAATGAACGCGTTAAGGATGGAAAAGAAGGTGAAGAATAGCCACAGCTAACAAAATAAAAGGTGAGACGTTCTATCTAAGGGTAAGTGTTTACCCAATAATTTTATTGAGGACCGACAAAGTGAGAAGCGAATTTCACATTCAGACCTTTTGAGTCAAATATTGCAGCAAATATCCCTCAGACTGAAGGAGTACTCTCTTTCATCACAGAATACTTCATCGATGGCGCAGAAGAATTAGTTATTGTGAAACTTGTGCAAACTTGAGGAAGGAGAATCTCCGCTCGCCGTCCACGCGTGATCGCATCAAGAAGTCAGTCGGTAGCCTCCCTTGAGACTTCGGTAAAGTCCGTACGCCCTCGGAATGCTGTGTTCGGGCGTCCAAGTGGAACTGTCGTGGTAAAAAGAACTTAGCGTACGGGTGGGCGGGCGTTGCGGGGTGGGGATTGTTGGTACTGGGGGAAGAGGGGGCGGGAGGGTCACGTTCCTATCCTTGAGCGGACAATGGGAAATGAGCTTTCTGTATGTGTAGTCGGGGGTTAGCTTGGTATGTCTCCCGTATTGATAGATCCTCTGTTCGGTAATTCCCACAATTACATACTCCCCCTGTCCGATTCTCCCCCTGGTTGCCGTGTGTGCGTGTGTGTGTGTGGTGTGGTGTGGTATGGTGTGGTGTGGTGTCTGTGTGTGTGTGTGGCGTGGTGGTGGTGGTGGTGGTGGTGGTGGGGTGTGTGTGTGTGTGCGTGTGTGTACGTGTGTGTGTGTGTGTGTGTGTGTGGTGTGGTGTGGTGTGGTGTGTGTATGTGGTGTGTGTGTGTGTGTGGTGTGTGTGTGTGTGTGTGTGGTGTGTGTTGGTGGTGTCTGTGTGGTTTTGGGTGTGGTGTAGTGTGGTGTGTGTGTGTGTGTGTGTGTGTGTGTGTGTGTGTGGTGTGCGTGTGTGTGGTGTGGTGTGGTGTGGTATGGTGTGGTGTGTGTGTGTAGTGTGGTGGTGTGTGTGTGTGTGTGTGTGTGGTGTGGTGGTGTGTGTGGTGTGGGTGGGTGTGTGTGGGTGGTGTGGTGGTGGGTGTGATGTGGTGTGTGTGGTGGTGTGGTGTGTAGTGTGTGTGTGTTTGTTGTTGTTGTTGTCTTCAATTTAACGTCTTTCCACATTAAGTGATATTAGACGAAGGGAAAGGATTTGGAGAGGGGGAGCATGAGGAGGAGGTGGGTGGGTCATCTTGCAATCATATACAAAAAAAAAAAAAAAAAAAAAAAACATCTTTACAATCTTTGCAAAAAAAAAAAAAGGTATGGGAAAGCCAACTTTAAATAACTATTTTGAATCATAACACAAACTATAACAAATGTCCCATAGGACTGCGTAGTAAATACTTCGCAAAATCAAACAACAAACTAAAATTCTCAAGAATACTGTCAAGAGAACTTTCAGAAATAGCCGGTAAAATAGGTCTCAATCTCTGGCATTCCAGAAGAATGTGTTGGTTTGAAATTTGTTCACCGCACAGACATTTAACATTCTTGCTGAATTTTTGTTTGAAGGCGTTGTGTGTTGTGTTGTGTGTGGTGTGGTGTGGTGTGTGTGTGGTTGGTGTGGTGTGGTGTGGTGTGTGTGATGTGGTGTGTGTGTGGTGTGGTGTGTAGGTGTGTGTGTGGTGTGGTGTGGTGTGGTGTGGTGTGGTGTGGTTGTGGTGTGTGGTGTGTGTGTGTGGTGCAGTGTGGTGTGTGTGTGTGTGTGTGTGTGTGTGTGTGTGTGTGTGTGTGTGTGGTGTCGTGGTGTGGTGTGAGTGTGTGTGTGTGTGGTGGTGTGGTGTGTGTGGTGTGTGTGGTGTGTGTGTGTGTGTGGTGTGGTGTGGTGTGTGTGTGGTGGTGTGTGTGTGTGTGTGTGGTGTGGTGTGTGTGGTGTGGTGGTGTGGTGTTGTGTGTGTGGTGTGGTGTGTGGTGTGGTGTGGTGTGTGTGGTGTGTGGTGTGGTGTGGTGTGGTGTTGGGTGGGGGGGGGGGACTAGCGCAGGCGCAAGGGCGGTCTTTAACTGTGGTATGGCAAAGAATGTGAACGGTTTCCTTTCATACTCTTCTCCCCCGAATAACAGTTTCTGTCTGTTGTGGGCGGGGGAATATCGTGCAGGGGTAGTATCGAAAGGGGAGTATCGAGCAGGGGGAGTATTGAAGAGGGGAGATAATCGAGCAGGGGAGCATCGAGCAGGGGAGTATCGAGCAGGGGGAGTATCAAGCAGGGGGAGTATCGAGCAGGCGAGTATTGAAGAGGGAGATAATCGAGCATGGGAAGTATCGAGCAGGGGAGTATCGAGCAGGCGGAGTACTGAAGAGGAGAGATAATCGAGCAGGCGGAGTATTGAAGAAGGGAGATAATCGAGCAGGCGGAGTATTGAAGAGGGGAGATAATCGAGCAGGTGGAGTATTGAAGAGGGAAGATAATCGAGCATGGAAGTATCGAGCAGGGGGAGTATCGAGCAGGCGGAGTATTGAAGAGGGGAGATAATCGAGCAGGGGGAGTATCGAGCAGGCGGAGTATTGAAGAAGGGAGATAATCGAGCAGGCGGAGTATTGAAGAGGGGAGATAATCGAGCAGGCGGAGTATTGAAGAAGGGAGATAATCGAGCAAATCGGAGTATTGAAGAAGGAGATAATCGAGCAGGGGGAGTATCGAGCAGGGGGAGTATTGAAGAAGGGAGATAATCGAGCAGGCGGAGTATTGAAGAGGGGAGATAATCGAGCAGGCGGAGTATTGAAGAGGGGAGATAATCGAGCAGGCGGAGTATTGAAGAGGGAGATAATCGAGCAGGAGGAGTATTGAAAAGGGGAGATAATCGAGCAGGCAGAGTATTGAAGAGGGAAGATAATCGAGCAGGGGGAGTAACGAGCAGGGGGAGTATTGAAGAGGGGAGATAATCGAGCAGGCGGAGTATTGAAGAGGGAGATAATCGAGCAGGGGGAGTATCGAGCACGGGGAGTATCGAGCATGGGGGGTATCGAGCAGGGGGGGTATCGAGCAGGGGGAGTATTGAAGAGGGGAGATAATCGAGCAGGCGGAGCTTTGAAGAGGGGAGTATCGAGCAGGGGAGTATCGAGCTGGGGGAGTATTGAGCAGGGGAGTATCGAGCTGGGGAGTATTGAGCAGGGGTGGAGTATCGAAGACGGGAGATAATCGAGCAAGGTGGGGGGGGGGGGGGGGGGGGGGTATTGAGCAATAATCGAGCAGGGGGAGTATTGAAGAGGGGAGATAATTCAGCAGGGGGAGTATCAAGCGGGGGGAGTTATTGAGCAGGGGGAGTATCGAAGAGGGGAGATAATCGAGCAGGGCGGAGTATCAAGCGATAATTGAGCAGGGGTAGTATCGAGCAGGTGGAGTACTGAGCAGGGGGAGTACTGAGCAGGGGAACGCTTTTAGGGATAAGAAAAAACAACAGGAAAAAAAAAAAAAAAAGCCCCCCCCCCCCCCCCCCCCTTCGTCGCCTCCCATGTTTTTTTTTTTTTTCCCCTCTCCATGGTTGATGTGTACGCTGTTTCAATCTGTGACTTGCAACAAATAAGTGTCTCGCTGGTTTTGAGTCTCCATGTGATTTTTCAGTGTACAAATTTTACTTTTTTTTTTTAATTTATTTATTTTTAGGGGCGGTTTTGGTCCTTATCAGGGGTTTTTATTTTTTGCTTCATTTTGTTTTTACTTTTGTTTTGTAATCACAGCTTGGTGTAAAATGTTATAGCTAACTGGGGAAGGGCTGGGTGAGGAACATCGACCCAGAGGGCTTCATCTTTTTCACCTCCCCCACGCTTTTCGCCGCCATACACTCACACAAACCTCTGGTTTGGTCTCTATCCTCACTCTCTCTTCTCCTCTTCTCTTCCTCCCCTTCCTCCCCCTCCCTCTGTCTCTTTCCCTCCTCTCCCCGTCCCTCCGGGGTTTTTCCTATCCCCTCTCCTCTGCTCGTACCGGCTGGCGCTCATTTGCACAACCGCGGGCCGCACGCGCACCCCACCCACCACACCCCACATGGTTTTTTGTTAAAATTTTGTGAACACAGTTAATTTTTGGTGAGACGAATACAAAAAGATGTCGATGTTTTATATGTGTTGAATTAATTGGTTGAGTGTGACACGTAAAAAATAGGAACACTAAACTTTTTCCGGGAGGTTTTTTCTCTGTGTTGTGTGGTGTGTGTTGGTGGTGGTGTGTGTGGTGTGGTGTGGTTGTTTTCTCTCTCAACTTGCCTTACGTTATGTTGTTTTTGGGGGGGGGGATTACTACCTACCCGGGTGGTTTCTTTCAAATTGAGCAGTGTTTCAAAGGTTCACACGCCACCGCGCGCGCTGCGCACTGCTTCACATTCTCGCACAAATGTATGACCACATACACGGAATCCTTCGGGGATAAAAAAGAACAAAAAAACACCCCCCCCCCCCCCCCCCCCCCCCCCCCCCCCCCTCCCCTTTTTTATGTTTGGTTGAGTTACGCTTTTAAAGCTGAAATGCCCCAAAAGGGTTTTCTTTGTGGTGTGGGTGTGTGTGTCCGCGCGTGTTTGCGTGCGTGCGCGCGTCGTGGGGGGCGTGGTATTCATACGTGTTTTCGTCATAATTGTCGTATCTCGCCTTGTCTGCCTCCTCCCCTCGCCTCTTTCTTTTTTTCTTTCTTTCTTTTTCTTCTTTTTGGCATACACTGCTGGGGTTATTATTGTTTCGTTATTGGGTTTTCATTACCTTAACATGTTGAGATCCAATTTGCGATCCTAAAGCCCCCTTGGAGAAAAGATTTTGTACACTGTTTATGTTTTTTTTTCCCCTGTTCGAGCCGGTGTTCTCTCTCTCTCCTCTCTCTTCTCTCTCTCTCTCTCTCTCGCTTTGTCTCTAGAACGCAGACATTGTTTATTAAAATTGATTTTTTTAAACAGTACAAATGTGAAAAAAATTATATGCCTTTTGATGTGAATCTGTCTTTGGGAAATAGTAACATCCATTGTTATGGTATTATAAAACAAACATTACAATGTTAACTTTTTCCCTTTTTTGGGTGAATGTCATGATCGGGGGGGGGGGGGTTTGTATTTGCAGGGAGGGGGGAAGGGTTTTTCAATGCTTTATTGTTATTTTTTTATTATTGTTATTATTATTATTATTATTATTTGTTTTTTGGGGTTTTTTTCCTTTCATTATCTCTCCCTGGGGGTTGGGGGGGCGGGACTTGGGGGGTGGGGTGTATGTCTAGGAAGTCTTCAAAAAAAACACGGGGGAAAAGGGGGGGGGGGGGGGGGGCGGCGGGGGGGGGGGGGTTACCCCGGGCACGTCAACTGTTTTTGAGAAGGGAAAAAACTATCACGTCTCCTTTGTCGCTTCATGAGCACGTTCACGAGGAACATGAATGAAAAAAGGAAAGATTGCGGGGAATGCGACGGTTTTTTTAAAATTACCCGACTAGCCGGGGGGCCAATTTTTTTTTTCAAAAAAAAACTCACATGGTAATTATGTGGAAATAAAAAGGGGGATTTTCGTTTAAAAACAAACATTCCACATATGATAACAATTTGTTCCTGAAGGGCCAGGGTCGGGGTAAATATGAAAAAGAAAGATGTTTTTCAGTACTTGAGGAAAAAAAAAAATACTCAATATTTTTTTACAGGAACCCATTTTACAAAAAAACCTAGAACCCCAAATCCTCTAATGGGGATATGGTGGTATTTTCATAAATAATATAGATCACAGGGGGGTGGTATTCTCTTCAAAACAATTTCGATTTTAAGATAGGAGAACAAAAAAAGACAGGAAAGGAAATTTATAATTTCGTTATTAACACACTGGTTAAAAACAGATTATGTTTAAATTATATGGTCCAAACAAAGGCCCCAGATTTTTAAAAGATCCAAAAGAAAATAGAAAATTATGTGTTAAAAATGAATATTAGCGGGGAATTTGGGAATTCGACTTAATCCAAAATTTTTTTATTATAATTTCAAGCATATTTAAAAACATTAAAGCTAGTTACTTTTTTACAAATGATTTCCGATCGATGGGAGTATCTGGCCGAACTCAACCCCGAAATTACTTTTTACCCGGAGAAAAATGCAACCGTTTCAACAAAGTCGATTGGGTTTTTTTCTTTTTTCTGACTCGTTGCCTAATGTAAAAAAGCTGATTTCCGTGGGGGGAAGGGGTGATCATTATAAAAACCCCAGAATTTTAAATTTAAGAAAGAAGAAAAAAAAGAAAATTTTTGGAAATTTAATGCATCCTTTCGAAAATCGCAACATTTAGAAATTATTAATGAAAAAATCGAAAGAGTGAAAGAACGATGCGTGTTCCGTACAAGAACAAAAAATTACTGACATTCCAAACAAAAATACAATTTACAATATCAGACCCGTTTTTTCCAAGCCCTTTACTAATGGAAATCAGAGCAAAAAAAAATTACAATTTTAAATAAAAAAAAAGGGAACTTTAAAGCGAAAGAGCGGAGTTAGCCACAAAAAACAAGAATGGAAAAAGGGTAGCTTCAAAAAATAAAATGACTTAAGCTCTTCAAGAAAAGAAAAAAAATTGTTAGAAATCAGAAAAAAAAAGGACGGTATAAATTTTGCGCTCCAAGCGAGATGGGTATCTGATGGAAAAAAAGTAAACGGTATTTTGTTCCCCGGGAAAAAACACTTCGTGAGCAAACAAATGTTTAAACTTTAACACATGGGGACCGGACACTTCGAAACAGGGGCAAATTTTGGGGGGAAAAAAACTAAAACATTTTATAAAGAATTATATGGGGAAGGAAAAAACCAAAAATGTTGACTTAGAACAATATACATAAACTTACCAAACTAACTAAATTAGAATCTGATAAAATGGAAGGTATAATATCTAAAGAAAACAACGATAGCTTAAAGCATTTGAAAAATGATAAAAAGTCCGGGAACTGACGGGGTGATGTTTTTTTTTTTCAAAATTTTTTGGAAGCATTGGGCATTTTGGGTCAGGTCCCCTTTAAAGAAGGGTTTTAGTAACGGTAAAATGTCCATAAACAAAAGGGAAGGGATTTAATATGTCTGCCAAAAGGCGATAACCAAAAATTTTTGAAAAACTGGCGACCGATTCACTTTTAAAGGGTTTTCATATAAGATCGGGTCAACGTTTTATAGCAAACAAAAAAAAGACCGTGCTTCCAAATTAATAAAGAAGATCAGATTTGGGTTTATAAAAGACAGATTATTGGAATATTTGAGAAAAACTACGACATTGCACTATTTAGAACAAAGAAATTTCCTGGACTGCTTGATCAATTGATTTCGAAAAAAAGTTTGATTCGGTGAGGGAAGTTCTAAAAAAACTCTTAAAAAATTTGGGGGGGGGGTGGGGTTTTTGTAATGGATAATTCAGCGGGGGGGTATCAACGGGGGGATAGGAGGGGAGTATCGAAAAGGGGGATAAACGAGCAGGCGGGTATCAAGCGAAAATTACAGGGGTAGTACGGCAGGGGAGTATTGAGCAGGGGGAGTACTGAGAGGGGGGGGGGGGGGGTTGGGCAGGGGGGAAAGTCAACAGGGGGGGGGTATCGGGGGCACGGGGGGCTAATCGAGCATGGGGATATTGAGCAGGGGAATAACTGGAGGGTGATTTCTGAGCAGGGGGGGGGGGGTTCGAGCAGGGGGAGAGGTAAGGAGCAGGGGGGAAATAATCGAGCAGGGGGATTATTTAGCAGGGGGGGGGTGGGGGGGGGGGGGGGGGGGGGGGAGTTTCGAGCAGTTTTGGGAAAATCGAGCGGGGCAACATCGAGAAATGGGGGAAAGTCAGCGGGGGGGAAGTTCGCGCTGAGACCACGTGCGGGGGGGAAAGGGGAGGGGGGGGGAGGGGAGGGGTGAAGTTTAAAAACGCCCCTACCGCATCGGTTGGGGGCATTCCTAGTCCCCTCTCCCTCCCACCCCCACCTTCTTTTCCTTTTACTTCTTCTCGTCCCCCACCCTTTTTCCCCCCACCTCTTTCTCTTCCCGTCATGCCCTCTTTTAACTTTGTTTTTGTTCATTGCGAGTTTGCCTTTTTTTTTCCTCTCTCTCTCTCTCTCTCTCCTTTTCTCTCTCTCCTCTTCTTCTCTCTCTCTCTGGACCACAATTACGTGCAGTACAGTACAATAAATAAAGGAACATTAATGCAAAACAGTTGCAATAACATAAGGAAAATACAATGCAGTACAGTACAATAACACAGAGGAACATCAATGCTTTCATTTCAAAAACACAGAGGAACATACAATGCAAAACATTACAATAACCAAGGGAAAAATTTTAAAAGCAGTACGTACATAAAACAGAGGAACATACAATGCAATCATACAATAACACGAGGAAAACAAGCAGTACAGTACAAAAAATAGGGAACATACAATCAGTACAGTAATAAACAAGGGAACATACAAAACAATACAGTACAAAACACAGAGGAAATACAAACAATACAGTACAATGTATAGAGGAATACAAAGGGGTACAGTACAATAACTAGGGAACTACAATGCAATACAGTGCAAAAAACATAGAGGAACATACAATGCTTTCAGTACAAAAATAGAGGAACATTTAATTTCAATACAGTCAAAAAACATAGAGGAAAAATACAAGCAGTACAGTACAATAACATAGAGGAAAAAATTTTTAAAGCAATACAGTGAATAACACAGAGGAAAAACAAGCAACTACAATAAACCCGAGGAACTCAATGCATACAGTCAAAAACACAGAGGAACATACAATGCATAAGTAAATAACCAGAGGAACATACAAACAGTACTCAATAACATAGAGGAACATACAATGCAGTACAGTACAATAAATAGAGGAAAACATACAATGCAGTACGTAAAACAACTAGAGGACCAAAAGGGACACACAGGATCACATACAGTACAATAACATAGAGGAACATACAATGCAGTACAGTACAACAACATAGAGGTCCACAGGGACACACAGGATTACAATGCAGTCGTACAATGAATAGAGGAACATACAATGCAGTCAGTAAAACAAATAGAGGACACAGGGACCACAGGTTTACAATGCATTTACAGTACAATAACATAGAGGAACATACAAGGCAGTACAGTACAATCATAGAGGAACATACAATGCATTACAGTTAATAACATAGAGAGAAATACAATGCAGAAACAGTACAATAACATAGAGGACCACAGGGACACAGGATTACAAACAGTACAAAACATAGAGGAACATACAATGCAGTACAGTACAATAACATGAGGAAATAAATTGCAGTACAGTACACTCATAGAGGAACATACAATGCAGTACAGTACAATAACATAGAGAAAAACAATGCAGTACAGACAATAACATGGGAGGACACAGGGCACACAGGATTACAATCAGTAAATAACATAGAGGAACATACAAATGCAGTAAGTAAATAACATAGAGGAACATACAATGCAGTACAGTACAATAAATAGAGGATACAATGCGTACAGTACAAAAAATAGAGGAATTTTAAAATGAGTACAGTACAAAAACATAGAGAACATAATGAGTACAGTACAATAAATAGGGACCACGGGGCAACAGGATTACAATGCAGTACAGTACAACAACATTGAGGCCCAAAGGGGAAAACCACAGGATTACAATGCAGTACAGTACAACAACATAGAAAAAACATACAAGCAGTACAATACAAAAACATAGGGCCCCACAGGGACACACAGGTGGCACTGCGGTTTTGACCAGTGAAGCCCCCTCACTTCTTTCTTGCGGATGGCAGGGGGCGCGATGACGTTTCATCCAAAAAAAACGCTCCGGTCTGAAACGCAGGGTCCTCCATGTGTTGGGGCCCCTCCCAAAAAACCCACGGGTTGGCGAAGATCTGGAGAGTTGAGAGAGAGAGAGAGAGAGAGAGGGAGAAGGAGAGAGAGAGGGGGGAGGAGAGAGAGAGGAGAGGGAAAGTTCAGTATACACGCGACCCCCGATATTGTGAAGCAAACGTTGAAAAGAAAAGAAGCAAAAAGGAGAAAGAGAGGAGGGGGGAGGAGGAGGAGGAGGCAAGGAGGAGGAGGGGACGACGCGATAATGAGGACGAGAAGAAAAAGAAGAAGAAGAAGAAGAAGGTGCAGGAGGAGGAGGAGGAGAGGAGAGGAGGAGGAGGACTAAGAAGAAGAAGAAGTTAGAAGAGAGAAGAAAGAGAGAAGAAGAGGAAGAAGAGAAGAAGAAGAAGAGAGAAGAAGAAGGAGGAGGAAGAGAGGAAGAAAGAGAAGAGGAAGAAGGTGGAGGAGAAGGAGGAGGAGGAGGAAGAGAAGAAGAAGAAGAAAAGAGAAGAAGAAGGAAGGAGAAGGAGGAGGAGGAGGAGAGGAAGAGAAGAAGAAGAAAGAAGAAGGAGAAGAAAGGAGGAGAGAGGAAAGAAGAATAAAGAAGAAGGAGAAGAAAGAAATGATGATGATGATGATGTATGATGATGATGGATGACAACGAAGAAGATGATGATGAAAAAGATGAAGAAGGATGAAGAAAAGGGAAGCAGCACAAAAAAGTGTAAAAGGAGGACAAGAAGGCTGTGATGAAAGGCAATAATAATGGGGCAAAAACAGACCCCCCCCCCCCCCCCCCAATTACCCAAACAAGAACATCAACAGCACCATCACCACCACCACCAACAACAACAACGCGGCGATCACCACTCACGAAGGAGTCTTTGGGAATGCGGTAACCGTTGACCTCAATGTCCTGGTGGCAGAAGTGGGGCAACCCCAGGGGAAAGAACCGCATGTACCTCAGGACCTCCAAGAGAGTGGCCTCCTGATGACAATGCCACCACGGACGTTAAAGGCACTACAAGACTGACAACGGTCATTCGCCCAGTCTGACTATGGACAACGATTTCTCAGGCATGGTTGTATATAATCAATCATCTAATATATCTATGGATAGACTTCTTAATAATCGTTTTGTTTTGTCCATTATGATTATTGACAATGGTTTCTTAATCGTGTGTCCATCACACCAGTGTTCAAAATCGAGACTGTCGACTATCCTTTGTTAATCATAACTTAGGGCGATGACTTCAGAGTTATGACTCGATAATTATTTTTTTTCATCACCACATGACTCCTCAATAATGACTTTATATGATCATGTATCCACCATGATCATGGATAATGATTTTTTTTCCAATCACGATTGTCAACAGATACGAAACACCACACCAGAAAACAGCTCCATGCGCATTGCATGCCTCAAACCATGCACTGTCAGCCATT
>CM031600.1:97547497-97557497 GCA_018398815.1 Conus ventricosus
CATCTTCGGCCTTAGAAGAGGATGGGGCCGATAAAGGGAGGGAGGAGGGGGCGGGGTGGGTCTCTCGCTGACGTAACAACAACAACAACGACGACGACGACGACGACAAAAACAGTCTCCCTTCGCCCATGGAAGAGGAAGGGATCGATGAAGATGAGAGGGGAGAGGGGGCCGGGGAGTCTATCGCTGACATTACAACAACAACAACGACAAACAAACCACCACACAAAACACCACCAACAACAACAACAACAACAACAAAAACACCACCACCACCACCACTACCAAACAACAACAACAAAAACACCACCACCACCATCACCACCGACAACAACAACAACAACAAGTAGTCACCTTAGGTCCATAGAAGAGGAAGGGGCCGATGAAGGTGGGGGGCCGATCGTTGACGACGTCCTCCGAATGCTTGCCCGTCAGGACCTCCGGACCATCTCCGGCGAATTGAGCGACACGAAGTAGCCCGCCACGCTGCTGCAGCACGTCACGGGGGTCCCTGGGGCACCCCACCGGACCGTCTCCTGGTGGAAGGACCCAGACTGGATCCCTCGGACCAGGGACTGAAGGCCTCGGAACCACGGGGCCCTGGAGGTAAGGGCAGATGGGACAAAGGGGATTTGGAGGAGGACGAGGAGGAGAGCTTGCGGAGGAAGAGGAGTACTGCTGTCAATCCGATGAGGCAGAAAACTGATGGGAATCGCGTCCAGAATCATGGTGCTTCTTCGGGTCTTGCCTTGAGTTGATGATTGCCTGGGCTGTGGGTTGCTTCTTGATTGACTGATGATTGATTGACTGATTGACTGACTGACGAGTGATGAGACTGGTGGAGGTGTGAGTGACGTGGGTGAATGACGTGTGGTGATGATGACGTGGGACCCCTTACGTTCTGTTCGTTTCCAGTGCTGTGACGTAGGCCCTGAATGAGAGAGAGACAAAAAAATCAATCTAATCGTTGGTACACCATTTTTCAACTTTGAAATTCATTGCTACTACTACTACTACTACTACTACTACTACTATTACTACTACTACTACTGCTAATACTAATACTACCGCTACTGCTGCTTCTATCGCCGCCACCACTACCACCACTTCCACCATTACTACTCTACTACTCCTTCTTTATGCAAAATTGCTTCTACCGTGTTCAAAGTGATTTGCCATGAGAAGTACTAAACTATCTCTCTCTCTCTCTCTCTCTCTCTCTCTCTCTCTCTCTCTCTCTCTCTCTCTCTCTCTGTCTCTCTCTCTGTCTGTCTGTCTCTCTCTCTCTCTTCTCTCTCTGTTCTCTCTCTCTCTCTCTCTCTCTCTCTCTCTCTCTCTCTCTCTCTCTCACCAAAGATGGTCACACTCATCTTATCATGCTTGAATTGTACAAATGGTCCTAAAAACTCGTCAACGCTAACACTATGGTGCGAATATGCACTGCAACCTGAAACCAAGGCAAGTACTTTACTGCATGGACTAGATGTCCATTTATTTACTACTTTGCCGGAATAGCTCATTTGATTGAGCACTTGACTCGTGTTCTTGGGGCTGCTGGTTCGAATCTCCGCTGAGCCATTTCAGTTCAAGGTGATTTTTTCCCTCGGAGCCAATACTGGTTCTGATTCCACTTCCCAGAAAGTCTTTCGAATGAAACTATAAACCGAGATTCCCTGTGTGGACGCAGGAATGACATCTTGTACACATGTAAAATCCAAACACCACTTTCGAAAGAGAAAGTCAGCTTGGCCAGTGGTATGGATGGCACGTTGCACATATCATGGACCGTTCAAATGAACATATAAATGAAACATCGAGAGACTAATAGACTGAATAACGCGGGTGGGAAGCGGCTGAATGTAACCGCAGCAGGCAGCTCTTCAGTTGGCACTACCCAGGTAGGCAGCCACGCGAGCTTGGACTGTAAAACGCTTATAGCTTGGTCTCTAACCAAAGATAGACGGTACGTAAGCACTCATGATAATGATAATGATGATGATGATGATGATATTAATAACATAATAATAATAATAATAATAATAATCACCATCATCATCATCAGAATGATAACAACAATCATTATCATCGTCATCATAATTATAAAAATGTAATTACGATGATATTACAATAACAATAATAATGAAAAGAATGATAATAATAACCTACTTAATGATATTAAATCACACTCAGTTGCTGAAAACAGACAGAATCATGCACAGGCCTAAATGAATTGATCAAACAACAGTCTCTTAAGGAGTCCTTGATGAAATCCTGATGCAGTCTTACTTTTGTGAAGAGCTAGGTCGGAATTACCCTTTTCTCTGTGAAATAGTCATTTCTCCCTTGGAATTACCCTTTTCTCTGTGCAGTAGTCATTTCTCCCTTGGAATTACCCTTTTCTCTGTGAAATAGTCATTTCTCCCTTGGAATTACCCTTTTCTCTGTGAAAATAGTTGTTCTTGAACTAAAAGGCAATCAATGTCAAAACAATGATGGTCATCAGCTTTGATGAGATTAAAAGCGTGAGAGAAATAATCAGAAGAAAGTACACAATAATTGTCAACCTTAACAATACGGATTCGAGTGTAGAGTAAGCAGTAATTAAACGTCATTTGTTGGTAAACAGCTCCAGTATGGCTGTTCTCATGTTCAATGCGATGCTTCAGTGCAAATGAACAGAGTCATGATCAATTTTTTAATTATTACGATGACCGCTGTTTTCATTATGGCACGCAACTGACTACAACAACAACAACAACAATAAAGAAAAATATCAGGAAGCAACATCAGTATCAATTTCACGCAACAACAGTAGTAATTTCTGTCGTCATGAAGAAAGTATGTGTACGCATCTCTCTCTCTCTCTCTCCCCCCCCCCCCCCCCCCCCCCCCCCCCCCCCCCCCCACCACCTCCCCTTTACCTGATGGTGTAGTAGATCTGGTGTAAGCGCACATATAATTATGGATAAACCCCCACACACAATAACCGCGCCTCTCTGAGAAAACAGAAACTCGCTCTCTGTCACCCGTTAGTTCGTCAACACACGCAAGGAAGGTGGGAGGTACACATACGTTCGCTACTGTCCGTGGCGTCGTAAGACCTACACCACATCGACAGAATGACTTGGCTGGCAAGTGCCGCTGTGTCGCTTGTCACTGCTGGCTACACATGCTGACGGCTTTACAGCGTTGACGTAGAACGGATTTTATTGCCTTGTGGCCAGTCTCACGTGGTTTGTGCACGTGGCGAAACGACGGAACTTACATCATCAGTGGGAATGCCGACGACTGTTTATCTGAATCGCGATGACAGCTGACAGTATTCGGCAGATCGTGTGACTGACCGTCAAATACAGCCTGTTTTATGATCTGTTATTCCACATTTTCGCTGGCCCATATGGCCATGGAAGTATCAGCGAAAATTTGTGAAAAATACACTGACGTCTGAAGACATGACAACACTTGTTGTTGTTGTTGCTGTTGTTGTTCTTCTTCTTCTTCTTCTTGTTCTCTTCTCTCTCTCTCTCTCTCTCTCTCTCTCTCTCTCTCTCTCTCTCTCTCTCTCTCTCTCTCTCTCTCCACACATACATACAAATATGTACACACACACACACACACACACACACACATATATATATATACATCGACTGTCTGTGACAGCAGCAATATCGTCTACATGCTGTACTGCACCAACTGTCAGAGTACACAGTACATGGGTGAAACTATGCTGACACTGAAAGATCGCTTCTATCTGCACAGGTCTAACATCAAGTTGAACAAAGGTGCATGTGTTCATGTCAACAGTCATTTCAACTTACCTGAACACTCTCTGAAGAACATGAGATGCATTGTGGTGGAAAAGGTCCACAGCCTGAACAAAACCGCAAGACAGAGAAGAGAAGATTTCTGGAAGAATAAACTAAAGACAGTTTATCCTTTGGGACTCAACGGCCTTGATTCCGATGGACACTGATTTGCAGAGTGGAGAACGGGGGAGTCTTGGTTAACGTATGGGGAGGGTGGGGCATGATGTGGTTGGGTGGAATTCTTATGTGACCTGCACGTGTGTGTATATGTGTGTTTGTGTAAATACTGTTATGGAACGGTCCCTGTGGCAGAGGGACTTGGTTCTTGGCGGTCTCGGTGGCAGAGAGACACGTACATGTGTGTGTGTGTGTGTGTGTTGTGTGTGTGTGTGTGTTGTGTGTGTGTGTTGTGTGTGTGTGTGATGTGTGTGTGTGTGTGTGTGCACGTAAGTGTGTGTGTATGAGTGTGTAGTGTATTATTATGTGCGTGGTTATTTTTATTTTTTTATTTTTTTTTCCCCAACTTCATCTCTTAATCTCAATTTTTTTCTTGAGTGGGTGAATGGGGAAAAATAAAATAATGCTTCTCAAAATGAGCTTCAGCAAGCTTTATTCACCACTCAAGCACATACTGTTAGTTAGGCAGAATCATTACCACTGCATATGAATGCTTATCTCCCCTATTTCTTCAATCTAAGACATAGAGCAAGCTTTGTTTATAATTCAATATTTCTTGCAGTCATTGCAACATAAGCTGCTCTGTAAGTTGCTGGAACGGTGCGGTATTATCCTTGGAATTTATTAGTTTTTGTTTTTAGTCCCTTGGGGTTATTCAAGAACTGGCCCTCACTTGTGTCTTAGAGGATATCTTTTTATATTTTCTACTTTTCACAGAAAATGTAGCTTGTTTTGCTCTTTATGATTTCTTTTGCTTCTTAGATGGCACCTTTTGGTTGGTTTTTTGAAAACTCAACAAACATACTACGGTATTGCACACCAACCTTTTCTGGGATTGCATTCTTCTTAAAACTGAAAAGGCAGAGGAGTCAAATTACCACTTTCCGCGGTCACCTGAGGAGAAACCACCAAGTTTCGAATATCGGTATATGACCAGGAGTTATATGTTAGTGAGTTTCCCTCCCTATTGGACGATGTCTCTCCTTTGGAGAATATAAGCTTGCTGAAGGCTCATTTTGAGAAGCATTATTTTATTTTTCCCATTCACCCACTCAAGCACATACTGTTAGTTAGGCAGAATCATCTACCACTGCAGATATGAATGCTTATCTCCCCTATTTCTTCAATCTAAGACATAAGAGCAAGCTTTGTTTATAATTCAATATTTCCTGCAGTCATTGCAACACTAAGCTGCTCTGTAAGTTGCTGGAACGGTGCGGTACTTATCCTTGGAATTTATTAGTTTGTTGTATTTTAGTCCCTTGCGGGTTCATTCCAAGAACTGGCCCTCAGCACTTGTGTCTTAGAGGATATCTTTTTATATTTTCTACTTTTCACAAGAAAATGTAGCTTGTTTTGCTCTTTTATGATTTCTTTTGCTTCTTAGATGGCACCTTTGGTTGGTTTTTTGAAAACTCAACAAAACATACTACGGTATTTATATATATATATATATATATATAGTTAAAACAAGTTAAAAGAGGAATCTTAAAACTATCTACAAATTTGTTTCAAGCGTGTTGCGCTGTCATCAGGATGGTTCCCGGTCTGCCCACCGCCGATGTTACACAGCGTGTGGGCTCCGTTTGCGCATCGGCGGTGGGCAGACGGGGAAACCATCCTGATGACAGCGCAACACGCTTGAAACAAATTTGTAGACAGTTTTAAGATTCCTCTTTTAACTTGTTTTAAACTAATGTTGCTCCCCAAGGGGTTGAGCACTTAAAAAATTGTTTTAGGCATGTTAAATATACTGATCTATATATATATTATATTATATATATATATATATATATATGTGTGTTGTGTTGTGTGTGTCTGTGTGTTGTGTAAAAAAAAAGACAGATGAAGAACAAAGTTTATACATTCTAGCTCTTCATTCAACTTTTTTCCCCAGTTAAAATTCAATTCGTCTTCAAAACAAACAAATGTTGCTTTTAAGGACTGGAATGTTAAAAACGAAATCTGTTCTTACCTCGTTCAGCTATCGCTACTGATCCTTAATCTCGCTATTGGGAACGCGTTCCAAAAAATCTGTGATATTTGGGAAGCTTTCCCAGTTATCACGCTCTCAGATTTCACGCGACACCGGGCCTGCTGTTTCCACTTCTCAAAGCTCCAGCGTTGCTGGTTAATTCTGCTGCACCTCCATCACCCTCACTGTTGCATCATCCTTCACTGTGCATGATCCGGGATTGTCATAGCAAAGGGGCATTCTGTTTTGTTCAGTCTGAAAGCACCGGAGCAGAAAGCTTGACAGACAGATGGACGCCATACTCTCAGTTCAAACAAGGATGTAGTGGCAGCCAGTATGGATTCTGAATGTGATCAAGAGAGAAGAACCACGGCATGTGGTTAGCTCAGTGCATCAACATCCTGTTCAGAGCTTGTAGTCTGCATTGAACAGATGAACTGGACTACACGCAGTTTGAGATCCAGCACAAGACTCCAGTAGGCGAACATTGGTAGAGATTTACCCTTGGCTGTTACCACTCGCCAAAGTCGTCAGTCGAAGAGTCTTTCATGTTCTGCTGTTCAATTGCCTTGTGTGGACGACTATAGTGCTACTGCAGTTGTCTGGTGGGTGAATCGTGTTCTGAGGAAGATACCTTTAGCAATGAATCAGCAACTCCCTTTCTGACAATTCCGGCTGACTCAATCATTGAAGTCCAACCACGCCCATTTAGTCACTTCCCCATAAGTCTAAAGGCTGCCATTTTAATGTCAGAACACCCAGCATGACAAGAGATATACTTTCTCCACATTACTATGGAAAAGATAAGTGAATGTCTTTGGCTATGGCATCAAGTCGTTGATCCAGTGCTATAACTGTTATTCGCTTGGACGGGGAGACATTGATGCCATCTTCCACCACTTGCATCACACGCTTCATGAGTAATGGAGAGTTTGCGTTGTCCACCCACACTGGCAGAAGCGCAATTTTGTCTTCTCTTTGGTGATCGCTGTCTTGTTTACTGGTATACCGTATGCTCCACATGAAACAGTTTCCCATTATCTTCCACTCAGCAATTGATGTGAGATTTCATTGTCTCTAGCCAGGCCAGTTGCACTGTTGAGAATGTTGGCATTGTCTCTAGCCAGGCCAGTTGCACTGTTGAGAATGTTGGTATGATTCTCTGCTTGCAGGGGTGTACAGAGCCCAAATATAGAATGGACTACGAGTTCTTTTTCAGTTGTACAGGAGAGACAAGCGTCCATGGAGTAGGAAATGATAAAGTTACCTTCTTCCTTGAACTGCATTTTCAATGAAAGCAAATTCTATGATCGATCCAGCATCAGATCTTTGTTGAACTACTGGTAGGCGGCTTACACAAAAGGAATTATGGACTAGTGTGGAGTTCAGATTTTGATCAATGTTATCAAGCATAGAAACAGTAAAATTAATGCATGTTTCTCAAGCTGGGAGGGGGGGGGGGCAGCACCATCGCGATGTTGATATTTGGAGCACATGGTGATAACAATGTCATTCAAAATGCTGACAGTCCTAAACTGTACAGTGTTAACACGCCCCTGTTTGCTGGTTTTGGCGTGCACTTTCAACCCTGAAATATACAGGAACTGGTGTGTTTTTTCCCTTAAAATAGTAAAACTAGTTTCTTTGTGAGGTTTTCTTGGTGCAGACTTTCTGCTATTAAATGTTTGAAAGTTGAGACATCGGCAGTACAGCTTGTGTCTGCTTTGGATTCCGCACAGTTTCTTCTTGCGTTTATTCCCTTGTTGTCAATGAAGTTCCAGGTGCATCTAAAATCATACTAACAAGAGTTTTGAACACAGATAGTGCATGCATTTTCTTGGCAGTTAACTGAAAAGTTTCCATTAAAAGTAGACTGTGTTAGAAATTTATCTCTCCGGACAATTTCAACAGCACATGCAAGACCAGAGCATCAGAATCATGGTCAACAACCTAGTTTAGAGCGTACTGCACATCCAGCTTAAAAACAACTTATGTGACTCTTTAACTGAAGATCAGCAGGCAGTTAGTTTCAACTGAGTTTTGTAGAGTGCATGTTACACTCAATTCCAAGGCCTTAAAGTGTCATCTTGTACAGTGAATATCACTGTGGCATTTGAAATACAGGGGCTGTCACTGAGTGATCATCAAAACTCTAACTATATGACACCAAATCAACAAAGACAATTCCGTGAAAAGCAAAAGCGCTCCCATGTTACTGCTGACCTCTTCTCTGAACGTTTAACGCACCAGTAGACAGATAGCAGCAATTCAAATAATACTGAGAATCTGCTGCAACCACATCCCCAGCAGTCATTTTTCTAAATCCAGCATTGGTCACTCCGAATACTTTCAGCACATCTAACGTCGTAATCCAAACCAAATATAGATGCCTAACAAATTAGTAGTGTGGGAAACAAGTGCAGGCTAAGAGTTCTCCTGCCATTATATAAACGACTTGGCAAAGATTTCAATAATTAGGAAAAAAAGAGGGGGGGGGGGGGGATGAGAACATATAGATGCCTTGCATAGATGGCTACAGCTCTCATCACAGAAAAACAATTTAGATGCCACTGGACCATCTGATGGCCGTGTCTTTGCTGGATTTGAGGAGCTCTGTGTGTTATCTGTCTTCCGTCCCCCACACCCCTGCCCTCTCTCCCCTATTAGTCTGTCAAAGGTATGCGGACTCAATTTATCATGACTGATGTATGCTATGAAGCTCTGTTTTGTCAGTGTTTGTTTACATACAGATCCATCGTTTAGATGACAAACGTCAACAAACGTGGAGTAGGCAGACCACATTCAACAACCATGTTCTATGCTTCCATCGAGAGAAACATGTCATTGGTCATCCCTTGTATCTACTGAAGAACATGTCAAAGTTTCGTTTGTTTCCTCTTGACAAATAACAAAGGCAGTCCAATCTATGATGGATGAGCATGTCAAAGTTTCGTTTGTTTCCTCTTGACAAAGAACAAAGGCAGTCCAATCTATGATGGATGAGCATGTCAAAGTTTCGTTTGTTTCCTCTTGACAAAGAACAAAGGCAGTCCAATCTATGATGGATGAGCATGTCAAAGTTTCGTTTGTTTCCTTTTGACAAAGAACAAAGGCAGTCCAATCTATGATGGATTGAGCATGTCAAAGTTTCGTTTGTTTACTTTTGACAAAGAACAAAGGCAGTCCAATCTATGATGGATGAGCATGTCAAAGTTTCGTTTGTTTCCTCTTGACAAAGAACAAAGGCAGTCCAATCTATGATATGGATGAGCATGTCAAAGTTTCGTTTGTTTCCTTTTGACAAAGAACAAAGGCAGTCCAATCTATGATGGATGAGCATGTCAAAGTTTCGTTTGTTTCCTCTTGACAAAGAACAAAGGCAGTCCAATCTATGATGGATGAGCACGTCAAAGTTTCGTTTGTTTCCTCTTGACAAAGAACAAAGCAGTCCAATCTATGATGGATGAGCATGTCAAAGTTTCGTTTGTTTCCTCTTGACAAAGAACAAAGGCAGTCCAATCTATGATGGATGAGCATGTCAAAGTTTCGTTTGTTTCCTCTTGACAAAGAACAAAGGCAGTCCAATCTATGATGGATGATCTAGATGTTGACGGACTATCAGAAGGAATGTCTATATTTTCAGCCATTATGTATCCTGCAGGGAGGTGCACAAAAAAAAAGAAAGGGAAAACGTGGTAACCGTTAGACAAGTGGACAATTTGTTACACTGACAGATCAGAAAAAAAGATAATTCCACGAAAGTGGTTGGCACTGACCCTTTAACTCTCAATATAAGTGGTTAAAAATTAAGAACTTTGGCGACAAATTAAAGTCTTGAATGAGGAATGGGCTGTAACAAACATGTCCGGTAAAAATCTGCAGAAAATCCACTTTGACTTGATTAGGTCAATGCATACCGTCAGACAGATAAATACACGCATGCATCGTGCGCGCTCGCGTGCGCACGCACGCACACACACACACACACACACACACACACACACACACACACAGAGTGGAGAGAGAGAGAGAGGACAGACAG
>CM031600.1:97562497-97577497 GCA_018398815.1 Conus ventricosus
GCTAAAAAAGCTTAATGTTTACGGCGTCGACAACAATACGGAATCATTTTTTAGATCTTATTTTGTTGAACCGTACGCAATCTGTTTTTTCACGAGGTGTTATTTTCTTCTAAGAGACAGTTGCCAAGAGGCGTGCCACAGGGATCAAATCTTAGGTCCCCTGTTGTTCTCCCTCTTACATAAATGATCTCCCTTTATCAATTCAAAATGCAGTGTGTGATTTGTTCGCTGATGATACATCTTTACAATACTCTAGTCATAGCATCAAATGAAATTAATTATCATTTAAATGCAAGCATGAAATCAGTGGAAGACTGTGTGATTCAAATGACATGCTTGTTCATCCTCATAAAACCGAATCTATGTTAATATGTGCACGTCAAAAAAAGACAAGTCATAAAAGAAGCAAAATTAAAAATAATGTACAAAGATAAAACAATAAAACAAGTTGCAAAGCACAAATTATTAGGCATCGTCATCGATGAAAATCTTTCCTGGCACGATCAGATCCATAACCTAATCAAAACAAGTCTCGTGTTGTGTGTTCCAGCTCTCACAGATAAAACACTTTCTCAACGAACATTCACGAAAAATGTATTATTTTGCTTTGTTCAGGCTCGATTAGACTACTGCTCTATAATCTGGGGTAAATGTGCGCCATCTACTTTAAAACCACTTTGTTCATTGCAAAAACGAGCCATTAAGATGATCAGCTGTCAGAAGCAATCCGATCCTTCTATGCGTGATGTATTTAGGTACAATAGAATACTGCCTCTTCACTCATGTATAACATTCAACACTCTGATTCTTATGCACAAAATTGTTCATGACGCATGCCCAGATTATTTAAAATCAATAGTACATTTACATCACCATCATGATTCGCTCAGATTCATTATTCCTAAAGCTAATTTAGATTTATTCAAAACAAGTTTCTCCTTCTGTGGCTGTAAAGAATGGAACAACTTCCAGCAAAACACAGAAATATTTTCCCAATTATCAGCTTTCAAAAATGAAGTAAAGTTACTTCTTTTTGATACTCATGACTGACCTATGCGTAGACATTAGCCTGACTATACATACGTACGGAGGAAAAAAAAAAGTGTAATGCTGATAAACGATGCAGTTTGATTGAGATGGGGTGTTGTGTGTGTTGTGTGTGGTGTGTGTGTGTGTGTGTGTGTGTGTGAGAGAGAGAGAGAGAGGAGGACAGGAGAGAGAGAGAGAGAGAGAGGACAGACAGGAGTGAGAGAGAGAGAGACAGACGAGAGAGGAAGGAGAGAGAGAGAGAGAGAGAGAGAGAGAGAGAGAGAGAGAGAGAGAGAGAGAGAAAAGAGAGGGGGAGGGAGAGAGATTTTAAGCATGAAATCGTACATTATGTTATTTTGTAATTCGATGTTACCTTACTTTTTAAATTGTAGTTATTGTTGGGCAGAATTGTAAAAAGGCCTTCAATGAGCCCAATTCTCAACCCATTAAAGATTCATTCATATCATTCATTCATTCATTCATTCATTCATTCATTCTTCTTCTTCTTCTTCTTCTTCTTCTTCTTCTTCTTCTTCCTTCCTCCTCCTCCTCCTCCTCCTCCCCTTTTCTTCTTCTTCTTCTACTTCTATTTTTTTTATGCTGGTGCCGCCGTTGTTGCTGCCATTGTCCTTCTTCTTCTTTCTTTTTCTTGAACCATCCACCAACGAACCAGCCGGGGGAAAAAATCCGATCCCGACAACTGGTCTGATGGTAGTAAATTGAAGCTCTGGCAGAGTCGAATTTGTTTTCAGCTTGAAACCCCTCTCTGTCCACCCAGCAGGAAAACGGGTACCTGATTCAGCTTAGGGAAGGTTAAAGGCGGCGGAAGGAAAAGGATAGGCACCGCCTTCCTTCATGCCGTGCCCTTGACATGGTGAGCTAACATTTAACTGTCCCTACGGCAGATAGCTTATAAGAACTTCACTTCATCCTTTTTTTTTTCAAAAATAAACTTCGACTATCAGACGTAGTGCTGCTAATTGCTTGACGATGAGTTCATAAAATCTCCCAACTTTATTGCCCAAAATTAGACAATCTAAAAAATTTAGCCTAAAAATGATGAGGTTTTTTTTTTAATGCGCGGATCCCTAATGGACGTTGTGTGTGACAGCTGGTTTGATTCTTACTGCTGAACAATGTTCTAGTTTGATTTGAGGACAGTGAACATGTCCACTAATTTCTTTTGTTTGTTTGTTTGCTTGCTTTCGGTAGCTGAGTATAGGCAGACGAATAATAGTTCGCTATGTTATTTCCTGATTCACCCAATTATTGACAATAAACAAGTACGGTAACTCTCTCATATTTACTTTCGTCACAATTATTGATTTAATCACTTTCGATCTAGTTGCAAAGTGAGGCGACTGCAGGCGAAAATCTTAAACAAATTTTGAATGTGGTTAGGAAAGAAACTCGTAGAGAAGATACGCAAGCAGACAGTCCTCAGAAGGAGAACAAACCCAGGACAAGCAAAAGTGTTCGGCCCTTATCTCATTCACTCAGTCTTTTTTGGTCGCCACATCCTGGTTTGTGATCTGCCGGGATGCGGGCCCTCTGCTTGTTCCCCTTTTTTTTTCTTTTTTTTTTTTCCCCCCCCCATCTTTGGGACGGGAGCCCATGGACCTGGAATTCGAACCAGCCATGGAGCCTCTCGCTGGTGTAACCCCCCCCTTTCCTCCCCTTTTTTTCTAACTTAATTTTTTTTTTACGCTTTCACTAGGCAAGGGAAAAAAAAAAGGGAAAAGAGGTCCGGGGGGAAGAGTGAAATTTCCCTTCCCTTTTGGTTGTTTTTCTTCCCCCACTAATTTTTAAACAGAAAATTCCACAAATTACCCCCTTTTAAACAAAGTTCACTTTGTTGCTGTTCTTTTTTTTCGTTGTCCTGAGTGTTGTGTATCTTGCCTGAAGAAGACCCAGATGTCGAAAACGCGTCGTGATTTGTCTTATGATTCGTTTGTCTATGTTTTCTTTTTTTTTTTTTTTTGCTTCTTTTTTTTGTTTTGTTTTTTTGTTTTTTTTGCGGTGCGCTGTTAATTACATTTAAAATTAATCACTTGCTTCAGAATTTGTATGAGACAGTGTACAACCCTATGACAAAAGGGACTTCTAAGCTGTTGTCTTTAAAGTTTGTTGTTATTGTCATGTAGTGCTACTACTTACTACTACTACAAACTACTACTACTCATCTTCTTTTTGTGCTTATGTCGTCGTCGATGGTGGTGCTTTTCACGATTTTTGTATGTCATTTTTTACACCAGGTGTTCCTTGTAAAGCGTGTATAAACATTACCTCGCTTATCTGAGTGTTTATTCATACCATTTGGGGGCTAGTTTAGTCATCTCATACTACCGCAGCTTGTGTATTAATAAGTGTTTGAATCGTTCTTCCCTAGGGCAATTTTTGCTTTGGGACCTATCAGCCGGGCCCCGCGCACACCGTTGACCTATAAACTGCGATGTACACATGCACTAGGGCACTCTGCACAAGAGTGGGAAAAGGTAAGGCGGGACGGGGATTTGGGTTCGTCGCGAACTTTCCGGCTGTTAATTGCTTCCTAGCGCGAATTTTTTTTTTTTTTTCTTCCTGGGGGAAACGGGAGGGAGTGGGGCTTGGATCTCATAGAAGAACCGCCTGATGTTTTGCGACTTGTCTCCCCTTCCTTACACCCCCTCTCACCCCCCCCCCTCCCTTTTCTCAACGCCCCCTCACCCTTTCCTTTCCTCATTTCCCTTCTTAGCCTAAAGACTGGAAGTTGGCTTATGTGTTGTTGTTGTTGTTCTGTTTTACGTCTTTCCACATTTCGTGATATTAGACGGAAAAAAAAGGGGGGGGGGGGGGCGGGGGAGGGGGGAGGGGGAGGGGTAAAAAACGGTTAACACTATGAGGTACAAAACTAAATTATCTACAGCAATAACACAAAAGTAGAAAATCCACTTAATCAAAGACTGAAAAAACAAAAAAAAAAACAAAAAAAAAAACAAAAAAAAAAAACCCACACAAAAAACCTCGAAACATGTAACTCTTCTGTCTCATCGCACCCCTGACTGTTATATTTTTAAATATTTGCCAATTGGACTTTTAGCTAGTGCAAAAAGAAAAGATACGTTTCACTTGCGACAGTGACCGGAAAACATTTTGACTAGGCTTACAGACGTATTTTGGAATGAATTTTTCCATTAAGTTTTCACAAAAGAATGTGATCAGGTTTATATGCTAGACCACATATACAATGTATATTTTTGACATACTTGTTTTAAAACAATCCAATTTCCATCTACAGATCAAGGAACTTATCTGTCGTCTACGATAAATGTTTTGATCATACTTACTTAACATTTCATGAATACTTCTCATTTCATCGTGTAAACCAAAACACCCAGTTTCTCTTTCTATCAAATGAAAAATTAGAAAATTGTACTTTCTCTGCCAAAGTATAGCACTCTTGCATTGACATAGAGAAGTTCAAAAAATGCGAATCTGATGATCGTTTTGCTCCTCTCTTTGCCAAACATCAACCTTTTATTATAGTATAACCCACAGTGGGAGGGCACCCAAAGAAATGTTATTTCAGTGTCTCTGGCTGAGAGGAAGTGTACTAAATTATTATGTGTGTGTGTGTGTGTGTGTGTGTGTGTGTGTTTTGCACAAGGGGTTCACAAAACCCAAGAGAGCGTGTGTACGCGTAAGTAGTAGGGAGGTCACATTTACACCCTTTGGGGAGTGGTGAGATGGTGTGATGGTGTGAAATAGGTCACAAGGGCACACCATCCACCCTAGGTGCCTGATGGGTCCCGTAGGGCAGGGTGAGAGGGTTTGAAATGGACGGGAAGGGTATTGATTGGTTCGTTGTTGTTGTTTGGAAAAGATTGAGGTCACTAGATGGGGTTAGTAGGTCAGGTTGAGAGGATTTGAATGAGCGGGAAGCGTATTGATTGGTTCGTTGTTGCTGGGTTTTTTTTTAAAGATTAGGGTCACTAGACTGGGGTCAGTAGGTCGGGGTGAGAGGATTTGAAATGGTGGGAAGGTATTGGTTGCTTATTGTTGTTGTGTTTTGTTTTGAAAAGATGAGGTCACTAGACTGGGTGAGTAGGTAGGGTGGCATATAAAGTATATGGTATATTATATTTTATTATAAATATATAATATTTATATATATATATATATATATATATATATATATATATATATATATATATCACGAACAATATAAAAATGTCCTTTAAAAATCTAAAAAAGCTCAACCGTCTAGGGAGCGACATCTATTACAGGCTGTCACAGCCGTTGGTAACGGCTATAACGGGGCAAACTAAAACATCGGGCATCATCCGTGACCATAATGAACGTACCTGCTAATTTCACAAGATGGGCCCATTGTACTTTCTGAGATATTCCATAAGAAGAAACGGCGTTACAGGCCGTTACAGCCATTAGGAATGGCTGTAACGGTAACCTAAACATCGGCATCATCCGTGACCCAGAATGAACATACCCACAAATTTTCAGAAGATCGGCTAAGTACTTTTTGAGATATTCATAAAGAAGAAAAACCGTTACAGGCTGTTACAGCCGTTAGTAACGGCTATAACGGGTAAACTAAAACATCGGCATCGTCCGTGACCCATAATGAACATACCTGCTAATTTTCACAAAGATCAGCTGAGTACTTTCTGAGATATTCCATGGAGAAGAAAAACCGTTACAGGGCCGTTACAGGCCGTTTGTAACGGCTGTAACGGTAAACTAAAACATCGGGCATCATCTTTGACCCATAGTGAACATACCTACAAATGTTCAGAAGATCGGCCCAGTAGTGTTGTCTGGAGCGAGTGGAACACGTTTTGACCATGGACACACACACACACACACACACACACACACACACACACACACACAACACACACACACACACACACACACACACACAAGCATTTCTTCGTTCCCATTCTAAGTACTCCCTGTTCTTTAAGAACTGGGAGTACAAAAAAAACAAACAAAAAACATCTCGCCTTTTGACTGTGTGTAATTTTGCAGTGCGATGGTGTATCATGTATTTTGATAACCTTGCTTATTGTGTGTGAAAAAAAAGTGTAACCATTGTGTAACCACTTACAGCACGATGGTGTATCATGTATTTTAACGCAAGTTGTGTGTAAATCAACGTTACATAGCACTTATATGAAGCATGAAAAGGGAGAGAGGACTTGACCGTTGTAAACCCAACTCTGAAAAGAAGAAATAAAATATACAGAAATTTCCACAGCGTGTTTCTGTCCCGACATGAAAAATGAAAGCCATGTGTTTTTTCTCGACTCGTCTGACTGTTTTCTTTTTCTTTTCTTTTTCTTTTTGGAGAGTGAGAGGGATGAAACGAGCACAGTGTTTGCTGTTTCTGGGCGGTGTAGGACACAGATTACTTTCCTATGGCACAGAGATACTGTTTCAAGCTCATGGGCTTTCACACACACACACACACACACACACACACACACACACACACACACACACACACACACACACACACATACACACACACACACGCACACGCACGCACCCATGCACGCACACACACACACACACACACACACACACACACACACACACACACACACACACACGTGAACTTGGCCTGTGAAAAAACATTCCTAAAATCAAAAGTCACGTGATCTAGTAAAAAAAAAAAAAAAGCATCACATATCCTATGCATGATGGGAAATTTTTACCAAAGAGGGGTAAGTGCCTGAAAACATAAGGGACTGGCATTACCCCACTATGTTATTCGTTTGAGTATCCACCATGGCAAGCAATACTCCTAGCTTTTCTTGCTTGGAATGTGACGCCAGTTTTACCACCAAACGAAGCAGGGATCGCCATGTCCAGGCACGGCATGGACACCATCCCACCTTTACCTGCTCCACATGCGCCCAGACATTCCACTATCAACGTCATTTGAGCCGACACCTCAAAACCCATGACAAGGACCAGGTTCTCCGTCCAGCTTCATCTCATGTGGATGATTTTCCTTGCCTCGAATGTGACGCCATTTTCACCACAAAACGAAACAGGGACCGCCATGTCCGGTACAGCATGGAGACCATCCCATCTTCACCTGCTCCATGCGCCAAGACGTTCAACCATCAACATCGTTTGACTCGGCACCTCAAAACCCATGACAAGGACCAGCGTCCCCCCCCCCCCCCCCCCGCCCCACCCTCATTCACACAAAAGGCCAGCTTCAGCTACAGACTCTTCTCTCTCCCAGAAAAGGTCCAGACGACCATTTAGGGTTGACCCTGAGGAGCCTTTCTTGGACAAAGAAAAGGAAGATCAGCCCTTCATCAGCTCTATCAACAGTATCACAGTTCCATACAAACTCATCGTCATCTTGGCCATCAACAACGTGTGTATACGGTCCAATGGCCCACGCACCAATCTCCACCTGACTGGACATCATTTTGAGAGACATCTTTGACGATCAGAGATTACGGTTTAAGGTCAACTATAGCCACAGTTTGTTTTGCAGCGTCGTGAGACGGATGAAGTTCGATTTTACTATGCCTCACAAAATAATGGTCGTGTGCTGGAAGTGGCCTCGTCTGATCCAACTACCGAGAGATATAGATGATCTGAGCACCACCATGACTGAGGAAGATTACCTTGGAATGTGCCAGACAAAACAGACCCACGTCCAAACGGATGGTCCACGGAGTCGCCTCGACCACTTTCACGTCAATCCACTCCAGATCATCTCATTGGATGCTGTGACCAACCTCCTCCTGACTACATCAAAACAATCACGCCATCTATGGCTTGCCAAAAGATCCTCACACTCATTTAGACTACAAAGACAACTTATGCTTCTTTCGTTGTCTTGCCCTCCACCAAGGAGCCAGCCCCAAAGCTCTTCAGACCCCCACCCATACTCTGTATCGTATGTGGACCCAAGCCCTTGTGACCCTCTTCCCTGGAATCACCTTAAACGATGTTCCTCAACTGGAGACTACGTTTCAAACCAACATTGAAGTCTTTGGGCTGGACCCCAATATTCCCACGTCCAATGGCCCTGCCCTCATCCCTCACCATCAGAGTGAACGTCAACATCCAACAACCCTCCATGTGTTGATGTATCAAGACCACTTTTGTTACATCACCAGTGTACATCAAGCAGCCCACAGCTCTGGGTGTCCTAGATGTGAAAAATTGGAAATCAGAGAATCAGTTACGTCGCCATGAAGCAACCTGTGCAGGAGATAGGACACAATACCACTATCCTGGGGGGGGGGGGACACAATACCACTATCCTGGGGAGGACACAATACCACTATCCTGGGGGGGGGACACAATACCACTATCCTGGGGGGGGACACAATACCACTATCCTGGGGGGGGGGGGGGGGGGGGCACAATACCACTATCCTGGGGGGGACACAATACCACTATCCTGGGGGGGGGGGGGGGGACACAATACCAGTATCCTGGGGGTATCTACCAGCTTCCCCTGACTCTTCTTCAACGACTAAAACAGCACGGACTGGACATAGACACTTCCTGCATCTACCCCTTTAGAGCCACCTATGATGTTGAATTCTGTTTCGGTACTGACGATCTTCCTCATTCGTCTTCTTCCACCACAGCATGGGTTGCTAAACATGTTCCACTCTCTGTCAGTGTCTGTTCCAACATCCCCGGGTACGGCACCCCAGATGTTTTGTCAGTGATGGAGATTCTCCGATCGTTATTAATCAGATGATGGAGTACTTGGGGGAGATGGCAGATGTTGCTTTTCGTCTGCTCAAAGAAGAAGTCTTTCAAGAAGTGTACGAAGAGCTAAAAAAGATATGGCAACACTGAAGCTAAGACAACAGATGATAAACAGTCCCCTCTCACTGACAGTTTGAGACAGATCCTCAACAATTATTTGCAAGAACTTCCCATCGTGGGTTTCAACAGTGGATAATATGATTTAATCTCATCAAGCTTTCCTGTTTGAATGGTTTGTGACTCATAACCACCACCACCAACAAAGTGAACAGGAAGGTGAATCACACAGTGAGGGTGGGAATGAACATACTCAAGAGGGTTCATCGATGGACAGGGATCTGCCTGTTCATACTCCAAACCAACCCGCTGATGGACCTTTTGCTTTTCTTGTCAAAAAGAACAATGAATTCATGTGCATCTCCACCCCCAAGTTCAAATTTGTAGACGTCACTAACATTTTGGCCCCAGGCTTCTTCTGCAGTAAATATCTGGCTGCTTTTGAAGTCCAACAGAACAAAGGATTCTTTCCATACGAATACATCACCAGCATAGAGCGCCTCAAAGAGACTGATCTTCTGCCACCATCAGCCTTCCACAGCTCTCTTCGCAACACAGACATCTCCCAAGAAGATTATGCTTTCTGTCTACGGGTGTGGAAAGACCAAGAGAAGGCTTGTCTGCGTGATTTTTTATATGGTACAATAATTGGGTGTTATACCTATCCTTGAAGCTCTGGACACACAAATCTGGTTTTATACCTCCTTAAAACTGAACATGCTTAAAGATGCCATTGGAGCACCCGGACTGACCTTGAGGTACTTGTTTCAAATTCTAACCCCTGATGTCTGCTTCTCCTTGGTGAACCAGCACCACAAGAACTTCATGAGCTGCTTCGCCAACAAATGGTGGGAGGCCCATCAATCATCTTTCACCGATATCATGAAAAAGGAGTGACTCGTCTGCGTGATCCAGAGGGCAAACTGGCCCAAAGTTTGGAGGGCTGTGACGCCAATGCCTTGTTCTTGTGGGCTGTAATGCAAGACATGCCCACAGAAGAACCTATCATTCGCAAAATAGAAAACCAGTTCAAGGCAGAAAAAAACTCATCGTTCTGGCCAGCAAGCCAGAGAGTGGTTGAAACATGTCAGAAACAGAGGGAGTTCACATCACTCATCAGCACAATGGAAAGGAACATCGTCCTGGCTCCAAAGCAATTCCTGTGGATGGGTGGTGTGCAGAGAAACAAACGGCCTATCAGTTTCGTGGTGTGTTTTTTTCATGGACACAACTGCTTCCTGACAGCTGGACAAACGCATTATAAAATCAGTGGAAAATCGTTCCAAGAACTTCAGCAAGACACTCTAGAGATCACAGCATACCTCACAAACAAGGTGGATGTTCACGTAGTTCACATCTACGAGCGTGAGTGGAAGCGCCTCAAGCAACAAATCCCCAAGGTGCGTGAATATTGCCACCATCGATTTCCTTACACTAGGGCCACTTTTCCCCCAAACCCCCATCACCCCAAGGTGCGTGAATATTGCCACCATCGGTTCCCTTACACTAGGGCCACTTTTCCCCAAACCCCCATCACCCCAAGGTGCGTGAATATTGCCACCATCGATTCCCTTACACTAGGGCCACTTTTCCCCAAACCCCCATCACCCCAAGGTGCGTGAATATTGCCACCATCGATTCCCTTACACTAGGCCACTTTTCCCCAAACCCCCCATCACCCCAAAAGACATTTTAATAGCTGTGCAAGACAAGACCTTGTTTGGACTGATCCAGTGTGACATTCACGTTCCATGTCATCTCCACGCTCAGTTCGGTGAACTATAACCCATCTCCAAAAACGCACAGGTGTCACGGCAAGATATCGGGGACTTCATGAATCTCTATGCAGAACAACATCGTCTGCTGACCCAGCCCAGACAAACGCTTATCGCCAGTTACATGGCAAAGGGGATCTTCCTGGCCACACCCCTATTACAGTGGTATCTGGATCATGGTCTTGAGGTAACTGACATCCAGCAACTCATTGAGTATGTGCCCAAGCCCTGCTTCAAAGCCTTTGGAGAAACTGTTTCCAAGGCTCGTCGCCAGGGAGACAAAGACCCCAGCAAAGCCATCCTGGCAGAGACAATGAAACTCTTGGGAAACAGTGCCTATGGAAAAACTCTCACCAACAAAGCCAAACACAGAGACGTCACTTACGTGGCTCCTCAACAAGTTCAATCCAAAGTCAACACGCCTTTTTCAAACTATGCAAGAACTCACAGAAGATGTCACTGAAATTGAAAGTGCCAAAAGGACAGTAAGACGGGATCCTCCCAACCAAACTGATTTTTTTGTTACCACTATGCTCAACTGAAAATGCTTCAGTTTTACTATGACTGTCTGGACAAATACGTGGCCAGAGACCAGTTTCAGCTCTGTGAAATGGATACAGATTCTCTCTACATGGCATTATCAACCCAGACACCAGAGGATGCTGTTAGACCAGAGCTCAAACGATACTTTTACAAGCATTATCATGAATGGTTTCCGTCCCCTGCTTGTGACCGTCACCGTTCTGAGTTTGTGGATACCAAACTCTGAAACAAAAGATGGAACCCACCCTCCTGCTGCCTCCAGCGTCAAACGTTTGACTGAAGGACACCGGGCTTGTTCAAGCTTGAATATTTTGGAGGTGGAATTGTAGTACTCTGCTCCAAAACATACTTTTGTTCCGGTTCATCTGGAAAAAAAAATGGTCAGCTGCAAGGGTCTCAACAAACGGATCAATGACCTGACCAGAGACAAATATCTGCAACTGCTTAGGACCAAAACCAACGGAGGAGGTACCAGCAGAAGCTTCCGCACAGATGGCGAAACAGTGTTCACCTACTCAGAACAAAGAATGGCGCTGTCCTTTTTCTACACCAAAAGACCAGTTCACTCTGACGGCGTATCTACATGCCCTATCCTAATGTAATTATTTTTAGATTAGAGATGACTGCCCATATACCTTATCCCCCTACATGGTGCCATGTCTGAACCTCCCTGTGTTGATGGTGCCGGACAAGGATGGAGGGCGGCTTATAGCAATTTTATGTAATGGTCAATATCAGATCATGATTCCTTAAAATGGTATCTCCAGTGTATGTTCATTTCCACTTTTGTGTCAAAAAAAGTATACAATACTTGCCTTAAATAGTCACACATAGCAAAGAGCCCTCCATGCTTGGCAGATCAGACTGTAGTTGATCACCAGTATCCTCCCCGCCCATTTCAAATCCTCTCACACTCACCTACTAACCCGTCAGGTGACCCTAATCTTTTCAAAACAACAGCAACGAACCAGTCAATACCCCTCTCACCCTGAACTCCTAACCCCATTAGGTGACCTATGTGTGATGGTGTGACCTTGTGACCTATTTTCACACCATCTCACCTTCTCACCAGGGTCAAAAATTCGACCTCCCTAACTAATCGCGTGTGCGCGCGGAGAGTGCACGTATTTCTGTATGCGTGTTTGTGTATACATGTTTTCTCTTGGCATTTCTTCTCACAATCAAGGATTCAAAAACAATCCATCGGCACCTCTAACAAGCTATCGAGGGATAGAACAGTAAAACGAGAATTTAAAGTGCTGTAACGAAATAAGCTGCTGAAGAAAAAAACAACAATAAAAAATCATTAATCTAAAGAATAATGAATATAGCATGGGGAATCTTTGAGCCTATACTCGAGGATCCATATATGGATACAATGGACATCCAAAAGTTTCAAATTGATGCTCTTGTTTGTCAAATTTCGTAGCAGAAGCAAGCGACTGATCGTCGGATTTTTTTTTTTTTTTAAGGGAAGAAAGAAAAAGTACTTGACTTACGGTTTGGATAAATATGTGCTGAAGGGACATAATCATGTTTTTTTTTCCTTAAATTTTCTTATTGTATTTAATAATTTTTTTAGTTTGTTTGTTTTTAGTTTACCTGACATGAGTTTTGTGTGTACTTCGACCTTTTTTCTTATCCACGAGCAATCAGTTCAGAAAGGGATATGCCGTATTTGTGTGGACGAAAGGTATTGAGAGCGAGGGTGGGAAAGGGGAAGGAGGGGGTAGGTCGCACAACAGGCAGTATAATTGTGCTTTGATGTGTGTGTAGGCCCACTACTTACTGCTTCTAGTCTGGAAATCGAACACAAGGTTTAATGTGCCTTCTGTCTGCTTCTTTTTGGCGATGTTCTGTATTACGTCCCCTTGCTAAAACCGAGGGCGTGTTTGCAAGTAGTCATGAAATTGTCATTGTTCCGTGTTTGTTTCTGTCTGTCTGTCTGTTTGTCTGTCTGTCTGTCTGTTTGTCTGTCTGTCTGTCTGTCTGTCTGCTGTCTGTCTGTCTGTCTGTTTGTCTGTCGTCTGTCTGTTGTCTGTCTGTCGTTACCTTTTCTTTTGTCGTTTCATGCTATCTTTCTTTTGTTCTCTCTACCTTTCTTTTTTGTTTTTCTCACGTTGTTGTTGCTGTTGTTGTTGTTGTCGTTGTTGTTGTCGTCGTCTTAGTCGTTATTGTTGCTGTTGCTGCTGCTGCGTTGTTGTTGTTGTTGTTGTTTCTGTTGTTGTTGTAAATACCCCAAGTAGCAGAGTAAAGCCAACACAGACAGCGAGGACAATAATGTTTCTCTCCATTCCCATCCTACAAATACAAGTAGGTCTGTGTTGTTCGCAATGAATCTTAATTTGCTGTATTTCTCCCAATCTTCCATAAATAGAACTATCTTTCTTCCCCACCACCCACACCACCCACCACCCATCCTCTATAAATAGAACTATCTTTCTTTCCCCCACCAC
Organism: Conus ventricosus; assembly: GCA_018398815.1. Taxonomy (NCBI): domain Eukaryota; kingdom Metazoa; phylum Mollusca; class Gastropoda; order Neogastropoda; family Conidae; genus Conus; species Conus ventricosus. Next base: position 97,576,113 of record CM031600.1, read on the forward strand.
CCCACCCCCCCACCACCCATCCCTCCCCATTCAGTCTTTCCTTCCATTCTTTAGTTCTGTGTGTTTCTGTCTTCCGGCTGCCTGTCTCCCTTTTCATGTTTAGATTCTCACACGTAAGACAAGCTTAATCATGTGCCTACTCTGCTACGAGAAGAGAGAGAGAGAGAGAGAGAGAGAGAGAGAGGAGAGAGAGAGGGAGAGAGAGAGAGAGGAGAGAGAGGGAGGGAGGGAGAGAGAGAGAGAGAGAGAGAGAGGGAGGGAGGGGAGGGGGATGATTGATTGATTGATTGATTGATCTTTAATACCCAAGGATGAAGATTTTAGGCCAAAGCCTAGTCTTACAATCTGTCCTTGTCATGCATACATTATTTCAGCACATATCATTCATACAGACAATTCAACATACCAACATGATAATCTAATTCTACAATGATAAGCAAACTGCTCATAAAAACACTAATGAGATGGGGGATGGTAAAACAAAAGGAAACTTACAAGCAGACAAACAAACAAAAACTACAGAGAGAGAGAGGTCAGAGGAGGGTGGGGAAGAGAGAATGGTAGGTAGGGGGAGGAGAAAAGGGATGGTAGACAGAGTGGGAGTGGGGATGAGCGATTTTAACGGAGTAGGTTTTATGTTGAGACGATTTATTTCAAAGTGTGGTTCACAGAAGACTTAGCGAATGGACGCTAATCATTGTAATCGAATAATTTAACTACTGAGACATAAAATGTTTATGCAAATGTTCCTTGAAAGGTTTTAAAGTATTCATGTTTTGTAGATTCGGTGGAAGTGAGTTCCAGACATGTGGTCCAGAGTAAGCTAGGCTTGTTTTGTATAGATCAATGCGTGGGTAGGGAAGAAGGAATTTCGTCGAGCCAGAAAAGCTGTTCAGATCTTGTAAAAAGGGCATTGATATAACATGGCATAGTATCTGTCAAGATTGTAAACATAAATGATGCCTTGTTGAATTCCAATTGCCTATTCAGAGGAAGTATGTTCAGCGCTTTTAGTTTTTCGTCTGTTGTTAGAGATACAGCTGGATGGAGTAGCTTTGCTGCACGTCTATGGAGAGAATTCAGCCTTTTTTGTGGACGTCACTACTGCCGTCCCACACTGTTGAGGCGTAATTTATACGTGACATTATGTGTGCATTGAAGAAAAGTTTGAGCACATTACTGTTGACGTAGCGCTTTAATTGAGATAACAGGAAAAGGTGTTTTGAGACTACCTTGCATACGTTATTGAGATGAGATTGCCATTTCAATTCTTTATCTATCGTTAACCCTAAAACACGATGCTCGTCTACCTGCTCGATAGAAGTGCCATTCAACTAGAGAGAGAGAGGGAGCGAGGGGGGGGGGGAGACAGACAGAGACAGAGA
>CM031600.1:97587497-97592497 GCA_018398815.1 Conus ventricosus
TTAAATATGCGGTGAACATACAAATGGCATTAATTGTCCATGCTCAGAGAGAGGGTACTAACAAAGATGTGAGTGAGCGAGTTCTTTAATTTAGAGTCTGTTCACACTTGGTGATACAAGACCTGAAAAAAGGAGGGAGGAGAAGGGGACCGTATATAAAAGAATCTATTAATTTGATGCATGGAAAGCACTTTTGCTATGTGCACAATTTTGGGTTTGTGGGTTATTGCTTTGATAGAATCATGTACAGTCACATCCACTGAAATACATTGTGCATGACGAGACAAAACCTGAAACACATTAAGCATGACGAGACAAAGCCTGAAACACATTGTGCATGACGACACAAAGCCGGGAACACATTGTGCATGACGACACAAAGCCGGAACACATTGTGCATGACGACACAAAGCCGGGAACACATTGTGCATGACGACACAAAGCCGGAAACACATTGTGCATGACGACGCAAAGCCTGAAACACATTGTGCGTGACGAGACAAAGACCACTGTGTAATTCTTGCATGGGACCATCAAATCAGTTTCCATCCACAGCGAATGTTACACCGGAGGAGTGGAGAGCTAAGTGAACAATAAGAATGAGGTCAATTTCTGAGTGACACAAAACGTCCATCACGTTTGACCTAGTTGCAAAGCGAGGCGACTGCAGGCGGAAATCTAAACAAATTTAAATGTTAATGATAGTGTACCGCCAAAACAAAACAAACAAACAAAAAACCCGTAGACAAACGAATCACAAGTCCTTCACGTTGTCAAATCAGCTGTCATTTTCTCCCCTCCCTCTCTTTCCTATGCGCACTATTTTCCCTCTCTTTTGATTCACAACTGACGCGAGATACAAGACAAGTGATGATGGTCTGTTTACATAGTTTGAAAGTAACCCATGGGCATCAAAATACATCCATGTTCTAGTATATGCAGTTCATCCATTATTTTGTTTCCACAATGCCCTGTACCAGTGACCAAGATATTCAGGGTATTGCAATATCGCTCACTATATCACTCACTGTGTCACTGTGTCATGTACTGTGTCACTGTGTCATGCACTGTGTCACTGTATCATGTACTGTGTCACTGTGTCATGCACTGTGTCACTGTGTCATGTACTGTGTCACTGTGTCATGCACTGTGTCACTGTGTCATTACTGTCACTGTGTCAGCACTGTGTCACTGTACTGTACTGTCACTGTGTCTGACTTGTCACTGTGTCATGCACTGTGTCATCCACCGCATGTTCACTATGTTGGTCATGAACTATGTTAACAACGGCATGGAATTAAACTCATCAATAATATGGGGTTATCCTGCCAGGGACATTCTGTACAGCAATTCCACATCTATTTTGCACCCAGCTGAGGTGAGAAGGGACTGTCTGTTTGTGCTTTGTTTTCGTTGTATTGAACGTTGTTTGTCTTGTCTAAAGAAGACCAAAAAGTTCCAGACGCGAAAGGCGGTGCAGTATTCTTTCTTTTAATTCTGTACAGCAAATAGGCTGCACTTGGCCGAAGGTGTACGGGTGCTACTAGCATCATCCGTTCGCAAGCTGGTGCAAGTGTTGCCCTATGTCCCCCCTCACCCCATTCCCTCCCCTGCACACCCACACCACCACCACCACCACCACCACTACCCCATCCTCCGCCCTCTCTGTTCTCACCAGTTACAGGCTGCGGGAATCGTCGATTTTTATCGTCGCACGAAAGAGTAATATCGAGACCATGAGATGTGCTCAGAGGGATAATTTTCTTTGCTTGTTTTGGAGACCGTTGAGGGGTGGATGAAGGTGTGCGTGCGTGTGTGCGTGCGCGCGCGCGCGTGTGTGTATGTGTGTGACTGAGAAAGAGAGAGAGACAGACAGACAGTGACACAGAGAGAGAGAGAGAGAGAGAGAGAGAGAGAAAAGGGAGGGAGGAGGATGGGGAAGTGGGAGAAAGGGAAGGAGACGGAAAGGTATCAACCTTTCGCAAGTCCCGCTTTACTGCCATCATTTGACAAACCACACACATAATCAATGAACGTGAAAAAGTTTATACACAAGAAAGGAAAGCCATAGCGATATAGCATAGATTTACTGGACAAAATGTGTACAGTAAAGATCAGTAAAAAGTGATGGAGTACAGTGCGTATACGATTTGGGACTAGAATTAATTCAATGCCTTCATCAGTAAGCACAAACATTTTCAGATTTTTTTTAGCTGAACCATCATTGGTAACAAAGTAAATAGGATCAAATCAACGAGAAAAATCAACAACAACAACAACAACAACCAAACTGCAGAAACAATTTGTTATGAGAACCATCATTGGTCACAAAGTAAATAGAATCAAATCATCAAATCGACAAGGAAAAGGAAAACAAAGAAGCAGAAACAAATTTGCGATTTGCATTATATTATGAGCTTTCCAACTTGACATTTTTACGACTAGTATATACTGGTGTCGAAAATATTGAATACTGATAACAACTATTGGAAAGAAAGGGGCCATTTCAAAACATAATGAAAATTCGACATAGAACAGGACATTTTGATGACAGAAAATCAAACTGCACATTGACATTTGTTTACTAAAGTTGCAAAAATATGTTGAAAAAAAACCTCACAGATTAATTAAAAGAAAGCAAAGTGCACAACTAATGCAAATAAAACAAAGGAGGTAAATTGTGCAATGGTTTAGCCCAACCCAAACACATTTTTTATTTGGCGCGCACTTGTATCTGTGTGCTTGATGCCCATGATGCCCTTTTAGCTATCCCCTCACGGTACTTGGTCCACATAAGAACCTCGCTTGTCTTCAAATACAGATTCCATCACCACCCCGTTCGCATTCACATGGTTCAAGGTTCAATCCTCTGCACGTTCAGTGTAGAAAATGCAAAATGCCGCTCTGGCCGCATTGATGGTGTGCTGGTAACGTCAACATGTGTGTGTGTGTGTGTGTGTGTGTGTGTGCCATCACCAACTCTAGGGTTACTTCCCTGCTCCCCCCCTCCCCATCTACCCACTCTCCCCTCCAGCACCAGTTCCCCCCTCCCCCCTCCTGCACCAGTTCCCCCCCCCCCCCCCCCCACCTCCCTACCCCAACCTCCTCTTCCATCCCTCGAGGTTCTAGGAGGAATATTCCAGTCGCTCTCTCACTGGAGGTAAGCCAGCACTGAGAACGCTCTGTTCAAACAGCGTTGCCATGGTAAAGCGAGACCGTTTGGGGGCTCGCATGTTATTTTTAGATTCCCGAGTGGTTTTTCTTTTTAGAATTTTTCTTTTCATTTTTTTTTTTCTTTTTTTTTTTTCTTATTCTTTGTTTTCATTTTTAAGGTAAAATTAAGATGCAAAAATGTTCCCTTTGTTGACGCTTTCTGAGCTTGTTTTATTTTTATGTGCCAAAGTATTGTTGATAGGTTATTCATTCATATATTTGTTTGTTTGTTTGTTTGTTTGTTGTTTTTTTTTGTGGGGAGGGGTAGCGGTGGGATTTCCTCCAGACTGCGTGGAAAAAAAAGCATTTGAAGAATGATGCTAATTCCATGACCCTGGTTTAACACCTCTCTCTTTCTCTCTCTCTCTCTACAGATGCGATGGAAACTGTGACATTCTACGAGGCAAAAGAAAGCATATAGCCTATTTAAATACTGTCAGGACATATTTGGACTAATAGGATAGTAACTGGACTTCGAAAAGAACCAGTTTCTCTCTCTCTCTCTCTCTCTCTCTCTCTCTCTCTCTCTCCACACTTGCTCGCTCTCTCTCTCTCTCTCACACTTGCTCGCTCGCATTTACACTCAACTTTATCCCTCGATCATTCTTTTCTTTTTCCCCACACAAGCATTGCATGCCTGGGCTACCGTCTCTCAATGGTTCATAGTACAAGCATGCAAAGGGAGACAAGCAAGCAAGCCACTTTCATTTTTCCTGTCGACACGCGGTTATCGGAAGATTACCGCCCTTTGGATGTTACGTAAGCAAGGTTGATTTGTTTCCCTAAAAGCTGAAACGGCAGTGAATTTTCGTTAGTGTTCAAACTGAAAGCACGAAAACCTGATCTGCTCGTCTTCTTGGTAGCTTCGATCATGTACGCGCTGATAAATGCTGATACATTAGTGTGCCATGGTCCATTTTGAAATAACACCGTGGCTCTTCTATTCGTCGTGCATGGAAAGCCTAGGCGCTGTTCTTGCTTGAATCTCACAATCCGCTGGCGCCACGTTAAAGACAACCATGTTATCAAAACAAACAAACAAACAAAAAGAAAACCGTATCTTAACCTGCTAGGACTCAGTCTTAAAACAGACCGGGGAAAACCACCCTCGGGTAGTTATCTAAAAAAAAAAATGATGTAGCGCGCGCGGTCACCAATTATAGCCTTCACATGCTTGTGTTTCGCTCTCTGCTTCCTTTCATGACGTTGACTTGATTGACAAGAACTTAAAGAAAAAACAAACTTTATAAAAGTTACCCAAAAAAAAAAAAAAGATTCCAAGAAGACACACAATGGTGAATCTAGCGACCGAACCAGCCCATCAACCAAGCAGCCATGCCAGAGTTGGACACGGACCCCTCTCTCTCCCTGCCCCTCCCCCTGCTTCCATGCCACACCGTGTTAGTCCTGGGGTGACCCGAAAACCGCCGTGCCCCCGACACCAGGTTAGAGTGGAGAGGAACCCAAAGACCTCCTCTGCAGGAGGTCGCCAAGGACGTGCCTGCCATGGGAGGGATCCAGAGGAGGAGGGGAGCCGCTGGGAGCGCCCCCTGGCCGCGTCGGTCGGCGTGACGTAGTTCCGGCGTGGAGTGACGTAGTTCCGGCGTGGAGTGACGTGGTTCCGGCGTGGAGTGACGTCGTTTCCGGGGTGGGAATGATGGTGAGGGTGGTGTTGATACCCACCCAGTAGGTCCAGACGTTCTGGACCATGGTCAGTCTGCGGAGGACAGGGCAATAAGATGGTGGGGGCGTGTGGTGGTGGGTGATGATGATGATGATGATGATGC
>CM031600.1:97604997-97617497 GCA_018398815.1 Conus ventricosus
GTGTGTGTGTGTGTGTGCACGGGCCCATGTGTGTGTGCATGTGCATGCGGTGCGCGAGTGCATGTGGGTGTGTGTCTGAATCACAAGACAGCCTTCACTTGAAAAAAATATTGCACGCGTCGCAGAATGCCCATGCAATCAGTTTAGTATAATGTCTTCATGGGGACGTACAGTGTAAAGGACGCTTAACCTGGATCTCACAACTTGGGGCCGGAATAGCTCAGTGGATATTGTGCCGGATTCGTGATCCCGCTGATCCTGGAGCTGCGGGTTCGAATCTACCACGGTACAGGGATTTTCCTCTCAGAGTCAACATTTGTTCTGTAACCACCTCTCCAAAAGTCCCACGAATGAGACTGTAATCCGACTTTCCGTGTGCGTAGGCATGCATATATATTGTACACAGTCCAATGCATATATATTGTATACAGTCCAATGCATATATATTGTACACAGTCCAATGCATATATATTGTATACAGTCGAATGCATATATATTGTATTCAGTCCAATGCATATATATTGTACACAGTCCAATGCATATATATTGTATACAGTCCAATGCATATATATTGTACACAGTCCAATCCATATATATTGTACACAGTCCAATGCATATATATTGTATACAGTCCAATGCATATATATTGTACACAGTCCAATGCATATAATTGTATACAGTCCAATGCATATATATTGTACACAGTCAAATGCATATATATTGTATACAGTCCAATTCTACATTGACCACCAGCTCTCGGAAAAGAAGGCCAGTTTGGCTGTCAGTATGAATGGCAGCATACCCAAGGCACGCATTCTCCGTGAAAATCGGAAGAATGACTAAGAAAAAAAGAAGAAGGAAAAAGAGTGACTGACATTGGACAGAATCACACGGGATTCAGCTGATTGTGGCCCCAGCAGGCAGCTCCTCAAGTAGCTCTACCCAGGTGGGCATCCTGTTGTGTACACGAGAGCGTGGGTTGTACAGCACTAAGAGCTTGGCACTGAGAGCTGAGAATAGGGGCTATAAAAGTACTCTCAATAATGATGACAGTAGGAATAAACGTACAATTGAACAGTAGATGAATAAGGCAACGAATGCTTTTTTGTGTGTGAATGTAATCATCTTCTTTTTTCAATGTTGGTTAAGCACTACATTCGTTCATTGAAAACTAAAAGTGATTACATACACCTTTGTATGCATTCAGTTTAAACGTATCTCCTGCTTTCAGACTTATTATACAGTAGACCTACATACGCTTGAGGCAGCACATTATATCTAATCAACATACGCATCTTTCATTTCTGTATAAGCAGTACTTCATCTCGGACGGCATGTCGTTGACGTGAAAGGTGAAAGAGATTTCTCCATTGTTTTGCCTTTTTTGTTCTTTTTGTTTGGGTTTTTTTTTTTTTTTTTTTTTCGTTTGGGTTGCTATTGTGTTCTTGTCAAATTCTCCTCTGGTTTTGCCGTATGTTTTGGGCGTTAGGCGTTATAACGATTGTAAAGAGGCTTTGATAAGAAATTGTTCGTCTCTCTCTCTCTCTCTCTCTCTCTCTCTCTCTCTCTGAGTGAGTGGGTGAAATTAAGGTCCTGTTGGCCTTAGGCCCTGACGAACAAAGTTTCCAAGACTTCAGTCTGTGTAACTCTCTCTCTCTCTCTCTCTCTCTCTAACATCCTGAAGGAACAAACATAATGCTCACAAACAAGCAACCTTTGATCCCTTGCCAGTTTCACCTCAGCCAGCTACTGACATCCTGTCATCTGCTTGAGGTGGTTGTCAGGCGTCAGATGACAAAGGTTGCCAGTTACTCTTCTGAAGGTCTGTTCTTCACGAGGCTTGCTATGTCCAGCCCGCGATTTTGAGGAGACCTTGGAAACATCTGGAGTCTGTGTTTACTTCACCCATGGATGCTAAGAGAGAGAGAGAGAGAGAGAGAGAGAGAGAGAGAAACAGACCTGTTATGGAAACCATCAGGGAGAGATAACCCCTGTCTCTCGGTCGCAAGTCGGGTTACCTTCCCTTGGTTTACGGATCAAGATCATTATGCAATTTGTGCCTGCCTCATTAGGAAACAAACGTCCTATAAACCCATCACATGCACAGTGGAATCGATCGATTACGTACAAGCAATGAAGGGGAACTGTCTGTGACACAGTGTGAGCATTACAAGCAAATGGTTTCACACTCATAATTTGGGTTTTTCTCTATATCATTGAACTGTTAATTAAGCAGACTGATGAGAAAAGATGTTCCATGTTTTATGTTCCAGAAAAACAAAATAGGTCGTAACCAAGAGACCCTCTTTTTCAATTGTCTCATCTTAGTTGTTCATTCATTTAACCATCAGCTTCAAATCATGCGTAGTGTGGTCTCAAAACTTAGCGGTGTGGTGTAGCGTATATGGACTAGTCCGCACGCAGTGACGCCTCCTTGATGAAACTGAAACTGAAACTGAATTGGAAATGGCGTTTCAATTTGTGAGACAGCTTGGACAGGGAATGTGAGTGACCTGCCCTTGATTGCTGGTGCGGGCTTTCCTTGCCTGTCGCTTTTGTTGCTCTGCAGCTGTCCTCCTTTCTTCACATAAATTGGCGCCTATATGCATAGAGTAGCGCCATCTACCTCCATCCATAGCAGTTAGTTCCCATGTGTCAGGGTTGCTGTTGAACACTTTCAAGAATGTTTTAAGAGCGTTTCTTCTGACCTCAGTGGATGCCTGCTTGCCTCGCCAAATGCCATCATGTTCGGAATTCTGAGGATCACGCCCAAAGTCTTTTTAACTGAGTGATACCCCAGACCTGAAAAGCATCCAGCAGTGATAATGTGATCTGTACATTAAAGAGCGTGAGAAACATTCATACATTTCTACTGCCACATTGTTTTCAAAATGAATAGTTCACCCAGTCACTTCCTCTACAGCAGACTCAAATGTCTGAGTGCTGTACATGCTTGGACGAGAGAGAGAGAGAGAGAGAGAGAGAGAGAGAGAGAGAGAGAGAGGAGAGAGAGAGAGAGAGAGAGAGAATACAGACAGACAGACAGACAGACAGGCAAAACAGGCGTGCAGACAAACAGACAGGCAAGGAACCAGACAGACAGACAGAGATAAACACACACACACACACACACACACACACACACACACACACACACACACACACACACACACCACGCGCGCATGCATTCATGCACACACACACACACACACACACACACACACACACACACACACACACACACACACACACACACACACACACACACACACACACACACACACACACACACACACGTGTACACGCACACACACCACACACACACACACACACACACACACACACACACACACAGAGTAACTGCAACACACACGCGCGCGCGCGTGCGCACACACACACATACAGACACACACAGGCGCGCGCGCGCGAGCACGCACGCACACACACACACACACACACACACACACACACACACACACACACACACACACACACACACACACACACACGCGCGCGCACGCACGCACGTACGCACGCACGCACGCACACACACACGCACGCACGCACGCGCCACACACACACACACACACACAGGCAAATAGACACACACTGTCTCTCTCTCTCTCTCTCTCTCTCTCTCTCTCTCTCTCTCTCTCCTCTCTCTCTCTCTCTCTCTCACCGGTGGTGGGATATTAAATGGGAGGGACTCTCCCTACATCCCCCTACTACTACTACTCCTCAGTCCCCAGTGTTAGCGAGCCAGGAGGACGGTCGACAGAGCGGTGACAGTGACAGACCCAAGTCATGCCGAGAATGTGAATATTGTGTTGCTTTCCTGTGCTTAGACGTGTGACGTCAATGATGTACGACAACATAACAAGCAAGAAGCCATGGCCATTTGTTTTCTTTCTTCCTTTTCTTCTTTACTGGTGTTCTTGCGTTAAGGTCACTACTATAGGTACTTTTGTGTTTCACGGTGACGTGTGTGTGTGTGTGTGTGTGTGTGTGTGTGTGTGTGTGTGTGTGTGTGTGTGTGTGTGTGTGTGTGACAGATAGAGACAAGCAGAGAAAGAGAGTAAAGAGATGGAGAGAAGGATGGGGAAAGAGAGAGCGGGGATGCAGGCAGTGAGAGAGAGAGAGAGAGAGAGAGAGAGAGAGAGAGAGACAGAGAGAAAGAGGAGAGAAGCAGGAAGGGAAGGGTGAGATGAGGAGAGAGAGAGAGAGAGAGAGAGAGAGAGAGAGAGAGAGAGACAGAGAGACAGAGAGAGAGACAGAGAGACAGAGAGAGAGAGAGAGACAGACAGACAGACAGACAGACAGAGACTAAAACAAAGAGACAGAAAATAACAGACACTCTGAGTGCTTTAATGAGAGAGCGCTCGGAGGTAGTAGTAGGGTGGGTAGGGCAGGTGGTAAAAGCCTCCCTTCTCCTCCTCCCCCATCACTCTGTCCGTCCGTCACTCCGCTCGTCACTTCTAGACTGGGGGGGGGGGGGGGGGGGGGGGGGGCAGGGGGGAGAGGGGGCAGGGGGGGGAGGGGGGGAAACCTGCTCAGCCCGTACTGTGAATGACGTGAGAGATGATTTAGCTTGTCTCCTCCTTTAGCGTGTATAGTGATGAAGTCTGGCCATTAATTAGCCTGCGTAGACGAGCATCAAGGGATGGTGGCAGGTGAAGGAACACAACACAGTGATGCTGTTTTCTTTTCTTTCTTTCTTTCTTTCTTTCTGCGTACGCAGGCTGATACTCCTCCGGACACTCCCTGTATAGACAGGCAGTGGAGTTTAGTGTGTATGACCGTTTTTTATCCCGCCATTAAGGCAGCCATGCTCCATCTTCGTGGAAGGTGCTTGCTATGTGTACCGTGTCATCCATACCAAGGGCCAAACTGGCCTACTCTTCTGAAAGTTGATAATGGGATTTTATGTGTGTGCAAGATGTTGTGCGTGCGTTCACACACGGAACCTCGGTTTATAGGCTCATTCGAAGGACTGTATGGGGAATGGAGTCAGAACCAATGTTAACTCCGAGGGAATAAGCCCCCTGTACCGAAATTCGAACCCGCAAACCCAGAATCACGAGTCCGGCGCTCTACCAACTGAGCTATTCCGCCCCCCCCCCCCCCCCCCCCCCCCCCCCCCCTGCTGTTTTAATCAGGAGAATCACATCGACTTTGACAAAGTGTTTTGCCTTGTAGTTTGCTTGTCTCTTTTTGTCCGGTGGAATATAACATTGACAAATAAACCGGACATTTACTTAAATGACTGAATTATGCAGGATGTATACCGGTTGTGACAGAGCTGTGTTGTTTGTTTGTTTGTTTGTTTGTTTGTTTGTTTCTCTCCCCTCTCTCTCTCTCTCTCTCTCCCCTCTCTCTCTCTCTCTCTCTCTCTCTCTCTCTCTCTCTCTCTCCTCTCTATCAAAGCATGTACAGCACTCAGGCATTTGAGTCTGATGTAGAGGAAGTGACTAGGTGAACCAGTCTCTCTCTCTCTCTCTCTCTCTCTCTCTCTCTCCTCTCCCCTCTCTCTCTGCTCTCTCTCTCTCTCTCTGATGAAAATATAAATGTCCGTACCTTCCTGACAATGTTGGCGATATTTTATATCCATTACGTCCTGATGGTTTTGTTTTGTTAGTTTCATCATTACTCATTTTCCTTATACTTTAATGAAGCAGTACGTCAATTCGTATGCATTCACCCCTTCCCTTAATGGCTTGTTTATCTGAAGGCAAAAAATCGTCAAAGCGTCAAAGCCTCTCTCTCTCTCTCTCTCTCTCTCTCTCTCTCTCTCTCTCTCTCTCTCTCTCTCTCTCTGTGCGTGCGTGCGTGCGTGCGTGTGTGTGTGCGTGTATGTATGTGTGTGTGTTCTGGGGTGTGTGTGTTTTAAACCGCGTAGACTATGTCATTACCAGTTTTCTTTTGGCTGGCAAAGGTACGGACACACATTTACACGTCCCAATGATAATCAGTGCAATTTTTCAGGGAGCACACAATTGGGTATGAGTAGAGACACACACTCACTCACATATGCATTCAGAAACACTCGCACGCAATTACATACGTACGTACACATATATAAATGCAGAGAGAGAGAGAGAGAGAGAGAGAGAGAGACAGAGGAGAAATCAATTTTCCATTGTTCATGTTCACGAGTTTTGCTAACTCGAGTGATGCGACTCAAGCAATGTACACGTGTAAAAAAAAAAAAGGGGTGGGGGGAGATGGGAATAGTTATTAGCGATGACGACATACTAACGTCAAGATTTTTTGATGCGACTCTAGCAATGTACACGTGTAAAAAAAAAAAAAAAAAAAGAAAAAAAAAAAAAGGGGGGGGGGGTAGGGATGGGGGAGGGAGTTGGTAGAGGGGATCATTATTAGTGATGACGACATACTAACGTCAACATTTTCAAGTACTTTCCCAGGTCTCAATAACATCCGTTTCGGATAAACTAAGAGTGACTTCCCTTTGGCTTGACTGTGGGAGTGACTTTGAAACACGGGATGTTTTTTCCTCCTGGATCGGTTTTTTTCTTTTTCTTTCTTTTTTTTTGTTTATTGTTGTGAGGCTCTTGTATCAAAACTTTTAGATTTTTACATGATTCCAACTGAAAATGATTCAAATGAGAGGAAAAAATAATTTGTGAAAAACAAGATGTTTGTCCAAAGGAGGCTTAGTGAGCCCGGTGCGTAAGCATGAAAAAGTATTATATGACAACTAATTTCCTGGCTACACCCTGTGGAGGTGCCATACACAGTGGACGGAACATATTCTGCGGAATGAAACCGTTCGACACGAATGGCAAATGATCATGTCTGCAAGTTGTTGCATCTCTTTGTCTGTGTGTTTATCTGCGCCAGCTTGCCGACCACTACAACGTGGGTCTCCGCCGCATTTTGGACCAGCACGCCCCTCTGGTCACCAGGATGTTGACTGACCGCCTCTCAGCGCCGTGGAGAAACAACAGTGTCAGGGACGCGAAGAAAGATGTTCGTCAGGTGGAGCGCAGATGGGAGGTCAACTGGTTTGACTGTCCATCAAGAAGAGTACAAAAGAAAACTGAACTCTTACACTACGTTTACTAAGAACGTCCGAGTGAAATACTATAGTGGCCTTATTGCCGACTGTACCTCCTCAAAACAGTTGTATGCAGTGGCTGGTCAGCTCTTGGGCACAGTTCAAGTTTCCCCCTCCCAAGCAACCTTGACCCATGCCAACTTCCAGAAACGTTTTCCTCGCTTTTTTCATGAGAAAGTGTCAAAAATAAGGCATGATTTGGATTGTCAAAACGCTGGCCCACCAAACTTCAAAATATTTAACGGCCACAAGCTTAGCCGTTTTGACACAGTGTCTGAATCGTTTGTCTCAGAACTTATTTCCAAGTCTGCTACAAAGTGCTGTGATCTTGACCCAATCCCCACCAACCTCACCAAACAGAATCTTGCCGATCTTGCCCCAGTTCTCACGAGAATTATAAATGTTTCTCTGGCTACTGGCTCTGTTCCTGGATGTTTTAAATATGCTCTGGTAGTTCCTCTTCTAAAGAAAAATGGCCTATGTCCCGATGAACTTAAAAACTTTAGACCTGTTTCTCACCTTCCTTTTCTCTCCAAACAACTCGAACGCCATCTGTCCGAGCACAATCTGTATGAAATTAACCAGTCTGCTTACAGACAGAATCACAGTACCGAGACAGCATTGCTTTGTGTGACTGACAGTCTTCTTCGGTCCACTGACAACAAAAAGGCATCGCTTCTGACTTTGCTAGATCTCAGTGCCGCATTTGACACTATCGACCACAGTATTCTTTTAAAAAGACTGTCGGTGTCTTTCGGTATCACAGACACTGCATTAGAATGGTTTCAGTCATATCTGACTGGCAGAACTCAATCTGTGTCTGTTGGTGGCAAGGTCTCCTCTCCCCTTCCCCTGGACTTTGGTGTGCCCCAAGGCTCCGTTTTGGGCCCTCTTCTCTTCTCTCTGTATATTCAACCTCTATCTATGGTTATTGAGGAACACGGGATCCCTCATCAGAAATTTGCCGATGACACCCAGCTGCACGACGCTGCTGAGCCTGCTGCATTCCAACTTTTGGTATCGGAATTTGAACTGTGTTTCCAATCTGTTAAATCATGGATGCTTAAAAATAAGCTCAAGCTAAATGATGAAAAAACTGAGGCTCTGTTGGCAGCACCTCGTTCTGTTTTGGATCGCACTTCTGAAAAATCTATTCAAGCTGGAACCAACAAAATTCCCTTTGAAGACAGCGTGAGGGATCTGGGTGTCCATTTGGATAGTACGCTGTCCATGAATGTCCAGATCGGTCACCTGTGTCGTTCAGTCTATTTGGCTTTGAGAAAGATCGCGTCAATTCGCTCATATCTTACACAGAAAGGGACTGCCCAACTTATCTGTTCCCTCATCATGTCAAAACTCGATTACTGTAACAGCATTCTTGCTGGTCTTCCCACTGTCGATAATAAACCGATTTCAACGTATACAAAACAACGCAGCAAGACTTGTTTTTCCAAAAGTCCAAAAGAACCCACACTACACCTCTGTTAGTTAGACTACATTGGCTTCCCATTCATGCGCGCATTCAGTATAAACTCGCAACACTTGCCTTCCGACACTTTGATGAAACATTGCCTGCTTATCTTTCCAACACACTTGTCACTTATCAAACCCTCTCGCACTCTCCGCTCTAGCAGTGATAAACTTCTCAAGCTTCCCCGCATGAAACTGAAATCCTTTGGCCAACGTTCTTTCAGTTATCAAGCCCCCCTTGTCTGGAACTCCCTCCCCTCCCAGCTCCGCTCTTCACAGACCCTCTCTGCGTTCAAGTCTGGTCTCAAAACGCATCTCTTTCAGAAGTCCTTTTGTCTTTCTTCATAGATTACGAGTAATGCGTGTTTCCCATGCATTCTCCAACCCTTCACCTCTTGTATGTGCACGCGCGCTTCCGCGCCTGAATGCTTATGTGCTTTTGCGTGTGTGCCTTCGTGTGTGTGCGTTTATGCGCGTTGGTTTTTGCTGCTTCGTGTTGAGTTTGCCCTGTGTGTATGTGTGTGAGTGTGTGTGTGTGGGGGGGGGGGGGGGGTGCTCCCTTTTGTATGTTTACATTGTACTCCGTGCAGTGTTCACGAAATTGGAGGCGGGTGGGTGGGGATGGGGGTTGGATCTTTTCTTCTATTCCCAAATTCTTGTCGAGCGTTGTTCATAAAACATCATGTGTGTGGGGGGTGGCGGTGGGGGGGGGGAGGGGGGATGGAGTGGGGGGGGGGGGATATGGCTTGTGCATCTGTTTTTGTGCTTGCTTTGTGACTTTTTGTTTTGATGCCTTTTTTTTTCTCAATATTGTGCAATGTTTATGGAAACTTATTTTTCCTGTATTGTGAAGCGCTCTGAGGATGAGTCTTTTTCTCTCATCGAAGAGCGCTATATAAGCTCGATGATTTATTATTATTTATTATTATTTATTATGATTGAACATGTAACGCGTTCCCTGTGAACAGTGTCGATGCAAGCATTTGTTATTATATTTATGCCTACAAACTCTCGGGATGGGTCCTTCTATTGAATAACGTCTCTCTCTCTCTCTCTCTCTCTCTCTCTCTCGCACCATTTTTGTGACCCCGTAGAAAGTGGAATCGGAATACGCCTCAAGTCTAAACAAAGGGAAGGAACTTCCGATAGCACAGACAGTTATAATGTGGTTGATGATTCACCCTGTGTGTGTGTGTGTGTGTGTGTGTGTGTCCTCGGGTACATTCAGAGTAAGTATCGATATAAAGGGAAATGTATGTTTTTGAACAATATCATTTTTTCATTTTATACAGCTCGCAAACTGTAGCAGATATTCGTGTCTAACTGGAATTATCAACAATCAAATACGTTTGGAAAGAAGAGAAAAGAAATTGAACAGAGACAGAAAAGAGAAACTTAAAAAGGGGGGGGGGGGGGGGGGTAGGGGGGGGGGGAGAAAGACCCCAGCAGCATTTCAAACAAATAACTGAACAAAATAAGCCACTTGTTTATCAGTATTAAGGAGTCAAAACATTCGTAGTTATTAGTCTTTGCCAGATTACATTTACCAAGTGTTTATAACTCTTCTAACTTTATTAATGAAACAAAAACAATTGTAGTCGATTCTTTATTTTAACTGGACGAAATCTTCCGCGTTTTGCTTTCCAAACCCGAGCTTAAGGACAGGTTTTATTGATTTAAACATTTCCATGTGTTACCAAAAGAAAACATGACAAGAAGGCTGCCGATGTAGGCAATTCACGGAGTGAGAACAATGCCCATCGAATCACAACAAAGGGAAGTAACTTCCGTTGGCACTGACAATCATAATGTGCTTGGTGACTCAGTGTGTGTGTGTGTGTGTGTAAAATTCACGGAGTGGAAATAAGATTCGCGTCCAGCTAAAACAATGGGAAGTAACTTCCGTTGACAATCATAGTGTGCTTGGTGACTCAATGTGTGTGTGTGTGTGTGTGTGTGTGTGTGTGTGTGTGTGTGTGTGTGTGTGTGTGTGTGTGTGCGTGCGTGCGTGCGTGCGCGCGCGCGCGCACGCATGTGTGTGTCCGAATCAGCAGGAGAGGGAGATAGCATTTTTCTCAAGAATCTCATGCATGGAAATCAAGGGCCATAGTCTTAATTTGTTTCGAAGGATGGAATACATGAGCGCATTTTGTATGTTTTCAGATAATATGCAATTCATGTGACACATTTGAAATCATCTAATGGTTATAATTCCAAGGACACGTTTTAAAATTTGATATGTGTAATTCAAGAGGTGTATTGTAAATCTTCCTGCGTATGTACTCCAAGTCCATTTCATTATATCTTCCGATATATGCAATGTATGGGATATTTACAAAGAACCTCATGATGCGTTCAACTCTGAGGGAACATTTGAGGTCTTTGAATTCGTGCAATGTATGAGGCACATTTCAATATCTTTTGAAGCATGCAGTCCTGGTCTGGGCCATCTATGGAGATCCTTTCTTAAGGTACTGATACAGGTGACCCAGTTTTCCAAATTTTCCGATGCGTAAAATCCATGAGCACATTTTCAAATCTCCGTTTCTATGCAGTCCATGGTCACATCTTAGAGTATTCTGATGTTAGGAATCCTGGGGTGCATTTTTAGTTCTCTTTGAATTAATGTCCTTGAATACCTTCTTGTGTATGCCATTCAGAAGGCACGTTTTAACTTTCTTCCAATGTATGATTTTAGTGGACACACTTCCATGCTTTTTAATGCTTTTCCATTAACGTAATCCAAGGGGGCATATTTCTAAATCTGATGTATGCAATTTATTGGGAACATTTCAAAATCTTCCGATGTATACAACGAATGGGCCATGATCTTACTCTTCAAATGGTCGCAATGGATGGGACAGAGATTAAAGTTTCCGATGTATGCGATGCATGGGAAACATTTTGAACTTGTAGACGTTTGCAATTCATCGGGCATATGTTTTAAATCTGGTGCATGCAATCCCTGGGAAATATTTTGAAGTCTTCAGTACTCTGCAATCTATGAGCATATTTTAAAACTTTTACTGTTTTGCGATTCGTGAGGCTTTTTGTTTTCTAAATGCATGAAATGCATGGCGTACATTTGTAAATCGTCTCATACCGGCGTTTATGGCCACATTTTTACGTCGTCTATTTATGCAAGTCATGAGCACATTTCTAAGTCGTATGTTAAGTACACTTTCTAGGGCGTATTTGAAATATTCTGATGTGTGTAATTCATAGAGAACATTTTCAATCTAGGATGTATTGAGCCCAAAAGAACTTTTTTTTTTTTTTAGTCTTCTTTCGGAATTTGGATGTACGTAGAATTTGCAGCAGTTCTTTATTGTCTCAGTGATGTATATGTCTTAGTTATTGCCGCTGTGGTTTTGCCTTTGAGTTCTTTATTGTCTCAGTGATGTATATGTCTTAGTTATTGCCGCTGTGGTTTTGCCTGTCAGTTCTTTATTGTCTCAGTGATGTATATGTCTTAGTTATTGCCGCTGTGGTTTTGCCTTTGAGTTCTTTATTGTCTCAGTGATGTATATGTCTTAGTTATTGCCGCTGTGGTTTTGCCTTTGAGTTCTTTATTGTCTCAGTGATGTATATGTCTTAGTTATTGCCGCTGAGGTTTTGACTTTGAGTTCTTTATTGTCTCAGCGATGTATATGTCTTGGTTATTGCCGCTGTGGTTTTGCCTTTGAGTTCTTTATTGTCTCAGCGATGTATATGTCTTAGTTATTGCCGCTGTGGTTTTGCCTTTGAGTTCTTTATTGTCTCAGTGATGTGTGTGTCTTAGTTATTGCCGCTGTGGTTTTGCCTTTGAGTTCTTTATTGTCTCAGTGATGTATATGTCATAGTTATTGCCGCTGTGGTTTTGCCTTTGAGTTCTTTATTGTCTCAGTGATGTATATGTCTTAGTTATTGCCGCTGTGTTTTTGCCTTTGAGTTCTTTATTGTCTCAGTGATG
>CM031600.1:97632497-97641038 GCA_018398815.1 Conus ventricosus
ATACAAGAAAGAGTATAAGCATTCCCTCTTTAACATAATTTTCGCCTTCCTTGTCCTTATCAATCAGTTATCCCTATTGATCATCCTAAAAAGTCCGGAAATTTGTGGCTGTACATGCTCTGCTCTCGTGGGGGTCTCAGTCTCGATTTGCTGTTAACGTAGTGGTTCGAGGTGAGATCCTGTCGAAGTCGTCCGAGGGCACAGGCACACTTGGGGCACCGTCGTTGGATGGACGTGATGGCGCCCGTCAGATGGCCGGGGGGGGGGGGGGGGGGGGGGGGGGCTATTCACTCTGGCTCCGTCACCAAACTGTCATTATTATTATTATTATGAATACTTATATAGCGCCTATTCTCAGCTAGAGACCAAGCTCTAAGCGCTTTACAATCCACACTCGTTTACACAACGGGCTGCCTACCTGGGTAGTGCCGACTGAAGAGCTGCCAGCTGGCGCTTCATTCAGTCGTTTCCCGTGTCATCCAGTCCATTTCATTCAATATCGTTCACTCAATTTCCTTACTTCCTTCATTCTTTCCATTTCTCACGCAGGGTGCATGCTATGTGCATCGTGTCATCCATACTAACGGCCAAACTGGCCTTCTCTTCCGAAAGTTGGTGATGGGATTTTACGTATGTGCAAGATGTTATGCGTGCGTCCACACACGGAACCTCGGTTTATAGTCTCATTCGAAGGACTGTATGGGAAATGGAGTCAGAACCAATGTTAACTCCGAGGGAAAAATCCCCCTGTACCGAAACGGCCCGGCGGAGATTCGAACCCGCAACCCCAGGATCACGAGTCCGGCGCTCCACCAACTGAGCTATTCCGGCCCCCTGTCATGAACAGAACGCTTTGCAAATAGTGCCTGCGTTCGTTTGATCACAACAGGCACCACTGAAGTGATCTGACAGCAGTGCTGTGTCTCCTATGGTGAGTGGCCACATGACGACTGCGTTATCAGAGCAGCGGCTGGACAAATCACGAAGTGGTTGTGAATCTGCAAGGCAGAATACGTAGCTGAGGAGTAACGCCAGTCGGGTGGATAAGGCGGGTGGGTGGAAAATAAGACAGAAAACACGTGGAAGTTTACTTTCGTTAATAGGGCTAATTAAAGAGTGGGGTCGTGTATTTTGAAAGACTCATGTTACTAATAAGTTTCGGCGTCATTTTCCAGTTTTGACAACGTATCATAACATGCCCAGCAAGCCTGTACACTCTACACCCCGTATCATAACATGCCCAGCAAGCCTGTACACTCTACACCCCGTCTATGCCCAGCAAGCCTGTACACTCTACACCCCGTCTACTGAGCTTTAAACATCAACAAACACAAATCAATAAAACTGCAGAAGAAAAGTGTTATACGTTGTGGTCAAGTACGCTAACTGCCCCGCCCAGTTTCAGAACCCAGACAAACAGATGGCCAGAGGCCTCATTTTCTGACCATCTTGGGGTCATCGGAGAACGCCAGAGCCAGCCACTGCTGGTTGAGGTCGTCCAAGGGAGGCACCATGACGTCAAACCACACGCCCTCGTCTTGGGGTTGCCAAGCGACGCGGAACTCGCAGATCTGGGAGTTGGTGCACTGGCGGAAACAGCCGTGGGTCTCTCCGCACTTGATGACTGGTTCAGCCTGGGGACAGGGGAAGAGACAGAGACAATCAAGAAAGGAAGAAGACTGAGAAGATGGGAAGGAACGGCACGCGCGTGCGCAAGCATTCACGCAGGTGAGCGTTCACACACACACACACACACACACACACACACACACACACATACATACACACATGCCCACACACACGCACACACACGCACACGCACACATCCACACACACACGTACACAGATTCACACACACAAACACACACACACACACACACACACACACACACACACACACATACGTACCCGTTCTCTCTCTCTCTCTCTCTCTCTCTCTCTCTCTCTCTCTCTCTCTCTCTCTCTCTATCTCTCACTCTGTCTCTCTTCCCCTCCCCCGTGCGCTAAATTCACCCTGCTCATATCACTGTATGACAAATACAGGCAGGAGAAAAATGGGCAAACTGACATGAGTATTTCTTCAAGATTGGCTTGGGCTTTGTTGGACTCGCATGAGGTACACCACACACACACACACACACACACACACACACACACACACACACACACGCACGCACACACATGCACGCACGCACGCACGAAGAGATACGGCAGAAGCACAAATAGGTTTAACACTCCAAACAGAGCACAATGTAAAGCTTATTTTATATATTTCCTACTATTAAAAGAAAGAAAAACCGGACAAGCGAATTTTCGACAGTCATGTCTTCGTCAGAGCCCGCATGCGAAATAACAGATTTTATTTTTATTTTCTTTGAACAGATACTGATTGCTTCAGTATAGAATGAAATGTAAATGAGATGCAGAATGTTCAAAATCAACTTATACCATTAAGCCAGCGAGTTTAACACTGCCCTGTGTATTACATGAGAACGTTTCATAAGTTGTCCAAAGATGACAGAATGGTTAATAAATTTCAGTAATTATTTGAAAGCGTCCAAGCGTGTCACACCACTCGATGTGCGAGCTGATTTGCCTCACTGGTGTACAAAAGGAACTCTCAGAGAAATTTGACAGCTTAATTTTGGATCCCTATTTCTTTGGGTAATCTATTTTGCATTCTGCGTGATAAATGAATTGGAATAATCGATTGGAAACAAACTTTTTACCTTTGTTAAGATTTTGGAGCGGACCCGTCCGATTATCGTCTGCTCGTTTATTTTAAACGAGGCGAAGTCACGTGTAAACCAAACAGCGCCATCTTGACTGAAATGGCGTTTAGTGACAAAACTTGCTTTTTAAACCGATTCGTTACTTCAGCGACTTCCCTTGGTTTTGAATTTGGATCTTCTCATTTGATTTGTAAACGGTTATGTTTTCGACTTGCTTGAAGTCCCGATTTACCTCCCGTGGTCAGGTTTGATGGAAACGATTGATTTCATTGGATTTGACAATAGCGCTTTATGGTGTCAGTTTCACAACACACACTAATCCGCCTATCCAAAGCACAGAAAACGCAGTGATGCACACTTTTATTTGAAGAGGAAAGTTTAGGATATTTCGGGAATCGGTGGAACAGGGAAAGGGATGGGGAGCGAAGGGTATGTGTGTGTGTGGGGGGGGGGGGGGGAGGGGGGGGGGAGTCATCACACAATTTCAGAGTGATGTAGGCTGCCTTCGCTCTGACGACAAGAACAACCGCGTAATTATATAATTATACTCACGACCGAAACGCTGCTCGGCCTAGTCGTCGTCTCCTCTTCCACCACCGATATCAAGGAAGCCTGCGTCGACACATCCGTCACAGGTGACGTCACCACAGGATTTGACGTCACAGTGGACGTGGACGTGTCCGGCTTCGGGGGCTCTGTTTCCGAAGCCGTGCGTGGAGTAATGGTGGTGGTGGTGGTGGTGGTGGTGGGTGTGGGTGTGGGTGGGGGAAGGTGGTGCGGGGTCTAGGGCGATCGATCTCACAGGGTTCGATGAAGTCGGTGCGGAGGGTGTCGGCGTCCACCGAGATGGGGCTGGCTTGGGGGTCCTGGATGACCACGGAGGCCACGGAGGTCCACATGCTGGTGAAGTTCTGCACGAACGTCGCTCTGGAAGACGCAGCATAGGATCTGAGTTTAGAGCGGTGTGTGTGTGTGTTGTGTGGTGTGGTGTGGTGTGTGTGTGTGTGTGTTGGGTTATCTTGTGTTGTGTAGTGTTGTGTTGTGTTGTGTTGTGTGTGTGTGTGAGAGAGAGAGAGAGAGAGAGAGAGAGAGAGAGAGAGAGAGCGCGCGCAGGTACGCGTGCGTGTGTGTGTGTGTGGGGGGGGGGGGGGGTGCGTGTGTGCGTGCGTGCGGAGGGATGGAGCACCGGAGGGTGATAAGAATGCTGTGTGCGTATATCTATCTATCTATCTATCTATATATATATATATATATATGTGTGTGTGTGTGTGTGTGTGTGTGAAGGAAAGAGGGTGGGGTAACTGTTTTGCATATGCAGGTGTTCGTGTGCGCATGTGCACGTATGTTCACGTGCGCGCGCGCGCGTGTGTGTGTGTGTGCGCGCGCGCGCTCGTATGATGGTGCGCGCCTCTCTGTACTTTAGACAGTTGTACAAGGACAAAGAATGTCACAACAAAATCATGAAAACATTTTAGATAACATACATGTATTTGAAACGTTACTTGCATGTTTTACGACCATGACATTTAAAGGGTGTACAGACACCATTACTTTTATTGGGTGTTTATACAGCTTTTGACATTAAAAGCATACACATTTCCTGTGAAATTTACAGAGCACACAGACATTACAGCATTGAAAGGGAATACAATTCTTATGTAATTCAGCGCGTGTGTGACACTTAAAGCACCTGCGACGGAATAAAAAAAAAAACCTACAAAATTTAAGGGGGTAAACAATTCTAAAGGTTATCTTTAAAGAAAACTTATGCGTTTAAAGAGCTTTATGACTTATGACACTTTAAAGTAATATATAGCTAAGAATATTTAAGGCAAAACATTTACCTACACGTAGAGCTATTGAAAGTTTGGGGCGTGTAATGGATCTAAGAAATACAAAGAAAAATGCTGTATGAAACAAATAAGGGAATAGAACTACACTCCCACATCAAGGGGAGTAATCATCTACATATGTGTGTCGAGAGGGTTATCAATGGTTCCCTCAGGCAGCTAGTGAAGGGTTTCTCATTATTTATGACATATTCCCCCCATTTTCTTCATCTTCATTTTTTTTTCTAAAAGTTCAAATCTTTGCCAAGTCATTACTTTAATGACTGAAGAATTGTTAGCCTGCACTTGTTTTCCCCACTACTTAATTGTTCAGCACTACATATGTGTGTTGGGGGGAGGAGGAGGTGGAGGGGGGGGGGGGGGTGCTTACTTGATCTGCACGTGGCCTTGTGGTATGAGGGGCGCTGTCCAGTCGAAGAGCAGGGTGGTGCCGCCGTAACGTCCTTTGTGGGTCAAGGCTACTTTGCCCTGCGTCACGAAAAGAAACATGCACAAACACACACACACACACACACACACACACACACACACACACACACACACACACACTGATGAATGACTGTGTTTCTGTTCAAACACGTATGTCCAGATTTCGTCTGATGTAGTGTCTTCTTCTTGTTCTTTTTCTTCTTCTTCTTTTCTTCTTTTTTTCTTCGTCTTTTTCGTCGTCGTCTTCTTTTTCTTCTTCTTCTTCTTCTTCTTCTGTTCCTGCTACTGCTGCTGCTCCTCCTCTTCCTCCTTCCTTTTAATCTATGTCATTTGCTGAAAACAATATCTGAGGTACCGTCCATTCTGTCAATTTAAATGGGCGTCTTCATGTTCTTGTTTCTGGGGTCACAAGTAGCCTAGTTTCTGACAATTTCATCACAATTCCAGGATGTAAGGTTAACAGGCGTGATGCCAACGTGAAAAGAGAAACAGTTAGTAACATATGCACGCCAATCCGTAAATTATGTGCAGTTGACTTTCTTTAACAAATATGGAATTAAATGTGTTCTTTGATAACTATAGAATTGACTATATGTGCGACAAATTAATCTAAGAGGCGTTAAGCCAGTTTTAGCTGGTGCCTTGTACAGAGAAGAAAAGATAAGTGTTTTGGATCGATTTAAACTCATGACGAAAATGTATCAAACTACTGATTGGAAATTGTTCTGCTTGGAGATTTAGATATTGACTTATTGAAACCTCACGATAACTAAAAACGGTTCATGAACTCTGTAGTTTAACTCAGCTATTAAACTACTCCCCAAATGGTAAGAGTTCACAGACTTATGAACTTTGTAGTTTTACTCAGCAACTACTCCAACAAGCTTCCCAGAACATACAGTTTGCAGTCAGAGTACCGTTCTTACACCTCGTCTCAGGACTAATCTATTGATGCCATCCCTCAGTTATCCTGGTAGTAACTTATGGAATGAGGCGTTAGATGCCTTAAATACAAAATTAATTCAGCTCTTTCGAATCTATTAAACAAAAACAAAACAAAAAAAACTACCGCACATTCAAAAAAGCAGAAGAGCACACAAAACAAAGTGTGAAGTAACGACGATTTAATGCACGACACAAAACAGGACAAGAAATTTTCGGCAAAATGCCTTCCTCAGCGACAAAAAAATACAGACATAAACATGCACAATACTCCCCTTGTGAAGCCAAAGTGGTGAATGAAGTAGACAGAGGGACAGTGGAAGAGAGGGTGAGTAGAGTTCGAGGAATAGGGCACGAGGAAAGAGGGTAGAGTAAAGTGAGGAGGAGGAAAAGGAGAGAGGGAGAGAGAGAGAGAGAGAGAGAGAGGAGAGAGAGAGAGAGAGAGAGAGAGAGAGAGAGAGAGGGGGGGGGGGGGTGGAGGGGAGAAAGAGAGGGGAGAGACAGAGAGAGAATGGAAGTAGAGGAAGAGTGGAGAATGAGAGAGAGAAGAGGAGGGGAAGGAGAGTGAGTGGAGGGGGAGGGTGTGATGGTATGTAGTGGTGTGTTGCATATGAATGAAATGAACAAGAGAAAGCACAATAAATAAGATACAATATACTCGAAAAAGCATTTTAAATGACAAGGGGAGGGGGGGGGGGGAGAGAGAGAGAAGGGGTCAGCCGCCTAAAGCATCCGACCCAAGTCTGAGCTTTTTTGTCGTGTTTCAGTAACGCCGCAGTTTGTTTCATTTGCCGCACCTTCGTTTTTGCGCTCAATTTTCATCTTCAATGTGCTTGTCTTTCCCGAAGAAGACCAAAGAGGTCGAAACGCGTCGGTTTTGTCTTGTAATTTGTTTGTTTCTTTCGTTCGGCGGTTACAATAATTTTTCTTTGAAGTTTTATCAATAAACATATCTTTTAGAAAAGTTGTAAACAATGCTTTGGTTGTCCGACAATTGTTCTCATACACAATTGTGTCTACGTGATAAAACATTGTCATGTGCATATGGTGACGTGGCATTGTGATGGGGATTGTGATAATGCGGATTGAGCTGCGTGCGCGCGCGCTATGTGTGTGTGTGTGTGTGTGTGTGTGTGTGTGTGTGTGTGTGTGTGTGTGTGTGTGTGTGTGTGTGTGTGTGCGCGCGCGCGCGTCTAGTGCTTGTTCCTTTGAATGTCTGCGACGTGTGCGTAAGTCCTAGATGAACTGGTTTTCATGCTGCGTGCTTTGATTCTATTTCTCTTTTAAATTTCCTTTGTATTTGTATTTTTTTTCAAATTAAATTGCTTCGTATTCGCACATAGTATTTCATTTAATGATTCCTTTGCAGTTGTTTCTGTGTGTAATGCAGTGTTTCTTAACTATAAATAAAAGAGACGTGGGTGGAAACACAGACGACCTTTAACCAAAAACAGACGACCTTTAACCAAACACAGACGACCTTTAACCAAACACAGACGACCTTTAACCAAACACAGACGACCTTTAACCAAACACAGACGACCTTTAACCAAACACAGACGACCTTTAACCAATCTAGAGTCTAATTCAGCTTTTTCCGTCTAAATTTCAGTACATCTGCCATATGAACAGATAAACGTTGTCTTAAAAGGCAAGCGGTCAAAAAAAATTGAAAAGAAAGGCAAAGCAAACGACGAACTAAAAATGAATGAATACAAGAATCCGAGCAAAGGGAGAGAACATGCTTGACCGTGCTTGTTTTCCCATCCCAAGTCATTTCCCTTTCACCCTTTCATGTTCGTCAAATAATGCCGGCGAGAGAGAGAGAGAGAGAGAGAGAGACAGACAGACAGACAGACTGACAGACAAGCACAGAAAGAGACAGAGAAAGAACGGGGAGGGATGGGCTAGCCAGAGCATCTGTACAATACGGTCCAGCAGAATTACGAACCACTGTCACGACCGACCCCTGGAGGTCTGCCCTGACAGGATCGGTCTAGATGGGAGTGAAGGGAATGGCTGACCTCGCACGCCTCGCAAGAGCCCACACGAGAAAGATTACGATACAACACCCCATTTATTCACACCAGCACACACAGTCATAAATACGCATTCCAACACACACAACATGCACAATCGCAATCAAGCATTCCAACGCACACAACAGGCACAATCACAATCAAGCACTCCAACACACACAACATGCACGATTATAAATAAACATTTCACCATACGACGTACACAATCACAATTACAGCATTCCAGCACATATGATTATATACACAATTTTAAAGAAACATTTCCAGCATCCATCCCTTCCCACACCATGGAGTGCCTCCACACCCCTGCCCCTGTCAAGTCTACTGGGAGCACCCTATCGCACTAGGTGCTCCGAACCGGGTCGGTTCTCGCAGGGAGTCGCTCAAAACCGACACCCCCGACACACAAGCAGGCAGTGAAGAGCGCGTCCGGAGGGGGGGGGGGGGGGGGGGGGGGGAACGTGGCGCTGTTACTGGAGGTCCTGGACGGGGGTCAGGCCGGCAGTCAGACGGCGGCTCCTTACCAGTCCGGTGAGAGGGGCTCGACCG
>CM031600.1:97642038-97655096 GCA_018398815.1 Conus ventricosus
TGTGGTCGTGGTGCGTGGGCCGATGCGTGGGTGCGTGGTGTGTGTGTGTTGTGTGTGTGTGTGTGTGTGTGTGTGTGTGGTGGTTCGCGCGCGCGAGCGCGCGTATAGTGTAGTGCAGTACAGTGTAATGTGGTGTCGGAATGGTGTAGTGTAGTGTGGCGTGGTATGGTGTAGCGTAGTGTACTGTATGTGTGTGTTGTGTGTGCATTTGCACACACGCACACCGTATGTAGGTACGCCCGCACGTACACAAGGACAGTTGCACGTGTCCGCGTATTTAGGCATGCATACATGTGTACGCAGTGTTTGTGTCTGTTGTGTGTGTATTTGAATGATCGGTGGCAGGTGTAGTGGATATGAAAAGTGTGTATGTCCACACACGCACGCGCGCGCGCGCGCGCGCGGCAAGCGCCCGCACGCACGCACGCACGAACGAACGCACGCACGCACACCCCCCCCCCCCACCACACACACACACACACAAACACTGAATATATGTACGCTCGTATGTACGCAAGGACCAATGGACAAATCCGCACACTTAGAGAGAGCGAGCGAGCGAGCGAGCGAGCGAGCGAGAGAGAGAGAGAGAGAGAGAGAGAGAGAGAGAGAGAGAGAGAGAGAGAGACAGACAGACAGACGGACGGACAGACACACATACGCATGCACGCACGCACACACACACACACACACACACACACACACACACACACACACACACACACACACACACACTTACACACACACACACACACACACACACACACACACACACACACTTACACACTTACACACACACACACATACATACACACACACACACACACACACACACACACACACACACACACACACACACACACTCTCTCTCTCTCTCTCTCTCTCTCTCTCACACACACACACACACACACACACACACACACACACACACTCACACACACACTCACACATACGCGCGCGCACACACGCACACTCACACGCACGCACGCACGCACGCACGCACGCACTCACGCACACACACACACACACACACACACACACACACACACACACCACACACACACACACCAGACGCAGACACAGACCGTTCCACAGAACCCACCACTAATATTCTGGCCAGGAGTGTAGCTGCTGCTAGACACCAGCACCACGTAGGGCGACAGGCTGGTGCTGGGGCTGGTACCCCCGTGCCGGGGCTGCATGGTGGTGCAGGCGGAGGGGTCGGCCCCCCGGGGGTAAGCAGCAGTCAGGGGTGGCAGCCACGACACCATCAACACCGCCACCGCCACCGCCACCACCACCACCTCCCGCAGCGAAAACAGCGAAAGCCGCGTCTTCATGAACTGTGAGGAGTTCTGGACAGAATGTAGGGGAGGCACAGACTGTCAGATCAAATCAAGCTGTAGCGGTAGCAGTAGCAGTACTACTACGACTACCACAACAACAACTACTACTACTACTACTACTACTACTACTACTAGTAGTAGTAGTAGCAGTAGTAGTAGTAGCAGCAGCAGCAGCAGCAGTAGTAGTAGTAGCAGCAGCAGCAGACTTGTTATCCTGGTGATCCTGGAGTTTGGGGTTCGAGTCTTCGTTGGAGCGTTTTGTAACAGTAGGATTTGTACCCCTGGAGTTAACATTACTTTCCCAAATGAGAGTCTAAATCGAGGTTTTGTGTGTGAACGCACGCATTACGTCTTGCACGCACGTCAAATCCCATCCCCGTCTTTCGGAAGAGAAGGCCAGTTTGGCCGTGGGTGTGGATGACACGTTACACACATGCTATGCACGGACAGTATGAAGATATGAATGAAAACCTGATTGAATGACGCACTGACTGACGCGGGAACGACTCAGGGTGGCGCCAGCAGGCAGCTGTTCAGGTGACTCTACCCAGGTAGGCAACACGTTGTGTAAAAGTAAAAGTGGATTGTGAAGCGTGCTCTCTAAAACCGAGGATAGGGGCTATATGACTACTACTACTACTACTACTACTACTACTACTACTGCTGCTGCTGCTGCTGCTGCTACTACTACTACTACTACTCATAACAATGATGATGATAAAGAAAATAATGATAATTATGACAATCGTGGTAATGATAATAATAATGACAATAATAATGATAATGATAATGATAATAATAATAATGATAATAATAATAAAATAATAATAATAATAATAATAATAGTAATAATAATAATAATAATAATAATAATAATGATGATGATGATGATGATGATGATGATGATGATGATAACTATAATAATAAGGATAATAGTAATGATGTTAAAAACAATAGTGATGATAATGATAATAATAATGGGACTTGGATGACTTACATACTACCACTATTACTACTCCGACGACGACTACTATTACAACTACTACCACTTCTACTAATACTAGTACGACTGCTGCTGCTGCTACTACTACTACTACTGCTACTACTACAATTACTACTACTACTACTACTGATAAAAAGAACTCAAAACAACATATACTGAGAGGCAAAGAAAACGCAATTCCATTGTCAACTGACAATTTTATTGAAATGAAACAAACACACATCAAAGCAAATACGTGTGACAAAAGTGCGACCACTGTACATTAGTTTGCCTATAACAGGTGCACATTCGCCTGAAGTGAAGCTCATTTAGGCGCGACAGAAGGAATACACTGTCAATATCTGGTGTGTCCCCCTTGAGCACGAACACAAGCTTGCAAACGTCGGGGCATTGAAGCGCACAAACGACGGATGATACGGATCGGTATCACGTTCCAGTGATGCTGCAATGCTTGGGTGAGCTCAGCAACGGTAGTTGGGGGATTCTGCTGACCTTGCACACGTCGTCCAAGTTCGTCCCACAAATGTTCAATGGGATTCATGTCTGGGGACACGGAGGGCCACTGCATGACATCCACATTGCTGTTCCGAAGGAAATTTCGTGTGAGAACGGCTGTGTGGGGTCGAGCATTGTCCTGCTGAAACACTAGTCTGTTGCCACCATGCTGTCTCCAGAGAGGAAGAAGAACTGGCTCAAGAACAGTGTCAATATAACGCCTTGCCGTCAAGTTGCCTGGCACAAACACAAGCTCCGATCGAAATTGAGCATTTATAGCACCCCAGACCATTACCCCTCCACCCCCATAACGATCTCGCTCAATGACACAGGGTTGCGCAAAACGTTCACCCTGACGTCGATACACACGATCACGGCCATCCGGGAAAGAGACATTGAACCGGGATTCATCCGAAAAAACAACATTCCCCCAAACCCTGTTCCCCAGAAAGCCACCTGCGGCAGCCCATCGCTGGCGTGCTAGTCGATGGCGATGGGTTTAGATCTGACCTTGGTATGGTCGACGTGCCCGTAGCCCTGCTGCTGCCAGACGCCGACGCACGGTACGGCTGCTGATTGGTCTTTCTCTAGTCCCAACAGTGTTGCGGGCTGTTTGTGCAGCTGGCTGGAAACGATTCGGGAGGTGCTGCGTGACAATGTAGCGGTCCTGTCGTGCCGTCGTCACACGTTGGACGCCTGGGCGTGGACGGTCGTTTACACTTCCAGTGTTTTGGTGCCGAGTCGCAAGACGGGTTATGGTTGATGGGTGTACATTGAAATGTTGTGCGGCCCTGATGTGAGCAGTGCCTGCCCTCAGCATGCCAATGGCTTGATTTCTCTGGTCTGTAGTTAACCGCGGCATGGTGCGTACGAGTGTCAGTAAAACGCCAATGTGTGTTTTTATAGGGGACAGTCATGGGCTGTTTGCATGCAATCACAGTATGCCTGTGTTGCACGTGTTTTGCAGTTATCAGTAAAAGATGTGTTGGAGTGGTTTACTCATGACGTCATGAACCCAACTGTGCCTGTCAATACAGATCGTCGCAATACAACATACGCGTGCTAGGTTGCATGCCTCGTGCATAATTCACATTATTTTGGCTGAGGTGACATTTTTCGGGGACGAAATGGGGATTGCGTTTTCATTGCCTCTCAGTATACATACCTGGTCGCATTCGATGGTGATCACGTTAGATTTTTTTTTTCTTTTTTCTATACACTCTATCAGTACATTCCCAGTCATAAAACAACAGCATCGGATGTAGCACCAATTTGTATACATGTACCAAGAATGTTCGGACCAGTAACCAACCAAATATCAGCATTTAAGTTGCACAAAATGATGAAACCGAAAGGCACAATCACAACGTAGCGTTACCATATGGTCTTCTGCACATGTTGCTGTGTGTAGATGCGTAGCCATCAAAGATCAAATACTACAACTGTTGTCATCTTTAAAGTAGACAAAACAAGGGGAGGAAGGGGAAGCAAGGGTAGGGAGGAGAGGGAGGGGGGAGGAGCATATACAATTCGTCTGTTCTCGATCTTCACTATGCTATAAAACCTTATATTTATTTTACATTAACATTGCCAACAAAAATGAACACAAATTCGTAAAAACAAATAATAAACAAATCATGGGACGGGAGAAGAAAACAATACGTTGTTCCAAAATTACTCAAAAGATCATTAAAATGAAGTCCACAGGAAAGCATTGGTTTCTCTATCGCTCGACCATGAATATTCAGATATTGACCTGAGGGTCAATAAGAGATTCACAACTCATATGAACCATCAAGGGAAGGGATTAACCATAACAAACTACTACAAAACAAACTACTGTAGATACAAATTACTGTTTATTGACAGTCTGAACCAGAAAAAAGACCAATGTCATTACACAAAATTTCACTAAATTCACGAAGCGAACTATCAGTAAAATCATTTTACATACCAGCAATGAATCCTAAAGGCAAACTATGTACAGAATCACTATACAAGCGCCTAATCCATGTATAGCAGAAATTGATGATACATTTACCATATAAACAACAAGATGAATCACTATGCCGACTACCAATAAATCCAGAGTAGGAAAGATAACACATTGAATTCACCAAACAATTTACTAAGAAATTCATTTTGCAACTACCAGTAGGTCCGCCATAATAGACTGACACTGGAAAAAAAACTATTTTTACATCACACAGGCTACATCACACGATTCACGATATAAACTTTCATGGAATCATCATACTGCTCATTAACCAATATACCCGAGAGGAGATCAACAGTTTCATTACAAGACACACACACAAACACACACACACACACACACGCACGCACGCACGCACACACACTGCCTGCGCATCTACCGGACGAACTACCAATGAATTAAAAATGAAACAGACTTACCGTATTCAACCCGAAAACGAACAATGTCTCTATTATTTCACCTACCGATGAACTTATCCAAACATTAAAAGTCACAGACACGTGTGTGAATGTGCGCACGATTTTTTCTGGTGTCGGCTTTTTTGAGATCACACATCTGTAATTACCAAGCTGTAGAATCGAGAAGCAGACAAAGGAAACACCGTTGATTCATTGACACTTTCCCACACCCACCGTGTCACGCAAATCTTACATGTCCAAATCTCACCATCCTATCCCTTCTTCCGCTCTCCCTACACACACACACACACACACACACACACACACACAGAAGAAGAGAGAGAGAGAGAGAGAGAGAGAGAGAGAGAGAGAGAGAGAGAGAGAGAGAGAGAGAGAGAGAACGAGGTGACGTCATTGATGAAGCGATGTCGTCACTGCACTATGACGGCTGATCAATCGTCACACCGAACACTGACCATGACCTTTTCCAGGCGACCCTTGCTGTTTGTTTGTTACCTCAAGGGCAATAATTCTGACTTGCCCTGACATTACACACTACACTACTCCTGACCTGGGTAAACCGCTCTTCAATGAAAGGAAATGTTGAATGAGGCAGGGAACAGTAAGGAATAATTAACGAACAAGTAAGGTAACTCTTGTTCCCGTGGTGAAAGAAATAACGTCCATAACGCCCATCTAAGACTCAACCAGCAACAGCATCGCTGAGGAAGATGGCCGGATGGCTGTCAAAAGCTACGAGTGAGTAGAGCATTTTCGTGTGTTGGGAGACTAGGTCTAACTGTAGGTAGCAACATTTAAGGCTTCCTCTCACGCCAATCAAACTGAGGTTCTCTGTAGCTGTGACTGTTCGTCCCTGTGTTTGTTTGACTCTATTCAAGATGGAAAAGGCTGTGCCAGTCTGGAACAAAATGTTCATTTATGTTGGTTCCTTTCTCCAGTTCTTGTTGCTGTGAAAATGTGTCAGGCACAGGGTATATGGGGAAAGCTTGGAACATCCTTTTTAGGGGGGATATTTCCTTGTTTGTTGTGTGTGCTCTCTGTTGTTATTTCTGCTTGGCGATACGGTGTCGTTGGCTCTTTAATGGTTATTAACCTCTTCCCTGCTTGCCCTGTGTCTATTGCGGGGTCGTTTTCACGATCTTGTACGCCAGTAACCGTGTCTACTATGGGGTACTTATTACAAAAACAGTTGATTTTTATCATACTAATGACCAGAAAAATCAAACTATCATGATACCACATCATAGCACAGGGTATAAGAAAAAAAAACATGCAAAAATCTAAGAGATATCTCAATAAATGAATAAGTAGTAAACAGATGACTGAACCTACTGCAAAAAGCCCCGGCACTCAGCAATACGGAAAAGCTCTTATGCTGTGGCAGGGAAAGGGTTAAGCCCATGGTAAAGGGATAGGTAGAGGCCGTAGAATCCCTATCTTTCATCAACAAACCCATTCACGTGTCACAGCCGCTGGGGTTATTTCTGTGCAAGTGAATCCCACTGTACCGGTGTTGGTCACCATGACATATTTTATTTCATGCCTAAAAGAGTCATAACGTCG
Source organism: Conus ventricosus (assembly GCA_018398815.1). Taxonomy (NCBI): domain Eukaryota; kingdom Metazoa; phylum Mollusca; class Gastropoda; order Neogastropoda; family Conidae; genus Conus; species Conus ventricosus. Next base: position 97,648,861 of record CM031600.1, read on the forward strand.
TCACACGAGTTTGACCCTCCACGACAAATGGTCTGTAAACATGGTCGAAAGATAGGGCTCTATCTTCCTTAAAGTCAGCGGAATTGTATTTGTTTGTTTGTTAGCTTGCTTGCTCCCCCCTCCCCCCCCCCCCCCCCCCCCCCGCCCCTACACACACACACAGCTGTCTTTCCTCAGCTTTGTGTTCACATAGTTCTATGGCACCTAAACTCTATGTTCTGTAGCTGTATGTTTGCACAGCTCTATGGTCACACAGCTCTATTTTTAGTCTCACAATTCAATGTTCTGCCGCCCTATGGTATCTCAGCTCTATGTCCCCCAGCCCTATGTTCACACACTTCTGTGTTATCGTAGCTCGAGAGTGAGTAGCTCTATGTTGCTTCAGTCTTGTGTGCACGTGGCTTTATGTTACTGCTGCTCCGTCTTAATAGAGTGCAATGTTATCTCAGTCTTGTGTGCACGTGGCTTTATGTTACTGCAACTCCGTCTGAATACAGTGCAATGTTATCTCAGTCTTGTGTGCACGTGGCTTTATGTTACTGCAACTCCGTCTGAATACAGTGCAATGTTATCTCAGTCTTGCGTGCACGTGGCTTTATGTTACTGCAACTCCGTCTGAATACAGTGCAATGTTATCTCAGTCTTGCGTGCACGTGGCTTTATGTTACTGCTGCTCCATCTTAATAGAGTGCAATGGTATCTCAGTCTTGTGTGCACGTGGCTTTATGTTACTGCAACTCCGTCTGAATACAGTGCAATGTTATCTCAGTCTTGCGTGCACAATTATGTATTCCCAAAGTTCGTTGAAAAATCAACTAAGAAATCAGAAACAAATGTCTAACATAGACAGGTAAAAAAACAAATAGATAATGAAATAAATGAACAAACAAATAGATAATGAATGAATGAATGAATGAATGAATGAATGAATATATAAGTAAGTAAATCAAATAATCAAATTAAACACAAATAAACGTTACAAATGATGAATCAAACCCCGTTTACGTGATTGATCGTTGAACGCCATGCTGAAGCAAAAATATGCTGGCCTTTTGTCTTGAAATAACAGTTTGTGCATTGAAATAAAGAGTTCATTGAATTGAATATAAATGCCAATTCCGTAATTTACTGTTTGTGAGGCGTTCATCCCAATGTCCCCGCCATCTCGTTGTTCATTCATCATGACTCTCTTGCGATGATTACAGTGGTATTTATGTATTTGTTCATTTATGTATCTATTCATTCATTTATTTATTGATGTATTTTTTTTCATTAATCCATCTATTATGTTTATATATAATATCTATTCATTGATCTATTTGTTTATGTTGTCACGTATTTTCATTTATGTATGTATTTATATATGTATTTATTTATTCATTCATATATGTATGTATGCATTTATTTTTTTATTTTTTTATTCACTTTTTCAGATTACAGTCCATTAAACTGCACTCCCCCCCCCCCCCCCCCCCCCCCCCCACCCTCCAAGAAAAAAAATCCTTTCTTTAGAACCATTTAGAGTCAATTAAAACACCCACAGTAGTGTGAACGGCGATGCGTCATTTTCATCATCTTGAACGTGTTACGGTATTGACAACGATGAAGATGGCAATTTGAGGCGATGAGCACGTGCTCCGGGGCAAACCGCGATGGGACCGGGGGGGGGGGGGGGGACATAGGAACTGAGGACAGCACCGGGGCAGTTTGGAAATGATCGACCTGACAGAGGTGATTTGGATCCAGGTGATTGCCAATCGCCGCATAACCTTGAACAGGCTGTAATCTCCCCGGGCGTGCAGCTTGACTGTTTATTGGGTTGATGGCTTGTCATGATTTAGTCCGGTTGACATAGGAGAAAAGTGTAATACATTGAATAGTGACAGTCAAAGTGACGTGCTTCTTCGTTTAGGTTTACCAGTCGGATCGGCAAACACAAGCAAAGTGTAATGATTTCGATGGCATGGCGATATATTTCTTGTTTTGAATGTATTTCTTTATCTTTTGATTTATTTCTTTGTCAATTTATTTGTTTTATTTCTTTATCTATTAATGTATGTATTGATGGATGGGTGGATGGATTTATCTATTTTTTGCTTGTTTATTCTCTAGTTCGGTTTATTTATTCATCTATTATCTTATCATTTATTTGTTCATTTATACTATTATCTTTCTTTCTTTATTTATCCATTCATTCATTTCTTTATTCATTTTTTTAGCAGCTTACATATTTATAGCACTTTCTTTTCATTACCCTATTCTGTCCTTACCCTATTCTGCCCTTACCCTATTCTGCCCTTACCCTATTCTGTCCTTACCCTATTCTGTCCTTACCCTATTCTGTCCTTACCCTTTTCTGTATTTACCCTATTCTGCCCTTCGCTGGTCCTCTTGGGTGGGTGTCGGATTGAGATTTTCTTCCCGACACGGTGAGGATATCCAAAAAAAATTATAGATGGTAAATCTCAAATTTGAATTTGCTGAGACATTTTTTTTTTTCAAAATCAATCTCTCTCTCTCTCTCTCTCTCTCTCTCTCTCTCTCTCTCTCTCTCTCCTCGCATGTATTTATGTATACTTCATTCTGTCGTGCTGAAAACTACACAAAAAGCACTTCTGTATTTTCTTTTCTTTTCCTTTTTTTAGGTACTGACGAACGGGCTTATATTTTATTTCGGACTTTCTCTGTTTTATTCTCAACACCAATGTCATTGTCTGTGTAAAAGCATCAGGCTCGAATCTAGTTAATTTTTGTGAGTATGTCATTATTCTGGCTGTTTCTGAAAAACAACAACAACAAACAAACAAAGACAAAAACACGAAGAGAAGTACAAAAAAAGAGAATTCGATTGGTAAGACTCAGTACCACAAACTTTGACAGTGACCCAGCATAAAAACCAGTAACTATTAAAAAAATCCAAAGCAACAAAATAATCAATCAGAAAAAACAAAACAAAGAAACAATCAAAGAAACATTAAGTTATTTACCTTGGCGTTTCTTGTAGACGCAGAAAACATGGCGAAATTGTCCAGTATCTTCGAAAAGAAAAAAAAACGAATCAACACAAAATTTATATCGAAATAAGAACTGCTTTAAAGTCCTTTGGAGTGTTGTCGTACACCTTTTCTAATTCTAATCATTCCTCATGAGACTCTTTTCACGAGAGTCCAACGTTCAAATCCCACATGCCAGGGGGAAGATGTCTTCAGTATCCTAATCCTCTCCTCTCGTTCGCTTGATTTCGAAACAAGTGTCAGCAAGTCGTCGAGCCCTCTCGGGGGCGTTTTTACCAGTGACGATAGTTTGTAGGTATGTTTTCAATTAACAGTCACGTTCGGGGCAGGTAAGTTTTTAATTAAACAGGTTCCGGCAGCTGAGCCTCTTCCATCACGAGAGTGACTTACCGGTGGCGACGTCAGTACTTCTTCCTGTTTGTCAATCAAGTTCACCCCTCTGGTGGACCCGCCGTCAGTCTACGTTCAGAGGTGTTGGTGCCCGTGACAGTATGAATGACACTTTTGCTGGATTTTCTGTGTGTGTGTGTGTGTGTGTGTGTGTGTGTGTGTGTGTGTGTGTGTGTGTGTGGTGTGTAAAAGGAAAGACTGGGACCACACTGTGATCAGAGGCAAGACTTTATAACATTGTCTTGAACAGCAAAACTAGGTAACAGTGTCTTGAGTTAGGAAGACAGGGCAATTCTGTCTTTAAAGAGAAAAACCCGTGTAAAATTGCCTCAAAAAGGAAGAACGGGATGCACTGTCTTAAAAGAGAAAACAGGGTAGATTTTCTTAAACGTGAAGATTTGGATAAAGTAGTCTCAAAGGAGAAGACTGAGTAATATTAGCTCAAAAGGCAAGACTGGATAAAATTGTCTTAAAAGGGAAGACTGGGCAAAAGTTTCTTAAAACGGAAGGCTGGGTAACATTGTCTCAAAACGGAAAATTTGGGTGATTTTTTTTAAAAAGAAAATTCAAGATTACACTGTCGTAACAGGGAATCTGGGTAAAATTGTCTTAAAAGTGATGACTAGGTACGCTGTCTTAAAAGTGAAAATTGGATGGAATTACCATTTAAAGGAAAGGCCTGGTAAAATTGTCGTCAAAAGGAAGACTAGCTGAAATTGTAGGCCTAGATTACACTGCAAGAGAAGGCCAGGTAAAAATATATTTAAAGAGAAGACCAGGTCAAAGTTAAAAATATATTTAAAGAGAAGACCAGGTCAAAGTGTCTGGAAAGAGACCAGGTCAAAGTGTCTGGAAAGAGAAGACCAGGTCAAAGTGTCTTTAAAGAGAAGCCGGGTAAAATTCTCTTTAAAGAGAAGCCAGGTAAAATTCTCTTTAAAGAGAAGACCAGGTCAAAGTGTCTTTAAAGAAAGCCGGGTAAAATTCTCTTTAAAGAGAAGACCGGCTAATATTGTCTGGAAAGAGAGACCAGGTCAAAGTGTCTTCAAAGAAAAGACCGGGTAAATTGTCGTTAAAGAGAAAGCGGAGTAAAATCACCTTAAAGGAAAGACTGGGTAACTCTGTATTTAAGGGGTAGATTTGTCTATGTTATCTTAAAAGGGAAGACTGTGTTAAACTGTCTTAAAAGAGAAGACTAGATCACGCTGTCTTAAAGGTAAGACTGGGTTACACTGCTCTAAAAGGGAAGACTCAAATTGTATTGACAGGGACAACTGAGTAAAATTGTGTTGAAGGGAAAGACAGGACAACACTCTCATTACCGCCTTAAAAGGGAAGATTGGGATACATACCGTGTCAAACGGCAAATGTGGAACTCTTCTTAATTCAAGGGTACGACAGGGAGCACCTAGTCTCGAAAGGCCAAAAGGTAACTATGCTGTATTCAAAGGGACAGCTGGGACCACATCGCGCGATGTGCTATTGACAATACTGATTAAACTTCAATGACCGGGCCAACATGTTGCTCATCAATCACTCTGGCGATCGACCCCGGTACATATAAACCAAACTACAAATAAACATACAAACAGCAACGCTTACATAATACACAATACAGGCAAACGAATTGTCGACAGGCATGTCTTCAGATGCTACAAATGACAAAATCAAAAAGGAGCCAAACGATTTGCACAGATGTCCGTTCAGCAGCCACCTGGGAATATTGATTTGTGCATTTTGAAGTGAATTTTTGTGATGCTGAGTGGTCTCAGGTGAGTGCTTCTTCTTCGTTCACTCAGACAGGAGCCCCAGAGGCACTGACGAAGGCTGCTGTATGGCGGAGGCCCTCCAGTGATCCATAAGCTTTTCCCTCATCGGTGTGTTGGCAGGCCAGGTCTCTGCCCTCAGCTTTTCGTGTGTGGGACAGTCCTGCAGGAAGTGTTCCACTGTCATTGGGGGCTGTGCCGCATGGGCAACTTTAAGACTCGCCAATGTGGAATTTTGTGAACAGGTGATGTCTCAGTCTGGCGTGCCCTGTCCTCAGTCTCACAGGGTAGTACTGTTCTTGCAATTTTGTTTACCTTTTAACTTCTGGAGAAGACTTTTGTCAAAAATGTGCTTGTCTGCTTTCAATTGTACATAAATTCTGCGTTATTTTACGCCGTGTTCTGTGAGTTTATTTGCATTTTGGCCTGTTATGTGTGATTTCAGATGGAGATATATGTCCAAAATTGACTCTTCTGTTTTGTATTGTTTATTAAACAAGCGTTACTTTGCCCCCTGTTTTTGTGTGTTTGCAGGTTGGTTTTTTGGTTTGTTTCCAGAAATACTGCCGTCTGTTTCAGGCTGCTTTGTCGGTATATGTCATTTTTCAGGCTGCAAAGACGGACTGTCGGGATAGCAGACGAAGATCCATGAACTGAGCAGTGCTTTTTCAACAACTTCGTTGTTATCATTATCTTCATCGATTGTTGAATATTATAACTGACAGATGCGCCAGTCATGAGAGAGGGAGAGAGAGAGAGAGAGAGAGAGAGAGAGAGAGAGAGAGAGAGAGAGAGAGAGAGAGAGAGAGAGAGAGAGAGAGAGACAGACAGACAGACAGACAGAGACGAGGCAGAGGCAGAGACACAGACAGACCGAACGACAGACAGACAGACAGACAGACATACAGACTGGCAGACAGACTGACAGACAGACAGATAGACAGACAGACAAGAAGAAGAAGAAGAAGAAGAAGAAGAAGAAGAAGAAGGGAGGGAGGGAGGGAGGGAAAGAGGGAGGGAGACAGTTGTGTTTTATCGTTCTGAAATGAGGGTCACACACACACCACAC
>CM031600.1:97655196-97675196 GCA_018398815.1 Conus ventricosus
GTGATCATGTGTATTGGCAGCCCGCTGGAAACATCTTTCAACATGGGCTGTAGGATTTGTTTCCTCACCATGTGTAGATATTGACAGTTATTGGTTTGTTTTGTTCTTCAAACTGATCAATTTTGTCCACGCTAACAGGAAAGGATATTCCACTAAAGTTAAGATCATTGGTGTAAGGGCGATAGTTAGACACTCTCTCTGCGTTTTTGCGGACGTAATGCACCCTTGCGAGAACACACCACATAAAACATTTGTTGTCTGTATTCTTTATGTTTAAAACTGCTCTTTTTGCAACTAATGCTGGAGGTAGTGGAATGTAAGACTTGCCTACAATCGGTGCATACTTAGCCTGTTTTAATCTGATCTCTATGACTTCGCCCTCTGACCAACCAGAGCCTCTCATTTTGGCTTCTTCAGCGGCCACACAAACTGTGTAAGCAGCTGGTCTGCCCAACCAGGTGTTAAGTCATTATGAGAAAGAATAACCTGCTGTTTAGTTGAGACCCAGACTTCTAGATTTTCTTCATTTATTGTTACATAGTCGATTAAAACAGCTAACATTACTTTAACTGGCGGGTCTATTGTTAGTTTACCTGGAACTTGAGAAATAGCATGAACAACACTTGCCTGTACGTTTGCTGAATCAATGACATCTAGACTGATATCATTTAAAGCTTTTGATAAATCTTCTTCCTTAAGCATTGCTTCAAACAATTCGTCTTGACCTTCATATATCTTATCCATGCTGAGTTTCTTTTCTAACTCAAAATATTTATTTAAATTAAAAAAAATTAATCAGAATTAAAATGGTGTCAGAAGTAAAGAACTGATTTCTCCTGTGAAGTGACAGTTTAAGTGTTAAAAATGTCTTTTAAACCGCCAAAAAACTTCAACTTTCGGGAGCCATCCCGGTGGCCGGCGTGGAGAGACTATTTCCGCCATTACCGGTTAGTGTCAGAGCTACACAAGAAATCTGGTGAAGTCCAAGTGGCCAGCCTGGTGTACTGTATGGGCCTAGAGGCAGACAAGATCTTCAATCAACTCTTAATTAACGGTACAGGGTTGACGGCCGACCAGCAGAAAGACTATACAACTGTGGAACAGTGTTTCACGGACTATTTCGCGCCTAAAAGGAATGTCATTCATGAACGTGCAGTGTTTCACAGACGGTGCCAGCAGGTTGGGGAAAGCATAGAGGAATATGTGCGTGCTCTCTATGAACTGTCGGAACTAGCAGAATTCGAGAATAGAGAGGCTACAATCAGGGACAGACTTGTGCTTGGAGTGTGTGACCAAGAACTTTCAGAGAAGCTTCAAATGGAGAGTGAACTTACCCTGCAAGGCGCATGCAGTGCAAACAGCAAGGCACAGTGAAATGATCAAGTTGCAGTTAAAACACAAAGAGAGAGTGAGAAGGAGTATCTGCAGTTAGCCGACACCATCACCGGTCTCGCGGTGGGAAACCCAGCAGGGGGCGAGGCCATACCGCACCGCGTGGTCCCAGAAGTGTGAGGGGCGCAAGCGCCGGATACCAGCGAAATGGCAACGAACGGGGAGGCCTGATCCACAACTGCAGGTTTTGTGCGGGCTCTCACGCGAGACGGCGTTGCCCTGCCTACGGAAAGGACTGCAAAGCCTGTGGCAAGCAAAACCACTTCGCGCGCTCGCAGACCTGTAAGGGCAGCAAGTCTGTGAATGAAATTCTTGACCAGCGCCGCGAGCCGTGGGTGGAGGATGGAGACGAAGATGAGTACTACCTCTGCTCCATTACCAATGGTGATCTCCCTTGGACAGTTGACTTGTCCCTTGGCAGCAGTACTGCCACCTTCAAAATAGACACTGGGCTGATGTCTCTATCATGTCACATGACACCTACGATGAACTGAAACCTCAGCCCCCAATACAGCCCACAAAGACAATCCTCCGCAGCCCTGGGGAACCATAGACTGTAAGGGGAAGATCCTAATAGAAGCAAAATACAAAGAACAAACTTTTCCTATCCCTGTGTACGTAGTGAACTCAAACCAGCAGAATCTCTTGAGTAGAGAAGCAGCATGCAGGATGGGTTTAGTGAAAAGAGTTGACTCTATCGGGTTTGGTGAGCTAGACGGAAACCCAATAAAGTGCCCTCCAGTCAAAATACAAATAAAAGAAGACTCTGAACCGTATAGTGTTGTGACGGCACGTAGAGTCCCTATACCCCTTCTACCCAAAGTCAAACAAGAACTAGGGAAGCTTGAAAAACTTGGTGTAATCGAAAGGGTGGATGAACCGACAGACTGGTGTGCACCAATGGTGCCAGTTGTCAAGAAAAATGGTGAAATTAGGATCTGCACTGACTTCAAGAAATTAAATGCTGCAGTGAAGAGGGAGCGCTATATGCTGCCCTCAGTGGAAGATGTGATACACCGCTTGAAAGGAGCCAAAATATTCAGCAAGCTGGATGCGACGTCTGGTTCTTCCAAATACCTCTAGACGACAGCACAGCAAAACTAACCACTTTCATCACACCCTGCGGTCGATATTTCTACCACAGATTACCCCAGGGTATCACTTCCGCCCCGGAAATCTTCCAAAGAACGATGGAAAACATTCTGGCAGACCAACAGAATGTCATCTGCTTCTTCGATGATATTCTTGTCTTCAGCGAGGACGAAAAGGCTCATGAAGAACACTTGAATGCTACGCTGATTACCCTTCATGAAGCTGGAGTTAAGCTCAAACGAGATAAGTGTTCACTCCGCAAGAAAGAAATCGACTTTCTTGGCTTCACTATCAATGGCCAAGGCGTCAAGCCAAGTAAAGGGAAGGTAGAAGCCATTATCAATATGCCCAACCCAGAGAACGTGGCAGACCTCCGTCGTCTGTTGGGTATGATAAATTTCCTTGGACGCCATCTGCCTAACCTTTCCTCAACGATCCAGCCAATGACGGAATTGCTAGAGAAGGATCGTGCGTGGGTCTGGGGACCACAGCAGGCCAGTGCTCTCAGCAAGGTCAAGGAGACACTAACTTCCGCCCAGACGCTGGCGTTCTATGACCCAGAGAAGCCAACCATTGTCAGTGCCGACGCCAGCAGCTTCGGACTTGGTGCCGTACTCCTCCAAGAGCACGATGACATCGTGCGGCCTGTTGCATTTGCATCCCGCATGCTGCAGAAGGCCGAGCGATGGTACGCCCAAATAGAAAAAGAGTGCTTAGCAACAACATGGCTTGTGAGAAGTTTGATCGCTACCTCGTCGGCCTGGGCACTTCAAAGTCGTCACCGACCACAAGCCCCTTGTCCCTTTGTTTAATAACAAGGACCTTTCTGAGACTCCCCTAAGGTGCCAGCGTCTCCTGATCCGGCTCATGCGATTCAACTTCAAGGCCACGCATGTGCCGGGAAAAGAAATGCTGGTGGCCGACGCCTTGTCGAGAAGTCCTCTGGCCGCCGACACCTCAACAACACAGCAAGACGATGTTGAGAGACACATCGACTCAGTCCAGTCGTCGTGGGCGATTAGCGATGCTGGGTTCAACAAAATCAGAAAAGAGTCCGAGTCTGATGTCTGCATCAAAGCTGCTACTAACTATACGATCAACGGCTGGCCAGAACACAAGGAAGATGTGATACTAGCAGCCCGTGACTACTATGTAATAAGAGGAGAACTGAGCATCCATGACGGCATGCTCGTGAAAGGGGACAGAGTGGTCATACCCTACTCTATGAGGAAAGAAATGCTACAAAGAATCCATGAAGGGCACATGGGGATCACGAAGTGCCGAGAGCGGGCCGCGCAGTCTGTGTGGTGGCCACACATCAGCAAAGACATTAAAGACACTGTCTCCAGATGCCGACAATGTGCGACATACAGGCCGGCGCATCCCAGTGAGCCCCTCCAACCATCTGTCTTCCCGGACCGCCCATTCCAGAAGGTGGGCGTAGACATCTGTGACTATAAGAACAAACACTATTTGGTGCAGGTAGACTACTACTCTAAGTACATCGACATCGCCTACCTCCCGAATTTCAGAGCAGCAGCTGTGGTGGGGAAAATGAAGTCTTTCTTCACCCACCATGGCATTCCTCAGCAAGTGATATCGGACAACGGAACTCAGTTCACGTCCTGTGAATTTCGGACGTTCGCGGAAAAGTGGGGGTTCCAGCACCTCACATCGAGCCCTCATTACCCCCAAAGTAATGGTGCCGCCGAGAGAGCCGTGAGAACTGTCAAAGAAATTCTACGGCAGGACGACATATTTCTCGCCCTCCTAACCTACAGGGCGACACCCATTCCAGACCTTGGAGCAAGTCCCGCCGAGCTAGCCATGGGCAGGAAAATTCGCTCAACGCTGCCCATGCTTCCATCTCAGTTGGAGCCTCGCATCGTCACCCCCGCAAAGGTGCAGGAGTGAGACGCAATTGCCAAGCAACGGCAGAAACGCAGCTATGACCGCCATCACGGAGCCAAGAATCTCCCCGACTTGAAGCCTGGCGACCCTGTCCTCATAAAGACGGGCAGCGACAAAGCCTGGAAGCTACCGGGCGAAGTCGTGGAAGAATGTGCCCCGCGGTCGTACCTGGTCAAGACACCTGAAGGCCAGCTACGTCGCAACCGACGTCATCTGCAGCGTCTGCACCCAGAAGCATGCAGACCGGACGATTTCCGTTGTCCCTCTACTCCCATTCATCTCGGGGGCAACACGAGGTCACTCCGAGATAAGCAGCTGCCACCGACACAGCAGCCGCCGACCCCCGTGGCCGCTTTGCCCGACACCCGATCATCGCCGGTGCCAGACAGCTCGCGATTAGCGCCGCCATCACCCAGCGGGCAGCGTAAGCAGTCCATTGTGGCCACAACACCATCACCACCGCCACCACCCTTATGCACGCGTTCTGGTCGAGTGATCCAGAAGCCGGCAAGATTCCAGTGATAGCTGTGTATTTCACAGTTGCCTGGTGCCCGAGTCTGGCAGGCATACTGCAATATTCAGTCTTGATATCAAAAATTTAGAAAGGTTAGTTCTGTGTATCAACTGTGTATCAACGTAGATGTGTTATTCTGTGTGCCTGGTGCCCGTGTCTGGCAGGCATACAGTTGTATTCCCTATGGATTACAGTGAATTCCTTATGGATTACCGTGATTTCCTTATGGATCACCACAGATTCCCTATGGATTACAGTGAATTCCTTATGGATTACAGTGTTAAATCAATGCCATTATTTCAGTCCTATGTGTGCTTTCTTAAATTGAGGCCTGAAATTCTGTTTATGACGGCATCTTTTAAAATTCACCCAAAGTCCTTTATAATGGCATCATTGTGTTGTAGTTCCATTAGAACTGTGAAGTTAACTTGTGAATCCTAGTCTTTTATTATAATTTTCTGTGTGCTATCTGTCATTCAAACGACATCTGCCATAATTGTGCTTGATAAGGATTTCGATGACAGCCACGTGTGTTGACTTCTTTATTATGGCAAGTTAACCTTGTGTTGTTCAGATCCTTCATGATTGCAACTTTTAGGGCTATGTGATTGAAATAATATGCTTTGCATGCAGTGTTGTAATTTTGTGTTCTATCTTTAACAATATAATCATATGCAACTACATGGGGAAGCCATAAATTCAAAAGCTGACAATTAATTGTGTTCTAAACCGTCTCCTTACGAAACAAAAGAATGAAATACTCTAACAAAAACACTGAACACAATATGGTCACAAGAACAAAATTTTGACTTTTATTTGTTTACAAGTGAAAAACGCCGTATTGATTGATGAACATGGAAGAACTGTACAAACATCATTGTGTTATTGAAAACATGAAAGAACTGTGCCAGTGACAATTGGAAACTTTTAATTGATATTATCTCCCCCAGTAATAACAGATTTTTTTTTCTCTATTGGAAAGGACTCTAAAGATAACGCACTAAAGTTTAACGATAAATGTTATGTATTTAGTTAATTGCTATTAACTTTTAGAAGGGGGAAGATGTGTTTTGGTACCAACTTGTAGAGACTGTGTGTGTGCGCCAATGGTTTTACCCACTATGAATATGCATGCGTGACTCACATCCTAAGCATCCTGGAAGGACCATTGTCGAGAATAAACTGGCGCCACTTCTGCCAGAGCTCTCCCCACTGTAAGACGTGTGTCCTGTGGTACGCTTGCTTGAGGGATATTTCTCCCTTGTCTATCCTGACATACAAGGTGTTGTGTGTATTGTGCGTCCTGACAAAACAAATATCAACGGTCTTTTTGTGCTTGGACTCATAAACTAAAGTATAAACACCCTTTGGCGTTGTTAATGTGAGCTGTTTAGAACAGAGTTTAATGTTTCGTTTACTTTTTTTAAACATTCCTTTTTTATCTGCTAGGTGTCTGGCTGTTGAGAAAAACTTGTCCTTGCCTTTCTTTGAAGATCAAACTTTTGTCTTTTGTAGTCATCAAAATCGGCCTGTAAACGACTAAATTCTTCATCTGTGATGTTTGAGTCAGCTAGTGCTTTATTTATTATCAGTTTGAAGGAACTAAGTTTAGCCGTTATTAGTTGAACCATAGCTGTGTGCTTTTGGAGTTTAGTTTTTATTTTTTTGCTTGCAGCACCTACAGCTAATGAACATAAGCCAAGAGCTAAAGACAAACCGCCTAGAGGTAAAGCTGCGGGCGCACCAACACCTGTTGCTAAGAGACCTACACTTGTTCCTGCTGATACAGCACTAATAGTCGATGCTCCAGTATTAACATAAGTAACAGCATTAAAGGCAGCAGAATACCTTCGTTTGGCTTTGCTGTATTTTGAAAGGTCCTGCTCTAGTTTTTGTTGCATCTGTGTAATGTTGGTTAATCTGAAGGTTTTATGTTAGGGCTTTCTATAGCAGCAGAGGTGCCTGCTATCTCTTCTTAGGTACTTTGGATAATGCTGAACAGACATGCTTTAAAAAAAAAATTAGTAATGTATATCTTTTAATCTGTTATCTTGAATATTCAGCTGCGCATCATATATTAAAAACAAATGTGCATTAAGTGGTTTATCAGCATCTTTTTCTTTATCAATTTGAATGTTTATTATGTCTCTAACAGTTCTCCCGCTTCCATGTAACTGATTATCCTCTGTTGACCTTAGGTCAATCCATAAACCGTATTTTGTTGTTAAATAATCATCAAGTCTAACACTGTGAAGATGTAGATCTTTAGACACAAGGTGAACTGTTTGATTTCTACACCTCCGCCCCCAAACATTTTCTTATTTCATCAAAATGCTGATAAGGTTTAAGCCCGCTAGCGTAGATTTGGTTAGGACTACCCTCAATTGTACATTGCACTTTTGTTATTTTGGATTAACAAAATTTTCAGTTTGTCTTTTGAATGGTTCTTCATCTTCGCACAGCAATAAAATACCTTTAAGCGATCTTGCTGTGGCGCTAAAACTAAAATTCCATATAGCGTCTGCCTTGCTTTTGGATATGTTGTATGATGAATCACTCTTTCGTAATATATTGCTAATTTTGACTGATATTGCTGCTCAATCAGCCTTGCTAAATTAGGGTTGCTAACAACGTCAAACTCTAACGAGATGTCAGAAATTCGGTACTTTGCTCCGGTGTCTTCAGATATAATAACACGTTTGTATTCGTTAAAAGTTAGCTCATATGACAATCTGTCTTTTAATGCTCCTTGAAAGTATGGTGCATGCGATTTTAACAGCTCAAAATCTAGGGGTAATGACAAAGCGATTACCATACGCATAACTTACTGCTTCATGCTTTTGCCGGATTTAGCATCTCCCGGCGCCTATTCTATGTTTTAGCGCTTCTTTATTTTCGATTCCTTGAAACGCAAGATCGGCTCTTTCATTCTCGTTAGCCATAGATCAGAATAGGTTAAAAATATGTCTGCATTGTGTAAAGAAAATATTTCTTGCCCCCAAGTTTTTATAGAAATTTTCTTAACGATTGCCCAACCCAGATTCTGACAACTGTCCTGTCTGGGTCTGTTGTTGAAGCGAGTTCTATTTTGAAAGTAAGTTGCGCAGATCCTGGCACAATCACTTCATCCGCTCCTAGGTCTGGAAATTTGACAGTAAGAATTTGATCTGCATCAATAGTAGATGGATATTTGGAACAGTAATATTCCGTTTATTTCCCTTCACGCCAAAGGCTCTTTCAGTCTTCTATGCGGGTCAAGAATTGAGCCATATGCTTGTGACATTTTTTATAAAACAAAATAAAAAGTTAATTATTTAAAACATGCAGGAATTGAAGATGAAGAAGATTATGATGTTTTTGATCCTGGAGACGACATGAGTGAAATGACTCCTTTAGTACAGCATCGCTCGGGCTCTCATTGCATGATGAATTAGTAGAAGGGCGGCAAAGGCGTGAATTAACAGAAAGTAAGGTCAGATCATTATACCAAAGTTTAGGACTAGAACCTCCCGAAACTATATACCCTGATGATTTTGAACTAAAGATAAACATTTGTATGTGAAAAACGACAAAGGAGAACGTGTTCCGCTTACGTTTAAACGAGACCCATCAAGGTTTGTAGGCATGGGTACAATTAATCAAAAGCTCAGTGCAAGCGAGCGGAATCGCCTTGGCTTTACTAAACCAAAATTAGATGAGGAGGCAGTTGCTAAACTTCAAAACATACAACAAGAACTCCCAACAGATAACCAAATGCAAAACATGGAACTTAAAGATTTAAGTCAAACAGCAGACAAAATAATAAATACAATAGAAGCAGAAACCACTTCTTCAGAAGAAACAGTACCAAAAACTAAACGCGATCCACTGCTGCCTAAGAGAGAATTATTAGCCCTTGATCGTATTTTAAGAACCTTCAGAGGCGAATTAATAAACAATTTAGCAAAACTGAGTGAACTAAATGAGGATATAAAAAGAGAAAAAGAAAAACTCGTTGAGGCTGACGACGCCAACTTAGGACTTGATATTAAAGAAAGAATAATCCAAAGCCTAAAAGATCTTGAACTACAAAGATCAGCAAGACTAGAAGTGTTGTCTACTAACTGAGAAAAATTTACGAACTCAAGTGAACAGAATAAGAGAAACTAATCGAAAAAATTTTACATGAAGACACAACGCTAGCAGAACGAATAAGAACACGTTTAGAGAGCAAGGCGTCACATTAGCAAGCGTTTAAACAGCCTTAGGATTTGCAATAAGTACATATGTTGGCTATTACAGGTGGCGGTTGTCAAAGTCCTGTGCCTCCACCGCCATCGCCTCCATCACTGCCCGATAAATCAGGGGTAAAAAAAACAATGATCATCTTGCAAGTTTATTAAAAAAATTAGCCGGTAAAGCTATAGACTCTTTACCTGGTATATTAGGGGCGTTGTTAGCTGGCTTTTGTCTACTGCAAGCAAAGTAGTTGGCTTTATGGCTGAGCACTTATGGGCATTAGTTCTCTAATATTTGGGGTTACTCTTAAGTAAAATAAAGAAGGAGTAATCCTAGGCCAGTTAATCCAACAACAAATGCTGTCTTTTCATATTCATGGTCATTATTTTTTTGACTTCAACAGTCTTTGGGCTTTGACCTCGGGGATGGATGACTTAATCTTGGGGGGTCATCTTGTTTTTTTATTGTTTGTAATATTACTGGCTCAGAATTTATGTCGTTTTTTTCCGACCTTCTGTTCATTGCCTGCCACAAGGATTTCATTATTGTAGTTTAATTATTGTACCTATCTGGAGTCTGAGGTCAGAAGGCAGCATGTATAAACCAGTGCCAACAGCAAAGTCTACTTTCGATCTTGCGAATTGTAAAACAATTTGGTACCTTTTTATACTTGAAGGTAAATCAACTGTATTTGCTAAGTATTGTTTTTGCGCATCAAAACCAGTAGAAGGATCGGTTATGCTCGATCTCGTTTGTGCTTGCGAACTTAGCAAACACCAAACGTAAGTACGAATAGAGGGCGTTTATTCGTTCTATTCCTGCTTTAGTTAGGCCCTTAATGTCTAAGATAAATGTTGTCCATGCTGTTTTATGCTCTTGCTCTATGGACCCAAGGTGAACACCTGTGCCTGAAGAGAAAGATGTGTAAGGAGGATCCCAGTCATAGTTATACTTTCTGTGCACGCCCCAAAAATAAGGGTGCCTAAGCCATGATTGCGGGCCAACTTTTGTCTAAAGTCTGTCTTAACATTAATATTGAATTCGTTACAGATCCTTTCAAAAGCCTTCATGTCTATTCGGTTGTTGAATGGATTAAACGGTTTGTCATTTGGTAATGGCGCTTGCAGTTCAGTCAAATACGTCTGAAGGTGTAATAAAAATGAAATCTATACACTGACCTCACCAAAGGATCAGGATGATTAAGATGATCAGCATACGACACTCCACACCCAGTTGATGCGCAAAACACAGCAAAGTTTAACTGGTTCTGATAAAACTGCATCGGATGACATGAACCACACTTTCGCGATGTAGTCTTTTTTAATAGGGGGTTAAGATATCTGTTTAATGGAGTACTCACCTTTACTTGAAAGGTGTCAGACTGAGTCACAGAATGTTAAGAGTATCAGTTGTTATATTTTTAAGATTGTAGCGCGGCCCAACAGAATATTTGCATTAGTATATTTGAATGCACTCATTTTTAATTTGTTTTAAAAAATGTTTGTAACAATAACAACCCAAGACCGTCCTTCGTTTTTAGAACATGCTGTTAAGAACGATTGCGGAACCAAAATGGTTGCACTCCATGAAATTTTTTACAAAGTCGTATGGTTTAATATAACTGAATCCAAGAATAATAATACGATTCTAAAAGTTGACAAATCAGGGACCAAAGTTAGCCAGTTAACAATACCTGATGGTTTATTACGGGTTTTGCTCACTAAAAGAAGCAATGAGTAACTTCGACATTACTCTCAAACTTAACAATGCAAATCTAAAAACAATGTTAACATTCAAGCCTGAAGAAGGAGCAGGTTACTATTTGATAAAGAGCTAGCTAAAATGTTAGGCTTTGCAGCTGACAATCATAGATTTAGAGTTACACCAAACAAACTACTTATGAGGGGAAAGTCCGCTCGATCTTGCATTACATTCATTACTCTATGTTCATTTGGATGAACTGAGCACTGATGAAAACTTATATGATGGAAGGCCCTCAACTGTTCTAAGAGCTCTTCCGTCAGGGAAAGCTGCATATTGCGATTATGAAATTATACAATTCCCTAATTTACAGTTTAAAAAATTAGCTTGTGGGAGGGTCAATCATTTAATATAAAGATCACAGACAAACAGGAAAAGTCATAAAATGTGATAACCTACACATTGTTTTGGAAATAAAATAATAACTGTACTAAAAATAATGTCGCGTGGCCAGAAGAATCGGGAGTTACATTAGCGCCTGTGAGGTGTATAACTTTAGAATTAAAAGACCTTGCAGACGTTGCAGACTTTGAACAGAATGGTGAGATAGGCGCTTGTATGGTTTTGAGTGCACTAAAGATGGTGATTATAACGCAAAGAGGTTGGCGACAACAAAAGGTTTCCTAAACTAGAAACAACTAACGCAATCTAGAAGCAAATAATGCTGGCCAGTATGAATATAAAATAGTTCGAAAACCTGACAGCAAATGGCACTTAGAACCATATTTAGAATGGGACATAAATTTGAATTCATAAGCCCATTTACATTTTTTGACCGTCAAAAAAGTTTCAGAAAAGCTTTCAACTCTGGCCCTTTACATATAAGTCTTATGCCAGAGGACAATAGTCGGAAAGAGATTGAAATAACGCCGTATGGAATAAACAGTACATCCTCCACAGAAGAGAAACGGTTTTAAAGGAAGCTTCTACAAAATTACAGTTCATTCCCCGCACAAAATTAGGAGACACGTTCACAATGATATTTGAAATTTCTGTCTTAAAAGATGTGGAGAGGAATGGAGCTGTGGGCGTCAGTGACATACTTATGAAAGGAATTCTTATTAGCTGGCAAAACTTAGACGTTGACAGTCTTAAAGTTACCATCGTCGTTCTTCACAATGGTGAGGATATTAAGGTCATAACAACAAGCAACAAAATCAATATTAGTCTAAATAGAAACAATCTTGCAGAACTAAATTGATTAATCTTACACATTTAGACCTTATAGGATTTATTATACTGAACAAGTTTTGACAGAGAGTATGATAAACACAATAACAGGATTAGATTAAATTCCGTTATAAAACTATGGAGCAGTTAAACTTTATGACAAAAACCCCTCATTGTTCATTGATTTGTGGACAGACTGGTGTGGGAAAACAATATTTATCCTCGACCTGTTACAAACAGTTTATCGCTATAATTTTGATCATATTGTGATTTTCTGCCCAACACTTAAATGGAACAAAGCATATCACGATAGAAGGTTTATATGGATAGATGATAACATATTTTTAGTTAATCCTGCAATAAACTGAGTGAGTGTTTAAAACACTTTTATAGACTGTTTGTGGAACACAGACGCTATTTATTATAGATGACTGTTCGGCAGAAAGAGACATAGTTAAAAAAGAAAACACTTTGTCGAAACTAGCTTTCAGCGGAAGACATGCTGGAATAAGTGTGTGGATTTTATGTCAAAAATATAACTCGGTTTTAAAAGACTTTAGAGAACAGTTAAAGACTGTAGTTTTATTTCACATGAAAGACAGAGACGCATTTGATGAATGTAGCGTGAAAATGATGTTATTGAAAATGATCAGGAAAAACACAGGATTAAGCAAAAACTGAAATCTGAAAAGTTTAGTAAATTAGTATTGAAAACGGATAATCCTACACAGTATGTATGTTTGTAGATAATCGTTATTTTTTTGGTTATTGAAGTCTTACTTGTCAGAGAACAGTAAAATACCAATCCTAGGGTCACCCCCGCCGAAACTGGTTGAGGGTGGGGTGAGCTAGGATTGGTATTTTACTGTTCTCTACGCTGAATGGTACATCAACACCTGCCTGCCAAAAGTGTTCGAGGCTTGGAGGCGACCACGGTCCGGTATCCGCCACCTACTCCTCCACCACGACAACGCCAGCGCCCACACGGCAGCTGCAACTTTAGACTTCTTGCAAGAGAACAGCGTGCAGCTCGTCACTCATCCTCTGTATTCTCCTGACCTAGCCCCTTGTGACTTCTTTTGTTCCCTCGTTTAAAAAAACAACTGAAAGGAAAGCCGTTTGAGAGCCCTGAAGATGCCCGAGCGTTTGCCGAGGCTTGATTTCTGGTATACCTAAGTCGGAGTGGGCGGGGTGATGGATTCGTGGTTAGAAGAAGGATGGAAAGTGCATTCACGCTGATGGAGGATACTTTGAAAAGATGGCTAGGTAAGAATTGCCAGTGTACTTCCATTTTTCCCATCCGAGAATTTATGGGGTGGCCCTCGTATATATATATAATATTATATAATATATATATATATATATATATATATATATATATATATATATATACGAGGGCCACCCCTATATATATATATATATATATATATATATATATATGTGTGTGTGTGTGTGTGTGTGTGTGTGTGTGTGTGTGATATGTGAATACACACACCACACACACACACACACACACACACACACATATAATATATATATATATATAATATATATAATATATATATATATATATATAAAATTAGAGTCAAAACGCCACTCAGAATGCCCAAAGTGCTCAACCAAGCAGGGAGCGACATACCAGTTTAAAACAAGGTTTTAAAATGAAAAAGGTAAGACCTACAAGCTTGTTTCAAGCTAAAAGAGCTCTCCTCAGGGTATACAATTTGGGCACGCCACCGGTGTTATATATTGTGGCGTGTGGGCGTGTGAGCTCTGCGCGTGCGGCACGTGGCCCGCCGGCTTTTCTTTTTGGGGTGCGCTGGGGGGGGGGGGGGGGGGAGGAGGACGTGCCACGGAATGGTGCATTGAGCTCTGTGCGTGCGGCACGTGGTCTGCCGGTTTTTCTCTCTTGGGGCGCGTTCAGGGGGACGTGTTACGGAATGATGCATTGACAAAGATTTCCATTTATGCCTGCAATTGTTTACCATTTCTACTTTAGAGTTCAGGGATGCTAGGTGGGGTTTACATAGTATCAGCCACTTTTCTGTAGTACATAAGTTGCATTTTTTAGAAATGTTGTTGTATGATGTTGCTCTTTTTATAATTTTCCATGATATGTTGTAGTCTATTTTCTTATCTTTAAGCTTCCAAATATGTTTACTTAATTCTGTTTGGTTTTTATATTTTTCATTTTTGAAGGACTGTTTATGGTTTGCATAACTGGTTTTAAAGTGGTTTGCCGTAATCCCTATGTATGTTTCTTTATCACTGTCTGTTGTTACCGTAGCTTGGTACACAATGTACTGTCTAAAATATTCAATAAAAAACACCGTCAAACTATCATACTCATGTATGCCCAACCTTAAAAATATAATTGATTCTTCCAATAAAACTAAAAATAATACAACCAAAGAGGGTGACGAAAGGAAATCTTGTAATTGCACAAAAAAAGACCAGTGCCCTCTGAATAACAAATGCCTCTACAACAACATTGTGTACCAAGCTACGGTAACAACAGACAGTGATAAAGAAACATACATAGGGATTACGGCAAACCACTTTAAAAACCAGATATGCAAACCATAAACAGTCCTTCAAAAATGAAAAATATAAAAACCAAACAGAATTAAGTAAACATATTTGGAAGCTTAAAGATAAGAAAATAGACTACAACATATCATGGAAAATTATAAAAAGAGCAACATCATACAACAACATTTCTAAAAAATGCAACTTATGTACTACAGAAAAGTGGCTGATACTATGTAAACCCCACCTAGCATCCCTGAACTCTAAAGTAGAAATGGTAAACAATTGCAGGCATAAATGGAAATCTTTGTCAATGCATCATTCCGTAACACGTCCCCCCTGAACGCGCCCCAAGAGAGAAAAACCGGCAGACCACGTGCCGCACGCACAGAGCTCAATGCACCATTCCGTGGCACGTCCTTCCCCCCCCCCCCCCCCCCCCCCCCCCCCCCCCCCCCCCCAGCGCACCCCAAAAAAGAAAAGCCGGCGGGCCACGTGCCGCACGCGCAGAGCTCACACGCCCACACGCCACTTTTTTTTTACACCGGTGGCGTGCCCAAATTGTATACCCTGAGGAGAGCGCTTTTAGCTTGAAACAAGCTTGTAGGTCTTACCTTTTTCATTTTAAAACCTTGTTTTAAAACTGGTATATATATATATATATATATAATATATATATATATATATATATAATATATATATATATAATATATAATATAGGTAGATACATAGATAGACATTCATGTTATCACCCTTATCGCAGTCAACAACGACAGCAACAACAGCTAGAACGTCCAGCAGTAGCAACAAGAAAGTTATTTTCCAGCGCGTGGCACTACCACTAAATACCGTCAGTAAGTATTCACAGAAAGGTGTGAAATGAACGCCTTCACGCTTGTGGTAAACACAAACAAAAATCTCCAGCGTACACAATAATTAACAGGACACCAAAGACGTCCGACGATAGGTTCACACAATCTTCATCGGAAGTCTTCACATTACACAATAATCATTACTATCATGGCCATCAGCTCACACCTGTGCGAGGTGTCAAACCGAAGTCTTCACATCACACAATAATCATCAATACCAAAAGCAAGTGCCGTATGATGGAGTTATGGCATGTAATATTCATGTGGGAGCAGCAAGAGTTATCTTACTTGTTTGTTTATTGTTTACTGTCCTCCGCCTCTTTTCAGATTTACTGTCCCATTAATGCAAACTGACACAGATCCAAAGAGTCAAATTGAAGACTTTCCTCTGTAAAAAAAAAAATAAAATAAAAAATAAAATAAAATAATAATAATAACCATCAACGTCAATGAACCCTTGTGGAGGGAACCAAATGGATTAGTTGACCCGGGGCCGTAGATGGGTGGGGGTTAGGGGCGGGGGTGGGAAGGACACCTAAGTTCTCCAGCGCACCCAGTATGTTTAGGATCGTCCTGTGTTGGCATGTGTTTGCGGAAATTTTCTTCTGTTTCTGAAAGCATCGAATTTTTGCAAAGTGTTCCTGTTTAATTTCAAATAGCCGGAGGGTCTTGTTGTGCCATTCTATGTTGCACGACTCAGAAGGCGACAACGACCTCTCCAATAAAATACCAAAGGAAACACAAATAAACGGACAGACATGGATAGATTTTGTCATGTGTCGACCTCTCCAATGAAATACCAAAGGAAGTAAAGATAAACGGACAGGCATAGATAGATTTGTCATGTGTCGTCTGCCAAACAGGCCTCAGTGTCACTAGAGTCAATATCACCAGCCAATCGGAACAGACTTTGTACATAGATAGATTTGTCATGTGTCGTCTGCCAAACAGGCCTCAGTCTCACTAGAGTCAATATCACCAGCCAATCAGAATAGACTTTGTCTTGACCAGTCGGAACGCAGCTTCGTACAGATGTAGGGTGACACTGTAACTTCTGCTACCATATCACAACATGTTCAGCGCAGATTTCAGTCTTCTCGTCATAATTTTACTTACGATTGCTGTCAATCACAAAAAAGTCACACAGTGAGATAGACACCGTCTGTTATATTGCACCAGTGGGCCTGTTTTGAAAACAACATTTTTCATTTTATGTGCAAATATTCGACTCGCCACAGCAAGATGGTCGACACATTCTGTAAACGTCTTCAGTGGAAGTAACTCTCCCCAACGCCAGTGGAAACGCCTCTGTCCGCAAGTTTCACAAAAGGTCCAGTGAATGAGCTTGCCTCGAATGGTTCTTCCTCCTGCTACAGTCCCTAACGTCGTCGACCAACACTGCACAGGAAATCATGTGGAAGGCTTCGCCATGGCTTAAGGCTGTGTCAGGCCAACTGACATAGGCTAGAACACCAAGGCTACATTCAAATGTTGTTATGCTCTGCGTAGTTGTGCGGGGATCGTCTTCAGTTGTGACAAGCTCCTAGCATAACATTATCAGTCGCTAAAATCCCCCGAAGTTGGGTGGGCTGCCCATGTGGCGGGGTAATCAGAAACGGTCACACACGTCATGTTCTCGTCCCCAACTGATGTATTTGTACCATAGTGTTCAAGTACTTCGGCTGTTTGGATGATCCTTGGAGTATTTTAGCCAGGGTACGACAATAACAACAACAACAACAACATATGGAAGGCTTCATGAGCATAGCTGCACCATCATCACCTCAACTACCACTGCTGCACCATCACCACCACCATCATCAACAGTAGCTACAACAAACAGCAATGATGACAACGATGATTGTTTGACACGAAAACGAAGACGAGAAGGACGGAGGATAAGGAAGAGTGGCGAGATGAAGGTTGTGGCGAAATAGCAGAAAGGGCAAGGACAGTCATGAACTGACCGCTAAAAACAATGTAGGGGTCAACTGGACTGTCAGAAAGGGCCGAATAAACAATCTTAGAGCTAGAAAAAAAAACTTTTGTAAATTGTGTCATTGTCTGTTGAATATGATGGTATGAATGCTTGGTTCTTTATACTAAGAGCTCATCAGTGGACACTGAAAAAGGTTATGGCTAATTATGGCACCAGAATCAGCTTCTGTCTGTCTGTCTGTCTCTGTCTCTGTCTCTCTCTCTCTCTCTCTCTCTCTCTCTCTCTCTCTCTCTCTTTCTCTCTCTCTCTCTCAGAGCACGTGAGTGTTTATGTGCGCGTGCACACGTTAGTGCACACGTGTGCGTATGTATGCATGTATGTCTGTCTGTCTGTCTGTATGTATGTATGTATGTATGTATGTGCGTGTGTGTGTGTGTGTGTGTGTGTGTGTGTGTGTGTGTGCGCGCGCGCGCTTGTGTATGTGTGTGTGTGTGTATGTGCGCGCGCGCGGTCGTGCGTGTGCGTGTGTCTGTGCGTGTGCGTGCGCGCGCGTGTGTGTGTGTGCGCTCGCGCGTGCGCGCGCGTTGCGTGCTCGTGCACATGTGCGAGGTGTGGCTGTTTTTAAATTGAATGGAATGAAATCAACAAAATTAATGCAAAATGTTTTCGATGCAAGTTCATTGTAACCTGATCAACAAAAATGCGAAGGCGTGTGTTGACGACGACTTTGTGCGTCAGCTTTTAACGTAGATAAACATTTTCACACGATCCTCAAAACGATAACATCAGACAGACGACAGACAACCAGGGTGTCAACCAGGAAAAGAATTGTGAACGAAAAACTAATAAACAAACAAACAAAACAGCAAATACGAAAACGATATGATGTGTCCTTAATGGTGGACATTACCACATCAAAGGCCAAGCGATATGATCGGAGGGAAGGAAAGAACAGAGTTATCGAACCGAACAGAGCGCTCTTTGGACATGAAGGCTCCGTGAATTCATTAGAACTGTCGATGTGTGGAAATAGTTGTGAAAGTGAGACAAACAAACTGCTTTTAAGCACGGCGCGAACTGCGCGAACGAACACTAAAACTAAACTCTTCTTATGTTTTATGGACGTCTGTCATTGTCGTATGGAGGTGGCAAACTTTATCAGGGGATGTGAGTGTTGAGAAGCATAGGCCGCTGTGATAGCTTTGCTTTAATGACGTCAGCTGTTTTAGATCAAAACGAGTTTCTCAATTAAATTCAATTCAATCAACTTTATTGTCCATCGGAAATTTTTCTTCTGCTCCACATCATTTCGCAAGTACATAAGACATTACAAAGAGACATTATAAATCGTTACATAAAAGCCTGTGTTAGTATATGTATTTGTATATACATCAACACTCACACACCCCTCCCCCACCCCACACCCCAAACACACACCTGCACACACACACACGCCCCCCCCCCCCCCCCCCCCCCCCCCACCACACACACGCATACACACATAAAATAAACATCACATCCATAAGACATAAAACATTACATAGATTATAAAAACAGTACATGAAAACACAAACTCACCCGCACCAATGCCTAACACACTAAAACACACACACATGCGTACACCCCCCCCCCCCCCCCCCCCCCACCACACACACACACACGTTGAAGCAGTCGGTCCGTTGAGAGCAGCCAGCTATACAGCAGGGAAAAGGTACTCGACATGCGTTTCAGCGAGTTTTTCTTGCATCAGAGATCAGACACAGCAGTTTTGTTTCGTTTTCTTTTTTCCCTACACCCACAAAGTGTTCCTGAACAGGTCTTTTGCGGGCTTTGCGCAGTGCCAGCACATATGAGACTAGGATGACCGCACAGAATGCCAACCGCAATACCTTACCATTTGACGATGCGAGGTGGAGAGGGGAAGGGAGGGGAAGGGGGAGGGGCAGTAATTCCAGCACATAACAGTTTAGACGAGAGTCTTCCCTGAGCTCTAGTCCTTCAACACAACAGAGGGGCTCAACACATGAACGTTGACTTACCCTCCTCCCATTCGCAACGAGGTTAACAGAACTAGATGCATCACGAAGCCCGATGTGCAAAGAAAAAAATTATAAATAACGAACAAGTACGGTAACTCTTGCTACCCATGATGAGATAACTGCACGCCCACAACTCCAAACGGACGCCGCTTTCGACACCAAATCGTTTAGCTAAAAGAATGCCAACACCGAGCACACACAACAAACAAGGCGACATGCCCAGAAAGGATGTTCCAAGCTTGCCAATGTGCTTGCCACATGTCCACAACAAGAACTGGAGAAATGCATAAATACAAATTAACATTTAGTCAAGACCGGCACGGCCTTTTTTTAAAAATCTTGAATGTAGTCAAACAGAACACACAGGCAAAGAAAAACAAATACAGGTTACCTTGTCTGTTATTTGCGCCCAGTGTTAGCATTTCTGCGAGGCGATTAGGTGCCGCACACAGCATTCGTTCGGAGTTGCGGGCCTGCACTTATCTGATCGTAGGGACAGGAGTTACCTTACCTGTCGTTCTTTTCTTTTCGCTGTTTCCAGTCTCATTTCAGAGTTCTTTCAG
>CM031600.1:97682696-97700196 GCA_018398815.1 Conus ventricosus
AGATCTCCAGGGGCGGATGGAGGAGGGGGTTGCCGTCCAGAGCCGAAGACGTGTAGCGGTGACCCCAGTCCAGGTTCTCCAGGCGGCCGAAGCGGGCAGGGAGCGCGCGGATCTGGTTGTTGCCCACCCACAAGCAGCGCAGCTCCCTCAGGTCGCAGAGGGAGTCCGGGAGCTTGGTGATCTGGTTGATGAAGAGCAGCAGGGTCTGCAGCTGCTCCAGCTGGCTGATCTGGTCTGGCAGGGCCTGCCGAGGAGGAGGAGGAGGAGTTGGAACAGGGAGGGAATATGGGGGTTAGGTCTGATGGGGGTTTGAGAGCGTCGGTGCGGACCGTGTTATATGTGTGTCTGTGTGTGTGTCTGTCTCTGTCTGTCTCTGTCTGTCTGTCTGTCTGTCTGTCTGTCTGTCTGTCTGTCTGTCTGTCTCTCTCTCTCTCTCTCTCTCTCTCTCTCTCTCTCTCTCTCTTGTATGTACGCAAGTGTGTGTGTGTGTGTGTGTGTGTGTGTGTGTGTGTGTGTGTGTGTGTGTGTGTGTGTGTGTGTGTGTGTGCGCGCGCGTGCGCGCGCGCGCGCGAGTTCGTGCGTGTGTGCGATAGTGAGTGTGTGCGTGCCGTGCGTGCGTGAAAGTTGGTGTGTGTGTGTGTGTGTGTGTGTGTGTGTGTGTGTGTGTGTGCGTGTGTGCGTGTGTGTGTGTGTGTGTGGTGTGCGTGTGTGTGTGTGTGTGCGTGTGTTTGTGTGCGTGTGCGTGTGTGCGTGCGTTTGTGTGCGCGTGCGAGCGAGCGTGCGCACGTGCGTGCGTGCGTGCGTGTGTGTGTGTGTGTGCGTGCGTGCGTGTGTGTGTGTGTGTTCAAGCGTATATATGTGCATGCGTGCGCGCGTTTGTGTATATGCTGTTCGCACCACGGTGCATCTGTGAACTAAAGTGTTACAAAGAAAACAACCAACCCAACAACCAATGCACCCAACAACAAAAAAAAAAAAACAGCTCAACGACCAAACAACCCAATGACAAACAACCATCCCAGCAACCAATCCACCCAACAGCAGAAAAAAGCTCTTCGACCAAACAACTCAATTATAAACAACCAACCCAACAAACAAATAACCCAACAACAACTAACCAACCAACCCGACAGCCAGAGAACACACACACACACACACACACACACACACACACACACACACACACACACACACACACACACACACACACACACTGGCGCACTTGCGTGCACACATGAAAGAGAGAGAGAGGTGGGAGGCCTGCTGGCCACCAGATCCTTCAACCCCCCCCCCCCCCCCCCCCCCCCATCCACCCACCCACCCCTAACCCCCACTGACCTTGATCTGGTTGTCGGAGAGGTCTAGGAACTCCAGGGACTGGATGTAGCAGAGCTGGGCGGGAACTGCTTGAACCTGTTGTTGGCCGCGTGCAGACTCCGCAGCATCTTCAGGTTCCGGAACTCCTCAGGGAGCAGGCTCAGCCGGTTGTTGCTCAGCGCCAGGCGCTCCAAGTTCTGCAGCAGGGCGATCTCTGAGGGGACCTGGACAACAAGGTGAAGAGTCAGTGTTGAGTGTGCACTGTTTTCAGCCCAGAGGACACGATCTCTGAGGGGACCTGGACGACAAGGTCAAAGGTCAGTGTTGAGTGTGCACTGTTTTCAGCCCAGCGGATGGCAGGGGGTTGTGAGAGTGAGAATTATGTCGGCTCTTCAAGACAAGCAGAGAACGTTAGCATTTTGGGTCCCTGGGTAAACAATCATTGCGGAATAAATTAGAAACGATTTAAAAAAAAAATTTTGTTTGTTTGAATTCATACATACATACATACATATATATATATATATATATATATATATATTATATATATATTAATATATAATATATTATATATATATATATATATATATATATATATATATATATGTATATATATATACAGGGAAGGCAAGTATGTACATAAAAAATAAAGAAAGAAAGAAATCACCCCAAACAATGTGAATTCACAAATTCATGCAAACATTCTTTAATCAAAACAGACAAACAAACAAAAACAGAGAGAGAGAGAGAGAGAGAGAGAGAGAGAGAGAGAGAGAGAGAGAGAGAGAGAGAGAGAGAGAGAGAGAGAAGAGAGAGAGAGAGAGAGAGAGAGAGAGAGAGAGAGAGAGATGTATCAAGAAAAATGGATGTGTTTCACATCATTGTTTAGCAAAATATTGAAATTAGGCCTCTAATAATGTACAAAAAGTGTTCATTTACACACTTAATTAGAAATGATCTGGTTGTAGACATTACACCTTCCAAGAAAACATTTCAAAGTGTATAGAGAGTGTAGAAAAACGCACAAAGAAAACAAAACTGTATCGAAAAATACATCTTTACTCCCTTCACTTTTTCAGTTTCCAGCTCCTTTTTTTTATGCTGTTCATTCCTCTAAGTACTGGGTTGGTTTTAACAGCTTTGGGGTAAATTTCGGTAAGCGGTTGACGATACTGACGTCTTTGATGCTGAGAAATGACCGATCAAAACATGTATCAATGTTCATCATTGATTTGTTCAAGTCACCCAGACAAGCTACTCTGTCTTGTTTGGCTGTTGTCTAGCTCAACAGGAAGTAGAGGATTTCATAGTCTGAGTTTGATCATACACTGCCAGAGATCATACACTGCCAGAGATCATACACTGCCAGAGATCATACACTGCCAGAGATCATACACTGCCAGAGATCATACACTGCCAGAGAAAACATGATAAAACAAACAAACAAAAAAGCATGTTCGGATGGTTCTGCTTAACGTCCTCCGGCCTGCACAAACAGGACATATTGGGACATGTATTTTTGCTTTATATGAGGGGGAAGGGGGGGGGGGGATAAAAGGAAATTTAAGATTGAGTGACAATAGATAGTTATAGAAGGAAAAGGATGAATGATCATAGAAAATGATTTTAACGAGATATATGTGTTTATATATGCGCGTACACATACATGCACACACACATACACACACACGCACACGTATTTCTTGATTTGTTTATATTTATTTTATTTTTTAAGCATTATTTTATAATGGTAGATGAAGTTTAAAATGGTATATCAATAAAATATACAAAATTGGTATTTTGCATTCATTAAGTCGCCGCGTCGTCTGCTTGTCTTGGGTGGGTAGGGACAGCCTTAGTAGGGAGGGGCCAGTAAAAATCAACCTTTAATTGAAACACTTTATTTAAAAATAATAAAATTTCAGGGCCACCGGTATAAAAAATGTGATGATCAATGAAATTTAAAAAGCATATTAAACATAATACTGTACATATTTTATAACATTTACAGTTTAAAATATTAAATTTATAGTAAATTGCGTTTCAAGCTAAAACCAGATGACAGTCAAGATATTTACAAAACATAAAATGAAACACTATAATATTTTACAAAGAGTGCACAATATAAGACAGTAATCATGATATATTGTTTTGAAATGTGTTTTTAAAGCAAGTTGACATATTTCCTTTTTGGTAATGTCACGGTAATGTCACGGGGTTATTTTGTGGTCACCTGACGGCACCCAGTTGACCAGAGGGGAAACCAATGGGCGTCGTGCCGCCAGGCGACAGCCCGCGCGTGAGATTAGCGCTGATAAAAGTGAGGGCGGGTTGCGCTCGGATTCTTTTCGCGCTGAGCGACAGGTGTGGAGATGGGTGTGGCGGCCGCGCGCCGTGTGACGTTGAGGCGGGATCGCTGCGGGACTGGCACGTGGGTATTCATTATTTTACAGGCAGAAAGAGGGGGGAGGAGGGCGCTGCTCAGTCACCGACGACCAACCGCCGACCGCAGGGGACATTTAAAAAAAAAAAAAGATATCCAAAACTAGACTTATGGACAGCCTCTGCAAAAGAAGTCAGTAAAGACCAAGGTGTGCAGTCGCCATCCAAAACATTCTCTTGGTTAAAAATGATGTTGAGACTGGTACATTTATTAATAAAAGGTTCTAATTCGGCTTTTATGGTGTCACATGGGTTGAACACATGGGTCAGGTTAAACATTTGTCCACAGGGGCAGGTGATATCAGCGAATTTCCCCCTGTAGCCGTGTGTCCTTAGCCTAAAAATCAGATTTTGTATTAGTCGGGGGACTGCCAGGAAGAGTCCCCCTTTCACTAAAAAGCATGTTCAAAGAAATGGCTTTGTTAAATACATCATGATCGTACCATGTGACACGAGCATCTGCATTACTTCCCTTTGTCTGAAAATGCCGATACTTTCATCTCTGTTTCTTCTTCTTCTTCTTTTTTCCATACAAGACAACGAATATATGGGCTCATCAGTCGTGACAAAAGTTGTTTAACAGTGAACAAATAGACTTCAACCACGATTGTTGGAACGTTACCGATTCAAACATTTACATTGCGCGCAGGTGCCCCACTCGCTTTTGAGTGAACCAGTCTTCTAGGAAGAAGAAGAAAACATAATAAGATCAGTTTCTGGTTAGAACAGCTGATTCAGTCCAGGCAATGATTATACCAGAAACACGAAGTGGTGGCTTTTGGTTTGATGTTAATGGGAAAACCATGCAGAATGAAGTCGAAGTTTACATCAAGATAGATAGATAAAGAGAGAGAGAGAGAGAGAGAGAGAGAGAGAGAGAGAGAGAAAGAGAGAGAGAGAGAGAAAGAGACAGAGACAGAGAGAGACAGAGAGAGACAGAGAGATGCAGGGCAGAATGAATAATCTAACTGTAGCCAGCTGCGGATATCATTCGCGCAAAGTCCCAGATTTTGCATTCACACCACAGCATCGGATGAAAACCCTTCTCAACATAGAGAGAGGCCTACCT
The DNA here is from genome assembly GCA_018398815.1 of Conus ventricosus. Lineage (NCBI taxonomy): Eukaryota > Metazoa > Mollusca > Gastropoda > Neogastropoda > Conidae > Conus > Conus ventricosus. The sequence goes on from CM031600.1 coordinate 97,687,525, forward strand.
CGGTCAGTCCATTGGTGTCCAGCATGAGCGTGGTCAGGTTGACCAGACGACCAATGGCAGGGGGCACGCAGGTCAGCTTGTATTCCAGACACGCCTCCCGTTCAGGACTCAAGTCCAGCACCTCCAGCTCCATGAGGTTGAAGACATTTTTGGACAGATTCCGAAGATCCCGCCCACGAACCTTCAGCTTCTTCTGCCCGTGGTACAGCGGGTCCTCCATGTCGATCCGCATGCGGTACGATTTCGTTGACGTCATAGCGGAAGTGACGCTAATGAAAGGAAGTGACGTGAGACCAAGGAAGATAACTGAGTTCCTGCGTTCAGTTCAATGTAAACACATTTACAGAATAAAGGACGCCAGGAAACCAGATCCACGCAGAAGGTTTCAGTTGAAGTTCAGCACAGATCTGCATTTTCACAAACCCTGCAGGAAAAAAAAATTGATCAACAGACATTATAACGCTGACTACGAGTGTATGTCATTAAATATGTCTACTCTCCCCAGGAAATAGTTTTCATGTGTCTGTTATTCGGGCAAACACGACAGACACTCTCGGATCCTGCAATTCCTTGTGGCAATTTATATGTAACGTGATATTACTTCAGTGATGTGCTCTACCCCCACATTGTGTTATATCCCCCACAGTAGTCCAGAAACTTCGTGCTACATTCTGGCACTGAAAAAAAAAAGCTGGTAGCGTTCTAAGCGATGTGCAGCATGGCCAAGGGCGACAAATCTCAGGACAGTGATGTTGAATTAAGTGCTCTTCTATCGCATGTGACAAGGTGCTTTCATGTTCTTTTACACTGAAAGATCTTTAAGGGATGGGAACATTCTGTCTACTGTAATTTCAGATGATTACCTTATAGCATCGTACGTACCATGGTTGTCACGATAAATGAACACCTGATTCGACAAAGTGCTCAGCGTGTCTTGCATGTCTGCCTGTACGTAAGTAGGTTCTGTATTTTTGTTTGTTTGTTTGTTTGTTAGTCTGTTGGTTCGTTTGTTTTCGTGGGGAAGAGGAATAAGCCCATACAAGGTACGTGCCAGCATCAAATGACATAATTCCACAATCACTTCAATGAAATCAACTGACATTGTTTTGCAAAATGTGCGTCTAAATGAAAATCATACAGTTATTCAACAATCGCATGCCAGTGAAACATCAGAATGGCACAATAGCTGCATCCAAATGAAAGAATTGTAACCACGCTACGATTGCGTACAGCTGAAATGTCGAAGTTTTTGTGATGACTGCGACGTGCAAATGAAACGACGCAGTTATGCAACAACTGAGCACTCTCTACAGCTAATGAGTGCATTTTTTCCCCTTTAGCAACAGGAAGATTGCATCACACAGTCCAGTGGTTCACACACACACGCACGCACGCACGCACGCACGCACGCACGCACACACGCACACACACGCACACACACACACACGCGCACGCACGCACGCACGCACGCACGCACGCACGCACGCACGCACACACACACACACACACACACACACACACGCGGGCACAAACATACACACAGATAGACAGACAGACAGATAGACAGACAGACCGACAAAGAGAGAGTTAATGTAAATGGTCAGATTCCAAACTGCAATTCTGTCAAAATCATGGACGGAAATATGTTTCTCTTCTCGCGTAACCTAATATATATAGTTTTGTTTTGGCCATAATTTTCATCTAACTCTGTGTGTGTGTGTGTGTGTGTGTGTGTGTATGTGTGTGTGTGTGTGCGTGCGTGTGCGTGCGCGCAAGCGCTCGCGAGCGCGCATCTCTCTCTCTCTCTCTCTCTCTCTCTGTGTGTGTGTGTGTGTGTGTGTGTGTGTGTTCGTCTCTGTGTGTGCCTGATGCATGCGTGTGTGCGTACACATGTGCATATATATATATATATATATATATATATTTATATATATATATATATATATATGTGTGTGTGTGTGTGTGTGAGTGTGTGTGTGTGTGTGTGTGTGTGTGTGTTTGTGTGTGTGTGAGAGAGAGAGAGAGAGAGAGAGAGAGAGAGAGATGAATAAATCTTGCACATAAGCAAGGCAACCCAGTAAGAGCTACCAGGCTATCCGAGACCAACAAAAAGAAAGTCAAAGGTTTACACACACACACAGAAGCCTTGTAAAAGTGAACCCACTCACATCGATCCCACACACCCACACACATCGATCATGTTTCCGTGCTCGGCCATAAATTAAAACAACACTATGGTTCGCTACTGGTCCCAAAAGCCCTTTATTAGGACTTTATCTTCTTCCTGAAAATCTTACTGCTACAAAATTGTAATTCTGCCGTGAGGTTTGTGCCTTGACCGAATTTACATCTTACCCCACATCTTAGCTGTTTGTTTATTAGTCTGTTTTGTAAACAATGTTACGCAGAAACGTCTTAACCGATGTTAACGAAACGTGGTGGAGTTGTCTTTAATGGTGTTGTGGTTTAGGAAAAGGAAATTCAAGGTGAATTCTTGCATGGTGAACACTTTGTGTTTATAGCTTTTGAGACGAGTAAATAACCATACAATATTTACCTTGGGCTTTTCTCCCTCTGCACAAAGACCATGTGTTTAATCGGCAGCTCGACAGCAGACGTCAATTCAGTGAAAGGGGATTTCAGCATAATACGTCGGTTCTTTCCACTCCTCACAGTCAGGTGGGAATTCCCTCCCCTTACAAATCCATTTCTAACGGTTTCTATAGATGTCAGCTGTCAGTTTATCATTTATTGGGCGTTGACTTGCACTTGATTTTCAGAACAAGTGATTTCAAGTACTGACTGAAACCAGCTTAATGTCTGATCTGCCTTTGTGGTTGTCTGACATTTCACAAAATGAAAGTAAACTATGAGCAATGTCCTGGGTGACATGAAATAGTAAACAAGTCGGGTAACTCTTGCTCTCATAAGGAAACCTGACTCAGAGTAACTTTTATTCAAGACTGGCACAGCCTTTTAAACTTGAAGGAAGTCAGACAAATACAAAGACGAACAATCTAATAGTGGGGGGAAAAAAACAAGCGCAGGCCAGCAACCCCTCCGTCATCACAGTAATGACTTGGCAAAGATTTGAACTGAAGGGGGAGGGGGGGGGGGGGGGGGGGTGGAAGATGAAAAAAAAATGGGAACATAAAATTAAGAAAATATATTATAAAATATGAAAACTCTACACTAGCTGCATGAGGGAACCATCGTAATCTCTCTCGAAGGCAGTTTTATTGGCATTGCCTGCTCTGTGCCCTGCCTCATCTCGTGTTTGACATGAATTAGGTTAATTCCAAAGCAGAATTTAAAAGAAGAAGTATATTTTAAACGCATTGAAATAATGTATCCGCCTTATGGCCTCACCCAACCTATGACTTTGTTAAACAACACTGCTGACAGTAGATATCCTTGCTGCAATCCAGTCCTGACGTTGTCTGCTTACTGTTTCTGACTCGGCATGTCAAGCTGGTCTACACACTCTTCGTGCTGAGGACAACTTGCTGTGGAATCCTGTGTGCACTACTCGGACGACCTCTGGATGCTATCAAATGCCTTCTTCACGATGGACGGCCTAGTTTTGTCTTCCGTATGATGTCATTATTCAAATGTATATGCCTATGCTGTCAAAAGCCTTCCTACGGATATACGGCCTAGTTTTGTCTTCCGTATGATGTCAGTATTCAAATGTATATGCCTATGCTGTCAAAAGCCTTCCTACGGATATACGGCCTAGTTTTGTCTTCCATATGATATCATTCTTCAAATGTATATGCATATGCTGTCAAAAGCCTTCCTACGGATATGTCAACCTCGGGGTATGTCAGTGGAGGAAGGACTAGCGCACAGCCCAAACACACTCGCAGCTTGCTTACAATCTCATTCATATATCATGCATTCGTCACATCAAACTACTAGTAAAGTCTATAACTTTACTACACATGATCATAGAAAGAAACATCAATGCATATGGAGTCAAACAAAATAAAACATTCTCTCTTTCCTTGAACTTCACAAAACCATTTATCTAAATCATCATTAACTAACCCGGGTATAAATAGATTTCTACTTTACCTGGCCAGGTGATCTTAAACTATTCACGAATCACTGTCTTTCCTTTCCTTCTTTCTTTTTTTCTTTGTTTCTTTTCACTGTCACTTTCACAAGCACAACACAACTGCCGGCACTGGTCAGGTTGGACTGCTGGCACTGGTCGGGTTAGACTGCTGGCACTGGCGTTGGCCTGTGGTTCTGCTTGACGAAGTGACGCTGCCAGGTATGAGGTCGAACCCCGGTTCAGGTTGAACAGTGACTATCAGACATCAATCTGTTCTCCTTTCTTTCTTCCTGCATTAACGCATTGCACTCTCTCTCTCTTCTAGTCTGCTCTATCAAATGGGCATGGTTGCTTTTCTTTTCCTTCTCTTTTTTTTTCTCTTCATCAGTTAGCAACTCTCTCTCTCCACATCTCTCCTTAGTCCTTCCTCTGCAGACTCTATCTGGTGCTAATGCTTCAGCTCGGTTCTGTTCACTCCCCTCATCTCTCTGCTCTTCTCTCCTGCAGAGCTTACACCCAGAACCTCTTCCTCTCTGTCTGTCTGTTCCTTCTCTCCCTCACGCATTCCTATCTTATCCTAAACCCATCTGTCCAAGGGTGAGTACCATTGGTCAGTATTTTCCCGCCTTATACTCGAAGTTGCCTCCCCTCTCATTTCATTGGATATGTAAATCATGACAGTCACATCTACCTGCCTTGCTCTCTGTGGTGGTCAATGGTCATTTAATTAATTAGCTAGATTCACCCCCACTACACAGTACCTTCCCCCTCTCCCTTTCCGGCGACGTCGACTTAATTGTGGACACTGGTCCCACAAATTGGCTGGATGAGTCTGACCCAGCGCCAAGACCCGTCTGGCTAGACATCGAGGCGTCAGTCAAGCGGCTTAGTCTGTCTGGGAATGATGCTGTCTCCGTGGAGCCTCTCCCGCCATGCTTAATTGGCTGACCCGACACATGAGGCCGTCTACCTGGCGCCCAGAATGTTGACTTTGGGCTTATGCCCAGTTGAGCTGGCTGGCGACTGACCACGACTCCGGTCTTTCTTCTTTTGTCCGTGACAATTTCCACCTTGCAAAAGACTATGCTCTGCATTGTCTCAAAACAACGGTACAAAAAAAACCAACAACCGAATCTGCTGACAACACAGCTACACGTGCAAAGTTTTGCAAAATACTTTACAACAAACGGTTTATAATTTATAAAATATATCATTAGTGAATACCACTCCAATGAGTTATAAATTGACGTGCGCTTTTGCCTTATTTCAACTCATTTTATAACAACCTCTGTGCGCACCTATGCAATTCCCCTACCTGCGGATTTGCCACATCTTCTCTTCACAACTACTACGAAAAGCACAATCTAATATGACAACGATCCCTGACACCTCACTGAGGAATCTCCATCCTCACTTATCGCAGACAGTGCATTACTACACAAGCGACTGTATGCTCCAAACATAACTACATTTACATAAACAAGTCTCACAAAGAAAATATGAACCATAGCAAATGGGAATGAACCCATATCCACTCAACATAACTGTAATCAACACATATTATCAAGAAAGTAGCTATGCACCCCGGATATGACTGACTTCCTCTGAGTTGCAGCTTGCTAGACTACACTGCTTAAATAGTCAGCTCCGACATTCTGTCGACCTGGAATGTACTGCACTCGATACCTGTAGGGCTGCAGTGCCATTGCCCAGCGCAGCACCCTGCTGTTTTTCAGCTGCGCCTCCTGCAGGAATTTGAGTGGTTGGTGATCTGTCTCTATCACGAACTCTTTCCCATACAAGTATTTGTGAAATTTCTGCACGGCCCACACAACAGCCAAACACTCCTTCTCTCCCGTTGCGTACCCTTCTTCACACTTCGTCAGCTTCCTGCTAGCATACTTCACAGGAAACTCGACCCCTTCGTGCTCCTGCAACAGTACTGCACCTACTCCACCGCCTGATGCATCTGTATGCAACAAAATGGTTTAGACATATCCGGTAGCTTCAAGATGGGACGGGAACCTAGTCGTTCTAGCACTGTCTGCAGTGCTTGCTCTGCAGCGTCTGACCACTCGACCACTGCCGGTTTCCCTGCCTTGACCAAATCACTGAGAGGACTCGTGATCGCAGCGAAATTTGGAACAAACTCCCTGTAGAAACCAATAAAACCTAGCAGACTCCTGACTTCTGTTTGGTCTTTGGTCTCTCTGAATTCATCATCTTCTCCACCTTTCCCTTTTCTGGCTGCTTTGTGTCACCTCCGACAACAAAACCTAGGAACTCCTACTGTCTAGCCCTTCATACAGTGACACATCCCTGTATGACTCTTCTGGAAACTTAGGCAACAAAATCTCCCCTTCTTCTGCTGGGTCTCTTTCACCTCATCAATGATTGCTGCTGCGCCTATGTGCTGAGTCTCACGCTGAATATATTTGCGGAGAAAATTCGCATGGAAAAGTTTTAGTTTCCCATTCACATCAATTCGGTAATCCCGATCGACCTTTTCAGTGATGGTGAATGGTCCCTTCCAATGCGTCAGCAGCTTGTTGTGACCCGTGGAAAGCAGTAACAGGACTTGATCTCCCGCCTTGAGGGATTGCTTCCTCACCTTCCTGTCATATTGCTTCTTCTGAACGACCCTAGCCTTCTGCAAACTTTCCTTTGCAACCTTACATGTCTCATACCTGTGCCCACCTTGGAACAGGGCGAGATTGGGCCAATCAGATCAACAGCCACTCTCCTGAATGGTGTGTCAATTAAAGGAGGCTGTTTAAGAGGCGCCTTCCTCTTCACCCCTCTTGTGGCTGACCTTTGACACACATCACATGACATGCAGAAACGCTTTATGTCTGCCATTGCCCCTGGCCAATGAAAATCATCAAAGATTCGGTCAGCTGTTTTGCTGGTGCCGAGATGACCCGCCATGAGCGACTCGTGACCCACTGACATGACAGTGTCACGATAACATGCTGGTACCTCTAACTGAGTTGTCACCTTACCTGTCTTCCCCTTGGTGAACACTCGGTACAACAACCCGCCTTTCACCAGAAATTCTGTCTCACCTCCTCAAACCACCTGTTTCTCTCCACCTCTTGCCAACTCCCAAGACTTCACGAGCGAAGGGTCTTGTTCCTGCGTGCCCTAAACTCATCAGGCGACACATCTATGCCTGACTTCCTTGCTGGAACGACTAACGGTTTATCAACCTTTTCCTCCTTCTTGCTCCATGTTTGAACTGCTGCCCCTGTAGCAGGCAACAACTCAGGATCCCTGGATCCCTTGCACCTGGAATATTTCCAATGATCAAATCATAAAGGGGTTTCTCCATCACCAGCGCACACAACTCGCCTGAGAAGTAAGGGGTACGTACTTCTATCTTAGCAACTGGGAACTCCCTCACAGTGCCATCGATTAGAGTACAGGTCTGGATTTGCCCTGTCAAATCCCCTTCCTCGACCAGCGTTGTTCTTACTACACCGCATGAACAACCAGTGTCCCGTAACACTTTCACCCTCTGCTGGCCAATCCACCCTTCTTCCACTGGTAATGAACCACTCAGCCTAGTGCCCTCCATCCCTGACACTGACTGCTGTCCAGTGCTAGCCATAGGCCGCACTCCACCCTCTTCAGATTGGATCCCTTTTGGTTCCACTGCAGGTCGTTTCCCTTGGCGACCCTTATCAACCTCTTGCAAGGCTGCTGCCTTCTGGAACCTCATGCGACAATCCCTCGCCACATGTCCCTTCTTGCAACAAATTAAACACCTATTGTCCCTTTGTCCTCCTTTCTACCCCACCACTGGGTTTGCAGACTTCGCAGAAAACTCCCCTAGTCTCCTTGCACTCTTCTCACCTGTGCCTGGCACCTGTTTCTCCTGCACCTTAGTGCCCAAACGTGCCTCTCTATACACCTCTGCTAACTTCAGCAACTCTCCTGCTGTCTCTGGCTGTCTCTCTTTCAAATGTATAGTTAATTCTGGACTGCAACCTGACAAAATCTGTTCTTTCATAACCAGCTCTTTCAATTCAGCGAACTCCTTCTTCGTACCACTCAACTCTAACCACTTCTCAAAATAGTGATCTAAACGTGCACCAAACTGAGTGTACGTTTCACCTGCTTGTAATCTAGCTGATCGAAATTTCTTTCTGAATCCCTCCTCTGTGAGGTCAAATCCCTTCATCAATGATTCCTTCACAGCACCAAAATCAGATTGTTGGTCTGCTGGTAGCGCAGTGAAAATCTGTAATGCCTTACCCGTCAATAGCGCTGACAAAATGACTGCCCACTCTTCTGAAGGCCAACCCTGACTGGTAGCAAACGTTTCAAAACGACTGATGTATGCATCAATCGAGTCTGTTCCTTCAGAGAATTTTGGCAACTTTGGTCGGGGGGCATAACTGCGCACAGGGTCACTGGAAACGGAACTACCATCATCGGTGGTCTCCCTCTGTATTCTCACTCGCTCTAACTCTAATTGAATCCTTAATCTTTCTGTTTCCTGCGCTTCCCTTAGTCTTTCTGTTTCCTGCGTCTCGCTAGCTTTAACCCTTTCCTGCTCTGCTAATGCTATTTCTACTGCAACACGGCGTCTTTCCGCTCGCTCATCTCTTTCCATCTTTTGTTGGGTTTCAACGAATGCTCGCAACTCTTCTCCCGAGTAGCCTAAATTACGAGCGACGCTCACGAGTTGTTCAATAGGAGTGTTCTTTTCTTCCGCCATTATATCTCTTTTTTTTTTTTAACAAGATTTTACTACTATGACAGCCAAACTGGTGGTTACCGACACGAGTGACGTAATAGCACAATCCTATGAACGATAATATTAGCTTGGGACAGCGTAATTAGTTTTTATAAGACGCCTAGCGCCTGACCCAACTATGAGAGCGAATTATAGGCAATCTGTGCGAAATAAGTACTCTGGGGCTAAAATGCCAAGCCTAGTGTTAACTATCTTGGAAGCAATGCCAAGCCTAGTATTTAACTATCTTGGGAACATACAGTAAGACACTACCTTGTCTTAGGATTACAATACTTGAATCCCACCCAGCTTCCTCTCTGAGAAGTTGAACAATTATAATAAATGGGCCAGAATATCCTGGCAGGCTCGCCAATAAATTGTCAACCTCGGGGTATGTCAGTGGAGGAAGGACTAGCGCACAGCCCAAACACACTCACAGCTTGCTTACAATCTCATTCATATATCATGCATTCGTCACATCAAACCACTAGTAAAGTCTATAACTTTACTACACCTGATCATAGAAAGAAACATCAATGCATATGGAGTCAAACAAAATAAAACATTCTCTCTTTCCTTGAACTTCACAAAACATTTATCTAAATCATCATTAACTAACCCGGGTATAAATAGATTTCTACTTTACCTGGCCAGGTGATCTTAAACTATTCACGAATCACTGTCTTTCCTTTCCTTCTTTCTTTTTTTCTTTGTTTCTTTTCACTGTCACTTTCACAAGCACAACACAACTGCCGGCACTGGTCAGGTTGGACTGCTGGCACTGGTCGGGTTAGACTGCTGGCACTGGCGTTGGCCTGTGGTTCTGCTTGACGAAGTGACGCTGCCAGGTATGAGGTCGAACCCCGGTTCAGGTTGAACAGTGACTATCAGACATCGATCTGTTCTCCTTTCTTTCTTCCTGCATTAACGCATTGCACTCTCTCTCTCTCTTCTAGTCTGCTCTATCAAATGGACATGGTTGCTTTTCTTTTCCTTTTCCTTCTCTTTTTTTTTCTCTTCATCAGTTAGCAACTCTCTCTCTCCACATCTCTCCTTAGTCCTTCCTCTGCAGACTCTATCTGGTGCTAATGCTTCAGCTCGGTTCTGTTCACTCCCCTCATCTCTCTGCTCTTCTCTCCTGCAGAGCTTACACCAGAACCTCTTCCTCTCTGTCTGTCTGTTCCTTCTCTCCCTCACGCATTCCTATCTTATCCTAAACCCATCTGTCCAAGGGTGAGTACCATTGGTCAGTATTTTCCCGCCTTATGCTCGAAGTTGCCTCCCCTCTCATTTCATTGGATATGTAAATCATGACAGTCACATCTACCTGCCTTGCTCTCTGTGGTGGTCAATGGTCATTTAATTAATTAGCTAGATTTCACCCCCACTACACAGTACCTTCCCCCTCTCCGGCGACGTCGACTTAATTGTGGACACTGGTCCCACAAATTGGCTGGATGAGTCTGACCCAGGCGCCAAGCCGTCTGGCTAGACATCGAGGCATCGGTCAAGTGGCTTAGTCTGTCTGGGAATGATGCTGTCTCCATGGAGCCTCTCCCGCCGTGCTTAATTGGCTGACCTGACACATGAGGCCGTCTACCTGGCGCCCAGAATGTTGACTTTGGGCTTATGCCCAGTTGAGCTGGCTGGCGACTGACCACGACTCCGGTCTTTCCTCTTTTGTCCGTGACAGGATATACGACCTAGTTTTGTCTTCCGTATGATGTCAGTATTCAAATGTATATGCCTATGATGTTCAAAGCCTTCCTACGGATATACAGCCTAGTTTTGTCAACCTTAATGATATCGATTTCCGAATATAATATGCTAAAGGCTGGGTTTGAGCTTAGAGCAGATCTCTCTCTCTCTCTCTCTGCCAGGGCTGGGTGGAAAAAAAGCTGCACAATTTGCTTATCTCATTACCCTGGTAAAATAGAACTTCGTTCGTTCGTTCTCTCTCGTTTATTTTTTAATTTGGTGACAGTTCTGTCCTTTTTTTACGTTGTAATGCTGAACAATTAAGTAGTGGGGGAAAACAAGTGCAGGTTAAACAATTCTTCAGTTGTTATAGTAATGACTTGGCAAAGATTTGAACTTTATTATATTAAAAAAAAAAAATTGAAGACGAAGTAAATGGGGAATATATTATAACTATGAGAAGCCCTTCACTAGCTGCCTGAGGGAACCATCATAATCTCTCTTGAAGGCACATCTATCTGCACTGCCTGCCCCTAGGCCCTCCGTCCGCCGGATCGGACCCACCAGGGAGACACGGCCGACTGTGGCCGCGCCCCCGGCGTCAAATAGAGACACACCACAGTCCATAACCCTGTGGTGCTCCCACCGCCAAGGGTTCAAAAAAAGAATCCAACAGCACCCCTAAAGCAGCCAGCGAAGGGTAGTAAATGGAACAAAACAAAGGTGTGGAGAGGAAAAAAGTTGCTGAAAAACTAAAAGCATTATTCAAACGTATAAAATGTAGGGGACAATCTTTGAGCCTATGCTTGAGGATCCAATCAAGGATGCAAGGGAGGTCAAAAGATATGGAACAGTATGAGTGGTCAGCTCTGCTGTTCAAAAACCCAAGCATTGTGAGTGGCTAAGAATTGTACAGAACAACCTTTACTTGGATCTCTTAAGAGATGCAATCTCCCACTGATTGACCCAACAATAGAATGCTGAACAATTAAGTAGTGGGGGAAAACAAGTGCAGGTTAACATTCTTCAGTCGTTATAGTAATGACTTGGCAAAGATTTGAACTTTATTATAAAAAAAAAAAAAAAATTGAAGACGAAGTAAATGGGGGAATAATATTATAACGTTGTGACAGCTCAAAACTGTCCTCTGTGGTTAGCTGAGCTACGATGATACTGAAACTGAATGGAGCCGATAAGAATAGAAACACCTAATACAACACGAAGACCTCCAGAACGATAACATTACGATGAGAAGCAGCAAAAACGTCAATTTCTAAACAGATAGGCACTAACGGAATTTAAACTCGCTCCTTAATTTAGAGTAGGAGTTCGGTGCTGTGTGACTGAACTAACCGCACATTCAGAGAATGTCACATGAAAAAGTGTGGTTCAACAGAACCCAGTCCACATGCAGGTTGAAGAAGAAAAAGAGTTCTCATACCTTGAAGATCTTCCAGACGGCAGGTTATTTCCCTTGAGCGTTACATAACAATGGTATAACTTCGGGGGTTGTCTGCCCACAACACAAGTACGATCTCTGCTGGTGTTCGAAACAACTGTGAAGTTTGCACACCACTCTTTTATTGTGCGGACTGAACAACTCGAGCACACACACACACACACACACCTCCGCAAGTTACCGTTGTTTGCCTAACGGTTTTTTTAGGTTGAGGCTGATTCAACACCGACTATCACTCCACGATGTTTTGACGGCTCTAACAGCACTGCAATGTTCCACCTGACTTCTCTCCGCGACAAGTGCGTCGACGTCACTCCGAATAGTGCGTGGGACTGCTTTGGGTCACTGAGAGAGAGGGGACTCAAGACTCAAGACTCAAAAACTTTATTACTCAAGGATAGAGATTTTAGGCAGTGCCTATTCTTCCAATCTGTCCTTGCTATTCTACAACATTCAACTAAACAAAACTAAACAGAGAGAGAGAGAGAGGAGAGAGGGTCGTGAAGTTCTATTGGTGTGGCACGGGTTGTGTTGATTCAATTCTCGGGTCGCTTCATTGATAGTCAGCAAAGAGAGAGAGAGAGAGAGAGAGAGAGAGAGAGAATGAAAGGGCAGGTTATCGGTTTTCTCTCCATTGTGGTGTGTGAGGGAATTGGCAGGTGGCCCCCCCCCCCCCCCCCGCCCACCTACCCCCACCCCCTTTCCCCCTCCCCC
>CM031600.1:97705196-97712696 GCA_018398815.1 Conus ventricosus
CACACACACACACACACACACACACACACACACACACACACACACATGAATGGGAAAGAAAACACTCTGTCGATGTCTGTCTGTCTGTCTGTCCATCTGTCTGTCCGTCCGTCTATCTGTCTGTCTGCCTCTCTCTCTGTCTGTCTCTCTCTCTGTCTCTCTCTCCCCCTGTCACACACACACACACACACACACACACACACACACACACACACACACACACACACACAGAGAGAGAGAGAGAGAGAGAGAGAGAGAGAGAGAGAGAGAGAGAGAGAGAGAGAGAGAGAGAGAGAGAGATGATAATCTTTTTTTTTCTTTATTTCCAAGGGTAACAGATAAGCAAACACATGCTTTTTTTCATCCGGCCCTTGCCCCGTTAAGGGACTAAGTATGACTAGCGACGAAGACTTACAAAACTTTTAACAAACACACATATCTTCACAACAGTAAAAAGTTTATGCATTAACAGTTCAGGCGTAGATGACTTTAAAAGGAAAAGGAAACGATTTAAACAACAAACAAGAATAAATAAATTGATTACAAAGAAGAAAAGAATTAGCACACACAGATGTATGGAATAAGCGATCCTCCTATCGAAGGGAGAGAGAGAGAGAGAGAGAGAGAGGAGAGAGAGAGAGAGAGAGAGAGAGAGAGAGAGAGAGAGAGAGAGAGAGTTACATTCCTTTTGTAAAAGATTAACATACAACAAACTGCTAAGGATGATACACTAAGACAATTACAATGCATCAATAATATCAACATTTGTTCTTTCTTTTACATTTATATGATGTGGTTATAAGGCAAAACGAGAACGAACAATCAGTTATCAGTAAGCAGCAATAAATTCCTAGCATCAATAATTGTAACATTTAATTTTCGTGATGTGTGCGTGTGCATGTGCGCGCGCGTGAGCGCACGCGCGCGCGTGCGTGTATGTGTGTGTGTGTGTGTGTGTGTGTGTGTGTGTGTGTGTCAACCTCGGGTGACGTCAGTGGAGGAAGGACTAGCGCACAGCCCAAACACACTCACAGCTTGCTTACAATCTCATTCATATATCATGCATTCGTCACATCAAACCACTAGTAAAGTCTATAACTTTACTACACATGATCATAGAACGAAACATCAATGCATATGGAATCAAATGAAATAAAACATTCTCTCTTTCCTGAACTTCACAAAATCATTTATCTAAAACATCATTAACTAACCGGGTATAAATAGATTTCTACTTTACCTGGCCAGGTGATCTTAACTATTCACGAATCACTGTCTTTTTCTTTTCCTTTTTTTTTTCTTTTTACTGTCACTTTCACAACACGACACAACTGCTGGCACTGGTATTGGTCTGCTGCCGCCTGGTCAGGTGAGACTGTTGGCACTGGCGTTGGTCTGTCGATGAAAGTGGCGCTGGCCAAGTATGAGGTCGAACCCCAGTGAAGATAGAACAGTGACTATCAACATCGATCTGTTCTCCTTTCTTTCTTCCTGCATTAACGCATTGCACTCTCTCTCTCTCTCTTCTAGTCTGCTCTTATCAAATGGACATGGTTGCTTTTCTTTTCTTTTTTTTTTCTTTTCTTTCTTTTCCTCCTCATTAGTTAGCAGCTCTCTCTCTCCACATCTCTCCTCAGTCCTTCCTCTGCAGACTATCTCGTGCTAATGCCCCACTTGGTTCTTTTCCTCTCCTCCCCTCATCTCTCTGCTCTTCTCTCCTCAGAGATTACACTCAGACCTCTCTCTCTCTGTCTCTCTGTTCGTTCTCCCCCTCGTTCTCCCGTTCTCTCACTCTCACATCCTTCTTATTGTGTTCCGATCTGTCCAAAAAGGGCGAGTACCATTGGTCAGTATTTTTACCGCCTCGTCCCGAAGTTATCTCCCTCTAATTCCATTGGATGTTCAAATCATGCCAGTCATGCCTACACGCCTTACTCTCTGTGGTGGTCAATTGGTCATTTAATTGATTAGCTAGATTTCACCCCCACCACACACTACCTTCCCCCTTCCCTACTTAACTGGCGCCGTGTGGCTTAAGTCGTGGACACTGGTCAATCTAAATTGGCTAGATGAGTCTGAGCCAGGCGCTACGACTCGTCTCGCTAGACATCGAGGCGTCGGTCAAAGCTGATTAGTCCGTCTAGCCGGACAGACCGTCTCTGTGAAGCCTCTCCCCTATGCTTAATTGGCCGGATCCGAACCATGGGCCCGTCTATGTGGCGCCCAGAATGTTTGAGTTAGGACTTATGTCCAGTTGAAGTGGCCGGCGACGGACCACACTTTGGTTGTGTTGAATTTTGACCGTGACAATTTCCCCCTTGCAAAAGACTATGCACCGCATTGTCTCAAAACAACGGTACAAAAGAGACAACAACCGAATTTGCTGAACCACAGCTACACGTGCAAAGTTTGAAAAATACTTTACAACCAACGGTTTACAAATTATAAAATATATCATTAGTGAATACCACTCCAATGAGTTATCATTGACGTGCGCTCTTGCGTTATTTCAACTCATTTTATAACGACCTCTGTGCGCACCTATGCAATCCCCTACCTGCGGATTTGCCATATCTTCTCTTCACAATTCTTATGAAAAGCACAATATAATATGATCACGATCCATGACACTTCACTGAGGAATCTCCATCCTCACTTATTGCAAATAATGCATCACTACACAAGCGACTGTATGCTCCAAGCATAACTACATCCACATGAACAAGTCTCACAAAGAAAATATGAACAAGTCTCACACAAAAAAAAATATGAACCATAGCCAACTGGGAATGAACCCATATCCAATCAACATAACTGTCATCAACACATATTATCAACAAAGCACCCGGATATGACTGACTTCTCTGAGTTGCAGCTTGCTAGACTACACGGCTTAAATAGTCAGCTCCGACATTCTGTCGACCGGGAATGTACTGCACTCGGTACCTGTAGGGCTGCAGTGCCATTGCCCAACGCAGAACTCTGCTGTTTTTCAGCTGCGCCTCCTGCAGGAATTTGAGTGGTTGGTGATCTGTCTCTATCACGAACTCTTTCCCATACAAGTATTTGTGGAACTTCTGCACGGCCCACACGACAGCTAAACACTCCTTCTCCACCGTTGCGTACCCTTCTTCACACTTTGTCAACTTCCTGCTTGCATATCTCACAGGAAACTCGACCCCTTCATGCTCCTGCAACAATACCGCACCTATCCCACCACCTGATGCATCTGTCCGCAACAAAAATGGTTTGGACATATCTGGTAGTTTCAAGATGGGACGGGAACTAGTCTTTCTAATACCGTCTGCAGTGCTTGCTCTGCAGCGTCTGACCACTCGACCACTGCCGGTTTCCCTGCCTTGACAAATCACTGAGAGGACTCGTGATTGCAGCAAAATTTGGGACAAACTCCCTATAGAACCCATAAAACCTAGCAGACTCCTGACTTCTGTTTTGGTCTTTGGTCTCTCTGAATTCATCATCTTCTCCACCTTTCCTCTTTCCGGCTGCTTTGTGTCGCCTCGACAACAAACCTAGGAACTCCTACTGTCTAGCCCTTCATACAGTGACACATCCCTGTAAAGACTCTTCTGGAAACTTAGGCAACAAAATCTCCCCTTCTTCTGCTGAGTCTCTTTCACCTCATCAATGATTGCTGCTGCGCCTATGTGCTGAGTCTCACGCTGAATATATTTGCGGAAAAAATTCGCATGGAAAAGTTTTGGTTTCCCATTCACATCAATTCGGTAATCCCGACCGACCTTTTCAGTGATGGTGAATGGTCCTTTCCAATGCATCAGCAGCTTGTTGTGATCCGTGGGAAGCAGTAATAGGACTTGATCTCCCACCTTGAGGAATTGCTTCCTCACCTTCCTGTCATACTGCTTCTTCTGGACGACCTAGCCTCCTGCAAACTCTCCCTTGCGACCTTACATGTCTCCTCGAGCCTATTGCGTAGGTCCACCACATACTGATAAGTGGTTTTGACCTCTCCTGACTCCTGTTCTCCGGACCACAGCTCTTTGAGAATGCACACTGGTCCCCGAACTGTCCGCCCATACAGCAGCTCAAATGGCGAAAAGCCTGTGCTTTCCTGAGGGGCTTCCCTGTAGGCAAACAGTGCCGCTGGAATGTAGCGGTCCCAATCTGCTGGCCTTTCCTCACAGAGCTTCTTTAAGATGCCCTTCAGCACACCGTTGAATCTTTCCACCAAGCCATTGCATTGTGGATGGTATGGGGTAGTGAGCAGCTGTGTGATCCCTAGCAGCCTGTTGACCTCCCTCATCACGCCTGAGGTGAACTGTGACCCCCTGTCACTGAGAATTTGTGCTGGCACACCCACGCGAGAGAAGATGTCTACCAGCCCTTCAGCGACCTGTTGCGTATCTACGCCTTTCAATGCAACCGCTTTTGGGTATCTGGTCGCGTAGTCCACCAGCGTCAACACATACCTGTGCCCACCTTTGGAACAGGGCGCGATTGGGCCAATCAGATCAACAGCCACCCTCCTGAATGGTGTGTCAATTAAAGGGGGATGTTTAAGAGGCGCCTTCCTCTTCAACCCTCTTGTGGCTGACCTTTGACACACGTCACATGACATGCAGAAACGCTTGATGTCTGCCATTGCTCCTGGCCAATGAAAATCATCGAAGATTCGGTCAGCTGTTTTGCTGGTGCCGAGATGACCCGCCATGAGCGACTCGTGACCCACTGACATGACAGTGTCACGATAACCTGCTGGTACCTCTAACTGAGTGGTCACCTTGCCTGTCTTCCCCTTGGTGAACACTCGGTACAACAGCCCACCTTTCACAAGAAATTCTGTCTCACCTCCTCTAACCTCCTGTTTCTCTCCACCTCTTGCCAACTCCCAAGACTTCACGAGCGAAGGGTCTTGTTCCTGTGCAGCCCTAAACTCATCAGGCGACACGTCTATGCCCGACTTCCTTCCTGGAACAACTAACGGTTTAACAACCTTTTCCTCCTTCTTGCTCCGTGTTTGAACTGCTGCCCTGTAGCAGTCAACAACTCAGGATCCCCTGGATCCCTTGCACCTGGAATATTTCCAATGATCAGATCGTGAAGGGGTTTCTCCATCACCAACGCAGACAACTCGCCTGAGAGGTAAGGGGTACGTACTTCTATCTTAGCAACTGGAAACTCCCTCACAGTGCCATCGATTAGAGTACAGGTCTGGATTTGCCCTGTCAAATCCCCTTTATCGACCAGCGTTGTTCGTACTACACCGCATGAACAACCAGTGTCTCGTAACACTTTCACCCTCTGCTGGCCAATCCACCCTTCTTCCACTGGTAACGAACCACTCAGCCTAGTGCCCTCCATCCCTGACACTGACTGCTGTCCAGTGCTAGCCATATGCTGCACTCCACCCTCTTCAGACTGAACCCCTTTTGGTTCCACTGCAGGTCGTTTCCCTTGACGACCCTTATCCACCTCTTGCAAGGCTGCTGCCTTCTGGAACCTCATGCGACAATCCCTCGCCACATGTCCCTTCTTGTGACAAATGAAACACCTAATGTCCCTTTGCCCTTCCTTCTGCCCCACCACTGGGTTTGCAGACTTTGCAGAAAACTCCCCTGGTCTCCTTGCACTCTTCTCACCTGTGCCTAGCACCTGTTTCTCCTGCACCTTCGTGCCCAAACGTGCCTCTCTATACACCTCTGCGAACTTCAACAACTCCCTGCTGTCTCTGGCTGTCTCTCTTTCAAATGTATGGTTAACTCAGGGCCGCAACCTGACAAAATCTGTTCTTTCATAACTAGCTCTTTCAATTCAGCGAACTCCTTCTTTGTACACTCAACTCTAACCACTTCTCAAAATAGTGATCTAGACGTGCACCAAACTGAGTGTACGTCTCACCTGCTTGTAATTTAGCTGAACGAAATTTCTTCCTGAACCCCTCCTCTGTGAGGTCAAATCCTTTCATCAACGCTTCCTTCACAGCGCCGAAATCAGACTGTTGTTCTGCTGGTAACGCAGTGAAAATTTGTAATGCCTTACCCGTCAGTAACGCCGACAAAATGACTGCCCATCTTCTGGAGGCCAACCCTGACTGGTCGCAAACGTTTCGAAACGACTGATGTATGCATCAATCGAATCGGTTCCTTCCGAGAATTTTGGCAACTTGGGTCGGGGGGCATAGCTGCGCACAGAGTCACTGGAAACTGAACTCCCATCCTCGGTGGTCTCCCTTTGTATTCTCACTTTCTCTAACTCTAATTGAACCTTTAATCTTTCCGTTTCCTGCTTCATTCTTTCTGTCTCCTGCGCTTCCCTTAGTCTTTCTGTTTCCTGCGCTTCCTTAGTCTTTCTGTTTCCTGCGTTTCCCTTATTCTTTCTGTTTCCTGCGCTTCCTGATTAGCCTGAATCCTTAACCTTTCTGTTTCTTCCTTTTCTACCGCGACACGTCGTCTTTCCGCGCGTTCATCCCTTTCCATCTTTTGCTGGTTTTCAACAATGCACGCAACTCATCTCCTGAGTAACTAAATCACGAGCGACGCTCACAAGTTGTTCAATAGGGGTGTTCTTTTCTTCCGCCATTATATCTCTTTCTTTTTTTTTTTTTTTTGAACAAGATTTTATTACTACGACAGCCAAACTGGTGGTTACCGACACGAGTGACGTAATAGCACAATCCTATGAATGATAATATTAGCTTGGGACAACGTAATTAGTTTTTATAAGACGCCCAGCGCCTGACCCAACTATGAGAGCGAATTATAGGCAATCTGTGCGAAATAAGTACTCTGGGGCTGAAATGCCAAGCCTAGTATTAACTATCTTGGAAGCAATGCCAAGCCTAGTATTTAACTATCTTGGGAACATACAGTAAGACAACCCCTTGTCTTAGGATTACAACACTTGAATCCCACCCAGCTTCCTCTCTGAGAAGTTGAACAATTATAATAAATGGGCCAGAATATCCTGGCAAGCTCGCCAATAAATTGTCAACCTCGGGTGACGTCAGTGGAGGAAGGACTAGCGCACAGCCCAAACACACTCACAGCTTGCTTACAATCTCATTCATATATCATGCATTCGTCACATCAAACCACTAGTAAAGTCTATAACTTTACTACACATGATCATAGAACGAAACATCAATGCATATGGAATCAAATGAAATAAAACATTCTCTCTTTCCTGAACTTCACAAAATCATTTATCTAAAACATCATTAACTAACCCGGGTATAAATAGATTTCTACTTTACCTGGCCAGGTGATCTTAACTATTCACGAATCACTGTCTTTTTCTTTTCCTTTTTTTTTTCTTTTTACTGTCACTTTCACAACACGACACAACTGCTGGCACTGGTATTGGTCTGCTGCGCCCTGGTCAGGTGAGACTGTTGGCACTGGCGTTGGTCTGTCGATGAAAGTGGCGCTGGCCAAGTATGAGGTCGAACCCCAGTGAAGATAGAACAGTGACTATCAACATCGATCTGTTCTCCTTTCTTTCTTCCTGCATTAACGCATT
>CM031600.1:97717696-97720196 GCA_018398815.1 Conus ventricosus
TTTAGATAGATTATTTGGTAAATCTGCTATTAATATATTAAACAAAATAGGTGAAATAACAGAGCCTTGAGGAAGACCCATATGAAGTTTTCTGGGTTTTGAGTACGTGTTTCCAACTCTTACTTGTATGAATCGTTCTGATAAAAAATTCGCTATGTACTTGTACATGTTACCTAATATATTCCAATTTTTAAGTTTTTGTAAAAGTTTGTTATGCCATACTTGGTCATAAGCTTTTTTAACATCGAAAAAGGTTGCAAGAATATTTTTTCGCCTGGCAAACTGTTGCTTTACTTGTGTCGTTAGTTTTACCAGATGATCAATGGTAGATCGACCTTTTCGAAAGCCTGCTTGATTTATAGGTATAATGCCTTGTTTTTCACAGAAATGAACTAATCTATTTAAAACGATCTTTTCCATGAATTTACATGCATGAGATGTTAACGCAATAGGGCGATAGCTACTTTTATCTGTTCTAAGTTTTCCTTGTTTATGTATAGGAATAACAACTGAATGTTTCCAGATTCGAGGAATTTCACCAGTCGACCAACATTTTTGTAGAAGTACATATAAAAAATTGATGACATTGTTTGGTAAATGCCTTAGCATTTCATTCGATATCCCGTCTAGTCCTACAGATGTTTTCTTTTTACTAAGCATGAAAATGTTTTCTTTAACTTCATCCATTGTAATATCGGCATTTACATAACTGTTTCTTGTAGGCATACTGCTGTCATCATTTGTTGTGGATTTGTTTTTCTCTTGATTTTCTCTATATTGTCTACCTTCAGCTGATAAACCTGTAATTCTACTATGGTTTGCAAACATATCAGCAAATGCTTCTGCTTTTTCCCCGTTACAAGGTAGATCTGAAGTTTCCAGTTTTATTGGACATTGTGGTAAATATATTCCATTTTTCATAGTTTTCATTTTTCCCATACTTTTTGCATATCTTTATGACTGTAAACTTCGTTAGCACAGAAAGATGACCAGTATTGTTTTTTCGCTAGTGTATTTATTCTGTTTGCTTTATTTTTTGCCTGTTTAGACTCTAAATGATTTGGGGGAGATTTGTCCTTTAAGTAAATATTAAATTTCATCCATTTTTCAGCTCTAGCCTTTTCACAGTCCTCGTTCCACCAGATATTACCAGAATGTTTATGAGACTTTTTTGATTTACATTTAGGGATAGACTCATTTGCTGCGTTCAGAACTGCATTTGTAAATAATGAATACAAATCATTAACGTCTTTATCATTTATGTTTTCAACATACAATGTTGACAATAAATATGAAAATTTTTCCCAGTTAGCAAGTTTGTATTTGTATTTTGGTATTTTATCCTCAGTTGGATCGGTGGATCTTATATTTGTTATCTCAAAACTGGTAATAATAGGGATATGATCACTATGTAGGTTATCATTTAGTGTACTCCACTCACAAATTGGTGCTAGATCTGGAGAAACAAGAGTTAAATCAATAGCAGATGCTCTATGATAAGGATTATCGGGAATGCGTGTTACTCGACCGTCATTCAGGAGATATAAGCTTGCATCAACAATATTATCAATAAAACGATTGCTTGTGATATTTTGACAATTCCTCTCCCAAAATGGGGCATGTGCATTGAAATCTCCCGTTACAAGAATTTTTGTACCTTTATCTGGTTGAAGTGTACGAATCCATTCTGTGTTTTCATTGTCTGGGCCTTTTGGTAAATACACAGATATGACAGTTAACAAGGTGTTATCAAATTGAACTGTTACAGCGCAAGATTGTATATTGGATATATCTGGTGGAACGGGGCTGGAACATAGAGTGTAATTCACCCCTTCATGAATATAAATTGCCGTACTAACTTTCCCGTTGGTATCTTCCTTTTGATAAATAGGAGGGTAATAGTAGTTATCTAACCTAGGCAATTTTTCCTTCTTAACATTCAGAGATTGCAGACTTAAGATATCATATTGATGACAGGCAAGATGTTGAACTAGATGATCAAGATTACTACTAATGGAACGACAGTTCCATTGAAAAACATTGAAATTATGTTTTGTTGCCATAGACTAGGTGAAAAGGTGATGAATACAATTAATGAGTAACAAATATAACGATTAGATAATTCAGTATTTTTCTAAAGAAAAGGAAATCAAACTATCTATAACCAAGGAACAAAAGAAGAGAATCCAATAAGACACTAATGAAAGTAGATCCAAATCTAAAGCAAAATGTTCAGTGGTAACACAGCAGTGTTTGCGTAATGTCACATTCAAGCACATGGTGGAGTTGTTTACTCAAGTCAGTAGGGAGCCCAGTCCACCAAGCTGTAGTAAGGATTGAACCAGCTGTAGTGATGGTGGGCAGGGTAGTCTTGGTACCGGGGACGTGGTGGGGGTCGCGCTGATTTTCTTGGGAGTCTCCCACAGCAGGTCCCTGACGTGGCGCCCAACGTTCCCTGCCAGCAGACTCGAGCCCCTCCGTGTCAGGTGGATGCCGTCTC
>CM031600.1:97725196-97747682 GCA_018398815.1 Conus ventricosus
GATCAAATTGTCATGATCTCATACGTTCCGTCGAATGTTGCAGGCATGGGAAATCATGACCATCCTCGTTGTCCTTGGCTTCAAATTCTACAGTTCATACTTTGGCCGTTTGGAAGGTCTACCTGTTATCACCGATGGTCAGTTCTGATACATGGAGCTGGGGCTCACGGAGAAACCCAGTCCTGTTTATCAATGGTGATGAGATGTCAGTAACACGTACATAGCAATTTTTGTTTGGGGCCTGGTTTGGCCCAGTGGATAAGCTGTTCTCTGGCTCTTAGGGACATGGTGTTTGGGGCCTGGTTTGGCCCAGTGGATAAGCTGTTCTCTGGCTCTTAGGGTGTTTGGGGCCTGGTTGGGCCCAGTGGATAAGCTGTTCTCTGACTCTTGGGGACATGGGTTCAGTCGCCACCTGAGAAAGCCAGATCACAGATTTTCTCTCAAAAATCAAAGTCTGTGCCTACTTCGGATCCTTTAGGGCGAGACAGTAAACCTCTGTTCCATGTATCAATTCATGCGTTATGTTGTTGCATGCGTTGTAAATCCTAGGTTTTTCTTTACACCCGATTAAGAGTGTGCCATCACGTACTGGTAACTTAGATGTCAAACACTCTCACACACAAGATACGTAGGCCTATACACATTCGTTTCATGCTTAAACGTCGTCCCCAGTGGAATATAGTTACCTTAAAATAATGCTTAAATTTAAAGGAAAAAAAATGGCCACATTCGCAAAACGAACAATTAAATAACGAACTTGTCAGTATTTCATACACTAAGGAACGAAGTGGGATTGTCATCCAATGAGACATCATCAACATCTTTAGCTGCATTCTGATTACTTGGCTTGTCTTGACTTCAGTGGCTTGTAATTAATATATGGACAGAGAGAGAGAGAGAGAGAGAGAGAGAGAGAGAGAGAGAGAGACAGACAGACAGACAGACAGACAGACAGAGATTTTGATTACAGTTGGAGTTGTGCGCATCGTCCATTCAGATCTTGTGAAAGATCTTGACCTTCATGTTGTCAAACAATAGGCCTACAAAGTCACTGATTTGCAGTAATACTGGGTGATAAACATGTCTGTCCATTGTTGGCATCGTAAAAAACAAACAAACAAACAAACCTTAAGCTATCATCTTTCAAAAGCTGAGAGCATTGTTCCGAAGCTTCAAGCTGCCTCTAACGTGTGTAGTTCGATTCAACATGCTTATTTCAGTGTGTGTGTGTGTGTGTGTGTGTGTGTGTGTGTGTGTGTGTGTGTGTGTGCGTACGGGCGCGCGCGAGTGCGTTTGATGGATATATTTATTTTCACTCACTGAGCTTAATAAAGATTTGCACTTGTAATGAGCTCAAAGTAGATACTGAGAAGGAGGTATTACCAACTGATGACAAATGTTCTGTATTTTAAAGGTCCATTTTACAGTCACCACCTGATGGGAGGTATGTCTACCTTTGAAATGAAAATGTTCATCTCAGAATTTCAAATATGCAATCCCATTAAGAGACAAAATCAAGAAGGCGTTGCAAACATTGTTTTCTTTCTTTTATCTATTTTTAAAAAGACTTTTACGATTGAATGAACACTGCGTTTTACTGTAAATCTGATTATTCAAATCATTTCTTGAAATGGAATCTGGACAAAGAATCCAAAGATGTTTTAAAGAGCAAAGAATAGCTGTTATTAGATTTGTCCTCAACAAACTTGCTCATCAAAATGAATACCATAATGCTTTTCATGTCGAGGAAAAATGCATATGTCTATTCATAGTTCTATATTTATGCGCTGAACGTGTTCTCTTATTTCATACACATCTAAGTTAGACATACTATCAATCCATCCTTTTACATTGACACCAAACAAAACAGTGTAAAATTCTCTCATACAAATTTGAAGAAAAGAAAAATGATTCACCACAAAGTTAAACCATCACATTCTCACAGCAATAGGGGAGGCAACTCCAGAAAAAAAGGTACAGAAGAAAGAAAGATAGAAAAAGAGGGAGGGAGGGAGGGGGGGGGGGGGGGGGGGGGGGGGAGAAAAAAGTGAGAAAGAAAATGGAAAGAAGAGAAAAGTCTGCACCGAGTTTCAATCAAATCTGCAGCACCGCTTAACTCAGGAAACCATACTTCCACGTTTTCACCGGTAAAGTTCGAGTTGACCCTTTTGATTGATTTTCGACCCTTTCGTTTTTGTTTTCTGTTTCCATTATATTACAGAAACGGTCATCTGCTTGGAACTGCCGTCGATCCTGTCTTTGGTTGTGGTGATGCTTGCTGTTGCAGCCCTGAAAGAGGCGGGTCATTCGTTGGTTTGATTAAGTGATGAAAGCACAAGCACCTGATTATTAAACCCAGGTTGTTCTTATTTTAGCGCTTACTGTTTCATGCTCAAATGATTTACAATGCGCGCATGAGTGATTCAACCTTGGAGTGACTTTATCCGGATAAAGCTGATGTGCGATGAGTAAATAGACAGCATAATTAATTAATGTGTGCATCACTGACGACATGACCACGAAGAAGAAGAGTCCGGTAAGTACAATGGCCGCGCAAGCATAAAGATTGACGATCAGTTGGGTGTTAGAGTGAAAGATGCTACGCTATCAAAGCATTGCTTGTTGCCAATGATACTTGTGAGTATACATGACCTGCACTCGTTTGTAAAAGTCTGCTCACTTTGACATACTTCCTCAGCCAGATCGATCAGTCAAATGAATGGAAGCTATTGGTTTTGTGGTGTTCTTGTTTATTTTCCTGCACTTTTTTTCATGGAAATTAATCTTTGTCAAATTACAAGAAAGCAAACATTTCTGTCTTGTGAAAACAAACAACAACAACAACAACAAGAATAAGAACGACAACAAAGCGGAAATGGAACTCTTCTTTGTCAGAGGTCACACAGAGGGGAGAGTGCCGGGGCTTCTCCCGCCAATCAGAGTATATTGTTACTATTATTTTTAGTATAGGGACACACAAAAAAAGAAATGGCCGTACATGATTGGACAAGATTTCACCATGACCTCTTGCCCTTGAAAGAATTTATCCGGTGTAAAAGGAACATGAATTGGACATCAAACGGAAAGAAAGCTGAATGAGATGATAAAATGTTTAATGTCGTCTGTACCCCGCTGAGAGTCAAAAGAGAGTGTATATGTTTTGGTGTCATAAGACAAGGTTGAAAAGCTTTTTAAGGCCAGTCGTAACAGATTTAATTAAAGCAGAGAAGTGAAGATGATAGGTTAAACTGTTCCAGATAGTGTTTCAGCCTTGTTGTGCTTTGTTCTAGTTTTTTGCCTGAAGTGTCTTGGGTGGTCTTGACTGAATCAACAGCTGGGGGGGGGGGGGGGGGGGGGGAGGAGTGGGGGAAGTGGGGGGGGGGGCATTGTTGGACAGCTGTAAAACATAGTTTTACAGGGAAAAAACGATTAAACAAAAGAGCAAGCCACCTCCACCGTCCAGTCTCCCTTGGGAAAAATTGGGAGCTCTATCCATCATCCAGTTTGCCTTGGGAAAAGTTGGGTAGCTCTATTCAACGTACAATTTACCTTCGGAAAAGTTTGGTAGCACTATCCCCTGTGCAGTTTACCTTGGGAAAAGTTAGGGGCAGATTTGTTTTCACTAAAACTTAAAACCTGTTGAGGGACAGTTGATTAACACTATAAGTGGTTAGAAATTTGCTGTATGAAAGCTACTAAAGCAACAACAATGATAAGACGCTATGGTTAAATGATCGGCACACATGGAAAACCAAATGAAAATGTGACAGACTGCACTCCAGCTTTGTTGTGGAAAACTGGCAAACTTTACTAGAGAATTCTACATCAACCGTAGAATAAGCTCCCTAGATCTTTTACCGCAAGCAAATGACAGGGTAAAGTATGTTCAGCTGGCAAAAAAAGTTCAGCAGCAGGAGGGTATTGAAAATGTTGCTGTTCTGAAAACGTAAATTCAAAGAAACCAGTGAAATTGTGTGTGTGTGTGTGTGTGTGTGTGTGTGTGTGTGTGTGTGTGTGTGTGCGTGCGTGTGGTTTTTATCTAATTTTTGTCTTTGTGTGCAGACAACAGAATAGAAAAGAATTTTGTGGATTACTCTCTTTGGTATCATCGAATTCATGGAGACAGTTTTATTACCAACATGACAAATTTTGGCTTTGCAACGTCAGTGAACATTCCTTTATTAGTCAGACATGTAACTGTATTTTGCTGGTGGAAAAAAGCGAGCGTGAGGTGTAGAGATCCGATTCCACACATTATGATCAGGTCCCAAAGCATGCCAAAGCACAGGAACACAAGGACTTCATAAATCATGGATGATTTCCTAATCTTTTCAGACATGGCATTGAACTCATTCATTACCAGAATCCCTGGTCAAAATCTCCTTTTTTCACACCAAAAGAGCCTTTAGAGAAAAACGCGATTTCAATCTCTTCAAGCAATACTATTACTATCTGACCACTACAGTAATTCTTAACTTAAATCCACAGTGAGCTGGAACAAACGTTGTCTTTTAGCAGGAAGAGAAAAATAATTTTTCACTGTTCACCTGAGATCCTAAATTGGCAGTGGGTCTACTATGGACTGGTAGAGTTATCGTACATGTTTATTTTTGAAACTGTTGTTTCAGTATGTGACGGGTCTCCGACGCTCCCCTCGTTATTAAAATATGATTTTCATATTCAGGGATGCAGGGGGTTATAGACAGAAGTATTTACGCTTTCACAACCAAAATGCGCTCTCGCATAGGCACACGCACTCTGTCACTCACATCGGGCCCGCACAAAGGTGACGGGGAAACCAATAACATTTCATAGGAAATAATCAACTTTATTTAACTTGACTCCGAGCCCCACCCGTCACTACACAACACAACTATCTGTATCATACAACAATGTAAACAGCATACAGACAATCTCATAAATCGCATCCCTTTTCTTCAATCACTCTTCATTAACCAGGAAAGACAATATTCCACAGTTCTGTTTGCACATTTATAAACTTAAGAAAACATAAAACGTCCGTAACTTGCCAGCATTCCTTGATTGATCGCCAGTTTCTCTCATCCACTGTACGACCACGAGCTGAAGCTGCCACACTGTTGTGTCCTCCGATTGGCCAAATCCCAGTTGGGGGACACTGGCAACGTAGCTTGAGTCGCACCCTCACACCGAGTCTCCCGGACTCCACCGTACTTCGCCATCTCCACTGAAAGGGCTCCTGTCGGCCTCTCCCACAGGTCTTCTCTGGCTGCAAACACCCCACCGTTGTCTGGCAGCTCCCTGTCAAGGCTCCAACAGGCTACACGTCTTGCTGTCGACCGTCCCCACACGGGAGACAATTCTTCTCGTCGTCGGCTCCGAGGCTACAGCAACCTCCACTGTCTTACGTCCCCACCCAGGAGACAACAAGGTGACAGGTAACCTCTGCTTCACGCTGTATTTTCTTGAGCCCTCAGCAAGACGGGCGAGTTCACTTTCCCTTAAGTGAGTCACACACTTCCTGGTTTTCCAAGCGCCTTATATTCATTCTCAAACAAGAGAGAACCCGAGTTTAACTGGCTCAACCAATGGAATCACTGGCACACACACATCACACGATTTGTACCAATAAATCCCAAGTTATTTTTATTCCACCAATGGAATCACTAGTCACCTACACATACACACACACCACAGCTGCTAGCGCAACAAAGACTTGGGCACCCAGTGGTTAATGCATAACCTCCTATTCAAACTCATGTTCGATTCCCCAAGCTACCCATTGAACTAACAGCCTGGACCTCTCTACCAGCCATGACTGATGCTTCAAGTATTTACTACCGCCTATAGACAACAAGGCGTAAACCACTCGATAGGCCGCAGCCTTCCATTCATTCCTCAGAACAAGGACGACTGAATTGGTCGCTGTACTCTGCCTGCAGGCTGACGGTCACCTTCCGTGACGGTCACCTGACACGATCGCCTTTCCTTCAGGCCCACTGGAGAACCAGTGAATAGCCAGCCAGTGGTCGGACTGGACACTCCTCTACCCAGGACCGGCAGGTCGGCAACTCCTTGTCAATATCCCTTGGACATGCGAAACACTTCCAGTTACTCTCCCTCCTTCAGTATGCGACTCGGGGTATTCCCCCCTGGTGATGCCTGAATTCGCACACTTGAAGAACCCAAGGACTTGCTCTCAACAACAGCAAAACTACCCTTAATTTGCCTAAATGCTCGAGAACATTCGGCCGACTCATGACACCCCCGTACCTAAGATGTTGTTCCAATCAACATTTCCTCCAGGACGAATGTTCTCCAATTGGATAAAACAAACTCAGTTGCATGGGTCGATATAACAGTACTACCCCCATGCTTCAAGACATCATTCCATCAACATCTCTAACATGGATAATGTACCCAATTAAAAACCAATAGATCAATCAGGTAATCCAAACATCACTCTTTGGTCAGTCATAACGACTGTGCACAACATTTAACTCTAACCTGGCTCGCATATAATCAAGAACTCTATCCTTAGCGTTAGCTATCAGCATGTCCATACATGTTAATTAATCATTCCCTTCACTTCTAATACAGCACAACCATGATCAACACAAGATTTAAATTCAGGTGTGTGGCCCAGCCTACTTAACATCAAAATCAAATTCAGGCGTGTGGCCACAAACTGCTCACACCGCCTCACCACACAATATGCAAATCAAACATTTATCCTGATTTCACACAAAAGGACATTTTCACACTTTACTGATCAGTGAGCAAGACAAACTTAACAAATAGATATCAACCAGAAAAAATGAAAAATCATAACACGTGAGCATGTACTCAACCCCGCCCCATAATGGGCAACGAACAAGCACTATTGACAGGTAAACATCAATGAAAAAAAAAGAAAAATGATACATGAACATAGACTCGACCCCGCCCTATACTGGGCAAATAAAATCAAACTAAACCATCATTGTGGCAATCCCCAGTTTCATGCACCAAAGGTCAGATCTCTTACCACAGGGCTGATCTGACACCCACAGCTAGGTTGGCTGCTACTCTGACTCCACCACCTCCCCCATGCTTCTACTCATGAAGTCTGCTGCTACGTTCTGGCTACCCGGGATGTAGCGAACTCTCATAGAATACTCCTGGAGTAGCAGTGACACCGCATGAGACGACTGCTGGTCAGTTTGGCTTGGGCCAAATACGACAGAGGTTCGTGATCGGTCTCGAGGACAAAAGTCCTCCCATACAAGTACTTCTGAAACCGGGACACCCCAAACACTATGGCGAGGCACTCCTTTTCGGACACAGCGTAGTTACGTTCCGCTCTGTTCAGTTTCCGACTCGCGTATGCTACGGGATGTAACACTCCATCATGGGCTTGGAGTATGACGGCCCCAAGGCCCAGATCACTAGCATCTGTCCTCAGCATAAAGTCCTTGTTTAAGTCTGGCAGCCTAAGTACAGAGCCGGAAGTTAGATGGTCCTTCAGGGACTGGAATGCCCCTCACATTCCTCTGTCCACACACCTTGTTGGGTGCACTCTTCTTCAGCAGGTCCGTGAGAGGTCCTGCTATGGTGCTGAAATGGGGCACGAACTGGCGGTAATAACCAGCCAGTCCAGAAAGCCCTTACCCCCTTCTTTGTTGTTGGTCTCTCCGCTTCCTTAAGCTGACTCACCTTGGCATCCTCTAGTGACAGCTGGCCACAGCTGAGACGATTGTCCAAGGTAGTCAAGTGTCCGGAACCCTACATGACACTTGGGGGGCGAGCGGTCAGTCCTGCTTCAGTCAGTCTCTCCAGGACAGCTCTCCAGACTGCCATATGCTCTTCCCATGTTTCTGTCGCGATGAGGAGATCATCCATGAAATTGTCCACTGGTTTCCCCCTCAGTGGCTCCAATAATCTCCTCATCATCGCCGTAAAAACATAGGAGCATTCTTCACTCCGAACGGCATGACCGCCAGGTGTATGTCCCGTCCTGGGTGATGAACGCCAGCTTCGGCCGGTCTGCTGGCTTAACAGGGATCTGCCAATAGCCCTTGGTGAGGTCCACCTTAGAAAAATACTTGGCATTGGCGATTTTGGCGAAGATGGCCTCCGGATCTGGCATAGCTTCTGCTTGGAAAGCAGTGACGCAATTCAGCCTGCGATAGTCTACGCAGAACCGGTTTGATCCATCCTTCTTCTGTACCAGTACGACCGGTGAAGCGTTATGGTGACTGCGTTGGTTCGATCACCCCTAATGCCAGCATTTCTCTAATCTCTTCCCTAACGGCTTCCTGCCTGGCATGGGGAAGAGGATAGGGTTTAGATCGCACTGGTTGCTCATCAAGCAGTGTGACCTGGAACTCTGCGAGATGAGTGAGTCCCGGTCGTTCAGTCAGTGTGTCCGGGAATTCGGCAAGCAGATCGCGAACTTCTTGCTGCTGCCCCCCTTGGAGCAGCGGATCTAACATGCAGTCCTCACACGTTTCTGCTGCCGTCAGAGGGGGACTGGGAATTGTTCCGGACTGTTCACAGTCCTGCTCACTTTCCTCCCTCACAAGGGTGGCTACCATGGAATTAGCAGCTTCCGCACGTCTCACATACCTCTTAAGCATGTTCACATGGTAAGTTTTAACGCAGTTGGGACGCAACTGAATAGAGTAATTCATCCCCCCTTTGCTTCCACTACCATGAATGGCCCCTTCCAGGACAACTGCAATTTGTTATGCTGCTCTGGCAGCAAGAGCAGTACTTCATCTCCTGGCTCAAATGTTCTTTCCCTAGCACGGCGATCATAGAAGTCTGCTTGCTTCTCTTGCGCCTGTGCCAGATTCTGTTGCGCTAGTTTGCTAGCTGTCTCCAGTCTTTCCCTCATTTCTGTTACATACTGGTACGTGGTCTGGACTTGGTCTTCCACCTTATCATCCGTCCAGATCTGCCTGAGTATTTGCCATGGGTCCCCGTACGGTCCGCCCATACAATAGCTCGAATGGAGAAAACCCTAAGCTGGCCTGGGGCACCTCCCTGTATGCAAACAAAATGGCTGGGATATAACGGTCCCAGTCTCTGGGGTGGTTTTCACAAACTTCTTCAGCATTGTCTTTGAGTGGCGTGGAAACCTCTCTACCAAGCCATTGGTTGAGGATGGTAGGGAGTGGTCGTCAGATGGTCGACCGAGAGGAGTCGGTTGACTTCAGCCATGACTCCACTAATAAACTGACGGCTTGGTCCGTCAAGATTTCTTCTGGCACGCCCACCCTGGTCCAGACCGTCAGGAGAGCTTCTGCTACTGTCCTTGTCTGGACATTCTTCACCGGCACCGCATCCGCATTAGCGTGTTGCATAATCAATCGCTGTGATGATGTAGCGATTTCTTGATTGGATGCTGGCACAATTGGCCCTACAATATCTAACCCCTACCCGGCGGAATGGCTGGTCAATGAGCGGCATAGGTCTCAAGCGAGCGGGTCTCGTATTCTTGGGACCAAGCGTTGGCACCTGTCACATGACCTTACATACCTCTTGGACATCTCCATTGATCCCTGGCCAATGGAATTCTTTGACGATCTTATCTAGGGTCTTTGCTGTCCCTAGATGGGCTCCTGTTAGGCTCTCATGTCCCATCTGGAGCACCGCCTCCCGTTTCTCCTTTGGCACTACTACCTGGGAGATAACTTCACCACCCCTCCTAAATTCACGCACAATTATGCCATTGTGCTCCGTGAAGGCGCTCTTCCCGTTTGGCCTCTCGCAGGATGTTCCATCATTCACTCTCTTTCTGATGGCAGTCAGGGTATCGTCAGCCTGCTGCAGTTTGCGGATCTCCTCCGGATGAGAGTTGGTGGGGATAACCACAGCATCTAGCGGTTCCCGCTTTTTGGTGGTTGCCCTTGTTTCCACGACATTTACCTCTCTACTTGGTCAACCGACTGGCAGGGCTTTGGCAGAATGTACCTACACCCCAGTAAAGTTGGGTAGGGAAGGTCCCTTTGAACTCCTGCGATAATGGTGTCCCTTACAAAATCGGACTCCACCCTAATATAGGCCAAAGGGAGCTGACTGATTCTTCCATCTGCGTATCGCACACAGATGGTCTCCCCTGTGTAGTCTTCATCGTTTACCAGACTGGGGTCTACCATTGCCGCTAGTGTTAGCCCGGTGTCCAGTAAACATGTGACTGCCGTCCCATTCACCACTGCCCTGGTGGTGGTAGCGGCGCTTTATCTTCCTGCTGAATTGTATTCACAGCAACAATTGAGTGTACCTGTCCTCGCTACAGTCCTTAGCGATGTGACCCTCTCGCCCGCACTTAAAACAAAAGCGATTCTTCTTGGCATCGTCTTGGTTCCCATGGTTCCCTAGGGGCCTAGGGGCCTGCTCCGATCGCAGTTTCCACTCTTTGTTGTAGGGAGTCGGCATTTTACTCCCTGACCGTGTGGTTTGGGGGTTATGGGACGACTGGTTTGATCCCTTCACCACATTACGCTGATCATGGGCAGATTCATACCTGTCTGCAACTTTCACTAACTCCTCTAAACTTCCTAATTCTCTTTCCGCCAAGAATACTGTGAGATCCTTCCGACAAGTGGAGAGAATTTGCTCCTTAACGATCTCCTCCCTCAAAGATTCAAATGTTTGTTCAATGTTTCCTAACCTTATCCATTTATCAAAGAGAGCCCTAAGCCGATAAAGGAACTGTACGTGCGTCTCACCTGATTTACGAACGGTTTCCCTGAACAATTTCCTATATCTATCGGCGGTTACTTGATACCTCTGAAAACAAAGCATCGCGCACCGACTCATAATCTGTCTGTTTTTCCGGTGGTAAGCAGAAAAAAGCATCCCTAGCTTTGGGTGTCAGCAGCGCCGACAAATTTGTGGCCCACCGTTCTTCGGGTAAGCCCTGATCTTTGGCAATCCTTTCAAATTGCGAAATGAAATCCTCTAAATGGTCCGGATTATCATCGAACCTTGGCATATTGATCAAGGGACTGACATGTGGTGCAAAGTTCACTTGAGGTTTTGCGTCCCGTCCCGTTCTTTCTCCAATTTTAATTTTTCTAACTCAAACTGCCTTATCTCCATTCTTTCTCTTTCCTCTCTTTCCCGTTCTCTTTCTCTCTCCTCTCTTTCCCGTTCTCTCTCCTCCTTTTCCCGTTCTCTCTCCTCTTTTTCCCGTTCCCTTTCTCTCTCCTCTCTTTCCCGTTCTCTCTCCTCCTTTTCCCGTTCTCTTCTCTCTCCTCTTTTTCCCGTTCCCTTTCTCTTCCTCTTTTTCCCGTTCTCTTTCTCTCTCTCTTTTTCCCGTTCTCTTTCTTCTCCTCTTTTTCCCGTTCTCTCTCCTCTTTTTCCCGTTCCCTTTCTCTCTCCTCTTTTTCCCGTTCCCTTTCTCTCTCCTCTTTTTCCCGTTGTCTTTCTCTCTCCTCTCTTTTTCCCGTTCTCTTTCTCTCTCTTCTTTTTCCCGTTCTCTTTCCTCTTTTTCCCGTTCTCTTTCTCTCTCCTCTTTTTTCTTTCCTTCTTCCCGTTCCCTTTGTATTTTCTGGGCCTCGATTACACGGGGCCAGTTCTCATCTACATATGCCTTCAGTTCCGGACCCTTTAGTCCTAAAGCTTTTCCTTCTTCTATGAGGTCCATCTTTTTCAGTGGACCTATTGTCTCAGCACCTCTTCAGTCGACATTCTGAAGCTATCTAACCCTCGATCAGCTAGTTAATACAACCACAGTAACAAGCAAGATATCCACACGATCACTTGTAAATAAGCGATCAAATAGTTGTGCTACACACAATCAACCTCAACAGCAACCAAATCAAGCAAGTTCAAACAACAGGCCCAGTCATGAAAAAAAAGAAGATCAAAACAATCAACACATGACTAACGTCCTTCCAGGTAAGAAAAAAAATCTAGGTTTCCACAATTACGACAAATTTCAAATCCCTTGCAATGGAATAAAACCCAGAATCAAAATCACTTATGGCTCATTTATGTTCATCCCGGACGAGCCCCCAATTTGTGACGGGTCTCCGACGCTCCCCTCGTTATTAAAATATGATTTTCATATTCAGGGATGCAGGGGGTTATAGACAGAAGTATTTACGCTTTCACAACCAAAATGCGCTCTCGCATAGGCACACGCCACTCTGTCACTCACATCGGGCCGCACAAAGGTGACGGGAAACCAATAACATTTCATAGGAAATAATCAACTTTATTTAAATTGACTCCGAGCCCCCACCCGCACTACACAACACAACTATCTGTATCATACAACAATGTAAAACAGCATACAGACAATCTCATAAATCGCATCCCCTTTTCTTCAATCACTCTTCATTAACCAGGAAAGACAATATTCCACAGTTCTGTTTGCACATTTATAAACTTAAGAAAACATAAAACGTCCGTAACTTGCCAGCATTCCTTGATTGATCGCCAGTTTCTTCATCCACTGTACGACACAAAGCTGAAGCTGCCACACTGTTGTGTCCTCCCGATTGGCCAAATCCCGTTGGGGGACACTGGAACGTAGCTTGAGTCGCACCCTCACACCGAGTCTCCCGGACTCCACCGTACTTCGCCCTCTCCACTGAAAGGGCTCCTGTCGGCCTCTCCCACAGGTCTTCTCTGGCTGCAATACACCCCACCGTTGTCTGGCAGCTCCCTGTCAAGGCTCCAAACAGGCTACACGTCTTGCTGTCGACCGTCCCCACACGGGAGACAATTCTTCTCGTCGTCGGCTCCGAGGCTACAGCAACCTCCACTGTCTTACGTCCCCACCCAGGAGACAACAAGGTGACAGCTAACCTCTGCTTCACGCTGTATTTTCTTGAGCCCTCAGCAAGACGGGCGAGTTCACTTTCCCTTAAGTGAGTCACACATTCCTGGTTTTCCAAGCGCCTTATTCATTCTCAAACAAGAGAGAAACCCGAGTTTAACTGGCTCAACCAATGGAATCACTGGCACACACACATCACACGATTTGTACCAATAAATCCCCAAGTTATTTTTATTCCACCAATGGAATCACTAGTCACCTACACATACACACACACCACAGCTGCTAGCGCCAACAAAGACTTGGGCACCCAGTGGTTAATGCATAACCTCCTATTCAAACTCATGTTCGATTCCCCCAAGTACCATTGAACTAACAGCCTGGACCTCTCTACCAGCCATGACTGATGCTTCAAGTATTTACTACCTCTATAGACAACAAGGCGTAAACCACTCGATAGGCCGCAGCCTTCCATTCATTCCTCAGAACAAGGACGACTGAATGGTCGCTGTACTCTGCCTGCAGGCTGACGGTCACCTTCCGTGACGGTCACTGACACGATCGCCTTTCCTTCAGGCCCACTGGAGAACCCAGTGAATAGCCAGCAGTGGTCGGACTGGACACTCCTCTACCCAGGACCGGCAGGTCGGCAACTCCTTGTCAATATCCTTGGACATGCGAAACACTTCCCAGTTACTCTCCCTCCTTCAGTATGCGACTCGGGGTATTCCCCCTGGTGATGCCTGAATTCGCACACTTGAAGAACCCAAGGACTTGCTCTCAACAACAGCAAAAACTACCTTAATTTGCCTAAATGCTCGAGAACATTCGGCCGACTCATGACACAGTAGAATAATTTACAACTTCGAAGAATATTAGATGAATCTTAGATGAAGTATTGTTTTCAGTAAACGAAAGTAAATCACAGCAAGTAGTGTGTACAATACACATACAGGAAGTGACAGTTTTCCTATACCAGTGTTTACAGTGCAAAAGTTCACATGTTGCTGTGAATGTAATAACAAATGTACATTGTGAACGTCCCAGGGACGAACAACACTCCTCCTCACCTCCCCCTCCTCCCCCCTCCCCCCCCCCCCCCCCCCCCCCCCCCCCCCTCCCTAAAACAACGAACAAGTCGGGTAACTCTTGCTCCCACATGATGAAATAAATACAGGCCCATAATTCCAAATGAATGTTGCTTAAAACACAGATTCGCCTAGCAGAAATCACCACACAGAGCACACAGATCGAACAAGGAGACACCCCCTTGTTTGTCTTTTTTTTTAATTAAGAAAGAGATGGGGTTAGTTACGCCAAGGACACAGACAAACAAA
Organism: Conus ventricosus; assembly: GCA_018398815.1. Taxonomy (NCBI): domain Eukaryota; kingdom Metazoa; phylum Mollusca; class Gastropoda; order Neogastropoda; family Conidae; genus Conus; species Conus ventricosus. Next base: position 97,739,288 of record CM031600.1, read on the forward strand.
GCAACAGGACAAGACACAATGCATTTCGACCTCTTGGGTCTTCTTCAGGCCAAAAAAAAAATCACATTTAACATTTAGGACAGTACAACAAAGAACGAAGAGTGATTTCGTTCTTCGTTCTTTATTTGCTCTTTGTTTGTACTGTCCTAAATGTTAAATGTGATCTGCGTTTTTTTGTGTGGTTTTTTGCCTGAAGAAGACCAAGAGGTCGAAATGCATTGTGTCTTGTCCTGTACTTAGTTTGTCAATGCCCTTGGCGGTAACTAACCCCTCTCTTTTGTTAAATTTTGCTTCGTTCTCCGCCCTCAGTCACTCCATTTTGAAATGTTTTTCTTTAACCAGTACCTCACATCCACTTCCAAGGCCCTCCACAATCCTACAAAAGATTCACACAAAGAGAGAAGGACGGATTATATCACTCACCACGAAGGATGTCTCCTTGTCTGTTTGTTTGTTTTCTGTGTTGTCTGTTGCGATTTCTGCTAGGCGACTCGATCTCGCGAGCAGCATTAGTTTGGAGTAAGGACGTGCATTTATTTCATCATGAGGGAAGCAAGAGTTACCGTTCTTGTTCGTCAGTTCAAAATCTACAAGAGCGATCCGACAGGCAGTGGTTTTGTTTGCAGCTCGGTTCCTGTTTGATCTTGCCGTTCGAGGTGCACCAGATCGTGATTCTGCTTTTGTATTAAGTACTGCTGCCTCCTGATGTACACTGGCCATCCCAGGGAGCTCAAGAAAGACCTGAACAATACTTTAATTGTGAGTGGCCAATGCCCTGTTGTGTCCGAATGTCGCTTTGACGATGAGTTGTTATTGTACCTTGACATTTCTATGACGGTGAGTTGTTACTGCCCTGTTGTACCTTGACATTTCTATGACGGTGAGTTGTTACTGCCTGTTGTACCTTGACATTTCTATGACGGTGAGTTGTCATTGTCCTGTTCTACCTACATATTGCTTTGATAGTGAGTTGTTATTGTCCTGTTGTACCTAGACATTGCTTTGATAGTGAGTTGTAATTGTCCTGTTGTACCTAGATATTGCTTTGATAGTGAGATGTTATTGTCCTGTTGTACCTAGATATTGCTTTGATAGTGAGTTGTAATTGTCCTGTTGTACCTAGATATTGCTTTGATAGTGAGTTGTAATTGTCCTGTTGTACCTAGATATTGCTTTGATAGTGAGTTCTCATTGTCCGTCCTGTTGTACCTTGATGGTGAGTTGGTCATTGTCCTGTTGTACCTCAACTTTACTTTAATGATGAATCGTTATTATCCTGATGTAATTAGATATTGATGGTGAGTTGTCAATGTCTTGTTGTACCTAGAAGTTGCCTTGATAGTGAATTGATTTTTTCTATCCCCAAATGCCAGGGCAAACCTCCTCATGTTCATGGAAGGACACAGTTACAAAACAGACGAGTGAATTGTGGACAAACATCTCCCTTCAGACATCACAAAGCACAGGCGTAAACAAATGCACAAAGCAGCAAATTGGATACTCGCAGAGACCATGGCAATGTCAAATAATGAGAAACAGACCGCGGTACTACAGATCCAGTGGGAAGAATTCCTGAGTGGATAGCATGCTGGGCAGAATAAGTTACAGCTCTGGAACTATCTTGCAGGAGTAGAGTACAAGCTGGCTCTTCTCTCTCTCTCTCTCTCTCTCTCTCTCTTCTCTCTCTCTCTCTCTGTCTCTCTCTCTCTCTGTGTATGTGTGTGTGTGTGTGTGTGTGTGTGTGTGTGTGTGTGTGTGTGTGTGTGTGTGTGTGTGCGCGCGCGCGCGCGCGCGCGCGGTGTGTGTGTGTGTGTGTGTGTGTGTGTGTGTGTGTGTGTGTGTGTGTGCGCGCGCGTTCGTGTGTTTTCTTTTTTTCTAGTTTCTTTCTTTTTTGTGGTTAAATTTCAGTGGCAGTCTTCCTCCTTAGCTCTCGTATCTTCGTAATACATCATGTATACCTAAATCTGGTCGCATTGCAAACAACACAAAACTTTCAGATATGGAAGCCAAGCAGCTGACAGAGCTTTGTGTCGCCAGGTTCCACACATCTGGAACCGTCTCTGCTTTTTGCCATCCGCTGCATGCTCCTCCTCTCAGGAAAAGATAAGGTAATGTTTCTTATAGCCCAGCCGACCGCAAAGGGCCATATCAGGGCTGTCACCACGTTAAAATCAACTCACAAGTCATAAATAAAACACCTTTCACACATCCTCTTTAAAATGCATCTTCTAAAAAACGCACCAGAAACTTTGTTAAAAAAAAATCTTTCTTCTGTAAAATCTTAAATCAGATGAAAAATGTTAATCTCTTTCAGAAACTCAAAAGATCACGTCAGGTGGGGACAACTTTGAACAGGGTTTTCATGGACTCGGCTGTAAAGTGTTTATGTCTCACATCGTGCAAGTCCCAACAATCTAAAAGAATATGTTTCACCGTGAGTGGAACATGACATGGAATACACCACAGAGCTTCTTCACCTTTTAAAAGATAGAATGGGTGTAAAACGAGTGGCCTGTGTGCAAGCGGCACAGGACTGTTTCTTCGTTACGGCCGCCTCTGGAACATGGTAAAAACTCGTTGAGGTTTGGACGGATTTTCAATAGTTTGTTATCCGTCTGCAAGGTCCATTCCTCTTGCCAGAAGTCTTTGACATAGGCCTGTGTTTTGGGTTTCAGATCAGTGTGAGGAACAGTAAACCTGCTCAACTTTTCCCTTGTGGCATTCTTGGCAAGCTGGTCAACCATCTCGTTGCCTTGAATGCCCACATGGCTGGGAACCCAAGCGAACACTACGTTTCCTCTCAGGACAGCGTCGAAACTTACTGGCAGGGTTGACTAGCAAAACTCAGGAGACAACTGGCTCTACTACACATTGAATCAGTATTGATCAGACTTTCAGAGCACCAAGACAGCGCGCCACCATGGGGAGATGAGCTGAGAGTGACAGGGACACGTCTTACCACGTAGAATGTGTCCACCATTATGACAATATGACAGCTGTGAGAAGATGAACCAAGACTGACAGGAATGGATCGTGTATGGTATGTCCAGAATCATGGCGGATGCAAGGCATGCATCGTGACACGTGCTGCTGTACTTTTCAGGCCCAGATGCCCCGGCTCCAGGAGATGATCCTAGAAGCCGACACGGACACTCTGGCCGCTGTCTGCGTCGGAGGTCTGACCCTGGCTGTCTGTTTCAGGGTGAGACTGACATGCATCGTGGGTGCCAGTGACAGTGTGTGTGTGTGTGTGTGTGTGTGTGTGTGTGTGTGTGTGTGTGTGTGTGTGTGTGTGTGTGTGTGTTCCCACGCGCGCGCATGAATGTATGTGTGTCTTTATGTCTGTGTGTCTGCGTGTGTGATGGTGTTGCAAAAATGTGTTATTTGGGTCACATTCATAATTACAATGTGCTTGAGCGACAATTCGCCAGGTGAGACAGACTGAGCCGGAAGCGTGTAGTAAATTCTTACAAAATGGTCCTGAAGTGGGACGCCATAATTATACGAAAAACTAAAATTGAGAAAGTGATGGTTCTCAGCATGAAAATACTGACTGTTTTCGGGGGCCTGTTGTTTAGTGCTTTCTTCATCGTCTGTTGTTTGTTATTAGGACTGAAGGAGACCTCATCAGATCAGATGTTCGTTCTTGTTAGCCCTAGAATGGACTGCAAGCGCGCATAGCTCTGCATTGTGGAAGGGATTCCGAAGACAGCCGGGGACCGGAATAGCTGAGTTGGTAGAGCGCCGGACTCGTGATCCTAGGGTTGCGGGTTCGAATTAAAGCGATTTTTCCCTCGAAGTTAACATTGGTTCTGACTCCATTCCCATACAGTTCTTCGAATGAGACTATAAACCGAGGTTCCGTGTGTGAACGCACGTACATCTTGCACACACGTCAAATCCCATCACCAACGTTCGGAAGAGAAGGCCAGTTTGGCCGTTGGTATGGATGACACGTTACACATAGCATTGCACCTTCCCGAAGATGGAGTATGGCTGCCTTAATGGCGGGATAAAAAACGGCCCTACACACAACACTCCACTGCCTGTCTATATAGGCAGTGTCCGCAGGAGTATCAGCCTGCGTACGCCGAAAGAAAAGAAAGAAAGAAGACAGCCGCATGGGTCATTCTATCTTTAGCTGTGCATTGGCCATGGACACTGATTTGCAAAGCTAGCACTTTGACTGCAGCTTACAAGAGTCTGACAGGGAAAGCATATTTCTTTAATCAAAGAATGTAAAATAAAAACTATCCAGTTTTATCTCAACGTTATAAAGATGCTCTTTTTTTTATTTTGGTGATTCATATATGTGAAGAATAAGTTAATATGCAGTAGCATTGGGGTTTTTTTTTTCATGAAGACGGTTAAAATAACGACGAGAGAGAGAGAGAGAGAGAGAGAGAGGAGAGAAGAGGAGAGAGAGAGAGAGAGAGAAATTGATAATGATTAACACCTCTCTTTTCACACAAAAATTAGTCATTTTCCTACTTTAAAAAAATGTTGCTTTTTAGCCTGAAATGGTTCCATAATATCAGTCACGGTGAAGAAAGTAACTACGGCTAATAGTTATAGCCATGTATTGAAATGTACAGAGTAAAAGAACAGCGTTATGACTAAATATCAGAAATAAAGCCATCATTTTTATTTCCTTGCACACAATTTGCGTGGTCATACGAAAGGTCATTGTTGTTTCGGCTCATTGTTCTTCAGCTTTAAATGTGTCAAAAGTAATACAAAATTGTTAGAGTTTTGTTTGTTGGTTGGTTGGTTGGTTTGGTTTTGTACATTGTTTGGCGTTGTGTCGTTCTTGACAGTGTGGTTACTAGTTTCCCCAGGTGTTTTGAAATGGTGTTTTCAGGAAAAGAAACAATACTGAGAGGGCCTTTTTGACACAAGAAGTCTCCCATGGTTTTAACATTTGCATTTCCTCATGTGCAAGTGTAGAATAAACTAAACGTGCACAGTGGTAGCCATGATCACTGGTGTGTGTGTGTGTGTGTGTGTGTGTGTGTTGTGTGTGTGTGTGTGTGAGTGTGTGTGTGTGTGTGTGTGTGTGTGTGTGTGTGTGTGTGTGTGTGTGTGTGTGTGTGTGTGTGTGTGTGTGCGCGCATGCGCGCGTGCTATAGTCCTGTTAAATTTGAAGATCAGATTGAGGCCTCAAAGCTAACTTATTAAAAAAAAAAAAAAGAGCTTTGGGGAAGTCTTTTCCTGCAATTGTAGTCAAATTCAGTACAGGGAATTTTCGTTGGAAGGCGGGGGGGGGGGGGGGGGGGGGGGGGGATGCATAACTGTTATAGAGACCAAAATCAAAAAGCAAAAGTCAGAGTCTGTTGCGCTGCAGAATCCTATTGGTTTTAGTGCCATCGGCTTTTCTTTAATTCTGTGAACTTCAGACGGATGTAGTGGACACACTGTGTGATTGTTGTAAAGCCCTGCCATGCTGATCCCTGCTGTAATGATTGTTGTTAAAGCCCTGCCATTCTGATCCCTGCTGTAATGATTGTTGTAAAGCCCTGCCATGCTGATCCCAGCTGTAATGATTGTTGTAAAGCCCTGTCATGGTACTGATCCCTGCTGTAATGATTGTTGTAAGCCCTGTCATGCTGATCCCTGCTGTAATGATTGTTGTAAAGCCCTGTCATGCTGATCCCTGCTGTAATGATTGTTGTAAAGCCCTGTCATGTTGATCCCTGCTGTAATGATTGTTGTAAAGCCCTGTCATGCTGATCCTGCTGTAATGATTGTTGTAAAGCCCTGTCATGCTGATCCCTGCTGTAATGATTGTTGTAAAGCCCTGTGTCCAGGACGGGGGAAAATCGTGATGGTATTGCTTAAGTGCACTAAGTTGATGTATTTTTAGTCAGGCTTAACACACCAAGGTTATCTTTGCACTCATACACGCATATGCACACTCATGCGCACACCAAACATTCACCTCTCTCTGGGAATGGGATGTCACGCATTCGTTTCTCTCCTAACACGACTGAGCACAAGAAATACAATTTCTATGCTACTTGTAATCAAACATGAAAAATCCAATTACACAAAATGAACAAATCAACACATCAAAGATCAATACTTCCTAATCACGGGTTATAATAAAAATGACTTCTTACCTGGCCAGGTTTTCACACACACAACCACGCCTTCACACCACACCACAGTTCTTGAACAAGTTTCTTCAAGTCTTCTTCAGCACTGCTTGATGGTGACGCCCTGGTTTGACTGGCTCCAGGTTTCAGGACTGGGTCTTCGTGGTCGTCTCTGGGATCTCGACGTAGAACTCTTCTTCTTCGTCTCTTTCACCCACCTCTGGGTTCAATTTCAGTTTGTCTGTTTTCATCCACCTCTGGGCTTCAAACTTAGTTTTCTTCTCTTCCAGCTTGTCTTCACCCCTAAGACTTAGCTGTCTCTTCTATCTCCCAGACTACGTTTCTCTCGACCCTAATGTCCTCCTCACTCTCCTCTCTTCTCTCTCTCTCTCTCTCTCCTCTGCCTTCTCTCTCTCTCTCGTGGTGTTATTCTCAATTTATATAGGAATGGAAACAAAGGATTCCTCTTCGGGCCATGCCTTTGTCCACGCTGCTTCTCAAACCCTAGTTCACAAGTACCCTGAATTCTCCATTCGCTACATTCTCCCACACATCAGCATTTACACACACCCCTACCTAATTGATTAGCAAACAACCACTTAGCACCAGATGGACATCGAAAATTCCCGCCGACTTCGGTGGTCACTTAACACAGTAATTATCTTAAGGAGGGCTACTACAACCTCCCCATGCATTCAACCAGCCTGACAATAGAACCAACACAGTGACCCACGGCAATACCATCCGAACGAATCCAAGACTCCTGAAGAAAAAGAAAACACCCGAAGGTGCTGGGGAGGACCCAGAGAAGCACTGTCTTCACCTGCCTTTAGAGCAGTCCTGTACCACCCTTGGAGGCCTGCGCTGTGTTGACGATGGGTACAGGCACGCACAGGACACTCCATTAAGATATCAAGGGACATAACTGCTCCTAAACAGAGGTAAATTAGACTACAGGATGCAGCTCATAACAGCCTTAAAGTAGCATCCCCATGGGTGTACCAGCCCGTATTTCATGACTGCAGAGCCCACGGCGAAAAAAAACCCCCTCCAGCTGCCGAGCACACCCCACAGACCCAACCACCCCTGCCCACGGACAGATGAAGACAGTGCCACTCCAGACACAGCCAAGCTTTCGCCATACGGTCTTATGTGCCCTCAAGAGAGAATCCAAAGTTGTAGTCTTTCCCACTGTCAACAGGACTTTCCCTGTGGTCAGTGGGTCTTTCCTCACCGTCACTGGACCTTTCTCCAGGGTCAGCCTAGTTAAGGCAAAGAAGAAAAAGAAACACCGAAGGTGCTGGGAGGACCAGAGAAGCACTGTCTTCACCTGCCTTTAGAGCAGTCCTGTACCACCCTTGGAGGCCTGCGCTGTGTTGACGATGGGTACAGGCACGCGCAGGACACTCCATTAAGATATCAAGGGACATAACTGCTCCTGAACAGAGGTAAATTAGACTACAGGATGCAGCTCATAACAGCCTTAAAGTAGCATCCCCATGGGTGTACCAGCCCGTATTTCATGACTGCAGAGCCCACCGGCGAAAAACCCTCCAGCTGCCGAGCACACCCCACAGACCCAACCACCCCTGCCCACGGACAGATGAAGACAGTGCCACTCCAGACACAGCCAAGCTTTCGCCATACGTCTTATGTGCCCTCAAGAGAGAATCCAAAGTTGTAGTCTGACTGTTTACAAAAAAAACCTCAGCTGACTGAGCATTTAGCGCTCACTTGGAGCACCGAGGTCGTAGTGGTTACATCCCTTCCCCTTTCGCCATCGGGCAGGTCCGAACTCTCTACTACGTTAGGTGCCATCTGTCATCTGACCACTTCGTCCTCCTTGACACAGTTCGGCCGTGTGCAATGGGTGAGGTACCCTGGTTAATGGGTCTATTACCTATTTGTATACTACGTGCAACGTCCCTTTGCCTCTAAGCGTTTAATGCCTTTTGTGAGAGGTTTCACGCCTCTTGACACCCTGTCATACTGATCCCTGCTGTAATGATTGTTGTAAAGCCCTGTCATGCTGATCCCTGCTGTAATGATTGTTGTAAAGCCCCGCCATGTTGATCCCTGTGTAATGATTGTTGTAAAGCCCTCTCATGCTGATCCCTGCTGTAATGATTGTTGTAAAGCCCTGCCATTCTGATCCTGCTGTAATGTGTTGTAAAGCCCTGTCATGTTGTCTGCTGTATGATTGTTTAGAGCCCGCAGTCCTGCTGTAATGATTTTTAATCCTGATCCCTGCTGTAATGATTGTTGTAAGCCCCCTTTGACCCTGCTGTTATGATTTTTAA